>OX419757.1:8694973-9894973 GCA_948567375.1 Lunularia cruciata | reverse complement strand
AGTCTTCTCCAATTATATTGGATTGCCAAATTATAATTTGGAAATTTATTGAACTTTTGCTATTTAAATATATAATGGTCATATGCTCTACTTCAAATTCTGGGATAACTCTCAAGCACTGCAAAGTGGTAATTATAATATCAAAAAGCATCAGTCAACTTTTCTAAAGAACATTGTACTGCACATCCACTTCAAAATTCTTAGATAATGTCTAAAGCATTACAAAGTGGTTATTAAAATATCAAAAAAGCACTTTCAACTCTTCTAAAGAAAATTGTAAGTCATTGTACTCCACATGTTTGTAGAGATCATAGTATCCATACGCTTACTAAGGATTGTATAATAGTATAATGAATTTATCTAAATATTTTAGTAGTCTTTGGTATGTAAATTACTAGGAACTTCTAAAACATGCTCTACAAAGTATCTATGAAGTTTCATAAAAATTATTTGGAAACTACTTAGGAACCTTTCTAGAAAGTAAATAGACTAGAAAGGTACTTGCAAAACTTTTACTAGCACTCAGGTATTTTAACCACTCATTCAAATTTGTCATACTTTTGTAAGAACCGATTGGTCTCACAAGAATACACCTTGAATTTGACTAAAAAAGAGATAAAATGTCATAATGATGACCATCTATTTTTTTCATATTTAACCTCTTAGGTAGAGTCATTCTCAAAAGAGTGTAATGTAACCACACTTGGAGCACTATGAAAAGATAAATCAACAGTAATCACGCTCACTATAAATCTAATCCACATGATTCATCAATGTGAGAGCTCATTTGTAATGAAGGTCACTTTGCCTTGGAATTCCTTACCTTTCTCTTGTACAAGCAGATTCAAGATTAATATTGTTGAGACAGTTGTATGTATTGAGATCCTTGTTCACATCATGAAGTTTGTGGTCGTATGAGATTAGCAATACTATGAAGTCCGATGAGCAATATCCTAGAATGACCACACAAAGAGGGAAAAGGATCATCCAAGGGTCCAACCACCTTGAAGACTACAACCATGAAGTAGTGTTCTATCCTTCCCAAAAGGCATAACTTTACAAGAATCTTGAATGGATTATGCTTCTGAATATTATAGTCTCATGTTACTTTATAATATTCCACGTGTTTGGCAATCTATCACTATATTTTCTTTGACCTTTGTAGAGCACCTATGGATAAAATTTCTAGCTCCATAAAAATGATTTCCCTCACTCAAGTGCTTATTCTCCTATGTCAAGATTTCTCACTTCTACTCAATTAAGCATACATTCATTCATACAAGGTGCAAACAAATTGTAATACCAATAACTAGACATATCATCTAAAGGTGAAAATTGGCTTGGTAACATCTGGAAGGATGTTATATATGATGGGCTAGGTAGATCAGATAGATTTGTCACCAAAAGAGCGCTTCTATAAATAGAGCACAAGCCAAAAATAACCTAAATTTGTAATACCAAAAGCTAGACATATTATCTAGAGGTGAAAATTGGCTGGTAACATCTAGAAGGATATTATGTATGATAGGCTAGGTAGATCAATAGAGGTGTCACAAAAAGAGGACTTTTATTAATAGGGCAAGAGTCAAAAATAGCTTAGAAACTTCATAGCCATTTTTGGAGGCCTAAAATTAGGCATAAAAAATATGCAAGTTTTCTCCCCTCCCCCCAACAATAGAAAGGTTAGCTTTTCTCTCCCCCCAAGTTTGTCTCATCAAGAGCTTTCCAATGGTAACTCACCCATGCAATTTGAAGATTCCTACAAGAAGATCCCTTAAAGATTCCCTCTAATCAAAGATGGTTTGATCAACCAAACAAGATCAGAACCAACAAGTCACCCATGCATGAAAAAAATATAAGGGTAGAGCTTGCTGACATGTCACCAATCCATGTATCTGATCCAAGGATGGAGCTTCCTTGCGGAGAGTGCTTTTTGTTATATAATATAATCAAGGCACTCCTTTGGGACATCGGAGATTGAGTGTAGAGCTTTTTGTTTTCTCCTATATTTCTCTTAAGGTCTCCTATCTTCAGGAAGATTACAAAAATACACATACATCAACTTAATTATCTTGATAGTATAAACTTCATTTGTTGCACAAGAAGGATGTACCAAATAAACCCATTGAACATTGGGCCAAAGCATTTTATGCATGTCCTACATAGTTGTCAAAGAGATCTCTTGGCTACAATGTCCTAGAGATCTTCTAATTACATTTAGGGGAAATGTCAAAATTACCCCCAAACAAGTACTTATATTACAAACCTGCTCTAAACAATTCAATAGTTAAAAAATATAGCCATGGTATTTTCTAAACTCTAATACTGGTTTAGAATGATATTGGTTTGGAATATTGGTTAGGTGATAGTCAAGAATATAGTCACATGTTGCAAGACATGGATAGAGGAAAGAAAGGTCCACCATCATTGTTGGAGCCTACAATGGCATTGGTAGTATGGAGCACTTATGAAATAAAAAATGATTTTTAATTCTAACACACACATGAGCATATATAGATCTGAGCTCTCTTGGCAATTTTAGAGTTGGGCTACAATTTGCATGATGTCACTAAGGGGTTCCCAAATCAGCTCACTATTTGATATTTTAGTAGTTTTGAATATATTTGGCTCCATATTTCTCAAACATATTGCAAGGCACCAAGCAAAATAACAATTTCAAGAGAACAAAGACCATAATGTACTCTATGTTGCACAGTTACATGGATGATACCTTGGAGAAGAGCACAGTCTACAATCTTCATGATGTTGTCTATAACAACATTTTAAGTCAAGCTTTTCAAGTGTGTATATGGATTGCTCACTAAGAGTGGCCAAAAGGAGATGTAGCTTACGAGACAATCAAAACATTAGTCATACAATTAGTTGGTGGTTTAGAGTAGAAAAAAGTAGAAGAGGGTAAAAAATGATGGCAGACCTTTCTTTCTTCCATCCATCCATGTACTATTTTCCATTGATGTAGAGTATTGCTGGCAGCATGTGACTGAAGTCACAATTATCACCCAATTGACCCAACATTCCAAAGTATTATCAAAGCTTGCTAAATACTAGGTCTATTTTCTAAATATTTATTTTTTTAGGGTAGTTTTGTACTATCAATACTTGTTGGGGGTATTTTTGACATTTCCCCTTACATGTACACCTCACTGATCTTATCTTATGTTATCTTGATCTAATCTTAAGTAAGCATGGCTCATGTGAAATGGCAACCTCAACCTATTATCTTTACTAGTACAATGTTAGCTCACTAAGTCAATACAACTTGTAGTAAATTTTTTTAATCTAATAATAGAGGTTATCAAGATAGAGATGTCCTCCTAAACTTGATATCATCATTGATTATTTGATATATCAAGTCAAGGAGGGAGGCTAGGGTTGATAGCATATGTTGTTGAGAGTGTAGAGACTTATATTCCTATGGCAAGTCTATATGTAACACTATTGAAAAACAAAGCGCTCACCATGTCATGCATCACAAGCTAGTCAAAGTGGACACACTTGTGATTGATTATTTGATATATCAAGTTGGGAAAGGGGGCTAGGGTTGATAGCTTAATATTGCTTAATGTTGAGATATTGCAACATGTAGCAAGTTTCATGAAATCCTATTACAAACAAAACACTCACCATGTCTTGTAGTACAAGCTCATCAAAGTGCACACCTGTGAAATTGACAAGTGCACAAAAATGGGAGCTATGTTAATATAGTCAATCAAATCTGTTTGTCAATCATAAATCACTTTTCAATTGGGCCAAAGAGAAGTTCAAGCTTCTGAAACACCCTCTCAAGGGATGATGAGTGGTATCCTAGCCAAGAGAGATGTGTTTGAAAACACTAGCTTTACCCAATCTAGTGCTAAAAGATAATGCATTGTCATAAATCTGCAATGTGACAAAGAGCTTGCACTTTGGGTAATTTAGTGTGAGGTTTGGTGCATCAATATTTTGGTTGAATAATCAAGAAAAATGACCAATTTCTTGCCATAGCATTAGGCTTAGTTGAAGATACACCAACTTTCTCCAACGGTTGGATATAGAAATTCCAACAATGCCACAAGCTGCTTAAGCATAAGTCACATAGGGAAAGTGGCTATGTTGACCATGTTAGGATTTTTTGCAAAAACAAGTGGTTCAAAAGAATTACAGCCACTCATAATTGGTCATTCAAATAAGTCATGATGCATCCAAAAGAGAACTTGTATGCAACTTGGTTTCAACTATTGCTATAATAAAAAAAATGGATAATCGGTACAATTCTTTTATTGGATTGAAGACATTGATGAGAGAATGCAATTGATTGATTGGACCATCCTCCTCCTATTGGAAAATGTATTGTAACAATATGGAGTTTAGCAACAAAGTTAGTTGGGCTCATTAAGTAGCACATAAGACAAATTAGCCTAGAATATTCCAAAAGTATCTAGGAAGCTTCTTGGGAAGCTTCCTGGCTAGTTGTAATACCAAGGGTTAGCCATATGATCTAGATGTGAAATTTGGTTTTGTAACATCTAGAATGATGTTATACATGATGGTCAAAATAGATCAGATAGAAGTATCACCAAAAGAGTACTTCTACAAATAGGGAGAAAACCGAAATAGACTTGAGAACCTTAGAACCAATAGCTAGACATATGATTTAAAGGTGAGAATTGGTTTGGTAACATCTGGAAGGATGTTACACATGATGGACTAAACAGATCAGAAAGAGGTATCACCAAAAGGGGACTTCTACTAATAGAGTAGGAATCGAAATATGCCTGAAATCTTTGAAGGCAATTTCGGAGGCCTAAACGGATGAATTAGGCCTTGACAATGTGCAGATTCCCCCCCCCCCAACGGAGGAAAGGCTGGCCTTCCCTCCCCCCTGGTTTTTCTCGTCGAGAGCTTTCCAACGATACCTTACTCATGTGATTCTGAGATTCCTACAAGAAGATTCCCTAAAAGATTCCCTCCGGTCAAAGCTCATTTGACCAACCAGATAGGACCTAGACCAGACAGGTCACCCATCCAAGTAAGTAATCCTATGGTGGAGCTTCCTTGGAGGAGATCCTCTTTGCCTATATAATAAAGAGAAGGTGCTCCCTTGGGGCATCGAATGTTTGAGTGTGCAATCGGTGTTTTCTCTCTTCTCTTGGCCTCGGAGTATTACACTAGCTTAGTTTGCACATCAAGTAAGTAGCTTCTAGAAAGAATCTTCTAGAAGCTTCCAACTAGCTTAGCTTGCACACCAAGTAGGCGACTTCTAGAAGGAAGCTTCTTGAGAAGCTTCCTAGTTAACTTGGCTTGCACTCTAAGAAAGCGGCTTGAGGAAGCTTCTTGAGAAGCTTCTCAAAGGCCATGTATGCTACCTATAAATACCAAAGCCATGCTAGGCATTCGGAGTTTTCCCTCATTCAAGTGTCCCAATGTGAGTTTCCATTCTACTATTTCTCTCCTCAGATTTGATCTTTTACATTGGTATCAGAGCAAGAATGGGATGGATTGAATTTATGGACCACCAAATCCACTTCCACCAAACCATTGAGATTTTTGTGTCCAAATACTACCCAAGCATTGTTTCACACAATTCATCACCTTGCACTTTGGATAAGATTTTTTGCATATGATCACCATATCTGAGGAACCCTTGGTGCTTCCAGTTGTAACTTATGGAGAACGGTGGACATGTTGTATCTATGTGTTAATAAATTAGATAGATTGGGAATGGTGTGATAGAGTAGCAACTATGGCGGCAATACCTGATGTTATCCTTGATATGCAGCAACAAATTGAGCACCTTACTTGATTGTTGGATGAACGAGATCTTCAACAACAAGGGCAGGTGGAGAGAGTACCAATTTGAGAAAGAGAAGATCGGATCAGATTCCTTAAACCCAAGGTATTTGAAGGCAAGAATTTTTTGGGTGCAATGGAGAATTATGTTTGATTGTGAACATTATTTTGAAGCTACCTATCTACAAGATGAGCAAAAACAGATTCTCTTGGCTTCTAGCCAATTGGATGGAGTAGCAAAGCTATGGTGGAGATTCCAAGTGGAGCGAGCGGAACGACAAATTGTTGCACCAATCTTCACATGGGCAGAATTCAAGAGCACAATAATTAGTTGGTTCCAAGCTATAAATGTCACAAGAGCTGCACGTGATAAGTTGGCAGAGTTGAAACAGATTGGCTCCGTAAGAAGTTACATCACGTAGTTCTAAAACACCATCATGCAAATTCCAGATATATTGGAAGGTGAAGCTCTGGATCCATTTGTGAGGGGCTTGAAGGCGAGAACCAAATTAGAGGTAACCATGCGAGAACCACAACACTTGGAGGAAGCCATACGATTGGCCAAACATTTTGATTCCTTGGTGGTAACAACTTGGTCTCAACCTCGACCTCGACAAGTTGCCCAAGTGGAGGTCATGGAGCATAATGATCAGGGAAACAAGGAATCCCAAAAGGAGATTTTGAGCCAATTATTAGGAGCTTGATTAGTTCCAATGGGATTGAAGGCTTGACCTATGCAAGTTTGTTTCACTTGCAAGGTATGATATCTAATCCGGGTTGTAGGATTTTGGTTGATTCTGGAAGTTCAAAGAATTACATGTCTATGCAAGTAGCAAAGGAATTGGGTATTCCTATCAAGCTAGTGATTGGAAGAAGTTTGATGATGGCGGATGGTAGAAAGGGTTTTGCATTCCGCACCTCGCATCCTATTACCTTCAAGATTGGGAAGGAGTATTTGGAGTGTATGAGGTTTGTAGTGGCACCTCTACACTATGATATCATTCTGGGTCTACCTTGGCTTGAATGTCATAAGGTTCAATTTGATTGGACCCGATGCCAAATTCAAGTACAACACCAAGGTAGGAATTTCCGATTAGGTTATCTGGCACCTCTAAGTAAGACACTTAAGAATAGTCAGTCCCAAGAAGGGAAGTTTGTTGAGAAGGTAGCCATAGAGCAAACCTTGAAGGAAGTGGAGTCCCAAGATGGGAAGTTTGCCAAGAAGGCAACCATGGAGCAAGCTTGGAAGAGAGATGAGTCCCCAGAAGGGAAGTTTGTTAGTAAAGCAACCATAGAGCAAGCTTTGGAAGAAGATAAGTTTGTAATCACAGTGTGGATCAAGCCAATTGCACAAGAACAATTTGTAGAGGACCGAGAGCCTCATCAAGCAATGGTTGATCAGATAGTTAAGGAGTTTGTGGATGTGTTTCCGAATGATTTGCCAAAGGGATTACCCTCCGATTGAGGTATGCCCTTCAAGATTGAGTTATTGCTAGGGAGTACTCCAGTGATTAGACCAATCTATTGGCTCTCACCAAAGGAGTTGGAGGAGTTGCAAACAACACTTACAGATTTTTTGGAGAAGGACTTCATACGACATAATACCTCTCCTTGGGGAGCACCGGTACTATTTGTTCCAAAGAAGGATGGAGGACTTTTTTTTTGTATTGATTATCATGGGCTTAATAAGCAAACCGTGAAGAATGCATATCCCTTGCCTCGAATCAATGACTTGCTTGATCAACAAGTAGAGCACGCTACTTTTCCAAGTTGGACCTTGCAGCGGCTATTGGTAAATTCCCATTGAGAGAGAGGATGTGCAAAAGATTGCCTTTCATACAAGGTATGGGTATTTTGAGTGGAGAGTTCTACCTTTTGGACTCACTAATGCTCTTGTAGCCTTCATAGATCAGATGCATCGGGTGTTGGATGGACTATTAGATCGGTCCGTGGTGGTGTTCTTGATTGATATCTTAATTTATAGTAAGATAGAGGCAGAACACATGAATCATGTGCAAGAAGTCCTAAGATGACTACGACAATGGAAATTTTACTACAAGAAGTCAAAGTGTGCCTTTTGGCAGAAGGAGGTTACCTTCTTGGGTCATAAGATCTCATCAGAGGGGATCAAGGCCATTACTGATTGGCCTACCCTAAAGGATGCTACAGAAGTACGGGCATTTAATGGATTGGCCATTTTTTACCGACGGTTCATCCATTATTATGCTCATGTGGCTGCACCATTGACTGACCTCTTGGGAAAGAACTCGAGCTTCCAATGGACCACCGAGCATGAAGAAGCATTCCAAAAGTTAAAGCATATGGTGTCTTCAAGACCCATTCTTCAACCATATGATCCTCAACTACCCTGTGTGCTTGATTTTGATGCTTCTAACTTTGCAATTGGAGCCATGCTGCAACAAGAATTCCTACTCCATCCCATTTCCTTTGTGTCTTGCCAACTCAATACGGCTGAACAAAACTACTTTGCTCAAGATTGAGAATAACTTGCAATGGTATACGCCACCAAGGTATGGAGGCATTACCTCTTGGGGAAACAAGTGATCATACAAATTGATCACAAACCATTGTTGCAGACCTTACACTTGGAACACATGAAGAGTTGACATTATTGATGGGAGGAACAACTCCAACTGTATGACATCAAACTTGAGTACAAACCAGGTTAGTTCCATGTCATCCCTGATGCTTTATCACGAAGACCTAATTTGAAGTCTCTTCCTCTCATCACAACAGCAATTTCAATGGTGTCAGTTGACTCCAAGGTCCAAAATGAGTTTCAGTCAACTCTACACCAAGATCCCTTCTTCTAAATGGTACATGATAGCCTTACAGCATGTGATAAGGAGTACAACACCTTCTCCATCAAAGAGGGTCTTTTATTCCATGAGGACCGGATCTATATTCCAACTAAAGGTGATCTTCGACTTGTGCACCTTCAAGAAGCCCATGATTTACCCACCATGGATCACATGGGTGTGGACAAGACCTTGAGTACCCTCCAATGTCAATGGTGGTGGCCCAACATGACAAGAGATGTTTGAGAATTTGTCCGATCGTGTGAGAGCTGCCAACGTAACAAGGCTAGCAACCAAAAGCAAGTGGACTCCTTCAACCACTTGCCGTTCCATCCGCTTGTTGGGAGATGTGAGCTTGTTTCTCATCACATCCTTGCTAAAGACAAAACAAGGACACATTGCAATTGTGGTGTTTGTGGATAAGTTTAGTAAGAAAATCCACTTGGCACCAACCTATGATACCATGGATGCTCCAACCTTAGCGCAAATCTACTTCAACAATGTCTTTAAGCATCATAGGATGCCACATGTACTCATCTCCGACCATGATCCTTGATTTACCGGGAAGTTTTGGCAAGCACTCTTCTAGATACTCGGCACCAAGCTTGCTTTGTCCACGGCCTATCATCCTCAAACTGATCGACAAACCAAACGTGCAAATCATACATTAGAGGATATGTTGCGTGCTTTTGTCAATGTCCACCATATCAATTGGGATGAATGTCTTGCAGCTACAAAATTTGCCTACAATAATTCCAAATAAGCCAGCATCAGATTTTCTCCCTTCTTTCTCAATTTTGGCCAAGATCCGCTTGTTCAAGATTCTCTTCTTGCCTCCCCTCCATCTAAGGTTCCTCATACTTCCACATTCTTGACCACTATATCCCAATCTCTCCAACAAGCCAAGTCTCACCTCCTTGTTGCTCAGAACCGCCAAAAACAATATGCGGACCACCATTGTTGTGATCTCACCTTTGAAATTGGTGATAAAGTCATGTTATCCTCTAGTAACCTCCCTCTCCCAATTGATACCCAAGTTTGTAAACTTGCCCCTAATTAGATAGGACACTTTGATATCACCCAAATTGTCTCTCCTTTTACTTATCGACTTGCCTTGTCTTGTCACATGCGTATCTATCCTGTCTTTCATGTTTCCAAGTTGAAAACCTTTGTTCCTAACCCCTCTTCCTTTTCCTCTTGAGTCCAACCTCCCCCTCCCCCTCTTCCTATCCCTATCAATGATCATGAGGAGTACAAAGTTGATTGTATCCTTGCGCATCGCTATATTCAATGAGGCCGTCGCCAACATACAAAGTAGAAGGTCCTTTGGAAAGGGTATCCCCTTCATGATGCTACATGGGAAGCTCTTTCTCACCTCCAGAGCGCACAAATGGCCATCCAGGAATTTGAAGCTTCATTGGCAATGAGGACGTTATCAACTAGCGGCGGGGGAATATGTAACAATATGGAGTTTAGCAACAAAGTTAGTCGGGCTCACAAAGTAGCACATAAGACAAATTAGCCTAGAATATTCCAAAAGTATCTAGAAAGCTTCTTGGGAAGCTTCTCGGCTAGCTTAGCTTGCATCTCAAGTAAGTAGCTTCTAGAAAGAAGCTTCTAGAAGCTTCCAACTAGCTTAGCTTCCACACCAAGTAGGTGGCTTCTAGAAGGAAGCTTCTTGAGAAGCTTCCTAGTTAACTTGGCTTGCACTCTAAGAAAGCGGCTTGAGGAAGCTTCTTGAGAAGATTCTCAAAGGCCTTGTATGCTACTTATAAATACCAAAGCCAAAGCTCATGTTAGGCATTCGGAGTTTTCGCACATTCAAGTGTCCCAATGTGAGTTTCCATTCTCCTATTTCTCTCCTTGGATTTGGTCTTTTACATGTATCTTCTTATGGCATTGGTAACCTTTAGCTTACTAACATGGAAGTGCATATGCCACCCCACAACATACCTCAAAGATGCAACCAATGGACATGGGTATCATATTCAAGCGCCATTATTGCCAATTTCATCTATAACATGTAGTTGTTGACGTTGATTTTGACAAGGATAAGGCTAAAGAGTGCAGCATTTATAAAGTGGATAAGCTCACATTAATACAATAGAGTAAAGCTACATGGAATGAAATCTCCATTGAGATGATTGCCAACTACTTTTGCACACCCAACTTTTAACAATAACCTAGCTAGTGAGGCAAAAGTAAGAGCAACTAACATTGCAATTGAGCAAGCAATTGAAGAGGAGATTTTAAATGCAATTTGTACACTTTGTTTCACAAATACTATGTCAATTGAAGAGTTAGTTGCTTACACAACATATATAGTGCTCTCCAATGACAAGTTGTTGGCATTGGCTTTACTAGGAGAAGAAAACAATGATGAAGTAGGAGCAAAAGTACAACGGGAAGAGGGAGATAGTATGGATGATCTTCCGACTCTCAGCAAGAGAGAAGCTTACTATCCTCAATAATGATAATACTCTCCTTGACCTTTCATTGCATACCTACTTTTTATTTCATAAAGTTCTCCAAAGCTTGCAGAACAAAATTTATGCACAAGCAACAAGAAAATCCACTTTAGATAGTTGGCATGTGCAATAATAATAAAATCCAATATTATCATTTGATCCAAAAATATTTATACCCCTTTAAATTGATATTTTCTCTTGGAGATATTGAGTATTAGAGATTGGAAGTATTCACTTACAACTATAGGACCAACTATAATGGGATGTGATATTAAGTAGTAGAGGATATCAAGCAAGAGGGGATCAACTTAGGAAGGTTACACTATATTATTATTTTTAGGTTTCTACACAAGATCATGTCCTAACTAAGTTCTATGAAGTATGTACAAGTACAAAGTGCCTTGAGTTATGAACACTAGATCAATCTTATTCTAACTACAAGATGTGTTCTAGTCATTCTTCACTAAGTTGGCGGATGTTTGTATTCTATAGAGTCAATTGATGATCATTTGTACAATGTTATTACTTGTTTTTTAGTAGGTCAGATGGCACTATAACACCCATTTGTGCATGTATATGCTTTTGTGATATTTAGTTTAGTACTACAAGTACTTGAGAGATATTATTTATATAGAGATAAAGGATGGTTCTACATTAGTCATGACTAGCTAAAGTTATTCATAGCTAAGGTAGAGTGGAACTTACTTTAGAGGAAGTGGAAAAGATGAGCACCAATATTTTGGATTCTAGTGTGTTGACTTGGTATTATTCTTAGTTATTTGGCTTTGAGAAAAGACTTGAGAACTCTTGGACCCACAAGCCATTTTATTTTGGATTCTTCTATAGTCCAAGGATAGCCCATGTGAAGGAATCCTTGACTTAGTGGTTAGGTCAATATAAGACCATATACTTAGGAGAATATTCCCATTAGTATGGATATTCCTTTAGCTTTTTGACTTTATTTGACTTTTAGCCTAGTAGCTTGAGTTACTCTAGTAATTAGTAACTTTGGTACATAACTATTTCACAAGTATATAAACTAGGGTGAGGAGGTACTCATCATCTTTTCATTTGCAACTATCTCTCTCTCATTGATTTCCCTAGTGAGCAATGTCTTGAGTCTTGGAGTGATAGCCTTGGAGGAGTATGATGGAGTTGGCATTGCCTTCTTAGTCCATGGTGCACTACCATAATAGCTGTCCTAAGTGAGAAAAATTTTGCTCATAGCACCTACAACAAACTCTCTTTGCCTTTACAAAGTTGAATAAGCTCTATAAGCCCTTTCTTGTAGCCACCAATTTCTTGTACAAAATTAATCTACATCTCTTGGAACTTGGAGGCGGCATGGGCTTGCAACTTGACAAAAAATAACTTGAGTTGGTCATTTGTGTAGACCTTCCTCTCCATTGCATCTATTTTCATCTTGAGGTCCTTCAACTTTATATATGGTGTATGCTCAACTAATGTTTGTTCCAATTGGTTATAGAGTTGGGTAGTAGTTGTGTTTGATGTTTACAAGAAAATCCTTTTGTTCATTCTCTAAATTCATTTTTTCACTTTGAAGCTCCATAGTCACGTTGTTATAAAACTTTGTCTTTATCTTGTCTTCCTTCTCCTTCTAATGCTTGAGTCTTGCGTAAGCTCTTGAATACAAAGGTATATAATATGCTCGCAATTCTTATAGCATGCTTTAGCTACAATCGTCTTGGCATGGCCTCTTCTAACTCCCTCTATTTCAATGCAAATTCTTTATCTTGTGCTTGTATTTGGTCATCTTGTCTTGTTCATTGGTAGGACATCTCATTTTTTATGAGATTGTCAATATTTGCCTTTATGTTTTGCAAGACTATCTCATTTGTCTCGCACAATGCAATCTCATCCTTTTGGTATTTCTCTAGTATCTGGTCTTTCTCTTGAGAATGATCTTCCTTGATCTCATGTTTTTCCTTGATCTTCTTTAGCTCATTACAAAGTAGGGCCTTGTCCTTGGTACCCAATTGAGCCACTTGGTGGAGAATTTGTACATGTATTACAAGGTCTTTGATCTAGGATCAAGTTCCCTATAGAATGGTGGGAATTCCTCCAAGGCCTCCATTATTGACATAGCCATGTTAATAATGTATACTACCATCAGCCATGGGAGTGAATTATTATTGTCAGATGTACTCCATTGTGTTGGTAGTCATCATTTATTCATTGTTTGCAAGTTACTAATCCATATGCTTATCCTTAGGATCCTTCTCCATCTCCTTGTGTGCTATGGCCATATCATTGGCCATACTCCCATCTTCAATCTTGTCTTGTAGTTGCTCTCTCATGGACTCCTCTTCCTTTATCTTAAGCATTTTGTCATTTTTTAGCGATTCTAGATGGCATTCTTGATCAATTAGACTTTGTTGAGATGGCCTTGCTTGTTTTTCTTGGCCTCTAAGATGGCATTGATGATCATGGAAACTTTCTTTATTGCCTTCTTCAACTTGGCAATAAGGACTTCCTTGTCTTCTCCTGCCATTATGTTCTTCTTAACTAGAAAGCCATTCATGTGTTTGTATTTGTTGTTTTGGTGGGACAATTAAAATTTGACATTAGGCTTTCTTTTTTCCATCTCATCCTCATTTATTGGTTGGGAAAATTGTACTTTGTCATTCAGGTCCCCAATATTCTATGTCTTCCAAGATAGGTGATAACATTTAAGTCAAAAGAACTATCAATTCCACATCTTACATTATTTATAGAGATAATTTTTCCATGATCCAAGGTGGTTCATGACTTGCTTTGGCCATGTTCTCCTTGTTTCCTTTTTCTTCTTCTTTTCATCCTTTGCCTCCACTTTGTTATGAAGGTACATCCATCCCTTGGTTAGGTCATTTTTGCTTCTTGAAGGCCTCATGTAACAATATGGAGTTTAGCAATAAAGTTAGTCAAGGCTAACAAAGTAGCAAATGGGCCAAATTAGCCAAGAATATTCTAGAAGTATCTAGGAAGCTACTTGGTACACTCCCGAGTATTGGGTAAAGTGCATGACAAGTGGCAACTTCTAGGAGAAAGCTTCTTGGGAAGTTTCTCGGCTAGTTTAGCTTGCACCCTAAATAAGTAGTTTCTAGAACAAAGCTTCTAGAAACTTCCAACTAGCTTAGTTTGCATGCCAAGTAGGCAGTTTCTAAAAAGAAGCTTCTTGAGAAGCTTTTGGTTAACTTGGCTTGCAAGAAAGAAACTCAAGGAAGCTTCTTGAGAAGTTTCTCAAGAGCCTTATATGCTCCTTATAAATACCAAAGCCAAAGCTCATGCTAGGGATTTGGAGTTTCCCACACTCAAATATCCCAATGTGATCTTCCGTTCTCCTATTTCTCTCCTTAGTTTTGATCTTTTACATTGGTATCAGAGCAAGAATGGGATGGATGGAATTTATGGACTATGAAATTTATAGACCACCATTTTTGCCAAACCGTTGGGATTTTTGTGTTCAAATATTATCCAAGCATCATTTCACACAATTCATCACCTCATGCTTTGGGCAGAATTTTTTGAATACAATCACCTTTTTTGAGGAACCCTTGGTACTTCCAGTTGTAACTTGTGGAGAATGATGGACATTTTGCATCTATGTGATCATAAATTAGATAAATTAGGAGTAGTGTGATATAATAATAGCCATGGTAGCAATGCCCAAGGTTATTATTGCTATGCAATAACAACTTGAGCACCTTACTCAAGTTTTGGATGAACGAGACCATCAATGACAAGAGCATGTAAAAAGAGCACCAATTCAAGAAGGAGAAGACCAAATCCAATTTCCAAAACCCAAGGTATTTGAAGGCAAAAATCTTTCAAGTGTAGTGTAGAATTTTTGTGTTTGACTGCAAACATTATTTTGAAACTACCAATCTTCAAGATGAATGGAAACAAATTCTCTTGGCTTCTAGCCAATTGAATGGAGTAGCAAAGCTATGGTGGCAATTCCGAGTGGAGCCAGTTGAACGGCAATTTATTGCACCAATCTTGACTTGTGCAAAATTCAAGAGTGCAATAATTGGTCAATTTCAAACTATAAAAATGTCACATGAGTTTTACAAGATAGGTTGGTAGAGTTGAAGTAGATTAGCTCTATAAGAAGTTATATCACACAATTCCAAAACACCATCATGAAAATTCCATATATACTAAAAGGTGAAGCTCTAGATCAATTTGTGAGGAGCTTGAAGTCATGAACCAAATAAGAGGTAACTATGCAAGAGCCACAACATTTGGAAGAAGCCATGCGGTTGGCCGAACGCTTTGATTCTTTGTTTATAACAACTTGGTCTTGACCTCGACCTCCATAGAACCTACCAATACACTACACACGTGTGGAAGAGCCAGTATCATTGAGATTGATGTCATTTAATGGAGACCACTTGGCACTACAAATAGAAAAATTGTGACAAAATGATGATTATTTCTATTGTCTCTAAATTGGACATTGCATCATTGAATGTCCACTCATAAATGTGCAACCTTGACAAATCACCCAGATGAAGTTTGTAGAGCAAAATGATCAAGGAAATGAGGAATCCTAGTAAGAGATTTTGAACCGCCTATTGGGAACATGATTAGTTCTAATGGGATCAAAGGCTTGACTTATGCAAGTTTACTTCACTTGCAAGGTATGATATCTAATCATAGTTGTAGGATTTGGTTGATTTAAGAATTTTAGAGAATTACATGTCCATGCAATTAGCAAAGGAATTACATATTCCTATCAACCTAGTAATTGGAAGTAGATTGATGATGGTGGATGGTAGAAAGGGTTTTGCATTTTATACCTCACATCTGTAATACTCCGAGGACAAGAGAAGAGAGAAAACACAGATTGCACCGTCAAACATTCGATGCCCCAAGGGAGCACCTTCTCTTTATTATATAGACAAAGAGGATCTCCTCCAAGGAAGTTCCACCATAGGATTAGAGACACATATAGGTGACATGTCAGCAAGCTCCACCCTTGGATTACTTACTTGGATGGGTGACCTGTCTGGTCTAGGTCCTATCTGGTTGGTCAAACGAGCTTTGACCGGAGGGAATCTTTTAGGGAATCTTCTTGTAGGAATCTCAGAATCACATGAGTAAGGTACCATTGGAAAGCTCTCGATGAGACAAAGCAGGGGAGGGAAGGCCAGCTTTTCCTCTGTTGGGGGGGGAATCTGCACATTTTCGAGGCATAATTCATCCGTTTAGGCCTCCTAAATTGCCTTCAAAGATTTCAAGCATATTTCGATTCCTACTCTATTAGTAGAAGTCCCCTTTTGGTGATACCTCTTTCTGATCTGTTTAGTCCATCATGTGTAACATCCTTCCAGATGTTACCAAACCAATTCTCACCTTTAAATCATATGTCTAGCTATTGGTTCTAAGGTTCTCAAGTCTATTTCGGTTTCTGCCCTATTAGTAGAAGTACTCTTTTGGTGATACTTCTATTTGATATATTTTGACCATCATGTATAACATCATTCTAGATGTTACCAAACCAAATTTCACATCTAGATCATATGGCTAACCCTTGGTATTACAGACCTCCCTCCTTTTAAGACGCAATGTCTTCGTTGTGCAATTGTTGCTCAAATGCTTGCACCAACACCGGTGCATGTGCCAAATTGGCAGCGGGTTCCCAAGTTGCTTCATAGAGGGGGTAACCTTTCCATTGTACTAGATATTCCACCCGCGGATGGCGAGTACCACGCATGTGCTTTTGGAGAATCCGCTCCACTTCATATTCCTCTATGCCATCAATGACTGTCGGACAAGGTCCAATGTCCTATGTGGAAGTACCTTGGCCTGATTGGGGAGCATATCTACGTAATAGGGAGACATGGAACACTGGATGGATCTTCATGTGTGGTGGTAGCTCAAGGTGATAGGCCATAGCGCCGATGCGACAAAGAATCGAGAAAGGCCCAATAAAATGAGATCTGAGCTTACGAGATCCAACTAATGCGAGGTTGGTTGTTGATAGCCACACTTGATCCCCAACATTGAACTCCATGTGCCTACGGTGTACATCAGCATACTGCTTTTGTCGATTTTGCGCAATCTGTAACTTGTGCTTGGCGCTCTCCACACCTTGTTGGATTCTAGAAACAAATGTGTTGACTGCATCAACCTTGGTAGTCACTGGACGGATCTTCATCAAGCTAGAAGGTGTGAAGGGATGCTCACCATACATGAGGAAGAACGGAGTGACCTGGGTGGAGGCATTCACTGAATTGTTGTAAGCGAATTCCACCAACGGTAGTAAGGTGTCCCACCTCTCTTGCTCTTCTAAGGTGAAGCCGCGTAACATGTCTTCTATTGTGCAATTAGCCCGCTCTGTTTGGCCATCTGTTTGTGGGTGGTAAGCTATAGACATGGCCAACTTGGTTTTGAAGAAACCAAAGTGTGTTCGCCAAAACAAACTGGTGAATTGGGTGCCTCTATCGGTGATGAGTACTCTAGACAAGCCATGGTGAGCAAAGACTGCATCTAAGTATAGTTGAGCTAGTTGTGGAGCGGTCACCTCCTTGGTAGTAGGGCGTACATGAATCATTTTGCTGAGCCGGTCCACAAAGACCACAATGGAGTCAAACCTTGAGGTGGTCTTGGGTAATTCACAGACAAGATCCATACTCACTTGTTCCCAACGTTGGGTAGGAGTGGGAAGAGGTTGAAGGAGTCCTACAGGAGCTTGATTAGAAGCTTTGTTTTGTTGACAAAGTAGGCAGCTACGCACATAGTCCATCATGTCGTTGCTCATCTTGGGCCAATAGTAATGGCGCTTGACTGCCTCCAAGGTCTTGTCCACTCCGACATGAGCTGCAATGGCCGAATCATGAAATTCTGCTAGAATGGTGGTACGTAATTTTGGGACATTTGGGATCCACAATTGGCCCTCCCGAAAGGTGAGTCCTTGGGTGCTGGTGACACCTTTGGATGATTGTGCTTCTACAATCTGTGGATCAGTTTTTGTAGCAGCTAGAATCTCTTGCCAAAATTCAAGGTTAATCTTAACCTCTGCCACCAAGTTGTTGGCCATTGGCATGCGGGTGAATGCATCTGCAAGTTGCTTCTTACCTTCCACATAGGTGATTGTCATGTTGAAGCATTTTCGCCACTCTGCCCACCGAATTTGGCGACGAGATAGATCCTTCTACGTCTCGAGGTAGACTAGAGGTTTGTGGTCTGTCTCTACTACAAATGCCTTCTCGCCTAGGTAGTGCTTCCAATGCTTGGTTGCTAGAACGATGGCCAGCTCTTCTCGTTCTGTGGTGTGGTAATTGCGCTCTGCCGGTAACAACTTTCGAGAGAAATATGCAATTGGATGTCATCCGTCATGCCACTCTTGTTGTAGGACTGCTCCTATTGCTATGCCTGATGCATCCGTAGCCAACTTGATTGGACGTTTTGGGTCATACCACTTCAAGATTGGTGCATGTAGCAAGGCGGCCTTCAATTCTTGAAAGGCCAACTCTTGTGCAGTTCCCCATGTCCACTTCTTCCCCTTGCCAAGTAGTGTCGTTAAAGGCTGTGCAACCTTGGAGAAGTCCTTGACAAATTTACGATAGAATCCCGTCAACCCCAAGAAGCTCTTAAGTTGAGTCTGATCTTTTGGGGCACTCCATTTTTGAATGACCTCTATTTTATCTGTCAATACTTGAATGCCCTCTGCACTTACTCTATGCCCTAAGTAGTCTACTTCAGACTTGCCAAACTCACACTTTGAGATTTTGGCGTACAACTGATTCTGTCTTAGAATCTGGAGGACCTCTTGTAGATGTTGTTTGTGTTCTGTCATCGTGCTACTATATACTAAGATATCATCCAAGAAGACGATAACAGACTTATCCAAGTATGGGCGAAATATGCCATTCATTAGGCTCATGAAAGTGGCAGGCGCATTGGTGAGGCCAAAAGGCATCACAAGATACTCAAAGTGGCCATACGTGGTTCGAAAGGCAGTTTTGTACACATCCTCCTCTGCAATTTGGATTTGATTGTAACCGCTCCGCAAGTCCAGTTTGGTGAAGTATCTCACTCCATGGACTTGATCAAACAGGTCATACATGCGAGGTAAGGGGTATTTGTTCTTCACTGTTTGCTTATTGAGACCCCGATAGTCAATGCACATGCGCATTGTACCATCCTTCTTCTTCACAAACAAGATAGGGGCCCCATATGGTGATACGCTAGGTTGGATGAACCCTTTCTGTAGCATCTCCTCAATTTGAGTCTTACACTCCTCCAACTCATGAGGTGATAGGCGATATGGGGCCTTACAAGGAGATGTCTTCCCCGGGAGTGTCTCTATTTTGTGATCTACTTGCCTTTTAGGTGGTAATCTTGAGGGTAGATCATCGGGAAAGACATCTTGAAACTCACCCACCACATCCTTCAATTTCTCAAGAATTTGTCCAGCGAGTTGTGCACTCTGGACTTCTCTTATTAGACCTAGAAAACATCTATCGATCTTATAGACAATTGTCGTCCCTACGACATATAGAGGCAGTTTCTGCATGTGTGATTTTTCTTTAACCCCAATGATTGACCATTGGTGGGTTCTCACTACTTTCTTCCTCCAATCCACCATTGGGTTGTACTGCTCCATCCATGGCATGCCTAAAATTGCATCATAACGGGCTAACTGTATCACTTGCCACTCAATTGCTTCCTGATATTCTCCTACAGAGAGGGTTACCCGTCTAGGTAATGATTCAATCCTCTCTGTTTGCCCATTTGGTAACTCTACTTCTTCACTTCCATCTCTCTCTAGATCCATTCCCAAGCTTATTGCAACAAAGCGAGATAAGAAATTCTCTGTTGCTCCCGGATCTATTAATACTCTCACTTGATTACCTTCTAGGATTCCATTCACGACAATCAATTGTGAGGTTTCCTTTCGGGATCTTTGTGCATTATTCTTCTTCCTTCCCTCGCTTCTCTGCTTCCTTATTGAGCCAGTAAGGCCGCAAGGTACATTAATTGGCAATCTTCATTTTCCGAAGTGGTTTCCACCTCCTCCTCTTCAATGTGCCTCTCCATGTTGTTCAAAGATCGCCTGTATGAAGGCCGAGGGCCTCTAGGGAAACGAGTGCGACAATTGGTAGATATGTGCCCAATACGGCCACAATTGTAACAACGGCGTTGTTCTCCTCGAGTCCCTTCTCCTCGTGGGACTCCATCTCTTTGTTCTTCTACCCGTCCCCGCTCTCCTTGAAGCGGCCATGCTCCTCGATCTCGAAATCGAAGGTTGCCCAATTCCATCGGTACTGGTCTACCCATGTGTGGCATTTCTGCTCGATAATGTTGAGGTGGAACTACTCCTTCACCTCCACCTAATGCTCCGGCTATTCTCTGCGCACAAGCAATAGCTTCAAATACCGTGCGAGGGTTTTGCACCATGACTTCTTGGCGAATCCGCTCTTTCAACCCTCGTTTGAAATTGTCGAGAGCCTCTGCTGGACTCATGTCGGTAATTGCGACTTGTAGATCCAGAAATGCCTCCACATACTCTTGTATGTTATTCTTCTATCTCAATCCCCATAGTCGGGTTTGAGCCATCTGCACAGAATCCACCAATTGGAAATTCTTGAGCAATCCTTCTTGCATTGCTGTCCATGTGACCTCCCTTCTCTCTGCCAGCATGGATCTTTCCCAAGCATCATACCATGTGAGGGCTTTATCGGTCAAGTACCCACATGCAAACACGCCTGCAGCATGCTCTATGATCTCTGTTGAGAACAATCAAAAATATCGATTCATTCTCGAGATCCAATTCTCCACAACTCCCATCATACGCTGCTCCTTGTAAGGCTCGATGTTGCAGGTCTTCTTCATCCGGAGTAGCAATGTGGCTTCATCGTTGATAGGGTTCGTAGGCACGGGTGCCTCTCCAAGTACTTCAGTTGTAGGTATTGGGTTTTGAGACGGCTTTTCTTCTTGCATGGCTTGATCGTTCCTGAGGATCTGCACTTGACTTTGCAATGTCTCCATGGTCATCTTAATCTCTCAAAATTCATTCAACATCCCTTGCATTCCTTGCACCAGCTCTTGCAACTGCGGATCCATGCTTCCTGCAACACCCAATTGCTAACGTCTACTTCAATACAGAGTCAATATAATCACTCTGGAAGGCGCACGAACTATCGGAACTACCATTGGGACCTCAGAAGCTATCACTTGTTGATAATACTCCTCACCAAAATTCCTAACCACAAAATCTCTAAACATCAATTTTGGCCTCATTACATAACAGATTTCTACTTGAGTGTTGAAAGGGAGAGGATTTGGGACATTCATATCCATATTATCATAATAGAATGTAGATCGTCAAATCCCACTCTCTGTCATATATCACCACATGTAGAATCACCGGGTTTGGTGAGTTCATCACTCTGTCCATGAATTCCGCACCAAAGTGATAAACTAGCGATACTCTCATCTGCTCACGCTGGATGTACATAACCTTGATGTGGAATGGGTTTGAGAATGGAAAGCTAGGTGCGGGAAATTGTCCTCCCGGCGCATCCATCCCATCCGCTCTCTAAAGTCCTTCCTAAGTCTAGCGATTACTCTATGTTCTCCACCTCAAATTACTCAGTTTCAGTAGTTCGTGCTATTCCAAGAGGGATGATCCACTCTCTTGGACTAGAACACTCGCTCTGATACCATTGTAATACTCCAAGGACAAGAGAAGAGAGAAAACACAGATTGCACCCTCAAACATTTGATGCCCCAAGGGAGCACCTTCTCTTTATTATATAGACAAAGAGGATCTCCTCCAAGGAAGTTCCACCATAGGATTAGAGACACATATAGGTGACATGTCAGCAAGCTCCACCCTTGGATTACTTACTTGGATGGGTGACATGTCTGGTCTAGGTCCTATCTGGTTGGTCAAACGAGCTTTGACCAAAGGGAATCTTTTAGGGAATCTTCTTGTAGGAATCTCAGAATCACATGAGTAAGGTACCATTGGAAAGCTCTCGACGAGACAAAGCAGGGGAGGGAAGGCCAGCTTTTCCTCTGTTGGGGGGGGAATTTGCACATTTTCGAGGCCTAATTCATCCATTTAGGCCTCCGAAATTGCCTTCAAAGATTTCAAGCATATTTTGGTTCCTACTCTATTAGTAGAAGTCCCCTTTTGGTGATACCTCTTTCTGATCTGTTTAGTCCATCATGTGTAACATCCTTCCAGATGTTACCAAACCAATTCTCACCTTTAAATCATATGTCTAGCTATTGGTCCTAAGGTTCTCAAGTCTATTTCGATTTCTGCCCTATTAGTAGAAGTACTCTTTTGGTGATACTTCTATCTAATATATTTTGACCATCATGTATAACATCATTCTAGATGTTACCAAACCGAATTTCACATCTAGATCATATGGCTAACCCTTGGTATTACAACATCCTATTACATTTGGGATTAGGAAGGAGTATTTGGAATGTATGAGGTTTGTAGTTGCACCTTTACACCATGATGTCATTTTGGGTTTGCTTTGGCTTGAACATCATAAGGTTCAATTGGTTGGACACGATGACAAATTCAAGTACAACAATAAGGTAGGAATTTTTTATTAGGTTTTTTAGCACCTTTGAGTAAGACATCTAAGACTAATCAATCCTAAGATGAGAAGTTTGTCAAGAAATCAGCCCTAGAGGAAGGTGTCATGCGTATATACATTGTTACACAACATACATTACTATCAATATCATACACTATAGAAGCAGAATTCACACATAAGTCATACATGAACTCTAAAGTGCCACAATAATTAGATCATTTACAACTCGAATCAACTCAAATCAAATCAATATTTGATCTTATCCTCAACAACTTGCCAATAGCAAGGCACTAATTACAATCAAGCCACACCCACTTTAGTTAAGAGACTCCAGGTGACGCTCACATGCTTTCTATCCACTCTAGCCAAGAACTCAAAGGCTCAACATCAAAGAAGTGAGCTCTCTAGAGCTATATTTCTAGGGTATACTCCTGATTTTGACCTAGGTCTCATCCTAATGGTCTTGCTGATGGCACACCCAACAGTGTGGATGGTGCAAGTGACAATGGGCCTCACCATGAAGTCAGTTATCCAAACACAAAATTTGACTATCGGAAAGGAGTCTATGAATAATTGTCAAAATGCCTCTAACTACTATCATTGGAACTCCAATGTCTAAGCAATCTAGATACGACACTACAAATTGCTTGACAATTGTTGTGCGTATATACATTGCTACACAACATACATTGTTGTCAACATCATACATTGTTGTCAACATCATACACTATAAAAGCACAACTCACACATAAGTCATGCATGAACTCTAAAGTGCCACAATTGCTCCCCTTGATGGTAGTTAGGTCCCTCTTACTCTAGATAGCCATCTACTCCAAGTATATGGTATACCCTATGATAGGCAAAGATTATGAGGTCGAGTGCTATAGAGCCCCATCGTTAGTCGCATGTCTGCAATCTATAACATATAACGGATGAACTAATTACATGTCAAGTACATCTAGGACATAACCATTGTCCTTGAGGAACAATCATGAGGGGAGGAGTCATACATACCATATGTCATCTCTCAAACAGCTATCACACACGAACATAATAGTAGCTCCACCGGAAGAGCCACATAACATACACCTCAAGCTTGCCCGTACAGTGCCAAGCTTGGGTCCATAGTACCATCAATGTTTAGGAGGTAGCAAGGTGCATAATTGCGCATATGATCCTTCCAAACAACACCATCATGTCCTTCCAACACAAGGACTCTAGATGGTAGAATCTCACACACTCTCAAGATAGTGCAGCCTGTCAAAACATCAAGTGTCATCGGTGTTGTCTGCTATAGATATACATAGTTACCTAGATGAAATAGATGGATCTAGGGTCTATAACCTCCTCCTCCTCAAATAGTAGCATAATATAAGGTATCCCTATGTTGACCAATTGCCAAGTTCTCAAAGGACACCAGCATCACTCTCCAAAAGATCTCTACCCATTGAGAACATGCGCTCATCCATATATCTGGATCATCCAAGTCCAAAATTATAGTAGCATCTTGACAAATGGCTATAGGTAAATTTGGATCTTGTGCATAGAGTAGAAAGTAAGGAAAGAAAGATGCTAAGGAGGCTTGTAGGCTGAACCAATAGCCCATGGCCAACCAAGGTAACTAGAGATCCCAATCTTCCAAGTAGCTTCTTTGCAAACCATACTTTCACAATCCTCTCTTCACCGTCTGAACCACTCTCTCTGCTAAGCCATCTGCCTTAGGGTGATCTCAAGAGGTAGTATGATGATCAATCAAAGCTTTGTCACACAAGACCTGAAACTCCCCCAAGAACTTTGTACTATGATCAGTCAAAACCTCAATTGGTGCACCAAAATGATTGAGAACCCAATCCAAGAACAAGTGAGTCATCCCTCCACTGGACTTGTTAGGAAGTGCCACCAACTCAATCCACTTGGAGAAGTGCTCCACCATCACCAAAACACACCAATGATGTCTCACAATCAACAATAAAGGTCTGGCAAAGTCTAAACTCCAACGGTAACTCAATCCCATGATAGGTAATGGGTGCAACCGTGGCATAGAAGCATTAAATAATGCTCTAACTTGGTCAAAAACCACACATCTAGCAACAAACTACTATACATTGGTCTACATACTACACCACCAATAATGACTCTAGAGTAAGCTATATGTATGCTTTACTCCAAAATGTCCTAGCTCCTCATGAGCATGACGGACCAACTATAATCTTTGAGATGAAAGTGGTACGACCTTCACTCTACCATCCTCCTATACATGCAAAGGTGTCTGTCCTCCAATTTGAACTATCTGGCTTGCTAAAGAACATGGTCTCTCTTCTTAGCCCCAACTATGCCACCCAGAACACCAGTGTGATGATAGTCCATCACTAAGACATCATCATAAATGTCTCACTAAATTGTACCAATATCTTCACTCTTTGGATCTATGACCTCAACAACTCCTCTTGTATGCGCTGAGAGAGATACCACCAAAGCTTCAAAAAATATACACAAAAAGGCATATGCATGCAAACCTGGCACCACTTCCTCATCTGAGTTACGATGCCAACGTGCTCCAATCTAATCTTGATGGTTAGGACATGGGTTTCTACTCAACCCATTTGCATCACGGTTCACCACTCTAGGTCTGTGAATAATTGTGAAATCATACTCCTATACAATTAGAGCCCATCATGCAAGCGTTCTTGAAAGCTCGTTGGACTCCATAAACCACTTCAATGACTGATGATCAATGATGAGCGTGAAGGGGTTACCAAATAAGTAACATTGGAAATGTGCTACTACCCAAACTACTACCAAGCACTCTCCCTCATATGAACTATATTTCACCTCTATTGAATTGTTGGAGCGACTAGCATAGGCCACACAAACTCCTTCTCCTCATCATCATGTTCAATGAGCACTACTCCAAGCCCCAACATACTCCAATCAGTGTGAACCTAAAATGGTTGTTCTCTGATTGGTCTCCTCAAAATAGGAGTAGATATCAACCTCTCCTTGAGCTCTATAAAAGCTCTCTCCTACTCATCTCCCCAACACCACTCTTTTCTAAGCTTTGTTAGCTTTGTCAAGGCCTTGGCAATGGCACTAAATCCTCTAACATAACAACAATAAAAGTTTGCAAATCCAAGGAATGCTCACACTTTGCTCACATCCGTAGGTCAAGGAATACGTGCAATAGCCTCCACCTTGGTCTATTGAACACCAAGTCCTCTAGGGTAGATAGTGTGACCCAAATACTCAACCTACTCATGGAATAACCTACACTTCCCATGATGTAATTTGAGTCCATGAGATCTCAACCTCTCAAACACCTCAAACAAATGTCTCTTATGCTCTTCCTTCCACAATAGTGTTATAGACCAAAATGTCATCAATTCAACTAGGATCCTATCCATGACCCTTTGGAACTCAGTAGAAGTATTCTTCAACCCAAATGGTAAGAACCTCCACTAATATAACACATCCTTACCATGAGGATCAATAGCCCAAAATACTATCTTGGACTTATCCTCCTCCCTGATTGGAAACTAATGATATCATGCTCAAAGATCCAAAGTATTGAAGACCTTTGCATGCCTAATTGTATCAAAGATCTCCTCCGTTGTAGGCATGGCATACCAATCAGCCCTAGTCTGTCAATTGATAGGACGGTAATCTCTACACATCCGCCTATCTATGTAGTTGCCATGCATATCCTTCTTGGTTGGCATCACTATCATTGATGTATACTCTCCATGTGAAATCTCTACCAAACCAGCCTCAAAAAGGTCACTACTCCAACTTTGAATCAATGTCCTTTCCATATCACTATATAAATAAGGACATCAAAAAACAAGTGTATCTCTTGTCAGCTCAATCCGAATACCAGGTCCCTTCAAAGCACCCAAATCCTTCATATTGAAGACAAAACAACTTGTGTTGTTCCTCAAGAACCTCCAAACCCTCCGTCTTTCCTCTCCTATGAGCTTGGGTCCAAGATCTGGCTCCCAAGTATCCTTTGTAACTATAATAGGAGTGGAAGACGTATTGATTGGCTGCTACACAAGACCCTTGGGAGCAGTAATGTCATGCTCTCAAGCACTAGAGGTCCCAACCCCTGTGAAAAACTCCCTCCACTTTGGCTGCAAGCTCTACACGTCCTCTAGCAGCATCCCAAGTAAACCAAGGGTGTAATCCAAGTAACCCATGCTTACTTGGATAGACTCCAAGTAGACCACTCTCTCTAGTAGCCATTGGTTATGTCCCAATAATACCCTATCCACTCGGCCCATCACTCCCATCAAGTGCTTAAATTGTCTTGATATGCATAGGGCTCTTAAGTGTCCAAGTGGTGATGCTTATCAAGCACATCTTACGTTGCTCTACTAAGCCAAGACTCACAATCCAGGGCAAACAATTTAGGTCCATAGCCTGACCTAACACCTTATGCCTGGATGCCTTTGACACTATTGGAACAATAGTAATATCAGTGCAAAAACCCATCACCCGCTCTCTCTCATCAGTATTGGGCTCTACCAACTGTTGTAACTGTGAGGACCAAACCAGTCTAAGACCTCTCTCTCAAAAAGCATGAGAGCTTGGGAACTCACAAATGTGTGAAAAGCGGCTCTAGGCTATCCAACTAGGTTCACCATTGCCATAGGTGACCTATCAACCACTACCACTATTTGAGCTTGATGCCGAACATCCAAGATGTCATCAACAAGGATGTGGTCTAGTCATTGAATCCCATCATATGCACGCTATAGAACCTCTTTGGGTAAGAGGTTCATCCACCAAAGACAAAAACAATGAGCCCTTGATCCCACTCTAGCTGCATTAAAAAAGCAGCAGGTCCCATCAAGAATGGACCTGACATGTACTCACCACCACTCGAGTACAAGAATCACCCATCAAAGGGATGTTCTCCAAAATGTAAGTTCAAGAAACAAATTGATGAACTTGGAGATGTCACAGTATCTATAAAATCTCTCAAAACACACGAGAACAAGGATATAAAAGACCCAAACCTTGGCCAACACCTGTATATCCCTAACATGGCCATGCTGAAATCACCAAATGAATAAGCCCATGTCGCTCTAGATCATGCACTCCAACAAGGAAATGTCTGTTGGTAGGGCCTTCGGGTAACTCCTGACTATTGACATTAATAATAACTCAATATACCAATAGGCCAAGTATGCCACATGATATAGAGAGACTCGCCTAGTAGTCTCATATCTCTTCACATACAAGTACCTCTATACTCGTATACCCGCTTGTAGTACCACAACTAGTCCGGTGCTAATCCCACCAAACAACTCCAATAGGCATACTCTCTTTATTGGATGTTGCCAAGCAATGAGTGTGGTATCCAGAGGTGTCAAGGTAATTGACCTTGATGGCTCATCCTCACACTCATCTCCTAGTGGTACAAAGGCTCCACTCCAAGCCTGTTGCACCAACAGATCTACATGCTACTACAATGCCCCCTCCAAACACAATGGAACATCGAAGGTGGATGGAAAAATCCCACTTTTTCTCCAAATTTGAGTGATCTCCTTTGGTACTGGAGTATCCTCTACATGGTCGTTCCCCTCCAATAAGTCACCAAGCCAAGTAACAATTCCACTAAAAGTTGAAATTGATGTTGTTATGGTCTTGGAGTGTAGTGAGCCAAGACTGCCACTATTGAAACATACTGGTAGGCAACATACTTGTCCCTCACCTAATTGCCAACCTGGTCTATAGGATGTTGTCTCCTTGCAATAGTCATGGAGTATAGCATTGCTCCACCAACTAGCACATCATATGACTCAACTATGGTCGTAACAGCTTGAGCTCTCACCACCAAGCTATCAGTCGGATGACTAGACTGAACTTAGACAACAAGCTCCCCACATGTGATTTACTATGTCAAACCACTACCTAGAGATGTTTGGATCTGAAATAGACATCTCTCCACATCGGTCTTCCATAACCCTAGACCGATAACTAAGACCTTCCACAACATAAGGGGTTGCACACCAAATTCTAATAAGACTCTCTATGGTGTATAGACCTAAAGGTCCCACTAAATGGAAAATCTCCCTCTGGTTATCTAGTAGGACAACACCAGAGGTGTGAATCACGCTCTCTCAAAGGCCGGTCTAGCTGGTAACTCCTCCAATCTAACCGTTATTGCCTACCATAAACCACTAGTCACTGAGTGGATCCCATGCTCCTCAACCAAGTCAACTCCACTATCAACCACCTCTGCTCTAGTAGTAGGGACCACATCATCCCTACCCTCACAAAGTGTGGCAACCAATCAAAACACTATGGTTTGGTCAACTCCCAATGTAGACATGTCACTAGCTGAAAACAAAGTGCAATGCATAATCAGCTAAGCCGCCCCCAACATCGTGCTTGACTCAATCTGTGTAATATCAAGTGGCTAACTAGTAAGTAGTCCATCATGCACCCCATCACCACCTACTACACCTGCACTGGGACATCTAGGAGCCATGGATGTCATCTACAATGTCTTAGAGAGCGTGAAAGACTAGGGAAGTTTGACCTGTCTCCCTACCTCTCCTCTTTGTGGGTCCAAATCCATTGATGCTCCTCTAGGGTCTAGAGCACAAATTGCACTCCTAGTCATTGCTGCAGATGCATCCACCTATGTTACTCCTCACATGAAGTCCAAAGCATCTCTATCACCAGCATATGAGGTAGAAGCCTCACCATCCAAAATTGATCTTCTTTGAGCAATAACCATACTAGCCAATCTCTACTCCAACTAATCAATCCAAGTAGCCACAGTTGTAATAGAAATAAGGGCAAGTATTGCACCTCTACTAGGTGTAGATCCTTTACCACCTCGTCCTCCATGAATTGGAGCTCCTCTACTACCTACCATAGCAACCCTACCACTCTGTAACTTTGGGTGCACCTGCATAGCTGTATTAGAAGTAAGGGCAAGTACTACACCTCTACTAGGTGTAGATCCTCTACCACCACCTCTACCACCTTGTCCTCCGTGAACTGGAGCTCCTCTACTTCTTGCTATAGTAGCCCTACCACTTCATAACTTTGGGTGGAGGTCAAAGCACCGGTCACTAGTGTGACCAAAATCTGTGGCAATGCTCATATTGGCTCTGTGCTGGTTGTAATGCACTAGAGGTATCAAGTTTTCTACCCTAATTGCACTCTCTCTTGTAATGAGTTCCACCACAAGTCCAACAAGCAACACCACTATTCATTGCTATTGTTGACCCAAAAATGAAAGGGTCTAACTATAGTAGGCTTTCCACTTGCTCCATAGGACCTAGATTGTCCACCCTATCCTTGAAAACCAACTAGAAGTGGTGCAATTTGCTGCACTCTAGAAGAAGTCACAGCCGTGGATGAGGTCTTGCTACCAATTCTAGATATCACCACTCTTGCCTCCACCATGTTGAGCTCAATATGCTTAGCCAAACCAAAGACCACTACCAAAGTGGGTGAAGTAGCTTGTAACAACATAGCATCATGAACTCTACATTATAACTCCTTGTCTAGTATCTCATACCAAACTGGACTATCTGGGCCCTAGTAACTCCTTGAGTGAAACTAATCAGCCACCTCATGCAAGTGTATGCCTCGTGTAGGCTCTTTCTAGCCTTCCACTGGAACTCTTGCAAGCTCCTCAGCTTGTCAATCCGCACTCCCTAGTAGGTCTACCTCAAACACTAGAAGAACTCCACAATGGGGTTAAACCCGGTATCACACTTCCTCTTGTAGTGGTACCTCCACTTGTAGTAGCACTATCTCTAGCTAGTGCACCTCCACTAGCTCCACCAATGCTACTCAAGCTAGAACTTGTGGATACTACCGATCTACTCTTGGCAATTAAGCTTCAAGTGATAGAGAATAGTTTAGAAACCAATATTGTCTCCATAACTCAATCTCCTCCAAGTGAGCTCTCCTGAACTCATGGTAATTGTCCATTGGTGGATCCTCTAAATGTTGAAACAACCTTTTCTATGCCATGAAGGGTGTGAACAAAGTCAAGTTCTACATTTGTTGCAGATCACACCAACTATCAAACACTTGGATGAAGTCATCCAACTCAATGGTACCCATTGTACCAAAGTAACACCTAGGGCCTTTTGAGGCTCCATAAATCTTGTCCATGTCCCACAACAACAGTGCGGATACACCAAGTGCACTCTCAACTTAATCAGCTCTTGTGTCAAACTCCAACTTAGAATCAATCTCCTACTTCACTAGGACGTGAGATACAAGCTAATATTGAGCGCTATTCCGAGTAAACCCACTTTGCACTACAGAGCTCTCTCCTCCGGAATCCCCAACAAACTCCATCATGATAAAGTAATTGCAAACCGGAACCACAAATTGCAACCGCAAACCGCAAGTACCCCACCAAGTGCCAATATCACCAACCAAGCACCACCGAGTGCCAACCCTAATGGAACACTACCTACTAATGTAACTCTAATTGAGACAACTACACTAGGAGAAAGAGCAACCTGTAACTTGCCATCACAACACGCACTCTCACGGTCTATAGGTCATCACTTCTTGCCTCACCAGAGAGAACTATAGATAGTCTCATTGATCATCACTCTAGCCTCACTTTTGAGAGTACACCATAGCACCAGTGCTCTAAATTCAGGGCACCTCACACAAACACAATGCACAAACAAGAAATAGAGATTGGAGGGGTCCTATCACAAGAAATCTAAACAAAAACCCTTCATCTCATAAAACAACACTGGACTGACTCTGTCACTATTTGGCATTTGATATAATTAGAGCTCTTTTCTACTTCTTGTGCTACAAGGATCACCAAGAAAGGGATCTTCTCGCCAAAATCTGTTCTTCTTGCCAAAATTTGATGTAAACCCTTCACAAAATCTGACATAAAATCCAACATAAATCTAACATAAAATTTGACATAAATCCCTAAATTTGGCTAACCTCTAAATCCTCAGCTAACTCTTCACTTGAGCCAAATTGGAAAAATGAGTTTTGTCCCTCTAATTCATGAGGATCTGCTCCCAACTCCACCTTCACTTTCACTTTCTGAGCTCAAATCGCAACAAATTGGTCATGCTTTCATCTCCTAAGTGTAATACTCCGAGGATAAGAAAAGAGAGAAAACACATATTGCACACTCAAACAATTGATGCCCCAATGGAGCACCTTCTCTTTATTATATAGACAAAGAGGATCTCCTCCAAGGAAGTTCCACCATAAGATTAGGGACACAAATAGGTGACATGTCAGCAAGCTCCACCCTTGGATTACTTACTTGGATGGGTGACATGTCTGGTCTAGGTCCTATCTGGTTGGTCAAACAAGCTTTGACCGGAGGGAATCTTTTAGGGAATCTTCCTATAGGAATCTCAGAATCACATGAGTAAGGTACCGTTGGAAAGCTCTCAACGAGACAAAGCAGGGGGGAGGGAAGGCCAGCCTTTCCTATATTGGGGGGGATCTGCACATTTTCGAGGCCTAATTCATCCGTTTAGGCCTCCAAAATTGCCTTCAAAGATTTCACGCATATTTTGGTTCCTACTCTATTAGTAGAAGTCCCCATTTGGTGATACCTCTTTCTGATCTGTTTAGTCCATCATGTGTAACATCCTTCCAGATGTTACCAAACCAAATCTCACCTTTAAATCATATGTCTAGCTATTGGTTCTAAGGTTCTCAAGTCTATTTTGGTTTCTGCCCTATTAGTAGAAGTACTCTTTTGGTGATACTTCTATCTTATCTATTTTTACCGTCATGTATAACATCATTCTAGATGTTACCAAACCAAATTTCACATCTAGATCATATGGCTAGCTCTTGGTATTACACTAAGCTCAAAATCACAACTATCATTTAAAATTGCTTCTCTTAGGCTCTAAATTTTGCCAACGCTTCCATACACAATTTCTCTCAATGAAATCTGAACTACGCAATCAAGACACCATGATCTACCTAGCTTGGAGATACCACCAACACTTGTAGTTCATGCACACAATTTCTCCCTGACTCACTTCTTTAATGTAATCAGATTGTTTGCAACTTGAATCAACTCAAATCAGATTAGTAATTGATTTGATCCTCAAGAACTTGCCAACAACAAGGCATTGATTAGAGTCAAGCCACACCCACTCTAGCTAAGAGACTCCAAGTGACGCTCACCGGCTTTTTGTACACTCTAGCCAAGAACTCAAAGGCTCAACATCAAAGAAGTGAGCTCTCTAGAGTTGCACTTCTAGGGTATACTCTTGATTTTGACCTAGGTCTCATCCCAATGGTCCTATTGACGACACACCTGACGGTGCAAATGGTGCAAGTGACGGTGGGATCCACCATGAAGTCAGTACCCCAAACACAAAATCTGACCAGCAGAAAGTAGTATATGAGTGACTGCCAAAATACCTCTAACTACTATTATTAGAACTTTAGTGTCCAAGCAATCTAGATGCAACACAACAAATGGTGTGACAAAGCTTTGAAGGAAGATAAGTCCCAAGATGGGAAGTTTGTCACAAAAGCTACCATAAAACAAACTTTGAAGGAAGATAAGTCTCTAGATGGGAAGTTTGTCAATGAAGCAGCTATAGAGCAAACTTTGGAGGAAGATATGTATGTTTTCAATGTGTAGATCAAGCCAATTGCACAAGGAGAATTTGAAGAGTGTCAAGAGCCTCATCAAGCAATGGATGATCAAATAGTTCAAGAGTTTGCAAACTTGTTCTCAGATGATCTGCCAAAGGGATTACCTTCTAATCATAGCATGCTCATCAAGATTGAGTTATTGCAATGGAGTACAAGATTGAGTAGACCAATCTATTGGCTATCACCACAGGAGTTGGAAGAGTTGTGAACAACACTTATGGAGTTATTGGAGAAAGATTTCATATAACATAGTACATCTTCTTGGGGAGCATTGGTACTATTTGTTCAAAAGAAGGATGGAGTACTTTGTTTTTGCATTGATTATTGTGAGCTCAATAAAAAAATAGTGAAGAATATATATCCCATGCCTCAAATTGATGACTTGCTTGATCAATTGAGTGTAGCATGATACTTCTCCAAGTTTGATCTTTGCAGTGACTATTAGCAAATCTCCATTGATAGGAAGGATGTGCAAAGATTACCTTTTGCACAAAATATGGGCATTTTGAATAGAGAGTTTTACCTTTTGGGCGCACTAATGCTCCAAAAATCTTCATGGATTAGATGCATTAGGTGTTGGATGGACTATTGGATTGGTACATGGTAGTGTTCTTGGATGAGATTTTAATCTATAGCAAGATGTAGGTATAACATGCAAATCATGTGCAAGAAATCCTAAGATGACTATGTCAATGGAAGTTTTATTACAAGAAGTCAAAGTGTGCCTTTTGGCAAAAATAAGTTACCTTCTTGGGTCACAAGATCTCATGAGAAGGGATCAAGATGGAAAAAGAGAAAATCAAGGCCATTATTGATTGGCATACTCCAAAGGATACCATAAGGGTGCAAGCATTTAATGGAGTAGCAAGTTTTCACCAATGGTTCATCCATTATTATGCACACGTGACACACCATTGACCAACTTCTTGGGGAAAAACTCAAGCTTACAATGGACTACCAAGCATGAAAAAGCATTCTAGAAGTTGAAATATATGGTGTCTTCAAGACCCATTTTTCAACCATATGATCCTCAACTACCTTTTATGGTTGACTTCAATGCTTCTAACTTTACCATTGGAGCTATGTTAAAGCAAGAATTCCCATATATGTTACATCCCATTGCCTTTGTGTCTCACCAATTAAACATTGCAGAAAGGAATTACTCTACATGAGATTGGGAACAACTAGCAATAGTATATACCACCAAGGTATGGATGCATTATCTCTTGGGAAAACAAGTGATCATGTGAATTGATCATAAACCCTTGTTGCAGAGATTATATTTGGAACACATGAAGAGTCAACATCATCATTGGGAAGAGCAACTACAATTGTTTGACATCAGACTTGAGAACAAACAGGGTTGGTTCCATATCATCCCTAATGTGCTATCACAACAACCTGATTTAAAGTCTCTTCTTCTTATCATGGCAATTACAATGATGTCAATTGACTCCGAGGTCCAATTTGAGTTTAGGACAGCTCTACAATAAGATTCCTTCTTTCATATAGTACAAGGTCATCTTACAACATGCAACAAGGAGTAAAACACCTTCTCTTTCAAGGAAGGCCTTCTATCTATGAGGACCAAATATATGTTCCAGCCAAGGGTGATCTCCGACTTGGGCACCTCCAAGAAGCCCATGATTTATTGATTGTTGGTCACATAATTGTGAACAAGACCTTGGGTACCCTCCAATGCTAATGGTGGTGGCCCAACATAGCACAAGATGTTTGAGAGTTTGTATGATCATGTGAGAGTTTCCAATATAACAAGGCCAACAACCAGAAACGTAGGGGACTCCTTCAACCACTTCCCATTCCATATACTCGATCGGAACACATGAGCTTGGATCTCATTACATCCTTTCGCAAGACAAAGTAAGGTCACATAGCGATAGTGGTGTTTGTGGATAAGCTTAGTAAACAAATCTATTTGGCACCAACCTTTGATATTTTGGATGCTCCAACATTGGTGCAGATCTACTTGGCTAGGAAGTTAATGATTAACTTTGTATGGAAAAAGCTTGTACACTCCTCAAGTATAAATAATAGGATCTTGAGTCATATTTGGTCTTTGAAGTTTACTCTACTTGGTTCTTGGTCCAATTCTTTCTATCTAGTCCTATTCTTCTATAAATTTCATAAACTTTAGACTTCTTGGTTATCTTACATATCTTTAACTCCTCATGATCTTAATGCTAATTTCATGTATGAAAAGATAATAGGTTAGAAATAAGAATTTTTGATTTGAAGACATGGAAGAATAGTTTTTTAGGTATATAACTTGATAAGCAACAAAGAAAACCTCTCAGATTAGAGAAAGTACCAATTCAGTTACAATTTTGAATATCAAGAGATAAAGAAAGATTATGAGTAAAAAGTATAATTGTATCAACAAGTACAAAATATATATCATAATTTTATATTAATATATATTTTGGATAATTTGGTGCAACAAGAAGATGACATGGACAAGAATGTGGAAGTGTTAGGAATACTTGAAAATGTGATAGTGAACAAACTATTAAGAACTAAGAAGTATTGACTATACTCAAAAAAGAGTATAGAATATTATATATGCTTCTTTGGAGGTATTGTAAGAAGACTTGGCAATAAAAGGAGAGTATCTTAATTTTTGTGGTATATATATACTATTTCACAAAGCATATGCTTTTAATTAAGGTTTGTGTTTTCAATCTAATTATTTATTAGGGTAGTAAGCTAAATATTGCTAACTTGGTACCCAAAATCCTAAAATACAATTTGTAGAATGTGCCAATGAAGCATAGGTTCCTATGAGTATAACTATTATTGAGAGACCTCAATGATAAAGAATAAAAAATAAAATTAGAGCTTGGCCAATTGTGTAGTCTTGGGTAATAATAAAAGAGATATAATGAGATCTAATCTCACATGTTCCAAAGGTGAGATAGAAAATAGCAATGGTTGGAGAAACCTAATTTGTATCAATTGATTTTTTGGTCGCATACACATAAAGTTGTTGAACTAGATAAGATGTATGTTTTACTCCAGGATGACTTTATGTATGGATATATGTGATTAATAAAGTTAAATAAGAGCATGATTATGTTGAATATATGCTTGATTTCCCTTTTTTAATAGTATAACTTTTGTAGGAAACTTGCTATTTTTTCCATAATTTGAGTTGAAACTAGTCAGAAAGAAGATCTCCTTACAATCCTTACCACTTCTTTAACTTGCATTTATCTTTTAGTTTGACTATATTGATGTTGGGATATGGTACAATATCTGAAAGTTGCTTATGATTTGGTTCTTAAGAAAACATATATGGAGCAATTTAGTATCCTCTGAGTTTGGATTGTATAGTTGCTTCTCTTATAAATGATATTTAAAGGCAAATTATCTGTAATAATGGCATGTAGTCTACACTCATGATCATAAGCTTGCTTGGTAGATAATTTTGTCAAATTTAGGTAGCATATATGATGAATAGTTATTCATCATCACAAGTAGAGTAGTCTTTCTTTGTAGAATTTAACCTCCTTGAGGCAAAGGTAAAGGTAATCAGGTGTAAACCATTTATGAAATCTTATTGTAACACTATTCCAAGAGCAAAGTGAGAGGCATTAAAATACCAATACAAGGTAACTTTAGATCATATATGTGTAAGTAATTGATATCCTTACCTACAATTTTAGTGACATATGCTTTGTTTTTTATGAATCATTGATGGAAGCTTCATATAATTGAATATTTAAATATAACTAGCATCATTTGGAGGTAGCTTGTCCAAGATTGCCTTGATATTTTCTTTCTTGATCTTAATCTTAATTTATTCATGGAAAATATTGTGACATAGGCAAATAACTATTTATTTCCAAAGCTTGTATTTTTATTTCTTACAAAAAGAATGTTCCCTTGCATAAGCTTTGGAACAACTTGCCAATAAGAGAAAAATGATTACCCTATACCTTATTATTGTAGATAAGAGTATCTTCTAGAAACACCATAACATATCCAATGATAGATTGAGTACTAGTTTCATTTGATCTATATATACTTATAGATAAGAGCATTGATTTAGTTAAAACAAGGACACTCTATTCAACACATTTATACCTTATGCAAAAAGTTATTTTACATGTATCTTCATTTCAGAAACATATTTGTTAATATCCACTACAAACATAAAACTTGATGAAGAATCTAGCTACTCCAATCAATAAAAAAGAGAAGTTATTGAAGGTGAGGATACACACTTTCTTTTACTTGTTTAATCAGTTCATGGTAATCAATTTAAAATTGAAGAGAAAAATCCTTCTTGGGAGCAAAAAAGTGCTCCTCACAATAAGGTACTTGATAAAAAAATTCTCCATGATCTCTCTCTAGGTGTTCCAAAATTCTTCAACTTCCTTGAGTGATGAGTAATCCATAGACCTTTCTAACAAGTTTTTAATTAAGGAGAAAATATATTCTACAATATCTTAGTCAATCGAAAGGAAAATCCCTAAATAAATTATCAATAGATATATATGGAAAACTTGGTAAAATTTCCCCGGTCATCTTGGTATTTGATGTCTTTGTATTTGCTTGATCAACTTTTATTTTTAGTTTGATCTAAACCATAAGAATCAATGTCTCTTATTTTAGTTTATTCAGTTATAACAACACTTATGTATTTATCTTCCTCATTAAGTTTTATTATAATTAGAAGTCTTTATCTTTGTTGGCATTTGATGTCTTTGTATTTGCATGATCAAATTTTATTTTTAGTTTGATCTATAATACACATTTGTGCATGTGTGTGGTATTGTGATATTTAGCTTGGTATTACAAGTACTTGAGATATATTATTTATATAGAGATAAAAGATGCTTCTACATTAGTCATGATTAGCTAAAGTTAGTCATAGCTAAGATAGAGAGTACCTTACTTTAGAGGAAGTGGAAAAGATGAGCATCACTATTTTGGATTCTAGTGTGTTGACTTGGTATTATTCCTAAGTGTTTTGCTTTGAGGAAAGAGTTAAGAACTCTTGGGCCTGCAAGCTTTTTTGTTTTGGATTCATTTATAGTCCAAGGATAGCCCATGTGAAGGAATCATTGACTTAGTGGTTGGGTCAAGATAAGATCACATGTTTAGTGGAATATGCCCATGTGGATGAATATTCCTTTATATTTTTTACTTTTAGCCTAGTAACTTGAGTTACTCTAGTAATTAGTAACTTTGGTGCGTAACTATTTCACAAGTATATAAACAAGGGGTGAGGAAGTACTCATCCTCCTTTCACTCGCAACTATCTCTCTCTCATTCAGTTCTCTAGAGAGCAATGTCTTGAGTATTGGAGTGTTAGCCTTGGAGGAGTATGATGGAGTTGGAGTTCTTTGCCTTCTTAGTCCATGTTGCACTACCATAATAGCCATCAGAGGGTTCATCTTGAGTGAGAGAAAGGCAGACTCACAGATCTAACCATAAGAATCAATATCTATTGTTTTGTGAGCTTATGTAAAAATAACAACACTTATGTATTTATCTTCCCCATTAAATTTTATTATAAATAGAAGTCTTTACCAAAGGTGCCAAACATCACAAAAATAAGACTTTAATTGTATGGTCATTTAATTTTATAGATTTACAAAAAAATTATGTTATTTCTAGTACAATCAAATCTTGGCAAGTATTGGATTAAGGATCCAAATGAAAATCTATTTTATTCTTTAGTTATTGAAATAAATTCTCTTCTTTAATATGATCTTCTTTGCAATTACATTAACATGCAAATTTTGAATTCACACTACACACCAACATTTTATAAGGAAAATTTTGGATTATTTTATGACAACTAAAAGGATGAAAATCCAATTAGAGCTACTGGTGTTCTGATTAAGTTATTCAACTGGTCTGATTGGGTTTAAACATTTTTCTTTATTGATTAACTCTTCCATGGTTGGTTTTATTCATGAAATATGGATAATTTTCAAAGCAATAAACAATTTTTAATAAAAGTATCCTTGAGTGACATTTATTCATTGGAAATATTAATGAGGAATTTATGACAAATAATTCCAAACTCCATATGAATCACTTTATTTCCTTATATACCATGACCTTGCATGACTTATAGATATCATGGATGTATAAGTATTGGAGCAACAAAAGAATTTTACTTTTCTCCTTTTCTTAGGATCATTATTTCCATCTCTTTGTGAAACTTGAATCAATATATGAAATATTATAATCTAATACTTTCCATTCTTATTTGTAAAAATTTACATGATATTATTCTAAAACCAAACTATATGATAGCATATTATTAAAGCAATGTATTCTTAACTTATTTTTCCATTCAATGTCACTCTATTTGTCTTGATGACTTGAAATCTAAGCATAGGGATTCTCTTGAAATATTATAAAGAACCGATCAAAGACAATAAAATAATATGTACTTCCTCCACATCCACATGATATCTCCATCAAGATTTTGCATTTTGCTTCTAGTTACCTAAAAAAATAGGATTTGATGCTAAATATATTGTATGACGGTGGTATTGAAATATTACTTATATTCAAAATAATAAAAAAATAATGAACTTAATCAAAGTTTAAAGATAGAAATAATGAACCCAAGCAAAGGAGAGAATATTTACTCTATTGTTGCTTCAATAAAAAAGTTTGATATGCTTTGGCTATGCTCTCATACTCAACCACAATATTTCTCCATACCAATGTTAGTGCTTTCCAAGTGATTTTGGCATGCACAAATGTTGTGGATGAGTATAGAAACATTGGTTGAGCAAAGACTGCAATCCCAAGTGGGATGCTTTATTTTGGTATTGGATATAATTATTCATTATATCTTCTACTACTATTGTTACATGAAATTTACATATGGAATAATAATAGCTCTAGAAGATAAGGATACGAGAATAACATTTAAGAAATTTAATTATAGTGTTACACTGTGAATTAATAAAATTAATACTCTAGATTTCCATATATGAAAAAATCCTTATGGTTTTGAAGTTATTGTTGAATAGGACTGTAAAATCAATCCACCTAATTCTTATTTTTGTTCCAATTAAAAGATTAAGATAAAAAAGAAAGTAAAGTATAGAAGATAAATGTTAGACCAAAATCTAAATAGAATGAAGTATATATTTGGAAGATGGTGTTTTTCACTTTCATTTATACTAGAGATAAGTATAAGCTTACTTCATAGAAAAAGTGATTATTAATTTCCTTGCAAAGTTACTTCTTAGCTAAGTTACTTAATCCTTAGCAAAGTTCCTCAACAATTTCCAGCCCAAGAAAGTTCCTTAGTACTTAGTACCTTACCAGCACACTCTTAATGAGGTCTTAGATAGCTTCTAAACAATCCTTTATTGAACTTCCTACGTATCTTTTAGAAATTTGGAATAACTTACATTCAAAATTTCTATAAAATAATTATATTATATAGTTGTATTTTTATGGATATCTTAAACTCATAGTATTGCTTTGATTTATCCATATTGATGCTAGATGTGATTATGGAATATAATATATTGATCTTGATCTTAAAAAATAAGAGATATTATATAAAATAATTTGGAATTTTCCAAGTTTACTTTTGATCTGAATGTCATATAACTTGCATGCTCCTCCAAAGAGTGATTTTAAATCTTATATGTTCCAAATAAATAGTTTATAGCATTTGTTTGTGGTCTATATAAATGACAAATTATTTGAACAGAAGATAATGCCGCTATATCTTAGTAGCACTCCTGAAGAAAATTATCAGGATCATATGTAGAATACTATTTCTCCTTTAATCTCTTTAAAGTAACGGCATAAATTGAACACTATTTGTAAACTCTTATTATAACACTAGATTAAAGTCAAAATCCTCAAAGTCAATCATATAAGATAATTATAGATTAGATGGTTGTACGATTAATAAGACTCACAAACTCGATTCAGTGAGTTGTGTAGATAGAGCTTTCTCCTTATCATTATAGTTTAGAAATATGCAAAGACTCAAACAGTAAGATGTACATTAGAATTATTCTCCCATCTTTATACTAAAGTATTACCACAAAGATCAATCATCATTCATGTGCAAGTTGGTGATGTGATATAAAAGACAACCATAACTAGCATATAAGAAAAATACAACTAACACACTCATCTGACCTTCCTTGATAGTCTTCATAAACTCTTCCTAACCTCACCCATTAATTTTCTTTCACTACCATAGATTTAGTGAATCCTTAAATAAACATCCAATTTCCTTAAAAGAGCATCCGAATTTAAAATATTGTATCATATTGGATACTTATACTAGCTTTCACTCCGCTTCAGTCACTTGGTTCCGCGGGTAGGTTGCACAATTGTGTCCTCGTGGGTGGCATGAACTACATTTTGTGATCACCCATCAAGTGGCCAAATTTAGCTTACCAGAGTTATGAACGCCTTTCATTAATTGTTATTAAAACTTGGATGTTCTTTTAAGGAATTTGGATGTTTATTTAGGAGTTCTTAGATTAAAAACACTAATTTTCATGAACTATTCTTGATTTCATCTAGAATTCTATCTTAACTTAACTCATTAATTTTATCAACTACTTTACTGATAAATAAATACCTTGACTAGTGAGAGGTTAGAACTTTAACTGTAACTTACCAAAAATGGTTATAACTATTTATATTTATCTTTTATGCAATATAATTCATTTGCATGAGATATGGATAATAAGTCGTTGTGTGAGTGACCATTAGAAGTATCGTAACTTTGGAGTCTATTTCGGAAAATTCTTTCTTTATGCCATTGATATAAAAGTAGAGAACGGTGAAAAGGAAATATATATAGAGAGCAAATCAATGTTTTAGGTGAAATTTTGACTTTGCTCCTTTGAGTTCTTCGAAAAATAGAGTTTGAATTTCTTTTATGATCTTTATGATGAAGGCAAGGAGATATATTTTTTCTTTAGAAATTTATCCTTACTTGTGATATGCACTTATATGCGTATGTAGAAAAGTGTTATAATTCTAAGAGTTCAAATTCTAGGACATATGGTCATTCTTGCATACTTGAGTTCAAATTCTATAAGCATATGGTCATTCATGCATTCTTATCACACTCTCTTATGTAATATACTTATATTCATACGTTTGCAAAGGAAGGAATTTATTATGAATTTTGAATAAAATCTTATCAGCATAAGAGTTTTCATTATTCTTTATCTGCGTAGGGGGTTAGCCTTTTTGAATACAAACTTAATCCTCGTAACATTTATTATGTCCGATATGCGGACGATTTTATCTTCGGGGTCCACGGAGATAAAGCCTTTGCCAAGGACACGGCTACGTCGATCTCGAATTTTCTTAAGAGTAGTATGCACTTTAAAGTCTCAGACTTATAGAGTATAACTAACTAACGTATAACTAACTTAGTCTACTTCAAAGATTTGAATTCAATAGAGAATCTAGACTGGCTTTATCTTGATTCCAAAAGAGTCTTATCATAACACTAATTTTCCCACTAGAGTATCATATTTTTCAAATGTTTCAAATGTTAAGATAACATTGAAATAAAGCTATGATATTAACAAACGATGGGTCTAGAAGAGCATCACACTAGCGTGGAGATAATCAAAGATCAATGAATCTTGTAAATCAATTTAATGATTACATAAAATGAGTCTAGCGAGTATCAATGGGAGATAATTTTAACAATCTCATCTAACTAACCGGGTTTTCATGCTTTCTGTAATTTTGAACTAGTCCCGATTGATTTAGGGTTTCCCGGTCTAGAAGGATATACCAGACCATAGGAAACAACGAAAGTTAACCTCTGCCCTTATTTTGGAAACTTTGGAGTATTATCCAAGATGACATTGCAGAAAAAGATGAAGGATGGGAAGACCCCATCAAGCCCGTACAAGGGAGAGACTACAAAGGTAAAATGTGGCTAAGCCCCAATAGAGTATATATGAGAAATCTGCCCCACTGCACCTAAGATATCTGAGCTATGCAAGTAATGTGGTCTACAAACAATTGGAGCATCAGAAGAAGCATCACCTAGTGTGATTGCTCTCCTCTGGATTGCACCAACCACTGCACTCTATAGAACAATTGACACACGCTATCTAAAATATGCTACAAAGTATTAGAGTGAGAGTGGTACCCATGACGCCTAACATGATAGGCTCTCGTGCACTCCTTAACAAATGTGTCAAACTCAGTGTCCATCGCTCCATATAACTCCAAGGCTAGAGGGACAAAGAGGTGACCTCGCTGCATGCTGCTATACTTTGAGACCTTGTGACTTACTGCTGTGCTCGCTGCCCATCTCGGGGGATGGGTAATCACTCCCTCCGACACTGTATCTTGCGCCGGGTATGTAACCATGAAATCCGTCACCTAATCATCCCCGGCTAAATATAAATCTGCCCTATCCCTTGTCGGATGCGAAACATACTATTTCTTATCCAATTGAATTGAAACTGAAGATAATTAAATAAGATTCCTCAAAACTTTGTCATACAATTCAGATATTCAGCTTCTCGGAACCACATGGTCCATCCAGCTTCCACTACGGCCAGCTCGTAAGAATCTGTCGGATGTCATCTATCATCACTCGCATAGGAAACGTGAGCCTCGGAGATGAAATGCACCCTTCCGCCGTGGAAATCTTTTGGGCTTGCGCCCCGCACGACAGCCGCGGGTGAGAGAGAGAGGGCTTTGAGCCTCCCTCCCCATCTCGTCCTTTTCTTGAGAAGATTTCCAAAGCTTTCGGGACGCCCACATTCCGAGATGCACCTTTCTAGTGGAAAGCGCCGCCCGTGGACACGGACGGAGGATTCCAAGATGGAGCGCCAAGGGAGGAGCGCCACTAGCGGCATCTCGGTCCCTCGCCGACCCACATGCGAGTGCGGATATCATCGTCACTCCTACAAGACCCAACTTCAACCGTTTGCCGTGGGGATTCCTTCATGTCTTCCGATCCAATGTAACACTGCGTCCGCTGGTCACGACGCACCCTCGGCCATTCCTGAATCAAGTTTGGGCTCGATACGCCCTACTTAACGATCCAATGTTCCGTGAGCGCGTCATCGCGACGGATGATGGTGGAGCGCCGGACTTCGGCCGATACACGAGAGCCTCCCATCAGATGGGAAACTCCCGACCCCGGCTAAAGCTAGCACTCCGACACACACCGCGTGCGCCTAAGCCTTTGCAACCTTCGTGTATGGACACAAGCCCCACAAGAAGCAGCGCCGCGGAGAACTGCAGCGCCAACTCCCGTTGAGAACCGATGTCCGGCTACAAAGCGCCCCCTGCGGACGTCACATCAAGGAGTGAATCGAGCTCTTCAAATTGATCCACGGGATGAACCCCGCATCACTCAAATCCGACATGCCGGCTAGACATGGTCGGCAAATCCTTTCGGCCCAGGTTATAAACTTGTTGAGTCCATCAATGTAGCGCGCGTGCGGCCCAAAACATCTAAGGGCATCACAGACCTGTTATTGCCTCAAACTTCCATCGGCTAGACGCAGATAGTCCCTCTAAGAAGCTGGCCACAAGGACAAGTCCTCGAGGAGCTAGTTAGCAGGCTGAGGTCTAGTTCGTTAACGGAATTAACCAGACAAATCACTCCACCAACTAAGAACGGCCATGCACCACCACCCATAGAATCAAGAAAGAGCTCTCAATCTGTCAATCCTTACTATGTCTAGACCTGGTAAGTTTCTCGTGTTGAGTCAAATTAAGCCGCAGGCTCCACTCCTGGTGGTGCCCTTCCATCAATTCCTTTAAGTTTCAGCCTTGCGACCGTACTCCCCCGGAACCCAAAAACTTTGATTTCTCATGAGGTGCCGGCGGAGTCATCAAATTAAATCTGCTCACTCGGACTGCGTAGCGCAGTTTGTTCAGGTGTGGACTCTGTAGTAGACTGCAGCGTTTATTGACACGCACACTTCCCCTTCTTGCACGGTCAGAGTCCCCGAATGATATGGGTAACGGTGAAGTAAATCTTAACCAGGGCGGGGTGCGGTATAGTATGCCCGAAGGTCGTCCCAAACTCTGGTTTCCTAGCAAGTTGCAGTTCAAGCTTGACTTTACTGGAGTGGAGTGGAGTGGAGTGGACTTAACTTGTATAGAACTGCTCTACAGTAATCTAGTGAAGACCTGCCAGCATTTGCACTGTACTGTAGCGGCAGGCAAGCGGGCCTTTGGTGTGGAGGTGGAGAAGCCTTTTAGGGTGACAGACAGACAACAGACATCAGTAGAGAGAGTACCGTCGACAATAAATCAATCAATTGGCGCTCTTTTGGCATCATCCGATCTCCCGTACAACGACTGACGACTGCCGGGAGGGGAGTCTACTACGGTACCGGTACTTCGTTCGTTCGTTCCTTGCAGCATACAGGATTACAGTAAAGGATGTCGACCTCTCTTGATTGCGCTTCCTGGCCTGGCCTGCTTTGAGATGGTCAGTAGGAGGAGCGCGGTGGACAAGCAGCGTCTTTACCGTTTCATGATTTGAATTTTCATTTAACCGACGGTAGAAGAGAGAGGGGGAGCGCATAAGGGCAGTTACGGAGGAAGGAACTGGTTCTTTTAATCAGTTTGTGAAGAAGGAGAGAAGGATTTCAAGTCGGGGATTGATTTGATCTAGTGTTGATCTTATCAGTATTGTTTCTACCCCCGACTGGTGAGAGAGTGACAGGTTAGGAGGAGACATGTGCGCACGAGCAGGAGAGTTACAGCAGCAGCGGTTGTGAGGGAGGAGGATTATTCTGGTCTCGATCGAGGAGAATGAAAAGATGGTTAGGGCGAGGCGGGAATGTTCGAAGCAGTGGTTCGAGAGAGGGAAGAAGCGAGGAGAAGTAGAAGGAGACAGAGGAGGAACAGTTGTTCTCGTGATTTACAGCGGTTGTGGAAGCGTATTAGTAGTAGATGTTTCTGGTTGTGAAGCTACATTTGGTTATGTACAACTACAAGGAGGAGTTGGAGATAGCCTGGTAGAGGAGGGAAAGGAAAATGACGGAGGAGAAGCAGAGGAAGATTGGAGAGCGTAGGACTAGCGCTCAACGTCTGAAGCGTGTTCTTGCGGAAACGACGCCGAAGCACTTGGAGCAGCTGACCAAACAGGCTCGTGCTCTCGCAGGCGAAGATGATTGTGAGAAGGTTTGCTTGGATGATATTCACGCTAGGCTTTCGGGTCTGAAAGACAGGCACAAGCATTTGAGAACCACTTTGACTTTCGCTAAGGGAAACGGATTCCACGAGAGATTGTTATCAGAGGTTGGACAAGTTGCAGCGTATGAATTAGACAGTGATTCATGGAATGATGATATTATAGCGGCATTGCAAGAGCGGGGGCGCTCGCTTAGCGCCAATCAGCACGCGGATGATTATTCAGAATCTTGCCAACAAGATGCAAGTGAGATGAGCGATGAAGGGGCCATATCCTATCAAATTGGTGGTAAAATTATCTCAAGTATGGCAGGAGGACGCTTATGCATTCGATTTGACACGTCGTATGAAGGACAACATTTTGAGAGCTACTTCTGCGTTCTAGCCTGCAAGGCATCATCTGAGAGGTTGCACGTTACAGAACATTCAATTCCGTTCTTTCTACCGCTTCGGGAGGTCGAAAAGTCCAACCTTCACTCGAGTTGTACGAAATTCATTGATTGTCTGAGCGATGTCTTGCAAGCTTTCGTGTCCAGGCGAGAGCAGGTGAATCAGTTGAGGCTCATCAAGGGCGAGCAGATCAGAGAACTCTATCATAGTTTGTCGTATAATTTAATTGAACTTCTCCTCGAGGAAGCTTACTGGAAAGTTGGAGTGAGTCTCGCTTATGATGATCCGAAGTCAGAGCTTCCTACTCGGAGTGTAGTAATGGCTTGGCCTCATTCGATCGATGCTCTTCCAAGGCATCCACCGATGCCCCTACAGTCTGTCACTGCTCACCGCCTTTTACGAGCAGAAGGTGCTCTTCGAGATTTGCTCTTGCCTCTGGGTTACGAAAAGATCGTAGCGGATTTGCAAGAAAGTGTCGTCCGAGGTATCTTTTGGGAGGAAGACCTGTAGCGTACAGGCTATCGAAGAACTTCACCGTACTTGGAAGTCAGGAGCCTTCGTTATGGTTGTTATGCTATCGGCCAATGCCTTATTTACCGATTATTGTGAATAAGTGGGGTCATGTTCGTCATCGGAAAGCCACCTTCATTGCCAGTGTCCCAGTTTGTAACCTCACAAGAGGAAGATGTGTTCAACTTTCAGCCTCGGCACGACCCCGATAAGCTCCAACTATACCAAGGTAGTTTCTTGGATCTTAATGTTTGACTCTGACGTATTGGACTTCGTTTCTTTTTTCTGCTATTGCTGTTCGCTGTATGATCTCGCCTCTTGGAATGGTCGTATCTGATTAGATTTCTTCTTTCCACCCCTGTTCAGGATTCGAGAGGCCAGATTTGGTCATAGAACCGGGTATATGCTAGGAGCAGGAGAGGTTGGACATGCCGAGGTAATTTCCAAGGATTACGATGCCTCTGTTATTTTCTGGAATCCACTACCCGACGAGCATTCGATAGCCCGAGTTTTTAAGCTGACACCTTTCAACTGGGGGGCCGCTGTCCGGACCCTCCGGCCGCTTGAGAAGTGCCATTCATCGGGATGTACACTGCGGAAGTCCATTGAGCCCAGGGGCACAGGCATTGTCCCGGTCTGATTTATGGGAAGAAATACTTTCCAGAAGTTTAGGTAGGACAGGAAGCCAATAAATTGTGGATTATTAGACGTATTAGTGCGCACTAGCGCCAGTCCTCTATATTCTTAGCTTAAAGCTACCAAGTTGCTCAGATATTGAGCTCTATCGACGTTTGACTCCTCGTGACTCACATTGAGTAGATGATGACAATCCAGTAGACAGAAGAAATGGTAAGGATGCCGGGAAGCCAACAGCGTTTGGGAAAACCCATGAAGCTTTCAAACGATAAATTAGAAAATGTGTCGATTCAAGTTTGAGCCGATCGTATCTTCGTCGGCTTGTTGTACACTCAAATCATTACCAATGTTTACATGGATCGTCAAGCAGTGGGTCCTATATGAGATCCAACTTTGGGGCACTGAATGACCCTAGTGATTCGATCTATTGGGTATCACAAGCAACTAATCGTCTCAGGACTGAAATTTTGTAACTACTGCTCGGCGAACATCTCACGTACAATTTACTGAAATGGTATTATCTCAGTTCGAAAAACAAATTTATCGGTGTCGTTCTAGATTGCAAAAAGCTTCTCATTGTCGACCTGGTCTGTCCTGTCTCCAGTTGTTGGTATTCATATTTATGATATCAATGGTTGATACTGATCCTGGCGTTTAGGATGTCTACAAACTCAGGCTGCAATTCAAGGTAAGGTTATTCAGCGCCTATCCCTGAATTCTAGATCTTCTTCAAAGCGAGCTGACCATCACTACCTCAAGTAAGAAAGGAGAGGGTCATGGAAGCCTTTTTATGTACCTTGAGAGCAGCGCCCCCGACAAGAAATCCGTCTACATCGGGTTGAGACCCAATCTCCTTACAGTTAGCAGCAGTCACAGATCCTGCAAAGGCGGGTCTACTTAGCTTCTTAGGACGTAATCCACTTGAGCAAACATATATCGATTTCCAAACCTGTATAGAAGTGTAATCTGGAGGATTTCGATGAAGTCTCGAACCGATAATCAACCAGGACATCGATGCGTGATAACTGTATTGCCTTTTTTTGAGTAGAGCGGTTGGCGAAAATGGAGATTATACCTCCATATTGGATTCGTACTTGCTGAGCCACTGCCTCGCTCACGTTCGCGGCCAACCATTGACGAATATTATGGTGTACCTGCAAGCGAGGTTTTCATCAACTCAAATTAGTTTAAGCATACAGAGGCGATGCCTGAAGTAGAGCTGGGCTAGAAGATCTAATGTACTGCAATTAGGAGCAGACCAGTCCCCGGAACTTCAATATACAGTAAGTTAATGGTAAATTAGTAGTAGGCTCTTCAAACCAATCTTCTCTATTTGTTGAGTTTATACGACGTCTTTACCTCCTGAGCCTGTTGAGGAGTGGCAACTTTACCGGTGCCAATGGCCCAGATCGGCTCGTACGCTATCACGATGTTTTGCCAACTTTTGACCTTATCTGGCCCACGAGGAGATATCACCACAGTTCATGTCTGCTGGTGAGATTGAAGTACAACCATGGTACCGTTCAACGAGTAACCCCCCGAGTTCAAGTGGGTACAAAAGCGGGGCTTTCTCTTTCCATTGATAGAGTACTCGGTGGATGAATGGATGAATTCATGTGCCCCTTTTCTTCGGGTGAATAATATTGTGATCGTTAACATATATTTTTCGTTATGTCGTCTTTAACCAGGGTACCGCATGGACAACCTGAGTATAGTATTTGCTTGGTTTGAGCTTATGTGGCTTGGCAGGTTTTAATATCACATTGTCTTTCATCCTTTTAAGACACGAGGAGTAAAGGCGAACTGCTTATTGCTGGCGGGCATGTATACTACAGAGTACTCCAATCCATCATATTGGTGAGCTCTCCTTGCAAAACGTGGTTCTAGTCAACAGTCGAGGAGAAGTTTGGACGGGTATGTCCTCGTCAACTTGCGCCTAACTTGTTGGGGGCCAAGAAACTGCTTTAAGAACATACCTGCAACGGCCTTTATTTGTCGAGCCACAACACTAGCAGTTTCGTTTTTCTCTCTCTGCTCCGAAGTCTCACCACAGCAAAGTATGACCTTCATTCCTTGGCTAAGAGCGTATGCCACCTTGTCTGCCACCATCTACAAGACAGAACTGGAGACGATCTTATACATCTTGTACAGCAGTGGTCTAGAAAGGTGGCACGCACATACATTTTAGTACCTTGAATTCCCTCAGAACATTCCCTTTCATTCCCACTCCCATTCCCATTCTACCTAAAATACCTTATGTCGGGAGCCGTCAGATTGCCTGCCAAGTGGTTCTTTATGACATCATCAGAGTACGAGAACCATATTTAGTGTTTGCGATGCAAGATTCAGGATTTTAGGCGAACTGATGGAGAAGAACGGGGTAAAACAGAGTGTTACGTGCTAGTGCGGTTGAAGAGAAGGAACTCCACCTCATCTGTCTCGCCCAGGAGAGTTCTTCTCTCAGAATGTCCGAGAATTACCCAACCAATGTTCAGGTCCATTAACATCTCCGCACTGTACAAAAATTGCTCCGATTAGAGAGGGTAAATTAATGAACCCCAACAACTCTGGCTGGCTCCAAGGTCCTTCCTGCTATGTATACCCCCTTCAAATGAATTATATGAGGACAACAGGCTCCCAAGATCGTTGGCAGTCCTGAAAATTACAAGTGAGTAATTGGGCAGAACCTGAGCTCTCCAGTGAAGGCACCACCCTTGCCGGCCCAGCAGTTTTGGGCCGCAAGCTGGAAGTCACTGCGGAGCATACTTCTCAAGATAGGTAGATAAGGAGCAGGAGGAGCAATCACCACCTCTGAGGAGGATGCCAACCAGAAACAGGTTCAGCGAGAAGAGGTCAAGCACTTGGTTAAAGACTGTCAAAATGTTTTGAAATTGATGACAACCCGAAAGCTTAAGTTTATGTATTGTGATGGGAAGTTGAAACCACATCAAGTCTCTGAACCTTCGAGTGTAATATATGAGTCATGGGAGCAGAAGCAGTTCGTAGAACGGGGGACCAACACCCTATCAGGACAGAACCGAAGAAACTATGAGCAGTGTGGTAGCTCTGATACATATGCATCTGAACAGAATGATGGCTGAGTGCTTCTGTACGTTGGACACCTACCGATATGGTTCGGGCAAGGAACCTCTGCTTGATTCAGGTGGTCCACAATCTTCTTGCAATCTTCCTGAGTCCCATTCTGAATAGATACAGTACCAACAAAATTCAAACACGGCACCACCGTGTGGAGCTCGAATCTTGATCTAACTTCTGAGGATAGCGAACTGACACGAAAGGAGATCACACGAACTAACTGTGGTCAACTCACAGACTGTGAGAAGAGTGTGTGAGGATTCGTATCAATAATCGAACAGATCCTCGATTCGACAATTGCTGAGCGTCATGTCTCTATCGGGAGATGGCGCTTACGAAGACATATACTCACACATTTCCAATTACCGCCGACGATCAATTTGCGCGAACCCATGATGACCAAGAGGTCGACCACCTTTAAGGGGAAACCCTGAAACCCAACCGCTCAAACACACCAAGAAAGCGAATCCTACATCAATGCATTACATAACAAATCCTCCATTCGTACGGCTTACAGAATACCCTCGCCCCTGCACAGTACGAATAGAGGCGTAATGTAAGAAAGACCTCATCAAAGCTATGGTCTGGAAACTGTAGAATTGGCTCATAGTGTGGAAGAATGAAGGCTCCAGACAACTGGAAAAGAGAGCAGCTCTTTGGATCTTCGAATCTCCTCCGTGTGAAACTATGGACTCTTCTCCTACTAGGAGGACACGTGTCGCCTTGGCGAAAGCCACCGACTTAATTCAAATGCTTTACTAAATCCAGCCCATCTGATTTAGACAATTTACGTTAAAGTAATGAGTACAGGAAGTAAAATCTGTTAAGAAGGGGAGAAGAAGGCGACCGCGTAGGAAAACCGAAGGATGGGAAGACCCCCATCAAGCCGTACAAGGGAGAGACAAACAAGGAAACATGGGGGCTACGGGAGGGGAGGTCTTTCCAGTAACGGATATTTTTGTTCTCTTCAAATCAGGAGAGAATTTCACTTCGGAGAAAGCAATGTTTTATGACGCAGAGATATATTCTCTACATGTTCAAATGGGTTGCAATCTGCTTTCATGTTCAAATGGGTTGCAATCTGTTTTCATCTTTTCACTTAAGAATAAAGAGTCTTTTATGGGATTGATGTGTTTTCATTCAAATAATGCCAAATTATTAAAAATTGCTGAAAATCATTATATTTTAAAGTTGTAGTAAAAGATTTTTCAATCCAAAACATTATTACCGTGTATGCGACTGCCACTATACTAGTGAACTAATTCGATGCCTACAAAATCTGGTGTCAAGAAATTTTACACTAGATCACTCCATTAAGTGCAATCCGGGTTCTCCCCGAGTCAATTACGAAATAAAATTAACAATTTTAATTTCCGTTTAAAATACTTTCTTATTCAATGCCCAAAAAATCTCTTGATCGTAGATCACTCCACTAAGTACAAACCGTGCATTTGGAAACAAATGCAAACATAACTCTTATCCAAGTACCCTTTCTTTTAAACTCTTGATTTGTTTCTTCCAACTCAAAAATCAATGTGATTATCTCAATCATAGATTTTGGCCAACAATACCTACATTCCATTATCAAAATTCGAAAAAGCATACTCAGGAGGAACTTGAACTCTCTTGAACAACATTCCCAATTATCAGAACATCCTCCAGTCAAATATTTGAATAAACCATAAAACTATGCTCAAATTGACTTCCAGTAACCTTCATGTACTTTGTAGCCAAATCAATTAAGAAATCCATGAAACTATGTTAAATTTGAGTTAGGGTAAGATTAACGGTTTCAATACGAGAATTTAGAGTATTATTATGAGATGAATGGGTCTCATAATAAATCAACGGGTCTCCATAAATAAATTAATCAATGGAATATCTCATATAGTTGTGCTTTATGGAAATTTTCCAAGAAGCTAGATTGAATAGAACATATGAAGTTATGAAAGGTAGAAGGTGACTGCATAGAATGAAGGATAAGAAGACCCCATCAAGCCCTACAAGGTGAGACAAAAGAGGTAAAATGGGGTTAACTCCCAAAAGTATTGATAATAGTATTGATATTTAGGTAAACAAGAAGTACGGGAGGAACACTATTGGAGTTTAGCTTCATTTTACTTTTTTTTTCTCATCCTTGTGTTGCTAGAAGATTCCATCCATACGCACAAGGGTGAGATAAAAGAGGTAAAATTGGGCTAAGCTCCAATAGTGTCTTTATGAAAAATGTGCCCCATTGCACCTAAGATACTAGAGCCATGCAAGGAGTAAGGTTTACAAACTACTAGAGCATCTAAAAAACACAACTAGTGCAATTGCTCTCTTATGGATTGCATTACCCAATGCTCTCTAGAGAGCAATGGACACACATGGTCTAAAATATACTATAATGTATGCGAGTGAAGTGATACCCCGGACTTCTAATGTGATAAGCTCTTGCGCACTTCCTAATAAATGTGTTGAACCTATGTCCATTGCTCCATATAACTCCAAGGCTAGAAGAACAAAGAGATGACCTCGTTGCATACCACTATACTTGGAGATCTTGCATGCTACTACTCCATTTTCCACCCATCTAGAGGATGGGTAATCACTCCGTCCAAAAGACTGCATCATGCGAAAGGTTTGTAATCACAACATATGCTACTACCACCTGATCATCTCGGACCAAGTATAAGTTTGCTCTAACACATATCATCTACACCTACATCATTCTCCCTCCGAGCAAGGTACTCACTCTCTCATATCATAGTAAATATTAAGTCTCCAACCACATCATTAGTAACTATCATTTTTCCTCCAAAGTACATAGTTTCATATACTTCATATACTCCTGAATGTAATGCAAAACCACATTACTCACTTTTGAATGTGGTTTTACATGGGTGGACCAAAACCTAAACAAAACCTCATTGTGGTAGAGTTATGAAAGTGATCTAAAAATGGCATTCTTCACACACCTCTTCCCTACACTCTCTAATTTCTTATAAGAACAGTATACAATTTTTGTTAATATTTTTCTACACTCTCACACACCTCTTCTCTACAATCTCTATTTCTTATCATAACACCCATACAATTTTTTCGATACTTTTTTACACTCTCTTTTCTTATAAGAACACCCATACAACTTCTTATGATACTAAGGGGTTTCAAAAATAGTTTTACAAAGCTCTGTATATTTTCATATAGATATTTACAAAGCATTGACTAATCATTATGGGGTGTGAGCGGGAGGTAGAAAGAGTCTTGCTACAGAGTTCTGGCCAATTTCTTTATTCTTTGCACACTCTATATGAGGTGGTTCATAGAAAATAAGGGGTATGGAATTTTCCGTTATCACTCCGTAGTGCATTGAATACATATTAGGGTCAATAAAGTATCTAGTTTAGGTTAGAGTGAAAGTGGCGACCACCAATGGAAGAAATAATGTGATGTTCAAGAACACCCATGGTATTAAAAAACTGACCGCCAAGTTGGGAGATTTATGCATGAGATGACGGGAATGCAAAAATTGACCACGGAGGAAGATTTGAGGGACCCAGAGTAGAAAGATTTGAGGGTATGCAAAAGTTGACCACGAAGGAAGATTTGAGGGACTTGGAGTGGAAAGATTTGAGTGCATGTTGTGTGACGGTTGGAAGGAGGAGTGAATTTTTTTGGAGTGGGAAGATTTGAGTGCATGTTAAGGGAAGGTTGGAAGGAGGAGTGAATTTTTTTGAAGGATTACTATCCAAAATTGTCAATTTCATTATTTAAAAAATTAAATTTATGATCTTGGTCTCTTGTTACAAATATGAGATTTATGACCTTGTCCTCCTTTTCTATGTGTATGTTTGTAGAAATGAAATTTATGATCTTGTTATCTTGGTATGAGTGTGTGGAGAAGAGATGTCGAGATTGTGTGTATGCATGTTTGTAGAAATGAAATTTATGATCTTGTTTTCTTTGTATGTGTGCGCAGAGAATAGAGGTTTTGAGATTGTGTGTATAGAGAATAGAGATGATGTCAAGGTAGTACAAAATGAAATTTATGAACTTATTCTCTTGTTCCAAAATGAAATTTATGATATTATTTCTTGTTTTGTGTGCACAAAGAATAGAGATGCCAATAAGGGGTTATCTTTGGTGATTAAGAATAGAGTCAAGTCATGCCAAGAAGGAGCACTCGTATAGAACTAACTAGAAATATTAGAAAATATATCAAATGGATGATTTGATTAGATTTGGAGATATTGCTACAAGGATTAGAAGATGAGAACAAAGAATTAGGAGGAGATTTAGACATGCTAGAACTTTTGTATTAGTGGGTAGGAGTATGCACATATTCATTGATACTTGGAACCCCAGTTACTTACACTCATAGAGGAGAGTTTATGATAAAGTATTTTAGAAATCTCAATGCAAAGGCCTTTTGCCAACTTACTAGAATGGATGTAAATTCTTTTTCAAAGTTAGTGGATTTGATTAAGATGCACATTATTTTTGAAAAAAGCTACCAAAGAGAGCAAACACTCGTGTGGATCCAAGTAGCTCTAGCTCTGGATAGATTTGGGCATCATGGCAATGGAGCTTGTGTTGCAAGAGTTTTAAATATTTGGGGCATTAGTGCCGCTTCAACAATTGCATTTACAAATAGAGTTATGATAACCATATTAGATTTGATGAGGAGTCAAGTTGCTTGGTCCGAGCTTGAGGAGAGGAGTAGGATATCCATAGTTTTTGCACAAAAAGGTTCTCTCGGTTGTGTTGGTTTGGTAGATGGAACATTGTTTCCTCTTGCAACTTGACCAATAGTGGATGTGGAAATCTATTTCAGCCGCAAGGGTTCATATTCTATAAACGGCCAAGTGAGTTGTGATGATAAAAGAGAATTATACATTTTTATGGAGGTAAGTTCTATGCTTTGTTTTTTTATTCAATGCATTGGCTATCCTCTTTATATGGTTTACTAAAATTATAATTTGATTTGTTTATTTGCAAGAATGCTAGGGTCATGTCACGACACCGTGACATGTTTGAAAAAATCTTCATTGTGGAATGATTTGAACTAGAGAAGGAGTTGTTGTACTTTTGAGGCAGAGGAGTACCTTTAAGGTGATTTGGGTTATGTACCCATGCATCACCTAGTCCCAGCTTTTGAGCAGACTAGATCAGAGGAAAAGTATGAATTTAATAAATATTTGGCAAAGGCAAGAGTGATAAATGAGCATTGTATAGGAGTATTGAAAGCTAGATGACATTTTCTTTGTGAGCTAAGAGTGCAATTCAAAGACAATAATAGAAATTCATATTTGTTAAAGTGGGTGTCAATGTGTATTATTTACATAATTTTTTAATCAATAGGTCAGACATTTGGTCAGAAGACGATGGTAGATTTATAGAGAAAACTCAAATAGATTCAAAAATCTCATTTCACAATAAAGAACTTGGTAGAGAGGAAACTAGATCAAGAGTGATGCAACATTGCCTTGATTATCACCTTGATGATATATTCAAATGGGTGAGTTTCCATGTACTAAATTATTTATTTTTCAATTATTCATTTCATATCTTATATTTGGTAATATTTCTTGTATTTTTATCACCAACACTAAGTTTACAAAATGTTTGCTCCATCAAACCTTGACCATGAGGGGATCCTTATATAAAATTGCAAAAAGAATTCTTGGGACGCCTTGTGTACATTTGTAAGGGCCCAGCTTAAACTCAAAAGGCCTAGTGTTTGGCAAGTTTACACTTCAAAGTTGTTGGATGTTGCTTGCGAGTTCAAACTCTGAAGAAGATGTCATTGGCCGACGCTCGTCCAAAGGCATTGGTGGGCCATAGGAGCCGCACTCCAGCTTAGTTGAATATGAAAAAAGGGTTTAAGTGCCCAAATGGCGCTTGTAGGCATTGGTGGGTGCTGGGGGACGCCCTTTTGCTCGCAAAAAATTTGCTTGTGCTCGTCTATGCCGCATGGAATTGGTAGGTGCCGTGAGGTGGTGCTCATGGATGTTGGTGGGTGTTGGGGGCCACCTTCTAGCTTGGAAAAAACTGGATTGCACCCATTAGCACCGCATGGTGTTGGTAGGCACCACGCGATGGCGCTGGTAGGCATGCACAATGGTGCTCAAGTCAATGTAATGCTTGGGTGTGCCGGTTGGTGACATGGAAGGCCGCATGTTGCTACTCAAGATTTGAGTTCTTTCTTGTCTAATTTTGATTTTTCCCCTAAATGTGTACATTTTGGTAGTAATAGATATTCATATTTTTGTCCAATGTGTGGTTGTATAAACCCTACTCTTTCTAAAATTGAGCATTTTGGAAAGTCGTTTGCGCAAGGACTTGTTGCATGGGTGTTCAAAGAAGGCAAACTCGCAGCATAGGTGCATTTTGATTGAGTTTATGTGTGTGGTTTGAGAGACTTGCATTTATGAGAGACTTCAAACTGAGAAGGAAAACCAAAATTTGAATTGAGAAGGAGAGCAGGATTCAAAACTAGAACTGAGGAGGATTTGAAATTCAAGAAGATTCAAACTAAGAAGGAGAGAGTTCGTGAATAGTTTTTCACCACAAGTGAGTTAAGGGTGAGTGGGAGAGCAAGGGATCAAATTTTTTTGCAGTTCATACATATATCCATGGCAGAAATCTAGGGATATGAGAAGATTGATGATGGTCCTAACATAAGAAATACTCAAGAAGAGATTGGCTCATAGCTTATCATACAATTCAACACCTAGTGAACTTCATCAAATGGTGCTGGTTGGACAAACATCAGGTTTGAACTCTTGTTGTTGGAATTTGGGAGGTAGATCTGGATGTAATCGGCCTCAAAATTACTTTTGGCCTTCAATACCCTCATCTTGAGGTGTTTTTCAAATCTTTGTAACTATTTTCTCTTCATTTCACTCTAGTTGCAAACATTTCAGCACCTATACTTTTGAGTTTCTTCCCTTAGGCCTCAAATCATTAGCGCCTCTAAGTACCTTCTTGGATCATCCGGCATTTTCCACAAGATAAACCCTAAAACCTTCATCCATCATCACCAAGTGCCATCTTGTGTCATTTTTTCCTTCACCTTGTCCCTCAACGGCACCCAATGCAATTGCACCTCCTTGACAGTACCGGCGGGTGTCTCCTTGGTGCCAAGCGCAGGGTTGACTATCCTTTAGTGCCTCTGGGTGCCCCAAGTGGTGGCAACAAGTGGCACCCAACAGCACTACTTAATTTTTTCTTGTCCGGAGGTGGCTTCAAGCGGCACCCAACCTCTTTGATCCTAAGGATTGAGGTTTAAGGTTTTTTTCTTGGTGGGTTTTGTAGGTTTCTTCCATGTACAGAGTTAGTTTGTGGGACAAGGCCTCTTGCACAGGTTTGGTAAGAGGGAGGAAATTTCAATTGACCATGGATATAGTTAGAGATGCACTTGCCATGCCAAGGAGGAGAACACCAAGACGGAGGACAATTCCTTACACAACTATTTCAAACTGGTTTCCACAAAGGGACAGGGTTGCAAAAAGATACCTTGCAAGGCAATGTGTGTATCCTATATATAAGGCTTTATTTCAATTGATGGGTGCACTTGTTTCACCCACTATTAGGCCCAAGATTGTACATGGGCACATGGTACTCAACACCAAGACAAAGATGAGGAGATTTGGTGTGGAGGATTATGATTGGGGAGAGTTAGCATTTAGAGCTATAATTGCAGAGGTGGGAAGTTTGCAAAGCCAATTGAGGAGTCCTAAGGGGCGCAGGTTCAGAGTCACCTTCTTTGGGCATATACTAATTCATCTCGTTGTGGAGAGAGGTTTCATTCTATAGGAGGACGTGATGTACTTGAGTGATAGAAAGGAGGAGATTATACACAAGAGAGAGCATGTGATGATCATGAGGATGCAAATAGCTCGGATGATGACAAGATTACTAATGATGGGAAGGATGAGGGAAAGGATGAGGATGAGGATGGTGAGTGATTGATTAGGTCTGATTTTTGTCATATATATTTGTATGTTTAAAAACATATAAAGTTCTATTGTATATACCATTACCGGATTTAATAAATGAGTTAATTTAAGAGGCTTTAATTAATGAAATTGTGTATTTTTGAGAATTCAAATATGAATTTCCCCTTGATGGAGGACTAAATGTACCACTTGTGAATAGTTGTTCAACATATTTGTGTTGAGACATAGCCCTTACCCTTTGTTGAGATAGCTTGTTTTCCCTCTTAATCCCCTTCTCCCCTTTCTCCATCTATGGAGGGGGCTGGTGATTCCATGCATTTTAGAGTACCTTCACCTTCTTCCACACATTTCAGAGTACCTTCACCTTCTTCCACTCATTTCAGAGTAATTTCACCTTCTTCTTGTTCTATTGATATCATGCATGTTTTAGATGATTATATTCGAGTGGATGAGTTTAAGGAGAGATATTTCCTTGAGCATGAGAGTAGATTGGAGAGTGTAGAGGATTGAGAGAGATTAGTGCTTGAGCGTGATAGTAGATTGGAGAGTGTAAAGGAGCAAGAGAGATTAATGCTTGAATACGAGAGTAGATCAAAGAGTGTAGAGGAGAGAAAGATTAGTGCTTCAACGCAAGAGTAGATTGGAGAACTTTGAAAAACATGGTAGATTGACCTTAGAAAGAGAGATTCCTTTGTGAGCAAGAGGATTTACTTATTGCAAAGGAGAAGAGGCATCTGACCTTGATTACTTCAGAGATGGAGAGAGAGCAAATATTAGTTGACTTGGACTTGGACATACTAGGTGCCGCTGCCATGGTAAAGGGTTATAAGGTCCAGTTACAAAATCAAACACAAGAGTTAGCATTTTCTATGTAGAGGTGCAAGAGTGCACATGATAAGGTAGAGGAGAGTGAGAGTAGTCTAGCTCAGATGAAGGCTTGTGTGGCTTATCTTGGACCAAGACTACATACTATTACTTGCCAAACCCATATGCAGTATGAGATGTAGACCCAGACCGATGGCATCCCTATGATAGATGCCACCCATGTGTAACTTCATAGTGTGGAGACTCAGGGCACTCAAACTGAGTTTAGAGAGAGGCTTTGTTTATCAAGAGAGTATATTCCACGTATCCTCTTCCCAAGCTTCCTACGGAAGAAGATTATTTTTGTGGATGTTACTTATTTGGCATCATTATGGCTTTGTGGTGCTATTGGTTTCTGTGCATAGGAGAGCTAGATGACTAGGCATGGTTGGTGCTCTCACAAACAGTCCGGGCCTATAGGGTTGGTAGCACGTCCTAGTGTTAGCCATTTTATCCAATTCTGTTTGCTACACTTTGAAGCTATCTTGTGGATAGATCTTACTCTGGATGGAGTGAAGTGGTTGCTATGGAGCATGTGGCAGTGGTCCAAACTCTTGAAGGGAGTTCACAATGGGTCTTGCCTCATGGCCTCTTTGTGTTCTATAGATATCCAATGAGATTTTGAGTTTAGAGGACTTAGAGTTAGATCATATGAACATCTTACTTCATTAGGTTTACCTCTTCATGATCTTTTGATCCTAGATAGTTATGCACTCTTATTATAAGAACCATCCACATGGTGCTATCCACTCTACCCACTTCCATCCTTATAGGGTAGAGAGAGCATCATACACTTAGTCATTTGACCCTTTGATGAGTGCTTTAGACAGATTTGTCCATGATAATAGGCCTATTGTAGTTGGGCAGAAGAGGAGTTGACATTTGGTAGACTAAGTTCTTATAGTAATGACCTATGTTCTCTTCTTGCTAGCAGTATCAAGCATCAAGACTTGGATGAGAGCGAGTGGCCCCTATGGTGGTCATTGAATCCATTTAGGATTCAACATCATATATACCGTCGTAGACTTGAAGATGCAATAACAGTGCATAGTGCATCTACCTCTTCTTCTTCACCTCCTCCTCTACCATAGTGATAGGTTTTATTGGCTCCCCATTTATATACATCTTATGTTCATTTATACTCTTTTATACATTTATCTTTTATACTCATATATATTTTAGTTTACAGTTGTTTAACTCTCATATTTTTGTCTAGCTCTCCTATTTTCATGTGCTATATACTCACTTGTGCCTTGTGCATCAAATCGGGCATCACCTAGCACCTATGTGCACCACCCACATCACAAGTCACCACACTTAACCAAACTCAATGGACCCTAGTGGCTCTAGGCGTCACTCAACGCCTATGAGTGCCATCAAGCGGTACCCAAAACCTAACAGCGCTTAATCAACAAAGGGTGGCATAGAGTGGCGACTAGCAGCAATGCAAAAAGTTGATGGGCGGCACTAAGTGGCATCTAACAATGACTAGTAGCGGCATAGAAAAAACAATGGGCAAAACTAAGTGGTAACAAGCGGCATTGAGCGGTAATAAGTGGCACTAAGCAGTAATGAGTGGCATTGAGTAGTAACAAGTGGCATCTAGAGATGACTACGAATGGCAAAAAAAATGATGGGTAGAGAGACAAAGAGAGAGCATTTATTGTGTTAGAGACATAGAAAAAGCATATTAGAGACATAAAGAGAGCATTTATCAAGTTTATAAAACTCATCTTTATTGTAATCATAATGAGGTTACATTTTGGTATATTATTTGCTATCACTAAAGTATGATGGATTTGGCGTAGGATGTTGAACTTGAGTGAGCACTTTGAAATAGTGACTTATTTCTTGGGAGTTTTCCCTGCCTATATGAGACTCATTTTGATTTCATGAGTGTGCTTTGACTCCAAACTCTTCTCCCTAAATTTGTGTTTGTTTGCCCTAGCTTTCCTTTTATTTGCACTCAATTTTTTCTCAATTTCAATTTTCATCTTCTCTGTCTCTAGTCTAACATGCTTTGCTTCCATTTTCATCATTTTTTCTCTCTTTTCTTCATGTTGGTAGCTTCTAGTTTAGCTAGTAGTAACCTCTCCCTCAATTCTATAATATCTGCCTTCAACATGGTAATTTTTGCTAAATCATGAGACAATGACATACTAGGTGACAACCTCGATACCTTACTTGCTGATATTCCGCCTCTTCCTCTCTTTGGGTCATGCTTCCTTTCTTGGTTGAGGAAAGCACAATAGTATCCATCCCATGTAGAAGTTCAAGGCGGTGGTGTAGTGAAAGGCGAGTCCTTGATCGGTGGAATAAATGGTGACTCATCATCGGGTGATAGGATTCCATTGTCCATGCCTACACTCGGTATACTTTCTACCCCTTAGGTGTTTGGGACAAACTGTGAGCCCGAGTCTGGGAGCACCACCTATGGAGGAGATGGGAATTGTGAGCACTCTTGTGCACCTTCATGGACCTCCTCCTCGCCAACCTCGCTAACCTTGCTTGAATTGGGATTTAAATCTCCCAAACTTACCATAGCAAGTGGACTTATGTTTGCTCTAGTCTTGAACATGGCTTCCATTCTTGCAAAATGTGTGCACATTCCATTCACTTTATCTTCTATATTTCTCCATCCTTTGCCATATTCCTTCTCGATGAGACCTTCTCCAATAGACTTGTTCTTAAGCTCCCGAGTTTCTTTGAACTGTTTTATGTACATCAACCATTTCTTGTAAAACTTGTCACCTATCATAGAAGTATGAAATCCTTGTCCCTCCCTAATAAAAACTGTTGCCATAAAACAAATTGCGGTCAATTTTTGAATGTGCAATTTGCAGTTCCCATCATGAATCCGTGCAAAATGCTCGGGTCCTCCAAATAAATCCAATATTTGGCCATAATGGTGCATTGCCATGCAAAACCGTTCATCCTCCTTTGTTTTGCTAGGCATGGAAAAAACCATCCTCAATTGGTCTCCAAATTTCCCTAATGGTTGTTCAGGTTGCGAATCCAAAGATGAGTTTATAGGTCTTGGATCTGCGTCCAAAAGTGAGCCTCCTGCGTTGATCTCCCATTGCTAACATTTTGTTGCACTTGTGGAGTAAAATTCCTCAACTTCCAATCAATTCTTGGTTGCAGTAGTGCGGCGCAGATCATTTCCCACCCCAATGTGAAACTACAAAACCACCTTTTAGTTGCTTGACAATTCGCACATTTGCTTGGGAGTGTGAATTTGAGTTAAGAATTCTAATAGTTGAGAGGGTGCATTTTGGATTTTGAATATGCAAACAAAATCATAAATCATATCAAACTCATCTAATTAGGTGACAATCCTCGTGAGAAAACAAGTCACCTCTTCTAACAATCATTTCTTCGGGTACAATATTCCTAAACTTTTGTAACAAAGGGATTGACTTTTACAAATTAATGCAACTTGGATGAAATATCCCATAACTTAATATAACATAGCGTTCATTTATTGTAATCTCATCTCGCGTTAGAGAGTTCACTAAGAATTATTAAGGAATTGTTATTTATCCCCTTAACATCCGGCAAATCTATTCTGAAACCCCTTACCGGAACTCTATTTCCGAGACTCCCTACTGTTCCAGTAGTCAATAACAGGAGCCCTAAAACCCTATCCATTCGGTCCATGCACTGACTGTAAGCTATCGTTGTTACCCTGAAGCCTAAAATCATAGACGAACTGACAGCACTAAAACCTCCAGAGGTTTACCAGACCTTCGAACCCAAACTCCCCTTGCTTCGTCGAGAAAGGATCCCGTTGTTTTTCTCTTCACTGGTCCGGGAATCACGGCAACTACAGGAACCCGTGGCAATTTCAGATTCGAGGACCATCCCTTTCCTGAAGGTAGAGAACCAGGAAGATGTTTTAGAAATATTCGCAAAAATTGCGAAACAACAGCAGGGGATCTTCAATGACAAGTCTGCGATGACATGCGGAGAGCAACCTTGATAATGTCTGGAAGCTGAGAGGATCATCGCTTTTTACGGAATCGGGAATCATGCGATGAGCAGCGAAGAAATTCTCCTCGATTGATTCTTTTGTATCCAATTCTGTGCTGGAATGCACAACCTACAGCTCGTATCATCATCATCATGGAAGGCAACATTGCCTGCGGCGATGTGGATACTTCACCGCTGGATACAGCGCCAGAACCCGTCCAGTACTGGCCATATTTAAGCTTCAATTATTTCCCTAAGCTCCAGTACCATGTTCATCATGAGTTCAAGAAGGTCTCGGAGAAACAGAAGCTAGTGGACAACAACTTTTTTAAGGGACTGAAGTGGTAAGCTCTTTCTTGTGGAGTGTGTAGCTCTGCTTGTTCCCAATCCTCTAAAACCGGCGTTTCTGGATGAGCTCAAAGATCAGTCGAGAGTTACCTCCGTGTCAGCACAAATCAAGACTCAATATATCTGTCTTGTGTTCTACAATTTAGTTGTACAGAATTTCAAGTAGAACAGCATAGGATTCGTTTCTAAGAATATGTTCCCCCTCACCATCTATATTTCTTTCGAACTTATACCGTGACTGAGATAATATTTGTGAATGCCCTGCAATATTCCATTAATGCAGGTCTCCAGATGGGTCGTGCTTTCTGACGAGTAGCGAAAACAATAGTCTCCATATTTTTGATCTGTAAGTGTAATTGCTCTTTTGTATCCGTTTTGATTTTGTGCTGCATCTGATTATGTCCTGCAAGTAGAGCTTGCAACGTCAAGTTATAGCCAAGCTTGACCTCAAATTGTGTTAGAATGCTGCAGTTATTTTGCGCTAAAGTCGTCGTTTCAGCTCAGGAATCTTCCTAGCGCTATTTATTTGTTGGAGACCTACTTCGTCGCCTCTCCTGAGATATTGACTCGTCTTTAACTTCCAACAACCATGTAGACCAAGAGATGCTGTCGAAGATTGCCCCGAGGTTGATCTAGCTTCCTCTCCCCAAGGTATTTTCTGATGCACATGCTCATTCCATTTTTTTCCTGGAATTCATGGCTACATAAATGCGCATGATTACTTGATGTCCATAACAGTGGACTTGGAATCTTGGAAAATGGATAATCCTGACGTGCAGTATGAGCCGCTCAACAGATTCGATAAATTCCTCCTTGGCGATCCAGGAGGGGGAGGCAGTGTATGATTTCTGCTGGTATCCTACCATGCTGGCGTCAGGTAGCAAGCTTGAAATTCTTTCATAATTGGGCTTCTGCAACTTCAAATGTAATATGAATATGGAACTTACATTCTCTCTCACAACTTTACTCCGATAGATCAGAGATGAAGCCACTGTGTTCCGACATATGGCCCCCGTAGTCAGCTCCAAAGTGGCCTAATTGTCATCTTAAGCATCATTTAGGGCCTACTTACATTAGTCTCATGAAGTGGCTTTTTGGAACTCAGATACAGATACCTGTGTGTTCGCGACCTCATCCCGAGATCATCCAGTTCATGTTTGGGATGCCACTACCGGCAAGGTACATTGCGAAGAAACTTGGTTTACCTCTTAGCAGCTAGATAAGGGTTCGACTAGTTCCAAGAAGCTGTGATTTTGTCTACTTACTTTATCTGTTTTTCCCTGGCTGAAAACAGCTTCGTTGCACATACAGAGCGTATGATCAAATGGATGAAATAACAGCTGCATATTCTATCTCTTTCAATCCGCTTGGAAGCAAGTAAGATCCCAGATTTGAGACATAATAAACTTAAGGTTGTATGTAGTAGCGTTTTCGGATTTTAAAACTTTCATCGTTTTGCTAGTTAAATGAGTAGATTGTGATGAAGAGTCGCTGCAGTGGAAGGTGACGCCAAATAATAGAAGGCACAGGTTAGAGTATCGATTAGCGTAGCTTAGTTCCTGTAGGTTGTGGGATGGAATAGATGCATCAAAATGGAAGAACTTTCAGCACGGGATCGAGCAAAAAGCCTTCGCAAGCAGATCCAGCTGGTTAAGATTGTAGGTAAAAGTAGGTGGTTTAGTGTGAAAAGAAGTTTAGCAAGGAATCAAGCAAAAGCTCTAGCAAGCAGATCCAAGTAGGCATGGGAGTCAGAGTTTACACGTAGCTAAAGCGATGTAAGACGTTTTCTAGCTACTTATTCCTGATCACAGCAATCCTTGCGCTGGGCAGGTTGTTCTGTGGATACAATAAGTCAATAAGGGTATTCGACACTTCTCGCCCTGGCCGTGAATTCACGCAACATTCTACACTCACATCCGCCAAAGATGGTCAAACAGGTATGCTACTTTTTGAATGTCGATGGATACACAGCTCGAGTTCTTGAAAGAAAAATGTGGAAGTCCCGGGGCATTGAGGTGCTAAGAATTCATGCCATAGATATTACCCAAGTGTCGAGTTAGACTAGATAACGCAAGTAATCATCACATGCGTTGTCAACATTTGATGTAACCCAAGTCATTATGCAAAGTCTTGCACTGTTAATTCATCAAAAACAAAGAATCTTCCATAGCCTGAGTTTGAACGGGCTAAAAAGCAATGAGTGACTGGTTTGCACCTTCAAGTTGGCCAACATCTTAACCTCTGCGTTCATCTTTGTTGCAGGAATTATATCCTGTATTGCATTCAGTCCTGAGAATGGAGGCTTGGTAGCAGCTGGTTCATATAACCGTACAACTGGCCTCTATGACGAGAACAGCTTGGAACTCCTGTTTGTACTCCATGGTCAGCAAGGTGGTGTCACACAGGTAGTGGAGATGATGCACATTGTTATGCTCAACTGTCTCCGGCTTTTATTCTAACACTAGCCACCATTCCCTTAAATAGAATGCTGTGTGCCTTTCATCTATGGCCTCGGCGTCGTTGGTTTCCGACCTTTCTAGACACTTCAGTACATCCATGGAGGATATTCACCTTAAGCAAGACTACTAGTTTACAAGTAGATTGCGAACGTGTACGACGTACGAGAAACGTGTACGACGTACGAGAGAAATGCGTACGGTCCCGAAATTTTTAACAGAGGTTCTGAATCTGCATTTGCGCACGTATTTACAGGTTATGTTTTCTAAAGATGGAAATTACGTCTACAGCGGAGCTCGGAAGGTATCATTGATTCCTTCCTCCATTTAATCTGGAAGAAGTTTTGGTTGTAAGATCATAGGGTAATACTGTTTTTTCGAAGTTTGGCTTTATCTTTTCTTCCGGAGTTGAATTAAGCTCAACAATTGCCACTGGGAAGTTGGTTCAGTGGTATTTTGTAATAACGTCTCTCAGTTTCATGTGGGCTGACTGAGAAGGATCCTGAAATTCTGTGCTGGGATATACGCAACACAGCCGGTGTAGTGTACAGGTATTTTCAATTTTCTACTTAGTATTGTTTTCTTGTTTCGTTCAACAACTTGTTGCAACACCCACACAAGACGATTTGCTTAGGACTCTTAAGTAAGTTCTTGGGTCATATTTGGAAGCCTTTTGAGATTATAGCTGCACTCGCAACGTGAAGTCGTCTTCTTTATTAGAGGAGATCTTAATTATGTTGCATCTCCTCTTCGTTGAATTTACAGTCTGTTTGCTGCAACATAAGGTTTACACTACCATCTCCAACCACACCTGAGAACCTCATATTTCAGGGGATGAAATGAGTTTCTCATATTGCTTAAATCCCCTCCTCCAGTTGATACTGCACTCAAGTTCTGTTTCAAACTGTGTAGTCCGCACATTCTCTAGCTTCGCTACAGAGTCAAGAAAATTGGACTTGTTATGGAGCAGGGTACAAAGAGTAACTGCAGAAACCAATCAGCGTGTGTCATTTGATATCGAGCCATTTGGCCGTCATCTAGGAACAGGGGGTCAGGTAAGCCTATATCATTTCCGTATGGCATTTTGCAATGTTTTACCTTATTATAAAATTGTCAGATGAATACCTTAACATGAATCGGCCGAGGGCTTCTTGCCCTCGGCCTACAGTCCTTTTTAATGTCTAATGCCGATGGTAAGGTAACGCGATCATGCCACTGTCAAGTCCTACACTTCAAATCAATTTAGGCAAGTAAGCGTCCCACGGCAAAGAAGAGCGGGTTTTGCCAATTTCTTATGTATTAAATTGTTTACATGAGCAGGATGGGCTAGTACATTTTTACGACCTGCAAACTGGAACGTGGGTGAATAGCTATCAGGCTGCTTTAGGTGAGTAGCATCTGAATATGTCAGAATTGGTCAATTTGGTTTGAATACCAATAGATGTGAATACATCATTAAGGATTTAAATGGTGTTGGATCGATATTTAGTGACATGTTCCTCTTGAGAAGACGAAGAAATGGCAAGCAGTAAAGTTCAAACAACAGATGCGACGGGGACTGACTCTCAGAGAATGCGTCTGTTCTTTCTGGGACGATTGTGCAGATACAGTTAATAGTTTCTCTTTTCATCCATCATTGCCGTTAGCTGCTTCTGCATCAGGACACCGACGCTTTGTAGTAGATACAGAACCTGACGATCAGGTTCCCCGGGATTCCTTGAAAGGTTTGAATATTGCCCCATCATATTTCGATGTTTAATGGCTGCATGTTTGCTTCTCGAGTGAGGATTGGCCTCGAAAATCCCAAAGACAGAGACTAGCCTCTCCTGCATGGCTGTTTAAGATGCCACCATGTCTGAAAAGTTGGATTGCGTGTTTTTCACTTTTGACAGTGGAAGAGAACTGTGCATCCGTGTGGCGCTTTCCATGCACTTGGGTTAGTTCACAAGATCAGCAAACTTTTGCAACTGATGGGGACAGCGGTAAGCAGCCGATGACCGCGGCACAAGAAGATATAACGTAAATTGTACTTGGGGCCCTAATCAGCTTCCTCCAATTTAGCAGTAGGAAAGTTTTAAACTACGTGATGACCAAGCAGAAGCTTCGATTCGTGTTCAAGCAAAGCTGCCGCATTGATTATGGTATCTGGCATGTCTACTTGCAATTACGACCCACTGCCATTTGCATGTTTGTGAAGTTTTGACCTTCTGTAAAGTTTACACTCACAGTACGTACATCGTGGGTCATGAGCTTGCTCTACAATACCATAGGATTTCATGAAAGTAGGCGCCCCAATGTCCAGATTGTCTGCTGTCCCTGCAAATAAGTCTTTTCATCCGTTCTGAGCTGAGGCATCTTGGTTAGCGCTCTTTACAAATATTTCATTGCATGGGACGGTGGATAGTACTTGTGGTTTCAGTAGTATGTCCCTACAACACTTCTGGGAATGACACGTTTATTCTCACACAGTGTCCTGTTGGATCATCGGATCGTATTTCTCAATTTTTGAGAAGTTGTACTTCTTGTATAGAAATGTCCTTAGCGTTGCTCTTGAAGACTTGAGGTTTTAATTTCACCGCAAATGACAATCCCAAGCGAAGGAGTGGGTCCCCAGTAGTAGACGTATTTCTCCATCAACGTACGAGAAAGTTGATGGAGAAATAACTCAGCAGAATGGTCTGAATCTACGGTACTGGCCGTGTAGAACAGAAGTCTTGCTCGAGAACAGAATGTTGGTGTCTTGAGGAACACGTAGGAGTAGAATTCCCGCCACTTGTTCCCTCGCTCGTGCTTACTTTTATTTTTCGATCTCTATATTCGCTCAACGTGCTGTCGCACAAGAGAAATAGTGGGACCAGGAAATTGAGGTCGGAAACCTGTAAGTTGCGAACTGGTGGAGTTGTCTACCGCTGTTTGGTTCCTTTTCTCACTGGAGGAAAGGCTAGTTCCCAATCCTCTTACCCTGTAAAGGTCATCCAAGGCAATCTTTCATCCGTTATAACACCGCAAATAGATGAATGGCTTACTTTCTCGCAAAAAGTGGTAGTATGTGAACCTGGAACGTAGAAGGCCTAGCAGTCGAATGATCTCTTAGGGAAACACGCGGCTCCTTTCAATCGACTCTTAAATAAGCTCACTGCGTATGTTCGAAAGATAAGACGTAATGGGAATGCACAGGTTCAGGAGGGTCATACACCTTCGCTACAAACCTCTTCAGGTTCGAACAAGATTCCTTGAACAAAAGTTTGAATATTACGATCAGGCCAGCACCACTACGATGAACTAGGAACATCCTGGAGACTGTCTTGTTAGGACGTTTGAGCTGATTTCCTATTTACATCTGAAGCGGCCACCAATCCGAAAGCTTCTCTGAAGTGATGTTGGCCGCAATTGGCACTGGATCCGTGTTGAAGGGTCTTCGATGATTCCGCTGTTGTTTCACTTACTCCATCCATTGTGGAAAACTGGAGAGTGCCTGCAATGTCTGCTTGCAGGGATAAATCTACTTGTTTACTTTGTCTGCAAATGGCAAATTCCACTATTCATAATAGGCGGAAAGTGGACGACCCTATGACTTCCGATTATGGCCGCCTCAAAGTTTTATCTCGTAAGATACAGTAAGTGGCTTGAATTTTACATTGTGAGTTCGGGCCAGACAGCCAATGACGCTATGTCGAGGATGAGAACCACCCTTGACCACCTGATTCCCTTGCTTGTCACCCTCACCCTCACTCTAGAGTGTACAAAGGAAGTGTAGTACAGTATTGGTTGCAAGTATTTGTATGTCAGCAGACTGACTTTGAGGTTAGCACCATCACTTCTTCTATGGAGGTGAGATGATCAAGGTAACAGGTTCATGTAAATAGTTGTACGCTTTATCAGAAAGGTCAACTTGAGTTCCTGGAGCTGGGTTGCGTTTGCTTCTAAACCAAAAAGCTCCTGATGTTCGACCCTTGTTTTCAACCTTCAGAATTTTTGCTCTTATGCTCACTAAGTCGACAGGAAATCACAGGTCGGTCTCATATTGTGACGTTCCTTGTCGATATTATGGTGGCATGCTATGGTGATAAATCTGGTTGTTTGTTCCACAAGAAGATCATATGGAACCGGTAGTGCATTTCAACGGACAACGTATGAGGGGGTGTTCTCTTCAATCTGTTGAGATAACCTTGAGGTTATCATTATGACGAAGGTGTTTATTCCGGTTTACGTGCAGACAACTGGGAGAGCTGAATAAGATCTAGTCTTACCAGAAGAGTGTGGAACACGTAAATCCACATTGTCCTGTGCAATTTGTGAATAGACGTCGCATGAATACAGCTGTGAGAATTGAACCTCTTTTGGCATATCGTGCTTCTCTTTCAGCCAGGTCAGCTCTCAGATTCGAACCACGATACAGTCACCCTCCAGATCCCTTGAGGCATATAATACCATTTTCTCATGCTTTTGGGATCTTTCAAGACTGGGAGGACCATTGAGACGATGCCATAAGAACCCATCCTGATGAACAATTCAGCGTACATCATACAATAGAAACAAAAAGTCATCTATCCTATCGCCTACCTGCATAAATCCGGCCCCTAAGTCCACCTGATAGCTCATAGGAGCGCGCTTCCCACATGAACTATATAGGCCCACAAGTGTTGGACAGTTATTGGATGTTTCCAGTACTGTCTCCATGTTCGAGGTCTTTATGATCAACATAAGAGTCGCGTTTTCAGATGCCAGGCATGACGGTGTTTAACTACCATGAGACCACAATGAGTACACACGAAACTGTATACACGGTTATCTTGTCCGTTTTTGCGGGGTTATACTGTGCACACGGTGCTCACTCACACGGAGAATTGTCTTCCGACGCTTGTCCGACAGAATCTACCAGTTGTAAGAGCCGTGTCTCGATCAGGGTCCATCATGAACCAAGCATGGTTACGGGTTTCTCTTTCGTGGGCACTTGTTTCTTTCACAGAGAGGTTCCGTGGGATATCTGGTGAGAGGTTGATATGTCTAAGCTCGCACTCCTACACACAAATTCAGCGTCATCCTACACTCAAATTTAGAGTCAAACCAAGAGTTGCAGTTCTTCCTCCCCTCCCTTCTTCCTCGAAATCCAATTGCTTATTCGATGAATTTGTGTGAAGGTCCCGTCCACTCTACATGTCTTTTTTATTCACTCATACAAACTGATGTATGTGATTTTGTGCACACTTCATGTGGAGAAACATAATAAAGTGTTCAGTGAAACGAAATGACAAAACATCAGCTGCATCTTTCAGCATCAAGAACATCAAACGATATCCAAGAGAATTTGTAATCAGGCACAAAACACGCGTCTCATAGAGGATTTATTCATAATATTGAATCTAGCAGAGGCGTCCACTTGAGCAAAGTTGGCAAAATGTAAATTGAAGGTGTGAAATCGAGGTAGTATTTAACTATTGTGTAGAAGTCACAGAATGCATGTGGACATATCTTTATGACCTCTCGCAGCTCAGGAGAAAACAACGCTTCAGATTCTCGAGGAACTCCCGGACAAATTAGACGCCTTCTATGCCACTGATCAACATGAAAGAGCAACTCCAGGAGTGATTTTGAGGTGAGACAAGTCAACGTTGAAATTGAAAATGTTTTTTCGCAAGTCGTGATTTCATGGACAATGTCATACCTATGAGCTCTAAACTGCAGAAGATGTACTATTGCTGCTCATGGATAAAATCATCGATCAGAAAAACGTTTTCATTGCTCATTATTTCTAAGATGCAGCACACGTGCGAAACTCAGAATCTCAGAACGTGCACAATCCCTCTCTGATTCCCCTATCCCTCAAACTTGCAGAAATGTACAGTACTTCGTTTGTTCTAGAGCTCAGATTGAGAGATATCAATCACAGTGTATCATCATCTAGCTTTACAAGCATAACTTAATCAAACATACACATCAAATGAGATTCGCTGATGTTGTGCATCTCGTTCCCATTTGGCTTTCACGAATTCAATCTACTGAAGACTATGACAACTTTCTAGATCTAGAGCAATGTAAAAAGTCTCCTTATACTTCAGGGGTGAAATCTATCTCAGCTTTTGTATGACCGAATGAATGCAACTGCTATGTCTATAGCTTTATGACTATGAGTTTGTCTTCATTAGCAAAAGTTCATAGCTGGATCAATCACTACCGAGAACAAATTTAATGCAGCTCACTTGGGAAGGCATTATTGGGTCAGATCAATTAGACAGTCGGGGTCAAATTTTACCAATAGCATTGGTTCAAATCCCTAATGTGCATGATCGAGTGAGATCCTTTGGAAATCTTAGTGACGAACAGTTCTCATTACGATAACGTAGTTTCCGGAGAGAAGAATATTCTTTCATCTGCCAAAGCGCTCACTATTATTGGACGTGAAGTTTCATGAAGTTTGGAAGCAAGGCTGGACTTAGGAGCTTTAAAATGCTAATTAGCTTCAATCCTCCGATAAATATCCAATCTCTGATTCTATTTGAGTGTTTTACTTCAAAATAGTTGATAGTTGCCTAACTTAGAATGCATTTTACATTTGTTGAACCCGATTTAGTAGAACTTAAGCTTTAATTAGCAACTTCTTGGAATACATCGTTGTTTCAAAGCATGTTCGTTTCTCAATGTTTCCTGCGACTAAACAAATAAACAATCCCAGATAGAGCCACGCTTATGGCTCACTCCAATGCAAATGCTAACTTGACTATTTTTTGCAACTACGGCTGTTCCTACACGACTAATTGGAAGAAGTGCATCCATTCGCGGATGAAAATACAACTACATCCATCCATCTTCATCTACTGTAATTCCGTCCAGGAAAAGGACCCCATGTGGGCAGGAGCCACCACAACCAGCAGTAGTTCCCGCAACTGACCAGAAGTCACGAGACATGTTACCGTTGTACAAACAGTAAATAGTAGACGGTGCCTTGACATGCTACAGTCGTCGCCGTCGTGCCGGTCTCAGCGAAGAATGGAGGCGAACCGATGATCTCAGAGTCGCGACAAGTTATTACTCATAGGGTATTGACGCTCAACGAGGTGCGTCTATCCGCCTCCCAAACGGTCACGGATAGGGACTTGAGACAACTTATGTCTGTAATGGTTTTGTAGACTTCCACTTTATAGTTCCAAGTCAATGACAGGGCGTAAAGACAGGTATCGAAGAAAGTGGGTAAATTATGCAGATAGGAGGACCTTGAAGCTTATTCTGTCCACTTACATTGAAAGAAGATCTCGAATCACCAGTCAGTCAGATTCCCAATTGCGGAAGAGTATCATTACTTACAAAACCCTACTGAGTAAACCACCACAAGTATACACAACACAAAGAGAGACGGATTGCCATTTGATATGCTATAGTGTTCTCGGGGTGCTCTTCATTCTCGTTGCTGTAAAGTTACCAAGTCATGAAATTCTACTTTTCTCCAGTCATGGGTTTTCTAACTCCATGTAATGAAGCTGTTTAGTTCGACTGACTACTGCCGTGGCAATAAATTACCGTTCATTGAGAACGCTATGTTGGCCGGACATGAAAGAGCCCACACAAAAGCGGAGTACTTCCGGTAACTCTTTCCATGAGCCTGCGTACTCCTTCTTGTGCCGGACCACCGCGACAAAGGTTGCCGGCAAATATCAAGAAGTTTCGCTCTTGTAAGGAACATTCTTTGAATTTAACATTACTGGGCACCCGGCGGCCGGGACGAGTAGCTCTCGAACCGTGCCAGAAATGAGTTCACTGGTCACCGGAACTCCTGGAAACAGTGAACCGCGGTGAAAGGAGGAACAGGAACAGTCACAGAGTCGCCTTTAAGCACAGATTGAGATCAGAGAAACCACTTCCACGGCGCGCCACGAAAGGGACCGGGGGAAGCCGGGCGACAGAGAACGAGCGGGGGGAGGGGAACGATAATCGAGGCCCCTCGTACGGCGCGGAGGCGGAGAGGGGAACGGAGGAGGACGGAAGGCGGACCCAAAACCCTGAAGCGGCAGTGGATCCCATCCCTCCCTTCCTCCCGGGGCGCACCCCTCTCTTCTTCTTCTTCGTCCCCGTAACGTGGGCCTCTCTCGTGTACAGGAAATGGAGGAGGTGGAGGAGGTACTTAGTAGGAATGTAGCAAAACAGAGCACGCATCGATGCATGATGAGGAGAGGAGATTGTCTGATAGTGCGTGATTGAACGAGTGTTGCGAACAATTTGTCGCGCTAGGCGACTCGGACGATAAAGAAGAAGACGGGGTGAGCTCCGGGAGAACAAAATTTGCGGACGTGCGCGAAGGAAGCGATGAGGAGAGAAACGGAGGGGGCGATGATTGTTGATTAGAGTGATGTGATTTATTGATTGAGGATCAGTGCATGATGAGGACGATGGACTTGTGGCTAGCCCTTGGTTTTGATAGGTACTACGATCCCCTGTCCCTCGCAGCTCAAGACGCCAAGCTTCTTCCACTGCATCTTAGGATTGTTGCAATCTGGTCTCACCATGAATTTGCTCTCTACCGGACACAGGTGGTGTTCTTGATTGCGGGGTTTGTATGGATGTACATTGTATGTCGGAGGATTTGGGGATCGTCCTCGTAGTGGTGGTGCTGTCCTTGTGACTTATTTTCACGTGATTCCCTTTTTAGTTTCAGATCCGATCACGGATGAAGTTTAAGGATATCCAGCGATTTGGCCTGGCAAGTATAAATTTCACCTACTTTCGCTTGCTCGTCAATTCGGCTCGTTTCTTTGCCGTCCAGTGCGCATTTAGTGCAGCCATCTTCTCTGAGTTGGCTAGGTGTAATTTGAGAGAAGCCAGCCGTCTTTAGCGTACGTTAAGAGCTGGAGTTTTCCTCTATCAGCCCCCTATTCAGGAATCCCCAAAGCTGTTCCCGTGTCAGGAACTGTAGGTAGTCAGAAATCAGTTCGAGAGAAAGTTTTAAGACCTTGTGGTGCCAGTACTCCTGTCTATTGTCCATTTAGCTCAGTCACAATTTAGATCTTAGGTTACTTTAGGATGCCTACACCCAAACTTCTTCTTCTGTCATTTTTCCAGCCTCATCATAGCATTGCTAGCATCAAGATTGTGAGGCTTTCAAATCCTACATTCGGGTCAATTGTCCAATAAATCTAACGACATAACGCTGTTCTCCAACCCACTCTGTTCAACATAGTTTCTTCTATGCAGGTGGACGTCATCTATTTGTTGGAATACTTTTCAGCAAATTCATTAGTTTAGTCTGTCTCGTTCAGTCGTGTCAATCAGGTCACTCATGTGCCTGGTGTTTCTCCCTGCCTTCCCCGTCATAGTAGTGGATCGGATCTTCGGGCTTTGTACATTCCCTTGAAACGTTTGAATACCTGCAACAGAGCATCAACCAAGTCGATGCTGCTAGCATCACGGCATCAGGTCGTCTCTACATTGAAGCTTGGAGTTGGTGTCAAGAGGACTGCAGTGTTCCCTACTGCAGTCTCACAGAAAATCGTTTACGAGGATTTGCATCATGGTTCTCGGGCTAGGATCCAAAAGGAAAGGTCAACCCGTGAAGGTTGAGTTTGTAATTTTCATTCAAGAGATCAAGCCATGGAAACCAGTGCAAAGTGGTAAAACACCTGTGGTTATACAATGGCAAAGGGGTGATAAGCGTACAGGGAAAACCAAAATTGTGGTACCTGACGAAGATGGGAAAATTGTCTTTAGCGAGTCTTTCAAACTCCCGGCAAAATTGGTTCGTGAGGAAGGAAAGGGCAAAAATGCTGGCGTTGTCAAATTTTCAAAAAAGACCGTCATCTTTTCCCTGCTGGAGGCTACTACAGATCGACAATTGGCAAGATGTGTCGTAGATCTGGGAGAGTATGGTGATGCCGAAACTGCTGTCCAAGCGAATGCGCCCTTAACTACAGGCAAGAAGGTCGTCACAGGAGGATCACCAACACTTTCCTTCAAAATTGGTCTCTCTGCAAAGAAGGAAGAACCCAGGACATCTTTCTCAGCACGCGTTAGCTTCGGCTCCAAAGCTGCCGCTGCTGCCGCTGCTGCCTCGAAAGCTCCAGCAGTGAGTGCCAAAGCACCAGTAGAACCAGCTCTTGATGAAGCAACCAGGAAGTCCATTGTAGCCGCACTCATGAGCGACGAGGAGGACGATAACGATTCTATTGCGTCTTTTACTGATGATGAGGATGAGGGCTCTCCGGCATCCACCCCAAGGTCAGATCCAAAGACAAGCGGCTCAACGTCTAAAACTGCTGTAAGTGAATCTGTTGCAAAACCTCCTCCAGTCCTATTTCACCCATCTCCTGCTAGACCAGACTCATCAAAGACATCTGGAGCACCGTCCCATGCCCCACCTCCCAGACCAGAGGCACCGAAAGTATCTGCGCCACCATCACATCCTCCACCTCCAAGACCAGATGCACCAAAAGTATCATCACCACCCTCACATCCCCCACCTCCTAAACCAGACATCCCGAAGGTATCTGCTCCACCATCTCATCCTCCACCTGCTAGACCAGAAACTCCCAAAGTTTCTCCCCCTTCAGCCGCCCCTCAATCTACCAGATCAGATGTATCGAAAGTCCCTGCACCCACATCGATTCCATTACCTGGTAAAATTGATACAGCAAAATCGTCTCAGAGCGTCCAACCCAAACGTGATTCAGGAGAAGCAACTCGAATTCCAGCAAGCCCGGCTGAAACACGTGCAGATGCATCTCGCTCTACTGGTCTTTTCACTTCAGGAACTAGGAGTCCAACGTCCTCCATTGAATCTTCAAACCATGGAAGCAAAGTTCCAAAGAGTTCACTTTCTGCATCCGAGTCTGGGAGTCACACAAGCAAGACCACCAAGAATTCAAAACTTTCTGCTGAGGAACAGGAAGAAGAGTCGCGTGCTGCACTTTTTTCTTCAGAGCCCGACCACAGGTCTAGTAAAGGAACCAAAATCGCAGCAAATGCTGTTGAGCCTCCTCGTGCTGCCCTTGGACTCTTTTCATCAGGGACCACCAACGTTGCTGGAAGAGGAGGGAGAAGCTCACCCACTCCGGGAGAAAGGTCCCGCAGCCCTCAAGTATCCAAGGAAAGCAGCCGCGGGAGTTCACCTTCAGACTCGAAGGTAAGGCTATCATGTTGATCTCTTTGACTAAGCTTGTACTTCGTCGGAGCATCCTCAACTGCTATATCTGAGGAACTTGTTTCTCCTTCTAGTTCAGATTTAGTGTGAAGTCAGTCTTGCGTTTTCTAAATCAACATTATTACAGATATTTTGTTCTTCTGCGGTGAGACCATGAGTAGCTCCTGCGTCGGAAGTAAACCGACTGCGATTATGTGAGAGCAACATTGGCTGTTATGTTCTTAATTATGTTTATTTGATCAGCTTTTGACATTCTGCTGTGTTTGCTCCTCGTCCATTTCTGCCAAATTTGAATCGGTACAGGCAGCTATTGAAGCTGCGGGCAGTGATATTGCAAAATCCCCAAGAACCGATACGCATGCGGAAAAAGATCGTCTACAGAAAAGTTCTATACCTTTGCCTCCTATTTCTGCCAAGGCAGCGGCTGCAGCGGCAGCTACTGCTTATGCTGCCAAGAGGACGTACAGATCTAGAGGGAACTCTTTTGATTTCACCTTTGATAGCGGTTCTGAAGAGTCTCTCTCTCCGAATTCCAACGGTGCAAGATCACCTGCACAATCACCCATTCCCATTGCACAGTCAGGGACTTTGCATGCAAGAAGCGCATCCTACGGTCGGACACAGAGGACATTGTCTCCTCAAAGTCCAGAAGTATCTACGGACGCAAAGCACATCTACAGTCAAAAGGAGGAGAAGAAAGAGGAATCTAGAAGCATGCCAAATAAAGAGGAGGGGAGAAGAAGCTATGACCGCAGAGAGGAGAGAGCGGATACCAGGAAACTCATTGATGTCCGAAAGGAAGAGAAAGGTCCAGTAAAGACTGTGCCTCAGCGGAGAGAAGAGGTTGTCGTTGATGATAACAACGAAGAGGCAGGTAGTGCATTAGGAACAGCCAAAGCAAACTTGTCCAAAATAGAGAAAAGGGCACTCGAAGAATTGAGGAACAAAGTCGCAAATGCAGAGGCTAAGGTTTTGGAGGCAAATCAGATGGCCCAGGAGCAGGCTCGGCAGTTCAACCTACAGATGGAGAGGCTCGAGGGCGAACTTCGTGAAACCGGAGCTATGGAGGTTGCACTATATTGCGTAGTTGCCGAGCACGGGAATTCCTCTCACAAGCTCCATACTCCAGCTCGGAGGCTGGCAAGGCTTTACATGCATGCATGCAAGCAATGGAGCCCTGAGAGAAGGGCAGGCACTGCAAAAAATTGTGTGGCGGGACTTGTTACAGTGGCAAAGGCTTGTGGAACCGATGTTTCAAGGTATTGCACAGTCCATCTTTTATTCTTCAAAACCACATGACTGTTGAGTAGATTTAAAAGTACCGGTGGTTCACCTCCAGTAGAATTTACAAAATATATATGGAAGTGTAGATCTGATTTTTGGATCATGGCTTGTAAGGCTGATTGGTAGCTGCAACTTTACACAAAACACCTTTTCCTTTTTCTTGTCGGAAGAGTTTATTTTCCATATAGTGAGTACTATGGGAAGTAACTGAGTTTGCCCTGCAGTTGAGAGCTATGACAGAAATTGGACCGAGGGGTACTTGCGCTCCTATTCAGTCACGTCCGGCACATAAATGGGTGCTGATGAAGTCTGTGTTACCGTGCAGACGTCTAATGAGAGTCTGTCTACTGCATTAAATTTTATTAGTCGCAGGTCTCTAGCAGTCATTACGCATGCCAGGCTAACAACTATTCTAATACTACAGTCCTTTTTCAATCTTCTAGCTATTTGGGAAGCCTAAGCGAAATTTAATCTTGTAATATTGAGTCACTCGTGATTAATGCGGATAGTTTTGGTCCGCATTGGGTTTGACCAAATCAAACCCGGAATTTGTCTCCATGAGGATAATAGGAGGAGGAACAAAGTTTCTGAACTCATTTGTTACTTATTTGTCTGTGGTATGTGTGGCTGCAGACTCAGTTTTTGGTGGTCCAATGTTGTCGCATTAAGAGCAGTAATTGCCCAAGCTTATGACACAGGACCACCCGGTGCATCAGAAGTCGGTAGCACAGACCCCACTTCTACAGTTGTCGGTAATGGAAACCTCTCTGCTACTTCTGCAAGGCCTAATCCTCCGAAGAAAAGCTTTTCTCGACAAGATAGCAAGCTTCTAAGTCCGAAGCCATTATCTAGTGATTGGCAGCAGGCAGGCACTTTCATAACTGCACTTGAGAAGATTGAAGGGTGGATATACACCAAGATTATTGAGAGTCTCTGGTGGCAGGTAGGAGACTTTCTGCGTACTCCTATCTATTGTGGTTCACCATGTCATACCCAAACTCTGAGCTCCTTGGTAAGGAATGAGAAACTGCCTGGAAATGTTAACTGACTGCAGGTTGTGGTTGTATGTTGGAAGGCAATGATTCCACGGATGCAGAAGGGTGTCGATCCAAGTGCTCCGACAAGTCCAAGGGGAATTTCAATTCTGTCTCCTACTGCTTTGTCGGAGTTTACAAATAAAGCCAAAGAGGATCTGAATAAGCTGGCTGGCGATATGACGGGCATTTTCGCCAAGAAGAACTCCTCGGTGAGCCTACCGGAGCTTGGAGATGCCCGCCAAGGAAATATGTCTGTAGAGATTTGGAAGAGGGCAATGAAGGATGCTCTATGTCGGCTGTGCCCTGTTCGTGGTGCTGGCCACGAGTGTGGATGCCTCCCAATGCTTATAAAGACGGTATGTCCCGAGATACATACCACTAACGACACTCTACTTGCATGCAGTTGAATGTGTACAAAGTGAACCAATTGGAGGGTCGATGTGAGGAGGAAGCTAGCAGTAATGAGTGAAGCACAATAATAAATAACGATAATGTCCAGACTAGCAACATTTAGCAACAGTTACAAAGGTGGAATTTCTCTGTGAAACAATAACTCCATGAACATCTGAATAGAGCTTTACTAATTATACTCGTAAAGCAAGTCTCTTACCTCCATCTCCTTTTTTCTACTCGAATCCCAGCTGAGGTAGGCTCAATTTGATGGTGTTACTTCATTTTTGAGTTTCAACTCTTGACAAGATGGTGGGAGTATGCAAACCAGGACAGAATTATAAAAGCTGGAAATTTACTTTCAAATGTTGCGTGCTTGTCCATTTGCAGGCCATTGAAGGCTGTTGTGCGAGGCTGGATGTAGCTTTGTTCAATGCCATCCTCCGAAATGAAGGGGATGACGTACCGACGGATCCGATATCGGATCCGGTCAGCGATCCCAGTGTACTGCCAATATCACCCGGAGGACTAACCTTTGGAGGTGGTTCACAGCTGAAGAATGTGGTAAGCTTCTCCTTCTCTATTCACTTAAGCCTGGTAAAGCTTGTCCCTCTCTATTCACTTAGCCATTGCTGCTAGGTTGCTCATTCAAGGTCTATCGCTATGGTTACTCACGGAAAGGTTGGATGCAGGTGGTTACCTGGTCCACCTTTATCCATGGCCTTGTTACTCTTAAAGAGCCTTCATTCGCCCCTGAACCTGAGAACGGGGATAGCGCCGCAGATGCTTTGGATGACCCTGAAAAGTTACCGAAGTTGTTCAACCTCATCAAAGCAACTGGAGATCTGCTTATGCTCCCGAAGGATTTCCTAATGGATAGAGCTTTCAGAAAGGAGGTAACTATGTGCTTCATACACCTTATTCTCCACAGAAACATGATATGTGTTGTAATGACTTACTGTACCTCAGAGTGAGTTATAGTTTGATCCATGTGTCCTCGGAAGACAGAAAAGTGATTGGGAGTGGGGGGTTACTTAACCGAAGTTTCCAGGTCCTCAGATTGAGCACATTATTCGCTTGATTTTAGTCTTTGGGAGGCAGAAGAGTGGTTGACAGTCATGGGAGGAGTTCAAATGCTGGAAGTCTAACGACTCCTCACGATCTCTGCCCTTAATAAATAGGAGATGGCGATAAGAATTGGGTTGGACTTTTCAAGTGACCGTGGGCAATTGAATGCTTGCTACTTGCACAACAGGGAATACTCTTTCACACTCCTCTACCAGTTTGAGTGTCGTTGACCTCGGAAACAACAGCAACTTAAAAACGATAAATACAGGAAGTTGTTGATCTCTGACACCACAATACAATATCACTGAAAGGACAGTAGAAGTTTTTATAGAAGACTTTTTGATCAATAGGTTGTACTTCCAGGAAGCCAAAAAAGAGGCCGAGAAGATTGCCAGTGTGTTTAAAATGTTAAAAAGTACAGGAGATATTTTGCAGCTGCCTAAAGAAATGCTCATGGACAGAAGTTTGAGAAGAGAGGTACCATCTTGGAGATATTATACCTTCAACGAGGATCTTAAAAAGTCTTGCCGAAGAATTTCATGCAGAAAATTTATGAAACGGTTCTTGCACTTCTATTTGTAAAATTGAAGGAATTTCTGTGGAAATATAAGGTTCAAAGTCCCACCTGTTTTTACGAGAACAGACTCGCGTAATCATCTTCTTGAATCTTTAAGGGAAGTTAAACAATAAAGTAAGAAAAATAAGTGAAGAAGATTAGGGTTTGCAGGTACGTCTCCCATCCTTTCTAGATTATAATCTGGATCAGGAGGGACGAAGTAATCATCATTATCAAGCTAGTATGTTATCTTGCTGAGATCCAGTTACCTTGCTTTCGACTCCAATGCAGCATTTCACTACTAACATGGTTATTGTATGGCTGGTTTATAGATTTGCCCAATGCTGAGTCTCCAGTTGATCAGGAGGATCCTTGTCAACTTCGTCCCCGACGAGTTTGCACCTGATCCTATCACGCCATCTCTACTCGCAGCTCTAAATGCCGAGGTACGGGATGAAGTCATTCAAGAATTCAATCAGCTTATAATCTAAAAAGCCATCTGAAACCTGCTGACACAGAAAGTTGTTTTCTTGGACAAATCTTGCAAAGAGGAATCAAAAAATCTCAGTGCTTCGAGAATAGATCTCAAAAGGCAGTTCAAGGTGGACCCTATAACTTTCAGAAATCTAATGTCTATCTGTAAAGAGAGGGTATTCTCAGATCGTGTTCATTATTTCTTGTCATACGTCCTCAGCATCTTGAGGACTTCAACTGAATGCTGGCTTTGGATATACAGGCAGCAATAGAGAACAGACGACATGGTGAGGCAGATGAATTGTCTGTAGCTATGGCGATAGCGCCTTCAACTGTGTATCCAGTACCATCTGCCTTTTACGTGTGGACGTGGATCGGTGAGGCAAGTCCCAACGCGGCTTCTTGGGGTCGAAGTAGTAACTCTTTGCTCCGGAAAGGGTATACCAGCGATGAGGATCTGGATGTTTTGGAACAATTACAAGAAAGCTCTGCAAGTACCAAGCTGGACACGCTACTAGGATCATCTAGGGCGAGCAATGTATCAACCCCAAATGGAGACCATTCTGACGGGTTTGCGAAGGGTCGCCAATCTTTTGGGGAAGAAATTGGTGCTTCCAGGCGCTTTCAATTGTTGAAGCAAGTTTGGGGTACTCAATAATACTCGAAAAGTTTTGATTCATCCATCGTCCGTAAATCTGCTATAGGTAAGGTGTTTCTTCTCACTAGTGTACATGTGGATCTTCAATTAAACTTGTGAAGCAGATGCAGGTTTCCGGTCTGCACTGTTTCTTCAGGGAACCAACCCTGGATGACGACAGGGTATAGTCAACTTCACATTCTTTGTAAACCTGGAGTGAACTTTGTAGATATGTATACATCTTTAGCACAGGGATTCAGTTCCATTAAGAATATAGCTGAAAATTGTTAACTGGATGCTATATTGAGCATAGCAGTCTGGTCCATAAAGTTTGTAACGAGAAGCAGTGGCGGTCTATGATGTTTGAAGTACCTTGAGTTGTAAGAGAAGCGATCCCGTCAATTGCGATACACCGCAATGACTTCGTATCGGGTGGTTACCAGGAATCCAGTCGATTGATGGACATGTGCGTGCGAACATGAAGTTTTGTTAAACTACTTTCGCTCTTCTTTGATACACACTGTTATATCGCTTTGCATCATTTAAGACAAATACCTTTGTCACATGTAGGCGTGATTTCGTCACAATTTTGGAGAAGCGTGAGCTTTGTCATGATCAAGTCCGCAGAACTTAAAAGGGATTTCTTTGAGATTATTTGGAGGTGCACCGACCGGGTCTTTGAAACGATCTAAGAGTCAAAGTCAGCCTTACAGCTTCGTAGTACCTACGGTATGACTTAGCGTCAAATCCAGTTATCAATTGATATGAATTCATGGAACTTTGTTGTACCAGCCAAGTTATCAATCAATAGTAAATCAATAGTTCCACGATTCACAACAGAACGTACGATGATTGTTTCCATCTTGCCATCATCTGGGAATCATTTCTTGAAAGGTAATAACCAACATTCTGAACAGTATCTTACGTTTTGTCTATATTTCGATTTGTTGAGAACTGCAGAAACGTTCAGAGTTCATTAGTCATTTGGCTCACTATCTCTCGATCTCCTTCCATCCAAACAAATGAGTGGCGAAGTTTTCTATCATACATACCTTCGAACTTCATTATCCGTTAAAACGAGCTCTCTCTCTCTCTCTCTCTCTCTCTCTCTCTCTCTCTCTCTCTCTCTCTCGGGCCAGAGGTTTCGTAAAGCAATAAAACGGTGAACAGGGACCTAGAAACCGACGAAGAACTCCTTGTCGAGGTCATCTAGAAGTTGTTTCGCAGTGGGCCTCTTCGATGGTCGTGGCTCCAAACAAGCTTTGATGAACTTCCTAACGTTCTTTGAGATAGATTTCGGAACATGTGGCACTTGTTTGTTTTCGAGTCTTTTGGCTATTCGCTCCTGCGAGGAGCGAATCTACATGGTCAGATGAAGAACATGATAACAGTAAAGATGCTTTATTGATGCTATATCATTAATAATATCAGGTTGACAGAACTGAATTTGGACTTATGACATCAAGTCCTGTCAAGAAAGTTCCATGAGAGTCATAAAAGTCTTGTGATCATAGGTACATTCAAACTAAAGAAATGTCTTTTCCCGGACGAAAGTACTCAAGGTAGCTACGATACAACAAAGAATTCTTTTGGTGTTCATATTTGAGACATCCTCTTAAATCTGAACGATGAGGAACCATAACTTCAAACTTATGGTTCCAAGTCCGAGACATTCGTCTCTCTACAATAAATTGACCTTATCACTGTACCGTTATTCCTGCTCCCATTAGTTCCATATGTATAAAAGATGGTTCAAACATGACAACTTTATCGCTGTTATAAGGGAACTAAGTTAAAATACCGTAACAGTTAACTTTGTAATAACTAGAGCGATAGAAGGAATAAAAGAATACTACGCAGCTACTCAACCGTTTGCACAACACCAAAAACCTTACTTCAAAGAGATCAAACAATAATCATAACCAATATCTTCTACGATTTCGATTTAGCTGCTTTGTAACCTTGAGATACTTTTCTAAGATCACCTGATATCCATGTTACATCCTGTCAGATACAAAGCGAATCATAGAGATATTGAGAACACCTTATTGAACTTTTGCTAATCTCTTTATTCAATTTACTTGATCATGCTATGTAGTTTTAACTTACACGACTCATCCGTCCCCAAGGTCTCTCAGCAGTTGCCATTTCCAAAACCGTACACCCTAAGCTCCATATGTCTGAAGGAAAGGAAGAAGCTCTCATACGATCTCTTGAGCAGCACACCTGTCTCCAGCGAGAATATTTAGCTCCATGTCTACACCATTTAGTTCTACATGTTTAAGGAAATTTTAATCACAATATGGGAATGAGAAAATTGGAGGTAGCTGCATCCTTTCGTGGGGGAAGCAACTTACGGCGACCTTGACTCTTCTTCATCGTAGCATTAAAAGCTAAAAGTCGATGATTTCAAATTGTAGAGACTTATTAAAAGATAAGCCTGTGCTGATATCAGTGCCTTCGTAATAGTTCTTCCCCGATAGTTTTACAGCACTTACTTTGTGGTGGTTGTCCAACACAAATTGAGTGTAGAGAGATCTATGAAGTTCTTTATATGATATGGCTATCTCATATATAGCGTTTTGAGATAAGTGTTGCATTTTTTAGCAGTAGTTTGTGAGTCCAGTAACTGAAAATCAAATGGAGTACATGACATAAGCTTATCCACATGCGAACTTGGCCTCAATTATCACCACTACACTCCTACTCCAGTACACTTCTCCTTTGGAATCGAAGTCCCAGTTCGTGAACATGTTCGGATCTAGAATTACTCATGAGATAAACGCAGTTCATTAATACAAGTTTTCTCACCTCTGGGGGTAACCAGTTGATCGGAGGTGTAGTCGAAAACTGGAACAGCTTCTGCACGGGAAGACAGTTCACTCACCTTGAGAAACAAAACCATAGCCTACTTGACATGTTATAACTCCACAGGTCTTTGAGCATTTCTGGTCCCAGTAAAGTTCGATTGTGTCTTTCTGGTAACATGGATATGGATTAAACGTCATATATTCTTGTGGTGAAGGTAGAAGGGTACATTTTTCGCCAGTCCAAAATCGTCAAGTTTGCATATCTTGGACTTCCCAGCTATCAATATGTTGTTGCATTTCAGGTTTCTGTCCAAATCATTCCCCGAAACTTTCAAAGACACTGGTAAATTCATGTCCTCAAGCACTAGCTTATCGGAGAGACATTCTCAGATCAGAAACTATACCATCCATGACTAATCATAGAGATATCTACAGGAGAGTTAGTTTAATGGCAGGTCCTCAGATCAGAAACTACACCATCATTGACTAATCACAGGAATATCTACAGGCATGGCAGTTTAGCGGCAGGTTGCTGTTAAAAGTGTGGAAGGTGTTCAATTTTGTGCACCTTACCCATGGACGATATATTTTGCATGTAGGTATTCTAGTCCTTCCAACATTTGCCTGGTGTAGCGCTGGATTTCTCTGTCTGAGAGCCTCTCTCTCTGGTATTCAGCTTCCAGTGAACGCAATGCAAGTTCTTCAAAGATGTAGAAACTCCTCATGTCCTGAAACTTATAGAAGGAACTTTAGCTCGAAACGGGTACGTAGACTTTTCTGGTACAAATTAATCAGGAAGGTTTTCTCCACCAGCAAGCCTGTTTTCTTCAGTGACAGCAAAATGTCTGATGTATATGAATTCGGGAGAAGACGGTTACCAAAGAACTGAATGAACCCATATATTTGATGATGTGCTTATGGTGACATCTCTTAAGAAAATCGATCTGATGCTGCAGCAGCTTGAACTGTGCAAGATCGTCTACTTCCATCCGCTTGGCTGCAAAACAAGTCCCCTCGCTGACCCCACGCACCTCTGTCAATAGTTCCATACGGATAACAGTTCATATTTAACATCCGGCAGAAATTACCCAGTGCTTTACCATATTCAGTGCTCTGATTTGAGATGAAACCACACCAGTCCTGATTATAAGAAGTTTCTGTACCGAGGTGTTGGAGACTGCTCGACTACTCGTACCAATCAGAAAAGGTGTTAATATAACCACACTTCTCCCAAACTGAGTCAACTTGCTCAACCTGTGGAACAATTCGAGTCGATTTTGGTGGGTCTATGAACTTACGAATCGATGGCCTTGTGGACTATCCCGAAGGAACCTTGGCCAATCAACTCCACTTTCTTCCATGGGAACGCAATATCTGCACATCTGTCTCCATCTGCTTTCTTACTACCAGGGGCTTTTTCAACGTCTTGGAACTCCGGGATGAAGAATCTGACTTTTCGAACCCTTTCAATAATCTCCTCGGCAGCTGGCAGGTCGCATTTTCTGATAATTATGGGTCTCCAAACCCAGCAGGATGTACAGTACGGGTCTCCATTGTCTGAGTTACTGCAGCGCTCAGGAGTGAGATTTCTCCAGCAGACAGGACAGTATGGAGTCTTCTGCAGCAGGTGCTTACTATTATGTCTCGCCTTTCTCGGAGGTGTGGGTTCTCTATAATCATGGGCCTTCTGTTGCACAGGCATGACGTCAAGAAGCACTGGGAATTGAACAGACGGGGAACAGTACTAGAACGATCCTCGAAGCGTCCAGAACTCAGAAAGACCACAGCCGTGAGGCCGACACTGATCTACCCGAGGTCAACAACAGTTACAGGATGTTCTTGGCGCAGAAGTGTGGAACTGGTGGCTCCATCAACTCGCTATTGTACATATCGTCTCTTTCTTCAATGGTTCGTGATTTACAGCGTCCATTTGCTGTAACAATTCGTAATCTACACAAGAATGACGACTCGCATGATCTTCGTTGGAATAAAAGCTAAGGATACGCGGTCGGTTCTTTGGGGCATGTAGACCGTCGGATTTCTTTCCGATTTTAGATTTTCTAACCAAATCGAACAATTATCTATCCATATCCAATCTCGATGAGAATTGATTTTAAGAAAAATCATTCAAATAAATTTTGATTTAATGCCACTTATTATTTGTTGTTTCCACTTTGGCTCGATTTTTTAATTATCAAGTGTATTTAAAAGAAGAAAAAACGGTGGCTAGAGTAGAGAAAAAGAACAATGTAAGAGCTATCAAAATGGTACGATTTGCCATGAATATTCTCCACAAGCATCACCCATTGATTGCTCCAGCTAATGTTCTTTAAAGAGCAATACCAGAGCTATCTAAATGATATGATCTACATTGAATGAAGAAGCATTTTGTTCTCTTTGTTGATTGCTCCAACCATTGTTCTCTAAAGAGGGAATGAATACATGCTATGTAAAGTAAATTACAATGTAGGAAAGTGGAAGTGGTATACTCTGTCTGCTCAAACGGTGAGCTCATGGATCATCCTTCATAAATGGGTAAATGGAGTGTAGTATCCATCACTCCATATAACTCTAAGGTTAGATGAAAAAATACCTGATATCTCTATATACTTGGAGACTTTGGTTGTTGAAATTTTGCTTGTTGCACATCATGCAGGATGTGTAATCATTTCTTCCAAAATTATATAGCATACATGATTTGTACCCGTAATCATAATATCTGTTATTACAACGTAATTATCTTAGATCAAATATAAATTTACCATGTGTCATTGATAAAATATACCAATGTTCCTTTGAAATTAAATAACCATTTTTTCATGCCATGGCAAACATTATACCTTAGACGGGGTAACGATTTTTAATTCGCCAAATGGAGTACAAGGAGTTAAAATAATTGTTTCATATTAAATAGATATTATTTTTGATTTATCTCTTTTAATTAGTTAGATAAATATACCTTTCTAGAATCATAAATTAACGATAGCTTGCAGTTAAACTAATATTTTTTTTAAAGTATATAAAAGATATAAGCAAGGGACTAGTTGATAAAAAGAGGGTAAATTGTTTCAAGAACTATGTACAAAAACAGAAATTAGTGGATTATTATAACTTTCAAACTATATTACGTTTCTATTATACCTCTATCTCCTAGAATGTTCATCTATGTAGAGTAAACTCGCATTAAATAGCCACGACCTTATGTATTGCACTGAATAAATTCAATGTTAATAAGTTTAACATCAACCAAAGTTTGCTTTGCTCTTCAAACTCAAATATTGTACGCAAATACGCTAATTCAATAGTTGTCAATAAGTAGAAACAAATCAATTAAAAATTTCGGACATACATGACAGAGTTAATCAAGATTTAAGATATGTTTGATCGTAATTTAGAATTCTCATATTGGGAATTATATATCCAATAGATCAAGTATCCATAAAATATTCAGACTAGATTAGATTTTACTAAAAGCTGTACTAATGGATCACTTGTAAATCATAATAATACCACAACTGAACACTATGTAGAAAATTAAGGTCAAACTGTAAATATATTTTCTTAGGCCTTTCTATGTCTAGAATCCACCTCATATCCCACATTCCTGCTAAAAAGATTACTATAACCAACACTAAAAAAAATAAAAAAAATCAAGGTCAAGGTATAAAATCTAGGATATTTTCTGTTAGACCTTTATATGTCTACAATCCACCTCGTAGCCCACATTCATAGAGTTACTAGCGTTAAGGCTGGGTTCCAAGTAACTCATAAGTTACTAGAGTTAAGTTCGGGTTTCCAGGTAACTCCTAATGTTACGAGAGCTAAGTTTTGGGTTCCAAATAAGCCATAGAAACCTTTTTCAAAGTATTGACGGTCTTGCATTATATTTGAATGAATTAGTTTGATCTACTTTATAAAAAGTTGTAAGTTGTACCCATCTCTAAAACTAATAGAGGTTTGGTGTAAATTTACTTCAGTATATAATACTAGTCTGGATGTATAAATAACTAACTTGTATTAAAAAATTTACATATTTATATTGAAAAATTTCCATTTTTATTTGATTCAAAAATTGTAAAAATACATACATTAATTCTCGAAGTAGTTAATCTAGATATTTACATTGCTACTTCATCCAGCATTAACGGGATCTACAACGATTAAAAGGAATTTCTTTGGCGAGGCTTTTCAATAAAAGAAATTGACCTTTGAATTGCTATCACTTAGTGAGCATTAACTTTAGAACCAATAGACGGTCCCTATAAATCTTTAACAAAATGGCCTACCCCACTACGTGCCTTGCTCGGCTAAACCATGACAATCTTTCTTGGAAATACCACATATTATGAAATTTTTATCTACAATTCCAAGAATTGGGGAAATTCAATAAAGGTTATTAGAAATAAAGTTTGTTCCTGGATTATTGGAAGAATTTATTTTATCCATTTTAATCTAAAATTACCATTTAACTCTATCGCCCAAATTCCTCAAAGGTGCTCCTTTCAAGCAGGTATTTCATTTAGTTTTTTCTAATTTTATCTCTATTTTATTTATAAGTTTAGTTTTAGGGAGAGTATATCTTAATTACTTATTTCACCGTTTGGAATAATCTAGATTCTAGATTCTAGTATATCTCCAAAACATCTTCTCTTTTGTTAGTCATCTAATATTTTTAGTCTAATATAGTGTTTCTCTTTTCTTAGTCATGTAATATTTTCCTTTTTCTTCTCTTTGATTTAAGTTTCTACCATATTCTTAACAGTTTTACCATATTTTCTAGGTCTTCTTTGCATATTCTTTATAAGTTACGGTTTTCATAGTATAAAATTTACAAGTTAAGGTTTTCTACATATAGATTCTATTTGCTTTTAATTTTGGTTTAAACCAAAATAAAGTTCAAGAGCAAAGCAAATAAATTAAGTTCAAGAGATTGGTTTTCAATTCGCTCTAGAAATTGTTACAATTTGTGCAAAGATTTATAACTTGTGAACAATGATATAATATTGATATAGTCAATTCAAGAGGTCCTAAATGACAAAATATCCTTACAAAATTGATTCGTACAATGTGTGAAGGTGCTTGAAGATGCAGTTCGCCGGAGGGGGGCGCTGTTTGTGTGGGGCTGTGTGTGTGTGTGTAAAGACTTAATTGCTGCAAGAAAATTAATGAAAACAGAGGCATAAAACATTGCACTCTAGGATAGGAGAAATAAAGTTTTGACAAAAGCTTATTATGAAAGAAAATGTTGTCACCATTCGGAAGATAAACACAAGAAGATAATCGCCATAGTGTTGGATACAAGAAAGTGAATGAAATAAATAAATCAATCAATTGAATCAATTAAAAAATATAAAGAACTATCAAGATACCATGAATTCATAACATTAATCTCGCTGATCTCTCGTTTCTGAACCAGGATCGAGCTACTGCCAAATTTCACTGTCAAATGGAGAGTCTTGCGAAGGAGAGTTAATTTGGATACAAGTCCTTGGTTGAAAGCATGGAAGATAGTTATATCCATTACCTATGAACATTGCCAACCATATGATGAAGATATTCTACTCCTTCCACCAGGTGCTGGATGTATCGATAGATTTTCTTTGCGTTATATGCTCCCTCTGACACTCATCTTCCATGAGCGCAATGCAAGCTCTCCGAAGATGTCGAAACTCCTCGTGTTCTTAGATTCATGGAACTAGAAAGGAGTTGAAACTGGCAAAAGGTTCTCCTTGTTGGAAGCGTTTCTTCTCGGAGTATCAGCTATGACTCTGTTACACATCATCTGGATGTAGTACATTACCGAAGAGATGTAGAAAACCGTCTAATTTTGTAGCATCTTGATCATGTAGCTTGATGGATTTCACCCGTTTGGCTTCCAAAACACCCTGGCTGTCCCAAGGCTCTACGAGTCAGAAAAATTGGCCTCAGTATTAGTTTAGTCCTGTAGTTTGTACCTAAGTTTATCTGCCCAGAAATTGCTTGGGTGTCCTCACCAATACAGCGCTCAGAGCTAAAATTCAAAGCGATTCCACACTGAGCTAGCTCTCTACATAAGACATTCAAAGTTGATACCGAGGTTCAGAATCTCTCAAACAATAATTAATAGTAGTAGCACACAGATGTGCTACGGATGAATGATGACATTTAGTTTAGAGGACATGTTCAGATACCAGTTGACATTCTTAACGAGAACTGGGGTTTACGAACTTACGAATCCGCAGCCTTGTAAACGGTTTTGGAAGCGCCTTGGCCAAGCTGCTCCAGTTTCTTCCATGGAAGTTCAGTACGTGTGCTCCTTGTGTCCCGTATCCTGCTTCTGTGATAGTGAACATCTAGTTGATCTCAGTAACCGCTTGGAACCGCTCCCTACGAACAGTCCTTGTGTTCTCGGTTTAGGTCTATCCTCCCAGCAGGTAGCACAGTAGAGCCCTCTGCTTCGTGTAGATAGATTTCTATCACAGACATCACAATCTACTGGAGTATAACCACTGGATTCCGTGATCACTTTGCGGGGTGAATTATACTGTCCGCCTTGACGCTGGAACAGAACGCGAGTATACTAAAAGCTTTTCCTGCGCAAGGAACAAGGTAAATGACCTCCAGACCTGGTCCAACAACCGGTTTCTCACATCAAGGTCGCATTTTAACGCCCTCCCCGACGTTCGGGGAAAACTGGTTGTCGTTCGTGACTCTGAAACTCCCTACATAGTGGCACTGATGAGCTCAAGTGTCGCCTTTCGGTGTGCTTACAGAAGGAAGAGATAGCGAATACGTGATTGCTGAAAGAAATGCACGAAGTTTTTACCTCTGGCTGGCCGTATCATTTGCGGATTCGAGATTTATCTAAACTCTGCCTGCAGGTAGAGTGCTCGTTCATTCGACGTGACAAGAAGAACACAAGAGGATTGGATGTTTGAGCTTGAGAAGTTTGAAGACTGCTGGATAAGGGAATGTTGCTGGATTAGTAAAATGAAGCGCTCCAGCTTCTGCGAAGAAGAAAATCTTGCTCAGTCACACCGACTGTACTTCCTATAGTTCTCGCCTCCACTTTGGCTGCATCCATTGTACCGGTGCATTCATGGTGCCGGTTGGAACTCGGGGGAAAATAAGGTGAGGTCTACTTGAACCCTAGCATGTATCCAAGCAGCTCATTGCTAAATTCCACCACGAAAACTTCACAACTTGAACTTAGTCCATTCATCCCACAAGGTTTCTGGTAAAGTGACGAAGGTGTTCGGAGTGCATGCGGGGATTAAGGCAATTTCTTTCTCACAACTGCTTTCAATCCTGGAGAGGAGCTGCGAATGCTAAATACAAGTTGCTGATCTGTCCAGGTGCGAGAGCTCGAGGTTACTAAAAATCCACGACGAGAAATAGAGAAAAAGAGAGTTCGGGGACCAGTACTTTGAAAGTGCCTTCTACAGATGTCCAGGTGCGAGAGCTCGAGGTTACTAAAAATCCACGACGAGAAATAGAGAAAAAGAGAGTTCGGGGACCAGTACTTTGAAAGTGTCTTCTACAGACGGGAGACTCAATAGTTGTGCTAAGAAATACATCAAGACGCAATTTGCGACATGTTTTCAACAATCTCTCGAAACATGGTGCAGTTGGTAACATGGATCAAAACACATGCTTAATCACTCTCGGCCTGCAACAAGCAACTACCTTTTAAGATGAAGTTTTACTTCTGGAATTGCATGCATGTTATCAGAGATGAATGTTCAGAGAGAGAAACACAATTAAGTTCCGATACTTTTGCCATCACCAGCACGGTAAATGTGGATAGCCCTGTTGTCCAACAAGTCCTGGTTTAGTCAGATCCCGAAATAATCCAAGAACAGATAAAGCACATGTGCCATATCTGGACTCGAAAAAGAGCTGGTTGCAATTGCAACACTTTCTGCAGCTGCTGCTCCAGTTAGAGTTCGTAAATGTGCAATGTGTCATGAAGATTTAGCAAGTCACCCAACAGATTGAAGTTCCTGATCAAGCCACTGCTTTCCCATTAACACTACTTGGTGGGCTACTGAGCTCCAGCTTCGGAGCTTCATGGCATTCGCTCAATCGAATTCCGTGGCGTTCAATCCCTCTCCCAACATAGTACAGCCCTAATGCTAAACCCGAACCTATTGAAATCCCTGCTACTGCTATACCCGCTCCGACGAACATCCTCCCGAGAGCTTTTGCTACATTCTGAGAATTCGCTGGCACTCCAGCTCCCGGTGTATTCGGCATCTTCGCTGACACCGCTCCAACAATATCGCAGAAACCTGTGAATTAGGTCCACGAGTAGTACCACAAGTACAAGCTCGTTCTATGCACATGACGACATTGGTCCAGCCTGCAGAGTTCGTTCGGGCACAAAGGAACTCTCTGTCTAATGTCTAATTCTAACTAGTGTTTGAGAGCAATTCGATGATTGAGACAACAACTACGCGTAGCAATATGACAACATGGACAACATGAATCACAATCAATAAGCGGAATGTGGGTGACAATGTTCGCTGGACTGAAATCTGCGCTCTCGAACAGAGTACTGGAAGGACGGACCAGGTGTCTTCTAGTGATGCACCCAGGTGTGTGGACACGCAGCGCTCCACCCTTCCCGTTTAATAGAATTCAATTCTGAACAGCAGTATTAGTTAAGGTCAACTGATTGGCCAACCTCTCCTGCATGTCTTTGAAGCCCTGAAAATGTGCCTTTTCTGCACTTCGCATGAATCCCCACCCTGAGACCCAGTAGAATGGATTACATTAAGTACACTGTTTCAGAAGGACATGGCCATATGTGTTCTTGCCTTCGCTCTTCACTCATTCCATATCTATGGAAGTGTTGGTTTTCTCGTTTTGAATAAATTTCACCTTCTCAACAGATACTCTGCGTAACCTTCCCTTAAGATGCTGAAATTGTGCAACTTATAGAGCGCAAATACATCCCATAAGAAACTTTCAATATTAGGTTGATTTGCGATATCAGACATTGGAGCTGGAACAAGACTTCAGACATGAATTCTTCCCCCTTAAATCAGGCGTTGAAATTGGGTCATTTATGACGTGTTAGTCCATGTAAACTGCTATAGACATGAGATGACAATCCCCAGACTGATGACTGATTAGTTAGGTTCATCTCCACCAGAAGAATTTAACCACTTAGGCAGTGCACCTCAAAGCTTTGTTATCTGGAATAGGGTTTAGAGTTTAGGTAGTGGTACGTCTAGAATAAGATAAAGGAAGGTTTTGACTCCATGGACACTCCAAGACTATCAAAATGTTAAACAGTCAGCAGTCAGGTCTTTACTGATTGTTCCTGTCAGTCATTCACCTATTTTGAGTTGAACGTCTGACTGGTAAAATCAATTCAAACGAATCTCATTCGAAAACTTAATTTTGATAGCTAAGTGCAGACCGAAATGCAACCCAATCTTAGGGTTGCATTTCCATTGGGAGGTAGGATGAGATGAGAATATACCTCATGGTACCCTTCAGCGTTCAAATTGAAGCCACATCAGAGTGGGTCAGGTAATCTAGAGACATCGAGGCGAGGTCTCCAAAGACATCAAAATCATCTGCACTCTAATTGCGCACAAGTATACTATAGGTTTAGGAAATTGCTCAGGCCAAGTTGACATTCTCCATCGCGGTATTCCCACTGAAATTCTGAAGGATAATGGGTTGTCTGATTGGCAACTTGCTTAACGGCTGCTGAGATTAATCCTCCTGTGTCAACATCAGAAGCAGTAATTGGATCACTGTGAGAAGGGGCGCTCCGTCCAATCGAGGTAGGACTACTGATTTAAAACCTAGGAGCCTGCTGAGTATACTGTTCCCTTCCAGCGGAGATCTCTCACACAAAGATACTTCTGAAATTTACTCCCCATCTCTGATACCTGCCGCACATAAAAGTGTCTAATAAAAGCACATGCAACACTGACAGAACTTTCTTATATGACACCTAGTGACGATGGTATAATATGTTACAGACATTTACATCTCATCTCTTCATGTCGCCTGGAAATCGATAGGGATGACAACAAGGAAGTTTGATGAGCAGATCTTGGACATATTGGTATACGAGAACAGAAGCCGTTCTGGGAACGGGTTATCCAGAACTCATTAAGTGTAAATGATCGGTAAGCAAGATGTACATGATTCACAATGCTAGAATAGTGAGAAATCCACAATGTAGAATGCATCGAAATGTAACTTGAAGCAAACGCATAATTGAAACAAATTGACAATAACATATGGCTAACAGACTAGTAAACCACCATGAAATCGAGAACTCTATGCAAACGACTGCGAGAAAGAGGTAACACTATGTAAAAGACTGCCAGTAAGCAGTGCGTGAACAATAAAAATAAAAAACGTGGGCTGTAGTCTGGTAGGAACACGGTATACACCAGAGGTCCTATGAATCAGGCAAAGAGCGAAGGATAAATAAGGAGAGGGAGGGATTTAGCTGGGGAATGGAGGAGTGGAACAATGTGAGAGCTATAGGATGGTGTGGCTGCAGAAACCTGTCGAAGTGTAAAAGGGTAACAGGGTAACGAGAGCGAAGCGAAAAAAGGACAGGATATGAAGTATATCGCAACAAGCGCTATGGACGCTTAAGTCCTGAGACGCTAAACAGCAAAAGGAAGCAGAAGATGGCCATAGTAAACCTTCATGAAAACACCTGCGACTTCATCAGTGCCTCATGCAGTGCCGAAGTAGCTGAGCAATTGTCAGTACCCCTCATACTGAGTTTCTGCTCGAAAACTCATGAGTGCCAAGGCAAACTCAGTTGCTCCCCTAAAGTGCCGCTCAAAAGGAGTGGGAATGTCAAAAAGAACAGAAGTGGAAGTGTGGAAAGCAAGGGCTAGCAAAAGTGCAGGCACATACGCCAGTTGCTGGAGTCTTAGCCACATAGTGAGGATCAGTCCAGAAAGAAAAGAATCCACATGAGGAAGATAGGGAAGAAATCGAGACATACCTGATGGATCCCTGAAATCACAAACATTCATTAGTAGAGAGAAAGTCCAGGACACAACAATGAGAAAGAGTCAAGCAGAGATTCGTGAGTTATATGCGGAGTGGAGCAAGAAAACTTCAGCGCTGCACGGGAAGGGGAAGAGTGAATGGGAAAAGCAGAGGTGAAGTGAATTAAGGTGAAGGTGAAGTATACAGTGTATATATGAATTCAGAAGTCAAGTAGGACTCCCAAACAACAGTATGGTATACAGGCCTCTGGGAAAAACTTGGACATATGCTGATCACTGTAATGATGTTAGCTTCATTGACCTTCTAGGGACAAATGGTACTTGATAGCTAGAGGGTATCCATTAACTAAAAACTGATCCAGAACTAATGCAAGGCTTACATACTGATATCCAAAGTCAACCAACATATAAGGACATAAGCGAATGTTATTAAATTCCATGTTGCACTTGGATTTGATACTTCTGTGTTAGCCATCTCTTACTCACTTCTGAATTCTTAGAGCGGCTAGCCTTCTGCCAAAACCTTTAGCAGGATAACTTCAAAACTTGCCCGACTTCAGGTGTGTCCATTTCAGATACTGACTTGAACTTCATGCTATGCTTCATTCTAGACAATTAGGCCGTACTTTAGCGGGTGCGAGAGACCACGTCTCCCACCTTCGGAGTAAAACCATCAAGATATTAGACTAACTGAATAGTTAGAGAACTGAATAATGCATGGAGCACAACGAAGACAAATTTTGTGTAGTTCATCAAGAAAATTGAAACAAGAACCGCAACTCAAACATGGAACATACCATCAGAGGAACCATACCTACCAGACGTACTGATCTTCACATTCACACTAAGCGTTACAATGAATCCCCACTGAGATATGAAAATCTCGTACTCAGAAGTGAATGTGGTAAAAATTGAAAACTTTGCTTTAAGACATAAATTACAGACCTGCGCTCAGCAGAATGCAGGGTAGCTGCGACTGCACCACCAGGAGAATGACGTTACACACCTAAATTACATTATTTGCAAGCTCCGGAACAGAATGTGGTCCAAATTCAGTTGTATCTAGCTCGACCATATGCTAAAAACGAAAAAGAAGAAGGTGATAATAAAAATTTGAATAGGAGAGAAGGACAAGTTACTATTCATCGTCACCTTTAGGTTTTCTCAACCTACACCACGCCCAAAGGGCCTCTTTCTCCCCACAGATTGCACTAATTTTAGCTTCACATTCCCCAGCTCTCCAGTCGGAATCATGCATCTTTGGACTCATTCCGCTATGATTCTGATCTTCAAAAGAAAGCATCCACCTGACTCGCCATTAATTAACCAATTCAGAGGAATGGTAGCAGAGCGTATTGCGTGTAGAACAAATTCCAGATAAAGCGGTAGAATCCAGAAATGGCCTCCTTCGAATACTTCGCAGAATCTAGCAGCCATGTCTGGTACACCAAAGCAGCACCTAAAGCGACATGAGCCGGGATCATTACATTCCTGTTAAATGCCTGAGGCATGGCAATTGCAGCTGCAATGGCTCCAATATAATTCAGCAGAAGTAATCCTGAACCCAAAAATGAAATTTTCTGCACTCCCAATCTCGTGGCAAAGGTGGAAATATTATACTTCCGATCTCCTTCCACATCTGGCAAATCCTTGGTAATGGCAATAACAGTTGCAAATACGGTGACAAAACAGGTGATAAAAATAATCGAAGGATTCCACTCGTAACTCAAACCGAGAGCAGCCCTTGTTGCGTAATACACTCCGAAATTCAGGAGGAATCCTCTCACAGTGGCGATGATAAGAAAAGCTGGGACAGCAAACCTCTTTAGACGGAGGGGGGGAACAGAGTATATTGCGCCCAGAAACAAACCAAAAGAGTACAGGCTGGTAATTAGCGGGCCAAAATTGGTGGCAACAAGGCCAATACCTAATGCAGCTAATCCGATAACCAATCCCCAGGCAGCCGGAACTGAGAGGTCTCCAGCAGCCACAGGCAAGAAAGGCTTGTTCACTTTGTCGATACCCACATCGTATACTTGGTTGATACCCACAATATACCCATTTCCACACAGAAGTGCCAGAAGTCCTCTCAAAGCCTTGGGCAGCAAAACCCAGTTTATAAGTTGCGGATTCTCCAACAATGCTCTGGCAACCAAAGCCGTTGCTCCAATACACGTCCCACGAATGGTATGTGGCCTCAGGAACCTCCAGAACGCATCCTGAAAATTCGCAATCTTCTTCCCTAATGAGACCTGCTGCTCCTCCTGAGACATCGGCTCAGGATCATCCAATTCGTCACTCCTAACTCCTCCAGCATTACACTGCACAGAGCTAGCCCCTCCTCCATACTTTCGAGCCCTCCACACATTCCTAGTTAACCTGGAGCTCGATTTAGAAGAACCCAAGAACGAACTCCTGCTGCAGACATTCAACTGAAAACTGCGAGCAATGGTTTGCCCACATTTTGTCTGCTTACTCGCCCCTCTGACCAGACTCAAACGACACGGTGCTGGTAATACACCTCTGCTCTCCCCAGTGAGAGCTCCTCTGCTGTCGAAGAGGAGCAGGACGCCATAGCACGAGCTTCTGGTGCTACAAGTCAGAGTAGTCGCCATCACCATCACTCAACGATGAGCTTCTCTCATGGGCTTGTTGTTTCCTCTCTCTTCCCGTCCTCCCTTCCTGTCTTCTACCCTCTAATCTAACCGTGGGAAGGGACAGGCCACTTATTAGCAATCCTCCACTTCTCTAGTGAAGCTTCATTGACTCACTCACGTTCTTTAGAGACACCCTCCTCGTCTCCACCTGCTCCAGTAGACGAGAGTGGAGGAGATCTCTGTCTGATCTTCCCAGCGGCAGCTCCAGATTTATGTCCAAAGATTCAACAGTACTCAACGGGACAAGAAGGCTGGCGAGGCTAAAGTGCTGTACAGAAGTGGGAGCAGACATGCGAGGGTCTTATTATGCACGTGTATACCCTGCTAAATGATGAAAGGAACATCACCTCCCAGGTGCGCATCACCACCGCCTCCTTCCAATCAATCAATCATTTCAATCAACATGTGGGTTTAACAAGGTCGAGATTGATTATTTCACTATGAATTTGCCCGTAGGTTTTAAATTGTTATTCCATGTATAATAGGTTTTTTAATTTCTTTCAACGTGGAAAAGGGCGACCGCGTAGAAAACAACGAAGGATGGGAAGACCCCATCAAGCGTACAAGGAAGAGGTTTTTAATCTTCTTTATTGTTTAAATTTAATGTATAATAGGTTTTAAATTTGCATTCAATATACTTCTCAAGAAACTCTACATTTGCAAATTGAAAAAAAAAAAAAGACGACGTCAACACATGAACATGCTGCTTTTTGGTGAAGGATGATTCAGTTATTATAAAGAGGATTCAAGTAACCCATTTTAGGCCCAGTAGTATAGCATGTGAACTCATTTTTCCAAAGGTCATACACGTAAGCACCTTAAACATGTTTTTTATCGTTATTTTGGATAATCTCTTAGACAATTGGAAATACATTTACTATATATATAGTAAAAATATGTTAATAACAGAATGATAAGAGAGTCAAATCATCTTCTAAACTTAATTTGGTTTTCAATATTCACGTTAGATGAATAAAGTAGATTCAAATTACATTATGAGTAGAAGAGGACAAATTAGCTAATTTAAAAGTCAAAATAATTCTTCCTTTCATTTTTCATTATTCAATTTTGTGGATGAATCTATATCTGTTCCTTATAGACACATGTATAGGAAAATATGTATCATGGGATATGTTAGATCGGTAAAGTAGCATAAATGAACCATAAAAGAATATTTCTATGAGTTGTATGTAATTAAGGGACGTTGGAATTATAAAGAAATGTTAAATAAATATAAAAACAGTTGAATAAATATCTAATCTATTGATGACATTGTCAAACTCTTGCACATATAACGAAACGAAAGATGGAAAAAAGGCGACCGCGTAGGAAAAAAGAAGGATGGGAAGACCCCATCAAGCCGTACAAGGGAGAGACAAAAAACATAACATGGGGCTAAGCCCCAATAGAGTCTGTATGAGAAATCTGCCCTACCGCACCTAAGATATCCGAGCTATGCAAGTCGTACGGTCTACACACAACTGGAGCATCCGAAGAAACATCACCTAATGTGATTGCTCTCCTATGGATTGCACCAGCCACTGCCCTCTGTAGAGCAATGGATACACGCTGTCTAAAGTAAGCTACAAAGTATGAGAGTGAGAGTGGTACCCCCTGCCGCCTAACATGATAAGCCCTCGCGCACTCCCTGACAAATGTGTCAAATGTCGTGTCCATCGCTCCATATAACTCCAAGGCTAGAGGAACAAAGAGGTGACCTCGCTGCATGCCCCTGTACTTGGAGACCTTGCGACCTGCTGCTGCACTCGCCGCCCATCCAGGGGGATGGGTAATCACTCCCTCCGAAACTGTATCTCGCGTAGGGTCCGTCACCACGACATCCGCTACCGTCACCTGATCATCTCGGACCAAGTATAAGTCTGCCCTGACACGTGTCGTCTGCAACGCATACGAACGCTCCCTCCAAGCCAAGTATCCACTCTCTCGTGCCATAGCAAACACTATGTCTCTAATGGCATCATGGGTAGCTATCCTCTGTCCTCCAAAAGGACACCGTGTCATGTGGACCGCCGCTGCATCTAGTGTAGAACCACACTCACAAGTGAGTAGTGAAGATGCAGATGGGTGGACCAAACCTAGGCGAAACCTCATCGCTGTAGAGAAAGTAGCCGGTGCGAGTCGGAAAGCCCTAATGCATGGTCGAGCTAGGATCCACGAGCCTGCACCCTTGCCGGAGCAAGAGCGTAGACGTGCTCTAGTAGCCTGAGGAATGGACGAGTCAACTAAGAGAGAATGTAGCGTATGCTCACACTGTCGCTCCATCAAGGAAGACTGTAGACCTCTAGTCCAATCTGACGATAGTGAAGCAAATGGTGGAAAACCCTCTCGTGCTCGTGAAGATAGACTATCTCTCGTCTGCCGCAATAACACCTGGAGAGAAAAGGATCCTCCCTCCACCTCTGTCACATAAGTCTCCAAAACCGGCCTATCAGCAACCACAAAACGAGATGCAAGTAGGGGTGCCGAGAGAGCCCAACTACCCAAAAACGCTATAGGTGCCATCTCCTCCATAGAAAGCAAGCCAACCCCACCACATGAGATCGGTAGAGCCGTCTGTCTACGTGCCAAATCCCCTGTCACACACTCAAAAGTCCCTGGTCCAATAATATCACCAAAGACTCCCATAATCCTCCTATCAAATGCTCTCAGACGTGATAGGAAGGACGATGAGGGGGGAACTGTACGGATGAGGTAGGATGGTCGACGAGCAATACTGGAAGAGAGTATACCAAATGCCACCTGCGGATCTCCTAGTAATGGAAGGTCATCCACATGGAGAACATCCTCTGCAAGAGCAGCGTCCAAGAAGCGTGTGACAAAATCCTCCGATCCTACTGGCACTCCAAGAACACGAAGTCCCTCTGTGGATGTGATACACCCCTCTGGAAGCTCAAGGTGGGGAGGGATACCTAAAGGGGACCATGCCCTACACTTTGACACCTTGACTCTCAAGCCTACTAGATGTAGCTCGGTAGTCAAGTAGTCAAAGGCCTGCCTAATCTGATCTACAGGGCCTACGATGTGTGTATCATCTGCCAAGGATGGAAATACACAACCTGGCATGGCCAAAGTAGTAGACAGGAGAGCTCTAAAGTGAGCCATGGCAAATAAGGGCCCCCCCAAAGGATCTCCCTGACGTGTACCAACAGCTGACTCCAAGACGGTGACTCCCTCCTGTGAACCACCATGCTGGTAGTAAAGGGAAGCAGGAGAGCCATAAAAAGACCGCACAAAAGGAATGAGACTCGCCAAGGATCCACTAGCCTCCCTAAGCTCTCTAAAGATGGATGCACGTGAGACGCTATTAAAAGCGTTCTCAACGTCCACCTGTAGGACGACCCACTCCGGATGGATATCTAGGAGTGCTCTAATGCCTAGAGATATAGCCTCACATCCTCCAGGTGTAGCTACTCCAAACTGATGTGGACTAAGGTGCTGTCGAAAGTGAGAACGATGCTGAAGGACAATGGTACGACTGACCAAACGTAAAAAGATCTCTCCAATAGCAATCGGTCTAATGCCTCCCGTGTCCTTCTCGATTGCGAGAAGTCGACTAGCACCTAAGACCCGACTAACAGACATAGGAATATCTCCTCTTGCTACTGCTGCAGCCACCTGAAACAACTCGGTAAAACCACTAGAAGGATCATCTGCCTGGAAGCAATCTCTAAGGTGCTCATAAACCATCCCTGACAAGCCTCCTGAGGAAAGGCGAGGGGCAGTGCACAATGCTTGTGCAAATAGCGACCTATCAAGACATAAAGGCTGCTCAGGCTGATAATCTAAGACCTCTAGTGGTAGTCCCTCTACTGCTATAGGATGCAATGAGCGTAGGGAAGAGATGGTCTCATCAGTAGGACTCGCTATAGACAGAGGGTGTAGCACTCGTGCTGCTCTACTAAACTCTCCCGCCTGACCCAATGTCCTACATCGTCGTAATCGAGTGGAATCTATGGTATCCTGTGGCGATGTCTGTCTCCTAAATCGTGTAGCCCTAACAGACTCCTCCTGAAGGGCTGCCCAATCCCCCGCTCGGAATCGACGAAATCTAGCCGCCACCTCTCTATGCCCCGCACGTCCCCCTCTAGCATAACGAAGACACCATCGAGGGAGTAGGAGGAATAGGAACCACGCTAACTCGTCCAAGGGATCACGTGCCAAACGATCCAGTGGTAGGCGAAAAGCCTGTCTAGCCTCATCATGGAGTGTGCGGGGTAGCCTATGGAATAGACGTGGACATGGAAAACTAGTCTCAAATAACCCCAAAATGCAACCCGCCTGAGAAGCTAACCACTCCCACGACTCGATCGGTATCCCTGGAACGATCAACGAAGGTATAGAAGAAGCGTGCGTAATCCCGAGTGTCACTGCTGTCGATGTGGTCGCTTGTCTCACGTGGGCATCCCAAGTGGTCCAATCATAGTCCTTGTGCATCCTTCCCACATGGGTCTTTACCCCTTGCGAGGTAAAGCGTCGGTGACACACCGGGCATGGTGTATCCCGACCCGCTCTAGGCGACCCCACATGGGAAGGTGTAGCCATGGCTAGCACAAGAATAATGATAGTAACACATGATACTCCTCTCCATATCTCCCCATATCTGCAAAACCACAACCCCTCACATCCCAACTCACATAAGAAAACAATCTCTCTCACAACCCTAAAATCTATAAACTTTCATAACTTTCAATTTCCGTCTCCAAAATTTTCAAATTAAATTCCCATGGAACTTAATCATGAAAACACAGAGATTAGAAATGAAAATTCACAACCCATCACTCTCAATGTATAATAATCACTCTCAACCCTAAAAAAACTAAAAAACTTCATAACTTTCTACTCCATTCTCCATAGTCTTCAATCTAGGTGCCAATGGAACCGGAATTGAAAAACGAAGAGAATAGTCTATTCACTCGAAGGCTACATGCTAGAGAGCACTCAGATTTTATCAAAATCGTCTCACGTCTCTCCCTCTCCTCTCTCGTCTCCACACTCTCCCCGCAGCTCCTCCCGCAGCTCCTCCAGCCGGACCGCCAAAGAAATGAAGATGTGCTATTCAGAAGCTATTTTCTGCTCAGACTCTTACGTAAGCATCGGAGACATTATTAAGCTTCAGACATACATACTCCATGCTCCCAGAAGTTCTTGAACCAGAAGCCAGTACTATAGTACTTTAGTACGAAAGAGAACATTTACTTTCAACTGTTGTTTGGCCATATTATAGGGTTCGGTTTTGACTGCGACAATCAAAGTAGCCACTGCTTACACCCTTGTGTACTTGGTTACCTAACCGGGTACAATCGTGCAACTTGTTTGCAACCAGATACTATAAATGATTTTAAATTTTAAACAGTGGATGACTTTTAATTTAATACAATTTATTTTATTTTTATTTAAAAATTTTATTTTTTAATTATTTTATCAATTTTTAATAGAATTTTAATATATATTATTTTCAAAATAATTTAATTTAATCTAAAATTAGTATTAGCTAACTTAAATGGCGATAATGAAGTTTCTGAGATTCCCATTGAGGCTACTTAGAGTCACCTCATCTCCTAAAAGTCTCTAAACCTTAACTAACCTCAATAAACTTTAAAGGTTACCATAAGGTTAATTTAGACTCACATTTTGAAGATACCAGAACAATTAACCTACAGTCAGAAAACAAAGTTATATTTGTATAAAGCTACTTTACTTACACCAAATTTTTTAAAGACAATAGAACCACTAACCTGTTGTATTTGGGTAAATATCTAGAAAAGGGTGTACTATATTCAATTATATGTCCGAACCATTATAAATCATAATTTTATCCTTAATGCCAAAATCATTTTCTTAAGATGATTATAAATATGTATTCATTTCTTACAGTTAAGTACTATATCTGGAATTTATTTCTTCAGTTAATTAAAAATAAATTTATCCATATTAAAATTATTCTCAAAAGAGATTTTAACCCCTTAACTATAGTTATAATTTTTCTTCCATCTTTATAGTTATAATTGTGAATAATTTTTCTGAGATAAATTTAGAAAATTTCTTTGAATATCTCTTGACCATATCTTGTGGATGACAATTTATTATTAAAATTTTCCTTTCTTTTTAATATTGATTCAGATTCAGTTAAGTCAACCATATTACATACTGTATTTCAAATTAGTTATTATTAAATTATTATTCAAAGTTGTTTAATATATGATCTTCATAGTTATTATTGATTTTATTATCATTAGAAGATACCAAACTTTGATTATCCAATAGTTAATTTTAATGAACTAAACAGTGATTAAAATACTTAAATTTAATTAATTATTAAATAAATAAATATATATATATATATAAATTAATAATGTATAATCATAAGTAAAATTTAGAACAAAATGTTTGAAAAGAACTACTTATTCATAGCATATGATAACATTCCGTAGAGTTCAAAGTTCTTCTTTATGTACTTGATGGCGTCTTCCCATGCTTGATCTTGATAGGGTCTTCCTTTGTGTTTGCTATGCAACAGTCTCCTTTCTTCTTCATATATTTTCATATATCTACTTGTACACGTCTCAAAGCTTTCATAACTTATTTAAATAGAATTCTATAAAACTTGTTGTCTTAGTTTAAGACTAAATACAATCATAAATGTTTTAGAAAAATTTAAATTTGACATAAGAAATACTAATATTAACTTGAAGTATGTGAAAGCAATATAACATCTCGTCATTCTAATTTACCCATAATAAAGATTGATTTGAAAATTTGGTATTTGGTTTAAGTGTTAGAGTTATATCTATAAGGGATGAGTCCAATAGCCTGGTTGACAAGGCGGGTGAAAGTGACATAAGCCAAGTTAAAGTAGAGGTTTGGTGAGTCACACCAGCCCTTGTCCATGTAAGACAAGTCAAAGTAGAGCTTTGGTTCGTAGGAGTGGTTAGCTTCTTAGACGGGTTGCATGTTGATGTTATTTGAGACTAGTTTTCCATGTTCACATCTATTCGATAGGCTACCATGTACACTACATGATGAGGCTAGACAGAGTTTTTGCCTATCACTTGATTTTTTGGCACATGATCCCTTGGATGAGTTAGCATGCTTCCTATTCCATTTACACCCTTGATGGTGTCTTTGTTATGCTAGAGAGGCATGTGCGGGGCATAGAGAAGTGGTTGCTAGATTTTATCAATTTTGAGTGGGGGATTGGGTGGCCCTATAGGAGGAATCTATTAGGGCTACACATTTTAGGAGACAGGTTTTGCCACAAGATACCATGGAGTCCACTCGATTAAGATGGTGTAGGACATTGGGTCAGGCAATAGAGTTTAGTAGAGCAACACAAGCATTGCATCCTTTATCTATGGCTAGTCCTACTGATAAGACTATCTTTTCCCTATGCTCACTACATTTTATGGCAAGAGAGGATTATCACTAGATGTAACAATGCAAAGTTTATCAATAAGTTAGTCAAGGCTAACAAAGTAGCAAATATGCCAAATTAGCCTAGAATATTCTAGAAGTATCAAGGAAGCTACTTGGTATCTTCCAAGTATTGGGTAACGTGCATGCCAAGTGGTGACTTCTAGGAAGAAGCTTCTTGGGAAGCTTCTTGACTAGCTTAGCTTGCACCTCAAATAGTTAGTTTCTAGAAGGAAGCATGTAGAAAGCTTCCAACTAGCTTAGCTTGCATGCCAAGTAGACAATTTCTAAGAGGAAGCTTCTCAAAAAGCTTCCCCCTTAACTTGGCTTGCACTCCAAGAAAATAGCTTAAGGAAACTTCTTGAGAAGCTTCTAAAGAGCCTTGTATTCTCTTTATAAATACCAAAACCCAAGCTGATGCTAGGCATTTGGATTTTCCCTTCACTCAAGTGTCCCAATGTGATCTTCCATTCTCCTATTTCTCTCTTTGATCTCGGTCTTTTATATTGGTATTAGAGCAAGAATGGGATGGATTGAATTTATGGACCACCAAATCTATTTTTGCCAAACCATCAAGATTTTCATGTCCATGTACTACCCAAGCATCATTTCATGCAATTCATCACCTCACACTTTGGGTAAATTTTTTGAATGTAATCACCTTGTCCAAAGAACCCTTTGTACTTCTTGTTGTAACTTATGGAGAATGGTGGATGTGTTGCCTCTACGTGTTAATTTATATAAATTGGGGGTAATGTAATAGAGTAGTAGTCATGGCGGCAATGCTCAAGGTTGTCATTGCTATGCAACTTACTCAATCAAGCACCTTACTCGATCGAAAGAATGAGATCATCAACGAGAAGAGCATGTAGAGAGAGCACCATTTTGAGAAGGGGAAGAGCAAATCCAATTTTTGAAGTCTAAGGTATTTGGAGGTAAGAATCTCTCGAGTGCAATGGAGAATTTGTGTTTGATTGTGAATTTTATTTTGAAGCTACCAATCATCAAGATGAACAAAAATAGATTCTCTTGGCTTTCAGCCAATTGAATGGAGTAGCAAAGCTATGGTGGTGATTTCAAGGGGAGCAAGCTAAACAATAATTTTTTGCACCCATCTTTACATGAGAAAAATTCAAGAGTGCAATAATTAGTTGATTCTAAGCTATAAATACAACATGAGCTGTATGAGACATGTTTGCAGGGTTAAAGCAAATTGGTTCTATAAGAAGCTACATCATGCAATTCCAAACACCATCATACAAAATCCCAAATATATTGGAAGGTGAAACTCTGGATCAATTTGTGAGGGGCTTGAAGTCACAAACCAAAATAGAGGGGACTATGTGAGAGCCAAAACACTTAAAGGAAGCCATGTAGTTGGCCGAATGCTTTGATTCCTTGGTTGCAACAACTTGGTCTTGACCTCAACCTCCACAAAACCTACAAACACACTACACATGGGTGGAGGAGTTGGAACCAATGGAGATTGATGCCATTCAATGGAGATCACTTGGCATTGCAAAAGAGAAAAATTGTGACAAAATGGTGGTTGTCTTTATTATTGCCAAATTGGACATTGCATTGCTTAATGTCCACTAAAGAGTGGGTGACTTCAACAAATTGCTCAAATGGAGTTTGTGGAGTTGAATGATAAGGGAAATGAGGTATCCCAATAGGAGATTTCAAGCCACCTTCTGGAAATTTGATTAGCTCTAATGGGATTGAAAGCTCAACCTATGCAAGTTTGCTTCACCTACAAGGTATGATATATGATCATGGTTGTAGAATTTTGGTTGATTTTGGAAGTTCATAAAATTGCATGTCCATGCAATTAGCAAAGGAATTATGTATTCCTATCAAGCCCATAATTAGAAGTAGATTGATAATGGTAGATGGTAGAAAGGGTTTGGCGTTTTGTACCTCACATCTTGTTACATTCAAGATTGGGAAGGAGTATTTAAAGTGTATGAGGTTTGTAGTTGCACCTCTACACTATGATGTCATTCTAGGTTTGCCTTGGCTTGAACCTCATAAGGTTCAATTTGATTGGACTCAATAAAAAATTCAAGTACAACACAAAGGTAAGAATTTTTGATTAAGTTGTACCTTTGAGTAAGACAACTAAGAATAGTTGATCCCGAGATGAGAAGTTTGTCAAGAAAGCAACCATAGAACAAGTTTGAAGGAAGATAAGTCCCAAGATGGGAAGTTTGTCAATAAAGTAGCCATAGAGCAAGCTTTGGAGGAAGATAAATCTGTATTTACGGTGTGGATCAAGCCAATTGTGCATGGAAAATCTGAGGAGAGCCAAAAGTCTCATCAAGCAATAGTTGATAAAATAATTCAAGAGTTTCAGATATATTTCCAGATGATCTGCCAAAGGGATTACCCTCTGATTGTGGTATGCCCTTCAAGGTTGAGTTGTTGCTAGGAAGTACTCTAGTGAGTAGACCCATCTATCGGCTTTCACCAAAGGAGTTAGACGAGCTTCAAACAACATTGACGGAGTTGTTGGAGAAAGATTTCATATGACATAGTACATCTCCTTGAGGAGCATTGATACTATCTGCTCCAAAGAAGGATGAAGGGCTATGGTTCTATATTGATTACCGTGGTCTCATCAAACAAACAATGATGAATGCATATCCTTTGCTCCAAATTGATGACTTGCTAGATCAATTGAGTGGAGAATGATGTTTCTCCAAGTTGGATCTTTGAAATGACTATTGGTACATACCCATTGATAGAGAGGATGTGCAAAAGACTACCTTTTACACAAGGTTTGGGCACTTTGAGTGGAGATTTCTACTTTTTGGGCTCATTAATGCTCCAATGGTCTTCATGGATCAGATGCATTGGGTGTTGGATTGACTATTGGATTAGTACGTGGTGGTGTTCTTGGATGATATTTTAATTTATAGCAAGATGGAGGTAGAACACATAAATCATGTGCAAGAAGTCCTGAGACAACTACGTCAATGAAAATTCTATTGCAAGAAGTCCAAGTGTGCTTTTTGGCAAAAGGAAGTTCCCTTCTTGGATCACAAGATCTCATCTGAGTGGATTAAGATAGAAGAGGAGAAAATCAAAGCCATTATTGATTGGCCTACTCCAAAGGATGCCACAAAAGTGTGGGCATTTAACGGATTGGTAAGTTTTTCATTGATGGTTCATCCACTACTATGCTCATGTTGCAACACCATTGATTGATCTCTTGGGCAAGAACTCAAGCTTTGAGTTCCACCAAGCACAAAGAAGCATTCTAGAAGTTGAAACATATGGTGTCTTCAAGACCAATTCTTCAACCATATGATCCTCAACTACCTTGTGTGGTTGATTTTGATGCTTCTAACTTTGCTATTGGAGTTGTGTTGCAGCAAGAATTTCCATGTAGATTACTTCTCATTGCCTTTTTGTCTCATAGAATAAACAATGCAAAAAGAAATTACTTTGCTAGAGATTAAGAACAACTAACAATGGTATATGCCACCAAGATTTGGAGACATTATCTCTAGGAGAAATAGGTGATGATGAAAACCAATCATAAACCCTTGTTGCAAACATTATATTTAGAACACATGAAGAGTTGACATCCTTGATGGGAGGAACAGCTACAATTCTTTGACATCAAACTTGAGCAAACTTGGTCGATTCCATGTCATCCATGATGTTCTATCACAATGACCTGATTTGAAGTCTCTTCATCTCATCACAATAACAATTACAATAATATAAGTGAACTGCAAACCCCAAATTGAGTTTAGGATAGCTCTACAACAAGATCCTTTCTTTCAGATGGTACAAGGTCATGTTACAACATGCTACAAGAAATACAACACCTTCTCTTTCAAGGAAAATCTTCTATTTTGTGAGAACTGGATCTATGTTCCAGCCAAGAGTGAACTCCAACTTGTGATCAAGAAGCCCATGTCTTACCAATTGATGATCACATGGTTGTGGACAAGACCTTGGGTACCCAATGCCAATGGTGGTGGCCCAACATGGCACAAGATGTTCAAGAGTTTGTTTGATCTTGTGAGAGCTACCAATGCAACAAGGCTAGCAACCAGAAACCAAGTGGACTTCTTCAACCACTCTCCATTCCATTTGGTTGGTGGGAACACTTGAGCTTAGATCTCATCACCACTTTGCATAGGACAAAGCAAGGTCACAGAATAATTGCGGTGTTTGTGTATAAGCTTAGTAAGCAAATCCAATTGGCACCTTTGATATCGTGGATGCTCCAACATTGGCACTAATCTATTTCCACAATATCTTCAAGCATCATGGGATGTCTTGTGTACTCATCTCCGATCGTAATCCTTGCTTCACGGGAAAATTTTGGCAAGCACTCTTTTGGATACACGGCACTAAGTTTACTTTGTCCATGGCCTACCATCCTCAAATTGATGGACAAATTGAATATGCAAATCACACCTTGGTGTAAAACCAATACTTAGACATATTATCTAGAGGTGCAAATTGGTTTGATAACATCTAGGAGGATGTTATATGTGATGAACTAAGTAGATTAGATAGAGGTATCACCAAAAGAGTACTTTTTCTAATAGAGCAAGAGGTGAGAATAGCCTAAAAACTTTAGAGCCAATTTTGAAGACCTAAATGGATGAATTAGGTCTTGAAAATGTGCAAGAACTCCCCCCCCCCCCAAAACAAAGGGAAGGTTGGCCATACCTTCTCCTTGGGTTTATCTCATTGAGAGCTTTCAAATGATACTTCATCCATGTGATATTGAGATTCTTAGAAGAATATTCTTGGTCTTTTAAAGATTCTCTTTGGTCAAATCTATTTGATCAACCAGTTAGGACAAGGACCAACATGTCACACATCCAAGCAACTAATCTAAAGGTGGAGTTCACTAACATATCACCAATCTATGTATTTGATCCAAGGATGGAGTTTCCTTTGAGGGGATCCTCTTTGCTATATAATAAAGAGAAGGTGCTCCTTTGGGACATTGGAGATTGAGTGTGAAGCTTGTGTTTTCTCTCTTGGAGAGTTCTCCTATCCTTGGAGTATTACAATGGTATCACAATGGGTTCTTTAATCCAAGAGAGTGGATAACCACACTTGGAAGAACATGGGCTATTGAAACTGAGTAATTTTGAGGGGAGAAAAAGTAGTGCAATTGTTAGACTTAGGGGGTGTTTTAGAGAGAGGATGGGATAGAAGTGCTTGGAGGACAATACCCTACACCCAACTTTCCATTCTTGAATCCATGCCACACCAAGATTATGTACATCCAAGATGAGCAAATGAGAGTATCTCTTGTTTATAATTTTGGAGTAGAGTTCATGGATAGAGTGATGAATTCACCAAACCCAATGATTCTACCTATGGTGATATACAATAGAGAATGAGATTTGACAATCTACATTTTGTTATAATGTTATGGATCTGAAAGTACCAAATCCTCCCCCTTTCATTATGGAAGTAGAAATCCGTTATGTGGTTAGACCAAAAGTGATGTTTAGGGATTTTGTAGTCTGTAATTTGGGTGAGGAATACTATCAATGAGTGATAGCCTTTGAGGTCCCAATGGTAGTCCAATATTTTGTACTCTATCCCAAGTGATCATAGTAACCCTCTATTGGAGTAGGAAGTAACAATTGAACATTAGCAATGTGTAGGAATCATGAATGCATAGTTGCAAGAGTTGATGCAAGGAATGCATGGGATGTTGAACAAGTTTTGGGAGATCAAGATGACCATAGAGGAATTGCAAAATCAACTACATACCTTAAAAAATCATCAAGTAATGCAAGAAGGAGAACCGTTACAACAACCAACACCAATGATCAAAGTACTTAGAGAGTTACTCATGCAGATGATACCGATCCCAATGAACAACAAAACCATATTGTTATTATGAATGAAAAAGACGTGCAACATTGAGTTTTACAAGGGACAACATTCCATGGGAGTAGTGGAAAATTGGATTCCAAGAATTAATCAATACCTTTGATTGTTCACAATTGAGATCACAGATCATTCTGCAAGCATGTTTGCATGTGGGTACTTGACCGCTAAAGCTCTCACATGGTATGATGCTTAAGAACAATCATTGCTGGTAGAAGGAGGATAGGTCACTTGGATAACTATGCAAGAAGGGCTGCTCAAGAATTCCCAATATATGGATTTTGCATAGATGGTCCAAACTAGACTCCGGGGGTTGAAGCAGAAGAATAACATACAAGAGTACATGGAGGCATTTCTTGATCTACAAGTTGTGATAGCCAATATGAGTCTAGCCAAAGCTCTTGATAATTAAAAGAATGGATTTGCCAAGAGGTAATGGTACAAAATCCTTGCACTATATTTGAATTTATTGCCTACACTCAAAGAATAGCATGGAGTGCTTGGAGGAGGTGAAGGAGTAACCGTGATGCAAAACTATCAGGCTAAGACACAGCATTTTGGTGGACCAATTCTTATAGAATTGGGCTACATTTGGTTCTGAGATTGAGGAGCAAGACCCCTCCAAGGAGAACATGGATGGATCAAAGAAAGGCAAGAAGGAGTCCCACGAGGAGAAGGAGCTTGAGCAGAACAATGACACTGTTATATTTATGGTTGAGTTGAGCACATAACCATCAATTGTTGTGCTTGTCATCCTAGAGGCCCTTGGTCTCCATACAAGTGACCTTTGAACCACATGTAGAGATGAATTAAAGAGAAGGATGTTGAAATCACATCAAAAAATGAAGATTACCAATAAATTTACCTTGCGGCCTTTTTGACTCAATGAAGAAGAGTAAAAGCAAGGAGAGGAAGAGGAAAAGTGTGCAAAGGTGGAGGAAGATAAACACACAACTGATTGTCATCAATGGACTCCTAAAAGGTAATCTGGTGAGAGCATTGATAGACCTTGGAACAACCGAGAATTTCTTGTCTCACTTTGTTATAATAAGGTTGGGGATGGAACTAAAGAAAGATGAGAATGACAAAGTAGAATTACATAATGGTCAAATAGAGAGGATTGAATCATTACTTAGAAAGGTAGCACTCTCTATAGGAGAGTATCAAGAAGCAATAGAGTGGCAAGTGATACTGTTAGCTTGTTATGATGCAACCTTAGGCATATTATGGATGGAGCACTACAACCTCACGATGGATTGGAGAAAGAAAGTAGTGAGAACTAGTCAATGGAAGATCTTTGGGGTTCAAGAAAGACCACAAAGGCAAGAGTTACATCTCTATGTCATAGGGAGTACATCTATTAGTAAGGCAAATAGATGTTTCATGGGTCTAATAAGAGAAGTCTAGAGCGCCCAACATAATAGATAAATTCTTGAGAAATTGAAAAATGTGGTCAATGAGTTCAAGATGTCTTTCTAGATGATTTATCCTTGGGTTTACCACCAAAAAGGAGAGTAGATCATAAGATTGAGATCACAATTGTAAGACACCTCCAAGTAGGGCCCCGTATCAATTATCACTTCATGAGTTAGAGGAGTATAAGGCTCAAATCAAAGATATGTTATAGAAGGGGTTTATCCAACCCAATATATCACCATATGGAGCTCTTGTATTGTTTGTGAAGAAGGACTAAACAATGCGCATGTGCATTGACTACGGGGGACTAAATCAACAAATGGTGAATAATAAATACCTATTACTTCACATGGATGACTTGTTTGATCAACTCATTAGAGCAAAGCACTTCACCAAACTTGATCTATGGAGCAATTACAACCAAATTGGGATTGTGGAGAAAGACATACATAAGATGAACTTTCAAACAAGGTATGGTCACTTTGAGCCCTTGGTGACACTGTTTGGCCTCACAAACACTCCAACCACTTTCATGAGTTTGATGAATGACATACTTGGATAAATCTGTTATAAATTTCCTTGATGACATCTTAGTCTATAGCATGATGATGGCAAAGCACAAATAACATTTGTGAGAAGTCCTCCTGATTTTGTGACAAAATCAGTTATATGCCAAAATCTCAAAGTGCACGTTTGGCAAATCTGAAGTAGACTACTTAGTGCATAGAGTAAATTCAAAAGGTTTCTAAGTGCTAAAAGATAAAAAAGAGGTCATTCAAAAATGGAGTGCTCCAAAAGATTAGACTCAACTCAAGAGTTTCTTGGGATCGATTGGGTTTTATCATCAATTTTTCAAGGACTTCTCTAAGATTGCATAACCTCTAGCAACACTATTGGGCAAGGGAAAGAAATGGATGTAGAGAACCGTACAAGAATTGGCCTTTAGGAATTGAAAGATGCATTATTACATGCACCAATCTTGAAATTGTATGACCTAAAAAACCGATCAAGTTGGCTACTTATGCATCAAGCATAGCAATAGGAGAAATCCTACAACAGGAGTGGCATGATAGATATCACCCAATTGCATGTCTATCTTGTAAGCTATTATTGGTATAACACAACTATCACACCACCAAACAAGAAGAGTTGACCATTGTCCTTGTAGCCAAGCATTGGAAGCGCTATCTTGGTGAGAAGGCATTTGTAGTGGAGATAGACTACAAACCTCTAGTCTACCTCAAGACACATAAAGATCTTTCTTGTCGCTAGATTTGGTGGGCAGAGTGGAAACAACAATTCAACATGATAATCATATATGCGGAAGGCAAGAAGTAACTTGCAAATGAGTTCACTCAAATGCCGATGGCAAAAAAATTGGTGGTGGAAGTCAAGACAAGGTTATTTTATCAATAAAGTAAAACTTCTAATCAGGCTCCCACATAACTCCTTCAACCCCTCTCCACTCCTACACAATGTTGGGAACATGTAAGCATGGATCTAGTTTGTGATTGCCCACGACCACCTCAAGGTTTGACTCCATTGTAGTCTTTGTAGACCGACTCAACAAAATGATTCATGTGCATCCTACCACCAAGGATGTGACTGCTCCACAACTAGCTCAATTGTACTTAGATGCAATTTTCTCTCACCTTGGCCTATCTTGAGTGCTCATCATAAATAGAGGTACTCAATTCACTAGTTTGTTTTGGAGACTACTCTTTGGTTTCTTCAAAACCAAATTGGCCATTTCCATAACTTACCATCCACAAACCAATGGACAAATAGAGCATGAAAATCATACTATTAAGGACATGCTTTGGGGCTTCACCTTAAATGAACAAGGTGTCTCACCTCTCTAAGCAAGAGAGGTGGGACACCTTGCTTCTATTGGTGGAATTTGCTTACAATAATTTAGTGAATGTCTCCACACAAGTCACACCATTCTTCCTCATGTATGGAGAGCATCCTTTCACACCTTTGAGCTTGATAAAGATCTGTCTGGTGGCTACCAAGGTTGATGCTGCCAACACTTTTGTGTTTAGAATCCAATAGGTGTAGAGAACACCAAGCATAGGCTGTAGATTGCCCAAAATCGACAAAAGCAATGTAAAAGACCAAGACCAAGGAGAGAAATAAGAGAATGGAAGATCACATTGGGACTCTTGAATGAGAGAAAACCCCAAATCCCTAGCATCATCTTGGGCTTTGGTATTTACAGGGAGCATACAAGGCTCTTGAGAAGCTTCTCAAAAAGTTTCCTTATGCCACTTTCTTGGAATGCAAGCCAAGTCAACCGGGAAGTTTCTCAAGAAATTTCCTTTTAGAAGCCGCCTACTTGGCGTGCAAGCTAAGCTAGTTAGAAGTTTTCTAGAAGCTTCCTTCCAAAAGCTATCTACTTGGGATGCAAGCTAAGCTAGTTAGGAAGCTTCCCAAGAAGCTTCCTCTTAAAAGAGACATCTTGTCATACATGTTACCCAATACTTAGAAGGTACCAAGTAGCTTCCTAGATACCTTTAGAATATTCAAGGCTAATTTGGCTTATTTGCTACTTTGTTAGCCTTGACTAACTCACCAATAACTCCATATTGTTACATATTCTCCCACCACTAATTGGTGATGTCCTCATCACCATTGAAGCTTCAAACTCTTGGATGGCAGTTTGTGCATTTTGGAGATGAGAAAGAGACTCCCAAGTTGCACTTTCCACAAGACTTTGTACTCTATATGTTGTTGATGGCCTTGTTTAATATGGCAATGTGCAAGGATATGATCAATTTCATACTCCTCATGATCATTGATAGAGATGAGAAGAGGAGGAGGTTAGACATGAGAGGAAAAAGAAGATGGATTAGGAATAAAGGGTTTTAATTTGGAAACATGAAAGACATGGTAGATCCGCATATGACAAGGCAAGGTAAGTCAAGAAGCAATAGGAGAAATGATTTGGGTGACATCAAAGGGTCATATCCAATTAGGAGCAAGTTTATGGACTTGGGTATCAAGTAGGAGGGGTAGGTTACTAGACAAGAGCATGACCTTATTACCAACTTGAAAGGAGAGATCATGATAATGGTAGTTTGCATTTTATTTTTGATGATTTTGAGCAACAAGGAGATGAGATTTGGCTTGTTGGATGGATTGAGATATGGTGGTCAAGAAGGTAGAAGTATGAGGGACATGAGATGGAGGAGTAGCAAAAAGGAAATCTGGAACAAGTGGGTCTTGGCCAAAATTAAGGAAGAAAGGAGAGAATCCAGAACTTGCATGTTTGGAGTTATATACGCAAACTCAATAGTTGTAAGACATTCATCCCAATTGATGTGGTGAATATTGATGAAGGCACAAAGCATATCTTCCAAGGTGCAATTGGGACATTTGGTTTGTCTATCAATTTGAGGATGGTAAGCCATGGACAAAGCAAGCTTGGTGTCGAGTATCCAAAAGAGTGCTTGTCAACATTTTTTGGTGAAGTGAGGATCATGGTTGAAGATGAATACATGGGGCATCCCATGATGTTTGAAATCATTGTCAATGTAGATCTGTGCCAATGTTGGAGCATCCACAATATCAAAGGTTGGTACCAAATGGATTTACTTACAAAGCTTATCCACAAACACTACAATTATTGTGTGACCTTGATTTATCTTAAAGAAGGAAGTGATGGGATCCAAGCTCACATGTTCCTATCAAGTAGATGGAATGGAGAGTGGTTGAAGGAGTCTACTTGGTTTCTGGTTGCTAGCCTTGTTGAGTTGGAAGCTCTCACAAGATCAAACAAAATCTTGAACATCTTGTGCCATGTTGGGCCACCACCATTGGGTACCCAAGGTCTTGTCCATACCCATGTGACCAATGATTGGTAAGTCATAGGCTTCTTGGAGGTGTACAAGTTGGAGGTCACCATTGGTTGGAACATAGATATGATTCTCAAAAATAGAAGGCCTTCCTTGAAGGAGAAAGTGTTATACTTCTTGTTGCATGCTGCAAGATGACCTTGTACAATCTGAAAGAAGGGATCTTGTTGTAAAGCTATCTTGAACTCAGTTTGGACTTGGGAGTAGATTGATACCATCATAATTGCTACCGTGATGAGAGGAAGAGACTTCAAATTAGGTCATTGTGATAGAGCATCAAGGATGATATGGAATCGACCAATTTTATACTCAAGTTTGATGTCAAAAAATTGTAGTTTTTCCTCCCATCAATGATGTCGACTCTTCATGTGTTCCAAATGTAATGTTTGCAACAAGGGTTTGAGATTAGTTCACATGACCACTTGTTTCTCCAAGAAATAATGCTTCCATACCTCAGTGGTATATATCATTGCTAGTTGTTCTTGATCTTGAGCACAGTAATTCATTTCTATTGTATTTAGTTGGCAAGACACAAAGGCAATGAGACATAACCCATTTGTGAATCCTTGCTACAACACGGCTCCAATCACAATTTAGAAGTATCAAAATCAACCACACAAGGTAGTTGAGGATCATATAGTTGAAGAATGGGTCTTGAAGACACCATATGTTTCAACTTTTGGAATGGGTTCTTTGTGCTTGGTGATCCATTGAAAGCTCAAGTTCTTCTCCAAGAGGTCGATCAATGGTGCAGCTACATGAGCATAGTAGTGGATGAAACATTAATAAAAACTTGCCAACCCATTAAATTCTTACTTCTATACCATCCTTTGGGTAGGCCAATCAATAATGGCCTTGATTTTCTCTTCTTCCATCTTGATCCTCTCTAATGAGATCTTGTGACCCAAGAAAGTAACTTCTTTCTGCCAAAAGGTACACTTTGAATTCTTGCAATTAAACTTCCACTAACAAAGTAATCTTTGAACTTCTCACATGTGATTTGCATATTTTACCTCTATCTTGCTATAAAATTAAATGTCATCCAAGAACACTATCATATACCAACTAATAGCCTATCCAACACTTGATGCATCTAATCCATGAAGACTACTTGAGCATTAGTGAACCCAAAAGATAGAACACTTCTCTCAAAATGCCATACCTTGTGCAAAAGGTAATCTTTTGTACATCTTTTCTATCAATAAGAATCTACCAATAACCACTTTGGAGATCCAACTTGGAGAAATATTGTGCATCACTCAATTGATCGAGCAAGTCATCAATTCAAGGCAAGGGATATGCATTCTTAATTGTTTTTTTTTATTTAGGCCATGATGATCAATACAAAAGCAAAGTACTCCATCCTTCTTTGGAACAAATAATACTGGTGCTCACTAAGGAAATGTACTATGTCATATGAAATCTTTCTCTAGCAACTTTGTCAGTGTTGTTTGGAGCATCCAACTCCTTTGGTGAGAGCCAATAGATTGGTCTACTCAATGGAGTACTTCTTGGCAATAACTCAATCTTGAAAGATACACCATGATTGGAAGGTAATCCCTTGGGCCAATTATCCAAAAACACATCTGAAAACTCTTGGGCTATTTGATCAACCATTGCTTGATGAGACTTTTGGTCCACCTTAGATTCTCCATGTGCACTTTGTTTGATCTACACCACAAAAATAGACTTATCTTCCTCCAAAGCTTGCTCTATGGCTACTTCACTAACAAACTTCCCCATCTTGGGACTTATTTTCCTTCAAAGCTCTTTATCTTCCTTTATGGTTATTTTCTTGATAAACTTCCCATATTGGGATTGATTATTCTTAGATGTCTTACTCAAAGATGCCAAACAACCTAATCAAAAATTCTTACCTTGGTGTTGTACTTGAATTTATTATCAATTCTAATCAAATTGAACCTTATGATGTTCAAGCCAAGGTAGACTAGAATGATATCATAGTGTAGAGGTGCCACTACAAACCTCATACGCTCCAAATACTCCTTCCCAATCTTGAAGGTGATAGGATGCGAGATATAAAATGAAAAACCCTTTCTACCATCTGCTATCATCAATCTATTTCCAATTATTGGCTTGATAAAAATACTTAATTCCTTTGCTAATTGCATATACATGCAATTTTATGAACTTCTAAAATCAAACAAAATCCTACAACTATGATTAGATATCATACCTTGCAAGTGAAGCAAACTTGCATAGGTTGAGCTTTCAATCCCATTGAAACTAATCAAGTTCCCAATAGGTGGTTTGGAATCTCCCAATGGGATTCCTTGCTTTCTTGATCATTCTACTCTATTTGGGCAATTTGTTGAGATTGTACATTCTTGAGTGAACATTCAACAATGGGATGTCGAATCTAGCAACAATAAAGCCAATTGCCATTGTGCCATAATCTTTCCCAATTTTTTGTGCCAAGTGGTCTCCATTAGATGACATCAATCTCCATCAATGTTGGCTCCTCTACTCGTGTGTAATGTGTGGGTAGGTTTTGTGAAGGTCAAGTTCAAGACCAAGTTGTCACAGCCAAGGAATCAAAGGGCTCAACCAACTACATGGCTTCTTCTAAGTGTTTTGGCTCTCACATAGTCACTTCCAATTTGGTTCATGACTTCAAGTCCCTAATAGATTGATCCAGAGCTTCACCATCTAATATATTTGAAATTTGCACAATGAGGTTTTGGATTGTTGTGATTGTGTGATCTAGCTTCTTATAAAACCAATTTGCTTCAACTTTGCCAACTTATCTCGTGCAGCTCAGGTGACACATATCACTTTGAAGTGTCCAATTATTGCATCCTTGAATTCTTCCCATGTCAAGATTGATGCAACAATTTTCCCTTCAACTTGCTCTACTCAAAATCACCACCATAGTTTTGCCATTTCATCCAATTGGCTTGAAGCTAAGGGAATCTATTTCCATTCATCTTGAAGATTTGTAACCTCAAAATAACATTCACAGTCAATATATAATTCTCCATTGCATTTGGGAGATTCTTGCCATCAAATACCTTAGGTTTTGGAAATCGGATTTGCTCTTTTCCTTCTCAAATTAGTGCTCTCTCTACGTGCTTTGGTCATAGACAATCTAGTTCATCCAAAAATTGAGTAAGGTGCTCAATTTGTTATTACATAGAAATGATAGCCTCAAGCATTGGTAACATGGCTACTACTCTATCACACTACTTTCAATTGATCTAAATTAATAGATAGATGCAACATGTCTACAGTTCTCTATAGGTTACAAACAAAATTATCAAGGGTTCCTTGGACAAGATGATCACATTCAAGAAATTCTACCCAAAGTGTGAGATGATGAACTGCATGAAATGGTGCTTGGGTAGTACACAAACATGAAAATCCCAATACTTTGGCACAAATTGATTTGGTGGTCCATAAATTCCATCCATCTCATTTATGCTTTGATACCAATGTAAAAGATCAAGACCGAGGAGAAAAATAGGAGAATGGAAGATCACATTGGGACTCTTGAATGAGGGGAAACTCCAAATGCCTAGCATATGCTTGGGCTTTGGTATTTATAAGGAGTATACAAGGCTCTTGAGAAGCTTCTCAAGAATTTTCCTTAAGCCACTTTCTTGGAGTGTGGGCCAAGTTAATTAGGAAGCTTTTCAAAAAATTTTCTTCTAGACGTTGTCTACTTGGCATGCAAGCTAAGCTTTCTAGAAGCTTTCTTCTAGAAGCTACCTACTTGGGGTGTAAGCTAAGCTAGTCAAGAAGCTTCTCAAGAAGCTTTCTCTTAGAAGTGACCACTTGTCATGCATGTTACCCAATACTTGGAAAGTACCAAGTAGTTTCCTAGAACTTTTAGAATATTCTAGGCTAATTTGGCTTATTTGCTACTCTGTTAGCCTTGACTACCTCATTGGTAAATCCATATTGTTACAAATAGTATACAAATGCACACTGTGAATACATGGAGTTCAATGTTGGAGATCAAGTTTTGCTATCAACCACCAACCTCATGTTGGTCCTTGTAAGCTCAAACCTTGTTTTATTGGACCTTTCTCCATTCTTTGTGGAATCAAGCATAGTGTCCTACCACCTTGAGCTACAATCACACATGAAGGCCCATCCAATATTCCATGTCTTCTTACTATGCAGATATGCTCCCTATCCACCCCACTTTCCTTCCATACAAGACATTTGGTCTTCTCCAACACTCATTGATGGTGTGAAGGAATATGAAGTCAAACACATTCTTCAAAAATGCACCCGGGGTACTCGCCATCTACGTGTAGAATATTTTGTATAGTGGAAAGGGTACCCATTTTATGAGGTGACATGGGAGCCAATAGCCAACTTGACCCATGCACCAATGCTAGTCAAATCTTCTAAGCAACATCTCTGCAACGAGGATGTTACATCTTAAAAGGGGAGAAATTTGTAATACCAATAGCTAGACATATTATCTAGAGGTGAAAATTGGTTTGGTAACATTGAAGAGGTTGCTATATATGATGGCTAAGTAGATCAAATAGAGTTATCACCAAAAGAGTTCTTCAAATAATAGTACAAGAGTTTAGAATAACCTGAAAACTTCAAAGTCAATTTTAGAGGCCTAAATGGATGAATTAAGCCTTGAAAATGTCTGGCCTCCTCCCTAATAGAGGAAATGCTAGCCACTCCCCCTGGTTTCTCTTATCAAGAGCTTTCCAATGGTACCTCACCCATGTGATTGTGAGATCCCTACAAGAAGATTCTCTAAAGATCCCTTCTAGTGAAACTTGCTTGACCAACTAGATAGGATAAGGACTGACATGTCACCCATCCAAAAAACTAATCTAAGGGTGGAGCTTGTTGACATGTTGCCAACCCTTATATCTGATCCAAGGGTGGAGCTTCCTTTGAGGGGATCCTCTTTGCTATATAATAAAGAGAAAGTGCTCCTTGGGGTATCAGAGCATCGTGTGTAAAGCTTGTGTTTTCTCTCTTGTATCTATGTTGAAGAGTTCTCTTGTACTTTGAGTATTACACTTAGAGGATATGCTTTTTGTGTTTGTCAATGTTCACCATATCAAATGGGATGAACATCTTTTAGTTGTTGAGTTTGCATACAATAACTCCAAACATGCAAGTATTGGATTCTCTCTTTTCTTCTTTAATTTTGGCCAAGACCCACGTGTTCCAGATTCCCTTCTTGCTCCTCCTCCATCTCATCTCCCTCATACTTCTACCTTCTTGACCACCATATTCCAATCCCTCCAACTAGCCAAAGCTCATCTCCTTGTTGCTCAAAAGAATCAAAAACAATATGCAAACTACCATCCTTGTGATCTCAGCTTTCACATTGATGATAAGATCACACTCTCATCTAGTAACCTACCCTTCCTACTTGATACCCAAAGTCCGTAAACTTGCTCATAATTGGATAGGACCCTTTGATGCACTAAAATCATTTCTCTTGTTGCTTACCGACTAGCCTTGCCTTGTCACATGGGCATCTACCATGTCTTTCATATTTCCAAGTTTAAACCCTTTGTTCTTAATCCATCTTCTTTTTCCTTTCATGTCCAACTTCCTCCTACTCATGTCACTTTCATTGATCATGAAGAGTATGAAGTTGATCGTATCCTTGCATGTCACCACATCCAACATGACTGCCAACAACATATAGAGTACAAAGTCCTATGGAAAGGGTATCCCTTTCATGATACCACTTGGGAGCCTCTTTCTCATCTCCAAAATGCACAAATGACCATCCAAGAATTTGAAGCTTCAATGGTGATGAGGACATCACCAACTAGCAGTGGGGGAATATGTAACAATATGGAGTTTACCGATGAGTTAGTCAATGCTAACAAAGTAGCAAATAGGCCAAATTAGCCTAGAATATTCTAGAATATTCTAGAAGTATCCAAGAATCTAATTGATACCTTCCAAGTATTGGGTAACATGCATGCCAAGTGATGAATTCTAGGAGGAAGCTTCTTGGGAAGCTTCCTAGTTAGCTTAACTTGTACCCCCAAGTAGGTAGATTCTAAAAAACTTCCAACTAGCTTAACTTGGACGCCAAGTAGGTAGTTCCTAGAAGAAAATTCTTGAGAAGCTTCCCAATTAATTGTCTTGCACTCCAAGAAAGCGGTTTAAGGAAACTTCTTGAGAAGATTCTCAAGAGCATTGTATTCTCCTTACAAATACCAAAGTCCAAGCTCATGGTAGGCATTCAAAATTTTCCCTCATTCAAGTGTTTGAATGTGATCTTTTATTCTCTTATTTCTCTCTTTAGTCTTGGTCTTTTACACTAGAGGCCTTAGATTATCAGCCTAAGCAACCTTTATGTCTTGATAGATTGCTTTTTGCACAAGCATTGTGCACTGCACCTTGTCTTTCCCAAAGAGGCTTTCAAGGATGGTATATGAGCATCTTAGAGATTGCTTTCAGGCTGATAATCCTTGTAGTGATTTTATCAAGTTGTTTTAGGTGACTGTAGTAATAGCAAGAGGAAACATTCCTATGTTTGTTCGTTGGGTGTTAGGTGCTAGTCAACTTCTTGCAATGGAGAAGGACTCGAGGGGCAATTAGACCAATTGCTATTGGAAAGATCCTTTTGCATTTGTTCAACCATACCATTGTCCTTCAAAATCATTCTCACTTCCAACAACACCTCAATCCATATCAATTTGGAGTAGATACACTTGGAGGATGTGAAGCTATATCTCTAGATATTAGGGCACTCCTAGATATCCATCCGGAGTGGGTTGTCCTCCAAGTGGATATTGAGAATGCTTTTAATAACATCTCACAAGCATCCATCTTTAGAGAACTCAGGGAGGATGGTGGATCCTTGGCGAGTCTTATTCCTTTTATGTGGTCTTTTTATGGTTCTCTTGCTCCTCTTTATTATCAGCACAGTTGTTCACAAGAAGGATTCATTGTCTTGAAGTCAACTACATCAAGGAGATCCTTTAGGGGATCCTTATTTTCCATGGCTCACTTTAGAGCCCTCTTATCAATTACTTTGGCCACCCCACATTGTGTATTTCTCTCCTTGGCAGATGATACATACATTGTGGGCCTTGTAGATCAGATTAGGCAAGCCTTTGACCACTTGACTACCAAGCTACATCTAGTAGGTTTGAGAGTCAAGGTGTCAAAGTGTAGGGTATGGTCCCCTTTAGGTATACCTCTCCACCTTGAGCTTCCAAAAGGGTGTATCACATCTATAGATGGACTATGTATTCTTGGAGTGCCAATAGGATCCAAGGATTTTATCACATGCTTCTTAGACATTGCTCTTGTAGAGGATGTTCTCCATATGGATGACCTTCAATACTAGAGATCTAGAGGTGACATTTGGTATACTCTCCTCTAATATTGCTCGTCAACCGACTTACCTCCTATGCGTAGTTCCACCCTCCTTGACCTTCCTACCACATTTGAGAGCCTTTGATAGGAGGATTATGGGAGTCTTTGGTAACATTATTGGACCAGGGACATTTGAGTGTTAATAGGGGATTTGACACATAGATAGACATCTCTATCAATCTTGTATGGAGGGGTTGGCTTGCTATCTATGAAAGAGATGGCACCTATAGTGTTTTTGGGTAGTTGGACTCTCTTGGCACTCTACTTTCCTCTCATTTTGTGGTTGTTGATAGGTTGGTTTTGCAGACTTATGTGACATAGGTGGAGGAAGGATCCTTTTCTCTCCATATGTTATTGTGGTAGAAAAAAAAAGTCTGTCCCCGCGGACATGCAAGGACTTTCCATCTTTTGCTTCACTATCATGAAATTGGACAAGAGGTTTACAGTCTTCCTTGATGGAGCAACAATGTCAATATACACTTCATTCTCTCGTAGTTGACTCGTCCATTTGTCAGGCTACTAGAGCACATCTTTGCTCTTGCTTCGGCAAGGGTCCAGGCTCTTGGATCCTATCTCAACCATGCATTAGGGCATTCCGAGTCGCACTGGCTACTTTCTCTTCTAAGTATAAGGTCTAGATTGGACGTTATAAACTGGTAAAGATTAATGAAAGTCTTGAAGTAGAGATAGAATAATGACACTTCCAATTTTTTACCAAGACTTACAAAGATTATCTTAACTGCAATTTACAAAGATGAACTTCATAATACACTAATTTTGGTATTTAGGTTTAGCAGTAACCAAGTTAACAAAAAGACAGTAATAATTTGTTTATAGTTTTTTGCATTTAGATATAGCGGTACTCAAGTTAACAAGAGGACAATTTTGATTTTTGATATGGATCACATCATATTTGATTGTATCAGCTGCTAGTGGATAATAACGTTGAATCTCACCATGTTTTATGTGTCAGCTATGTAGTAGTCAGTGAAAATTACAAGTATTGATTTACAAGATTGTATGACTATAGAAAGTATATTTATTAAAAAATGATTATTGATAGAACTTCTGCATGACTTTTACTGGTATAAATTAAATTGTATAAGAATAATTTAACTTCTTGATCCAGGATGACCAAGATATGAAATCATCAACTCAAAATAATATATTTTAAGTGATCAATTCAAAGTAATTGAATTTCATCTATAAAATCCACAGAATTCAAGATAGAATTTCTAAATCTCAAAATGAAACTTTGAAGTCTAAGCTCAGACTAATTTTTTTCTAAATGAATTCAAATAAAAAACTTCTTAATATTTTTATAGGAAGTAAAGACAATCAATATAAGTTAAAGTTAAAGGAGACTCCAAAACCAATACAATACCTTGTATATGAACAATAATTCATTGCCAGAAGAAGATATCATTTTCATTGCATGTACTTGCTCTTAATAATGATAAATAATCATCAATGTGATCTATAAATATTTTCTTAGAAAATATTATGATTTGAATAAATCTTGATGATTTATTTTGAAAATTAAGATAATTTCCTAGGTCTCACCATCAAGATTTGGGAGTTGGATAAGAGTTCCATAGAGTTCAGTTATAATATAAGTATAAGAATTCCGATTTAGCAAGTTGAAATCATTTCTAATTATCCATTTGAAGTAATCAGAAATTTGAAAAATTTCTCCATGCCAGTAAGGAGAGATGAATTATAATGTTTATGCTGAGTTTGTTACTCTACATTACAATGCGCATTCATGACAACAAAGTATAAGTATTTTAACTGTATTAATGTCTCAAAATATTTCAACATCATCTAGTAGACTTATATGCTTTAAATATAATGGGATTATCTAGAAATAATAACAACATCCATAATTTTTACAAGTTATCTTTCGAGAATTTCCTGCAATTAAAATATATATTATATTTATTTCATTTAATTGAGTTAAAAGAGAAGTATGGGAACTAATTTTTGAATGTATTTCTCTCAACTCAAAATTTATATTAATATTCATAAATATTCAGAATCTTCTTACTAAATAATCTCACTTGGAATACAAGAGAGAGTACGCTAGAGCATTAGTGTTGGATCTTAAGGATTGGAATTAAAAGATCACTTTTATGACCTTCAAAAAATTATGATCATTTAGCGAAGCTTCACATTGCAGTTGTTTCATCAGTTACCTTATAGCGCATCTCTGAGCAGTTGAAATGGTTGGCACATATGACAAACTCAAAAACAAACATATTTAATCTTATGTTTATCGAATCAACAGTCAATAATCTTCTCATTGAAAGGCTATGCATTATTAAGAAAAAATCATTTAGAAAAAATAAAAATAAAAAATCCTATTCAGGAAGGAAACACTATTGGGGATGCCACACATACAGGAACGATTGCAGCAAACTGAATGTGCTTGGAAAGTCTATGCATTATTAAGGACATTTAGAAAAAATCCTATTTAGGAAGGAAAAACTATTGGGATGCCATACAGACAGGAAAGATTGCAGCAAACTGAATGTGCAAGGTCAAGCATGGTAGAGTGAGACTCTGCAGCTATCCGCAACAGAAGCTCGATAAATCATAAATTTGAGAAGATCTCTGACTATCAACAATGGGATGATCATTTCGGTGGCGCGTGGGTTGTTATACGGGCTGACTACATAATTTAAAACGACAGGAAGTAACTCGCGGACTGACTGCCACAAAGTTTGTTTTCAGTGTACTGATGCAGATGGACATATGCAGCCCCTGCGATGCAATTGTAACTATATCCATCTCTTCTAACCCAGGTGAGCGCTCTCGAATGTATTTTCTCTAACCACTGAAGTGACTATACCAAATGAGAAGAAGGCGACCACATACCGACTATACCAAAGGCATGCTGGAAGATGGCCTTCAGCATTACGGCCACTGCTCCAGGGCTTGCCCACTCTCATAGGGTGGTCTTGTATGTCCTCCCCGATATTTGGATTAGACGATCACTCTAACTTGGGATGTTCTTAAAGTAAGATATAGCAGTTGCAAACCTGCTGTGGACAATGATAAGAACGACAGCTGGAAGTGGATTACGGATCGTCTACGAGTTGATCTGTTTTTGAGTCATGATTAGGATGAAAAGCAGACCTCGCAGCCGTAATCCATCCACGATACCACAACCGTCGAGTAATAAGAGTCGGGTTAGCTTCTCATCAACAATAGTTCGAAATACTCGGACTGCTGAGATTACTAACGAGGAAGGGTTTCTTTCGCAGGGAACACCTTAGAGAATATGATTTTCATAATTTGTTTTCTAAGCGTAATTCTTGCTTCTGTTAGACTTGTATTCTATATCTAGAGTAGATTGTAGAAAACTTAAAGGGGAGCGGAAACAAGTACTCGGGTTTCGTGTTTACCAGATTCCTGGGCTTGTAGAAACTCCGAATGATGATACCATCACGATAACCATAGCTGGTCGTTAGATTTAGTGTGTACGTTTAGTCTAGAAAGGAGCTTGGTGAAGGCGATCGTTGATCAATCCCAGGATTATATATGTAGAACGATGTTGACGGTAGACGATGTCGAGGGCATTTCTTGTCAGAGAAAGATGGCACACTGACGCAACTTACTGCTATCACTGTTAACATGCAACGCTTGACTGTATCGTTAACCCGTACTTACCCGGGCTCTTTCGTATTCACCAGATGATCCGTTTAAAATCTTGTTCGGGCTGCAGCTCTCCTTGAACATCCAGTGCTCTAGATCTTTTACATTCGTTAATAGCTGACTAGTTCCTCGAACAGTGAACGTACCTTAGAGCTCATGAAAAGTTGTCATCCCACACGCTCTCAATTTGATCTTCCTGGTGTTGGTACCGACCGCCCCCAACTCCAAACTGCCGATCCTCGATAGGACGAGGGAAATGTGGGTGGTGTGTTCTTGCGCTAAATCCATCTCTACCAGGGGCGCTGCCTTCATCATGTGAATAGTGCCCGGTAGCGTCTGAGAACTGGGGATCAGTTTCCGTTCTCACATTGTTCTCCCAATTCCAACCCCGCCCTCGACCTCTACTTGGACTCCTAGGACGGGTCCCATAATCCGGTCCATTACGATATCTGTTTGGGATGTTATCGTGATGCACATGTGCACGGACGGGTTCATAACGCTGATTATTCCTCGCGGTGAAATCAGCATATCTTAAAGCGGTTTGTTCATCCTCAGTCCTTGGCGTACTAGCACCAGTGTCATCCAATGGGGACTCCCATCTAGGACGAACTGGATGCGGAGTACGACGTCGTTCTGCTAATGCTGCGTAGTTCGCTCTGGCAACTGGTCCTAAGAAGGCGGCAAAACTACCTGGCACATCGTAAGATGAGTCGTTATCTCTGGGAGGCGACCTACCTCGCCCAGCAGGCCGGGACGGTCCGGATCGATTTGGTTCTGGAATAGGCCGGTAAGGTTCGGGTAGAATTTCATCTGGACTGATTCCTAAGGAAATCCTAGGAGTTCTGGGTGCACTTCCAGGTCTGGATCTACTATGTGCGTTTAGACTCAAAGCACCCATTGCACCAAGAACTCTACGAGCGGGGCTGGAGTCTCTACTTCGTGACTGATTGGATCTAGAGCGAAGAGGACTTCTTGAACGATCTCCTCGAGCGTTTATATAGCGCACGGCTTCTCTTTCTGCTAATGCCTGGCGGGTGGCTCGACCCATTGGTCCTAAGTATTGGTTCATGCTGCCACTAACTACAGAGTCGAGAGAACTCTGACCCTCATTGCCTTCGGAAGGCAGAAGGGCGTCCGACTCGTTCATAGGTTCATATGGGTCTTCGAGGGGTTCTGGTGCTGCTGCTATCTCGGAGATATGGGATGGAGAACGGAGTCTGGGTGGGAGCATCCACTCAGGAGGTGGGTTCGAATCCCTACTTCGCGTTGACATCGATTGTCTATTTTCCAGATAATCCAAGGGGTCAGCTCGCCATCCAGAATACTCCTCATCCCGCTGCTCTGGAGATCTGCCTCTCGAAGCATTTACAAGCGATGGTGTGGGAGATGCTAGTTGGCGATGAGGTCTTGACGGTCCGGACCGATTGCTCCGCGGAGGAGATGGTGGCTGATCATAAGGACGCGATGGTCCCGAACGATTGTCATTCCTACGTACTGATGGGAGGCCAGCACGTCTCGATGGTCCCGAACGATTGCTATCTATATTCGAACGAGATGCATTTCGAATAGTTTCTGAGCTTGCGACGATATCTCTATCCCGCTGCAATTGAGATACAGGATCCCTGCTCCCTCCACTTCCTCCCACAGTTTGTCGATCAGAAATGTAATCGCCAACCATAAGAGAATGATACCTGGGTCCTTCCTCCGGTGGACTTAATATAATTTCTGATCTTGCATCTATATCAATATCTTGCTGCAATCGGTCCAAGCTCCTTCCCCTGCTACTTCTACGTCCTCCAGAACTTCGACTGCGTCCATGTCCTTCGGATCCATCGTCAGAATCGCGATCAGAGATGTAATCGCCAACCATCATAGATTCGTACCTCGACATTTTGTTGGACACGAAGACAGGGAATGCTCTCCCAACAGGCAATACAAGCGAAATTGAGTTTTGCAATCCATTTGTTCGTTGCTCGTATTGCTAAGTCGAGACGTCGCAACGCTTGGTGGTAGTTCGTACTACGAAAACATGCCGACCCGAACGGGAATGGTTACGCTTGAAAGAAAACTTATTTCGAGGTTGCTGTTTTTCTTGTCTTCGTATCCTCATCAACTCCTTCAGCACTTCGCTGGCACTTGAGACTTGGTCGGGCGTTTTTCCTCTCAAACCGAGCATCTATAATGGAATTTGAGGTTTGATAAGATATCTGATTTGAGATCTGTAGCACTGAAGGATGAGAAATTAGTTTAATCACACGTAACCTTCAATATATACCTCCTCGAGGTACTGTCGAGGAGGTATTATATCGAGGAGATGAGGAGTATTGTACCAATAAGCAAAGTGTCCCTGAGTGGGACTCCAATTCGCATGTAATGATACTTGAGTCCTTGTACAAAAACCTTGCCAAAAAACTCTGACCCACAGTCTCCAGAATAACTTACTCCGATGCAGAACTCATCATCTGGTGAAATGATGAGTTCTGCAGCACAATTTTACCTTGTAATGAACCTGTTATTGAAAATGAGTTAAGAGGTCTATAGTTTGATCCCAGCTGCTTTGTAGACTATCTCGTTTAAGCGCGGAGAAACGAGCAACTGAAGTCCTCTGCCATCATCACGCTGGTCCCAGGTTTCTTCTCTATGCAAACATCCTTGGGTTTCATTCCCGATGATAGAGAAAACTCACGTGTATGAACAAGCTGTGCTACTGCGAAAACAAAATCGAGCTTCCCCAGGTTCATGCCTGGACATATTCTTCGACCTGAACCAAATGGGGATGAAATCAAAGTGTGATCCTCGATAGTCGATGGAACTGTTCGAGAACCGCTCCGGATTGAACTCCAAGGGATTGGGCCCACTTTGGGATCTCTCATCATCCGGGATATGAATTCACCATCCGAATTGTTTTGAACGGGTACGTCGTAACCATCTACTTTGGTAGCCTGAATCGTTCCGCGAGGTGGCAGTTCTCCTATTGCAGGATGCAGCCTCATGCTTTCTTTTGTAACTGCTTCTAAATATGTCAAGCTCTTGAAGTCTGATTCGTCTACAACTCTTTTCCTCCCGGCGACGAGGTCGAGTTCTTCTTTGACTTTGGTCATGATTTCTGGATGTCGCATAAGGTCAGCCATCGTCCAGAGGACTGAACCCTGTGACGAGTCCATTCCAGCTGTAAGCATGTCCTGCCATGACGATTCCATGTAAAACTTCATGTCCATTAAACTGGATCTAGGTCTTGAAGCCAATGTACATCTTAAACACTTTAACTTAGTACGTATGTATCTTAGGGACTCCGAGCTCGGTTTCGAACTTCCTCAGAATTATCTTAACCGCAATTTCTGACGATCGAGCCTTAGTCTGTCCAAAGATTTGTATTCTGAGTACTTCACCATGTGTATGCAGTGTAGCTGAAGTATGCAAAACACTAACCATTTTACGGGTTTTGAACTGCTCCTTGCTAGAATATCCATAAGCTAATTCTTGTTTTTATTGTTAATTTGTTAAGTCAAGTGAGGAAATATTCACAAACTGGATTGAATTCATCACTCCCAAAAACTATCTTTGAAGATGCTTTCCCTCATCGGGAGAACAAAAAAAATATCTTTGAGCTACATACACATACCTCCATACACAAGGAGCCTTTTGAGCTACATACACATACCTCCATAGAGAAGGAGACTTTTGAAAAGTCTCCTTTTCTAACACGATTTTAGAAAAGCTGTGTAATTTACAACTTGAGTAAAATATAAGATCACCATAACAATCACCACCATTGAATCTTTCCAACTCACAAAAGCACTTCATAGACAAGCTCATAAGGTAGTCCAGGTAACCTGGCCGCAGGCAATCCATAAATAAAATAGGAAAAGAAACCTGGGTTATAATTATTGTCTACATCTCAAACAAGTTGACCAGCAAAGGTTGGCAGTTATATTGCACAGAGTTTAAGTTGCCTGAAGTACAAAAATATCCAGGTTATTTCTGCTTTGTCTCATATAGATAATCAAAAAGCTTTTTGCCATGTACTAAGAGAATGATTTTGCTACAATTTAGATATACCAGTATATCCTAATACAACCAGTATTATCGATAAGTGGTAGGTATAGAACAAATTCTCTGCTGATAATATCACCTTTATATACTGCAGTTTATATATACTAGTAAAATATATAATTGGTTGGTGTATAAATATTATCATGTGATATTTGTACCTTCAAGGGCTTACATAATGACGTATTCAAGGGCTGAATGCCCATCAGCACCCTATCCTATCTCTGCACCAGTCTTTCAACTAATCTTCTTACAATACAAGGTGGAACCAGAATGCCATGCATCGACTGCATTCTGAAGACTGATTGGGACATTGTTGTAAAACGCAAGCTTAACACCCATGGACGGAAAGTTTTTATTTCGTCAAATATAAGTTTAAAAAGTAACTGTATCATGATATAGTTACTGTAGACTAAGTTACCCTATGATCATAGACCTGGATTGATATTCATCAAATATGGAAATATATGCCTGAAGGGCTGAAAACTTTTCTGTAGAATTATATGAACTGTGGAGGAAGCATCTCATGCCTAGAGGCGGTCACCTTGATACCAATCATTCCCAAATAGCTCCGAGAGATGATAACGAGCCTCCCAAGAGAAACGCTATATATGTTGGGGATCTACTACAGATTTACTATACCTCTTCGGATAATCTTCAGCTACATAGATTGAGATCAACCTTGCTTAGGAAGGGAAAACATACAGAAGGAAGAAGGCCAAAACATGGGAGAGAAAAAAGAGATGAGAGAAAATGTACTCACACACATCAAATTATAGTGCACAAGAATTACAGTGGTTCATAGTCACTTGCTACTACATCTGGTGGCAACACAGATTCAGGAATTTTTACTCCCTCTCAAATTACAGATTACATAGATCATTTGAAAGCTCTGCCCCGAGCAACTCTTTCCATGTCTGTCTGAATTGTTACTGCTTGCCTAATCAAAAAAAAATCAGACCTCACCTAACCAACTCTTTCCATGTCTGTCTGAATTGTTACTGCTTGCCTAATCAAAAAAAAATCAGACCTCACCTAACCAGCCTCATGCAAATCAGTTACAAAAGAGTTCCGCTGAATCTTTTTCATAGGCACACCTCTTTTCAACTCATGGAAAAACCTCACTTTGCATGTCATAGTGTTTTTTTCTCTACTATTGCACACATGCAGAAAAATGAGAAGAAGCACACTAGAAGGATCATCTAGACATCATGTATTGTCAGACACTTGTCTCAATCTTGGACAAGAAATCTTGTGGATGATCTGAGCCGCAAATCTAAGCATCACAAATAGGATAAATTGGATAGAATCAGGCTCCATATTCTAACAACTCTCCCACTTGGAGATTGATACTTCTTGACTATACATCTTTAAAAGAAAAGATAGTAAAATTCCAGTGCTTGATCTACATACTCGGTGCAGCCTTACTATCTAGTTATCATTGGAGGCCAATTGATGCTATATATAGTCTTAACTTCTCAAAAGTGACAATCTTTGTCAACATATCAGTAGAGTTCTTGGCACCTTGAATCTTTTCAAGTGACAAATTACCATTTTCAAGTAACTCCCGGATGAAATGATATCTCAACTATATGTGTTTTGTTCTAGCATGGAGCATTGTATTCTTTGCTAAGTGAATGGAACTTTGAAAATTTGAGAATAAAACACTATAATTATGCTCTCTGCTTAGCTCCTTTAGAAAGTTCTGTAACCAAATCATCTCCTTACTAGCCTCTATAATTGGAATATATTCTGTCTCAATTGTGGATAAAGCAACAACCTAAAGCAACTGTGAGAACCAACTCACTATTGTCCCACCTATACCTTGTGGTGCTCCTTTTGGTATCTATAACACCTCCCTGGTCTACATCCACAAAACCTTGTAGAGTATGGCTGTCCCTTTTGTAACACAAACCTATATCTTTGGTACCTTTCAGATATCTCAAAATCCATTTGATAGTCTCCCAATGTTGTCTTATTGGATAGGCCATGTACCTGCTCATAACTCCCATTGCATGTGCAATATCCGGTCTAATACATGTCATTGCATACATGAGGTTACCTATAGCTAAAACATACAATACCTTTGACATATCCTTCAGCTCTTCATCATCCTTGGGTGACTGTTCTTTTGATAGCTTAAAGTGACTTGCCAAAGGTGTTTCACATGACTTGCATCTATCATGTTGAACCTTTCTAGCACCTTTCTAATGTAGCTACCTTGAGAGAGCTTCAACGTTCCAACCACCCTATCCCTTTCAATTTTTAGCCCGATTATTTGCTTTGTTGTAACCATGTCTTTCATTGCAAACTCTCTTGATAATTCTTTCTTAAATCTCTCAACCTCTAGTATGTTAGGTCCAACTATCAGCATACCATCAATACAAAAGTAAGATGATAAAAATATTATCAAGAGATTTGATATAAAAAAAATGATCTTTTTGACATCTTGTGAATCTATCATTGATCATTAACTTGTCAAATTTCTTATAACATAATCTTGGTGTTTGTTTTAGACCATATAGGCTTTTTTGCAACTTGCATACCAAGCTCTCCTTGTTGGGACCGCAAAGCCAATAGGTTATTGCATATAGATGTCTTCATCAATCTCACTATGTAGAAAAGTAGTAATGATATCCATCTGCTCCAAATACAAGTTTTCTGTCGCCTCTATACTAAGAACCACTCTAATTGTTGAGTGCTTGACGACAGGTGAAAATCTTTTCAGTGTAATCAATCCCCTCCTGCTGGAATCCTTTCACAACTAACCTTGCCTTGTACCATCTACTACCATATTGTTCCTCTTTTACCTTCAAGATGTAGTCCTGTTTACTTATTCCAGTTGATATGAAGGAATAAAAAATCTGTCCATTGCGGACCATTCCTACTTCATAAAGTAAAAATGTAATGTGCTCCATCCAGTTCACAAGGTTTATTGACATGTTGATGATTATGAATCTGAAATAATTAATATCCATGACAATTTCTCAAATGACTTTCCTATTCAAACTACTAAACATTTTCTGGAAGTGTTCAAAACATTTGAATATGGATAGCAACTTGTTATGTATTGCCTTCTTGCCTTTTGGTAGTAAGTTGAGCTCACAAAATTTGATTCTTATCCAAAGACCTCATCTCGTCCTTCATGGCAAGCTCACACTTCATCAAGTCTTCAGTTTGCATGGCTTTTTCATCACATTTAGGTTCACCTCCATTTGTCAACAACAAGTAATTTAGAGAGAGAGAATACATTGCTAGTGGTCTTGTGATTCTTGTAGATCTCCTCAATTGCGGTGCACATAGTTGAGATTGTGATAGAGTAGTTATTGATCTTTTAGGGTTTCCCTAAACCTGTATGATAACATTATCTTTTGGTATCTTTTGTAGTTCACCTGATTATTTTCTTTGCTCTAATCATCTACATGATCAGAATCCAGAGTGTTTCTATCATTGTAAGGAGCCACTCATTGAATATCATATTTTTTCTTTTGATGATTTTCTTATTCTCTACATCCCATAACTTGTACCTCAAGTCATCTACACCATAACCAATAAAGAAACATTTCTTGGACTTTACATCTAACTTGTCTCTTTTCTCTATGTTGACATGCAGATAAGAGACACACCTAAAGACTCTCAAGTGTGACAAACTCACTGGTTTTCTTATCCACTCCTCTTTGTGCAGCTTATGGTCTAAGGGAGCTGATGGACCTATGTTGATCAAGTATACTGCAATGTTAATTGCTTTAGCCTAAAACATCTTGGGCAGACAACATGATCCTCATGCTATTAGCTCTATCATTCAGAGTTTGATTCATGCGCTCAGCCACTCCATTCTGTTGCGGTGTGCTTGGTAAGGTCTTCTCCATTCTGATTCCATGTACTGCACAAAATCTTTTGAATTCAATATTTTCATATTCACCACCATTTTCAGATCTTAGTTGCTTTAACTTTGCACCAAATTCATTTTCAACCAAGCTTTTCCACTTCTTGAAAGTGACAAATACCTCTTTGCATCAGACTCATTTTTTACAAAGCTTTTCCACTTCTTGAAAGTGGAAAATATCTCTAATTTTCAATTCAAGAAATATAGCCAAACCTTCCTGGTTGAGTCATCTATGAAGGTGATGTAATCCTCTGAACCCTCAAGAGATGAAAATGGAGAAGGACCACACATCTGTGTGTACAAGCTCCAGCTTCCATGTCTTAGGTGCTCTTCCATGTTTCAAGAAACTTATCTTTTTCTGATTCCCAAATATACTATCTTTACAAAAACCTACATCAACGGTTTCCAAATCTGGTAGCTTGTCCTTCTTCATCATCACTTTCATGCCTTTTTAACTTATATGTCTAAGCCTGCAATGCCAAAAATTATCATTTGGTATTGTGTCTACGAGTGCCACCGTGTCCTTGGTGTTGTTGGTGATGTAGAGAGTCCCCAGCTTGTTCCCTTGTGCAACCACCATTACGCCTTTGGTGATTTTTCATGAACCATCTACAAAGGTTGTGACATACCCTTCATTCTCAAGTTGCCCAATTGAGATTAAATTCCTCTTCAAACTTGGAACATGCCTAATATTCTTCAGTTTCCACATGTAGACTCATCAGGCATTTTAATATAAAAGTCAGCTCTCCCTACAATATCCAAAGTTCATCATCTACAAGATAAACTTTGCCAAAATCACCAGCAATGTAGTACAACATACACTCCTTTCGTGAGGTAGAGTGAAAAGAAGCTATTGAATCAAGAATCCATGAGTTTACCATGACTCCATAGATCTGTCTGCACAAAGGATCAAAACATCATTGACTTCCTTTGCAAATGCATTCACTAAGTCCTCATTCTACACCTTGCTTGGATTTTTCTTTATGAGCCAATAGTTCTTTCTTGTGTGCCCCTTCTTACCATAGTGCCAACATCAATCACCTTTTGACCGAGACTTGCTTCTCCTCTTGGACTTGGATCTACTTTGATTGTCACTACAAAGGATAGTTCTTCCTCTATTTTCAAGAGTATTTAGGGCCAATCTAGAGTTTGCGGTTGACTCTCTCCTTCTAATATCTTCATTGAGTATCAATGAAGATCCCTATTTGGATACCTACGTTCATGAATCACTTCTGGGCTTTGCTCTTCTAATGGTTCACTTGGTAGATCTACAAGAGGTGAAATGTCTTCATTTCCAGTATCAATATCTATCTTAATAAAATCTGACTGAATTTATTTTTTCTTTCGCTATAGTAATAGTCTTCATTGTACTAGTCTCATCAAAAACTACATCCCTACTCACAACAAGACAACACCTTTCTGGATCCCACAATCTATATCCCTTTGTATCCTTCTCATATCCCAAGAAAATACATTTTCTAGATTTGGGGTCTAACTTTGTCCTTTGTTCTTGTTGAATATGAACATAAGCTATGCATCTAAATACTCTAAGTGAAGAGTAATCAACATGCCTACCTGTCCATTTTTCCATAGGTGTCTTACACTCAATAGCAGTAGAGGGAGAAAGGTTTACCAAATGACAAGCCGTATTTATAGCTTCTGCCCAAAAACTCTTCTCCAATCCAGCGTTGCTTAACATACTTCTTGCTTTCTCCAAGAGTGTACGATTTATCCGCTCTGCCACACCATTTTGCTGAGGAGTACCCGGTATGGTAAAGTGATGGATTATCCCTTCACTCTTACAATATCTATCAAACTCTCCAGATTTGTTTTCTCCACCATTATCAGACCTCAAACACTTCACTTTCCTTCCAGTTTGTTTCTCCATCATCACCTTCCATTGTTTAAAGATAGAGAAGACCTCTGATTTTTGCTTCATGGTGTAGACCCATACTCTCCTAGAGTAATCATCAACCAAAGACACAAAATATAATGCTCCAGATTTTGAAGCTACAGGTGCAGGGCCCCAAACATCAGATTGCACATAGTCTAAAATTCCCTTTGTGCAATGAACTCCTGTGGAAAAGCTTACCCTCCGTTGCTTTCCTATTACACAATGCTCACAGAATTTTAACTTACAACTTTTAAGGCCCTTCAGAAGTTGTTGCTTGGACAATTCACTTAGACCCCTTTCACTCATATGACCCAAACGGAGGTGCCATAACTGAGTAAGATCTTTGGGATCTTCATTTTCAGAAATAGTACTTGCCACTCCTCCAGTGATGGTCTCTCCAACAAGCTCATAAAGGTTTCCTATCTTCTTGCCCTTCATTACAACCAATGCTCCTTTTGATACCTTGAGTGTTCCATTTTCTGCTCCCCACCTCCAACCATTTGAGTCCAAAGTGCCTAGTGATATCAAATTCTTCCTTAACTCAGGAACATGCCTCACATCAACAAGAGCCTCACAATACCATCAAACATCTTAATGTGTATTGTACCAATGCCAATAGCTTTACAAGCCATGATGTTCCCCATTATTACAGATCCTCCATTGAATGATTTGTACTCATGAAACCACTCCTTATTTGGACACATATGGTAAGAGCAACCTGAGTCCAATATCCATGACTCCTCAAATTGATCTTTGTCTTGGGTAACACATAGAACATCATCCACAACTCCAGATGACTCAGCAATGCTTGCTTGATCTGAAAGTTGACCTTTATCTTTGTTGGACTCAAGCCTCTTGTTGTTACAATCCTTCTTGAAATGTCCAACCTTCCCACAAATCCAGCACTTGCCTTTGAAACCTCCAGTTCTAGACTTGGATCTTGATTTACTTCTGATCTGATCTCTCTCTTGCCCTTCCTCTGATAAATAGAGCCTCTGAATTTGTCTTCTCTTGGTTGGGTCTTTTTCGCATCTCATTGGACAATAATGCTGAAATGACCTCCTCACAGTTTATATCATCCTTCCCATATAGAAGAGTTGTGACCAGATGCTCATACGATGGAGAAAGTGAAGTCAATAACAGAAATGCCTTATCCTCCTCTTCTAACTTAACCTCTATGCTCATCAACTCACAAATGATTTTGTTGAAAGCATTGAGGTGCTCCATAATACTCTGGCCTTCCTTCATCCTCAACATATACAACTTCTGTTTAAGAAACAGTCTGTTTGTCAAAGACTTGGTCATATAAAGATTTTCCAGTTTGGCCCATAGTTTTGGTGCAGATTCCTCATTCATAACATTGTATAGCACTTCATCAGCAAGGTTCAACCTAATAGTGCTAATAGCTCTCAGATCTGCATCTTCATCTTCCCCATCCTCATCACTTTTGTCCTCCTTTTTCTTCTTCAGTGCTCCATGCAGTCCTTGCTGGACAAGAAGATCCTTCATCTTCAGTTGCCAAAGTCCAAAATTGTTTTTCCCATCAAACTTCTCCACTGCAAATTTAGCATTGGATATGGATATCACCCCTGCCATTGCTTTGCTGTGGACTTGCTTCTGGACCCATTTCCCTGCACCCTCAGATCTCAAGACCCTCTTGAGGACAAACTACGCTCTGATACCAATTGTTAGAAAATACAGTCCCAAGGGACCTCTCGCAATAGCACATCATAAGACCCATTAAACATAATCAGAGGACTAACAAGAAATAACGTGGTTCACTCCCTGTCCCGGAAGCTACCTCCACGGCTGAAACAGGCTCACACCAGCCTACGACACTTTATTTCCATTGCACATATGTATATATATACAAACACAGGGATAGTCACTCTGTCACTGTCTAAACTCCTGAATATAGACCTGCGTGACTTCATGAGTATTGACCACTCAAGATATCTAGTCACTTTAATACTCAACCTTAGAAGTGACTGAATATATATCCGCATGATACTGTAAGGAGTTTCCATCAGTCAAGTTTTGCTCTTGCTCTTGATCAGGCAAGTCACTTATAGCAAGCCAAACATAACACCACGTCCTAACAATATATCCTTGGAAAAAGTCTTCTAGGGCCTTTCTCACCTCAAGTGAACCACTTGCTGTTTCCGTCGAGCGAATTACACTTTGGAGCGCACGATCAATGGTCATCCTCAGGGCTTCGAGAGGACTTATCTGTTTGACTTGCGCTAACGAGTAAATGTAATTGCGCGTTTCTCCATCCTTCGTCTCTTTGTAGGAGGACAAGATGTCGTTGATCAGGTTTACTGTATCACGCATTTCGGGTAGAATCGGCAAAATCTTGCTCAGTAGAACTTAGGGTCCGCAATTAACGTTTCTGGTGAGTACTTTCCTGGAACGAGGCTTGGACGGGAAAATATATATGCCATAAACCTCAGCTAAACCAGATTTGTTCACGTATGAAATCTGGAAATTTCTGCATCGCGATAGTAAGCGCTGCAGTGGGTGCGTGGATTTCACCACAGTGTTCCGTTTGAGTTCCATCTATGAATTGTAGAATCCTCGCCAAGTAGATGCCCTGGAAACGAGGTTGGTTTGGGAAGAAAGGATTCAGTTCCGTGCTGAGATGAGTAATCACCTCTTCCAACGTCGGGTGCAGTGGTCCACGATTAGGATAAAGCTTCTCGTGTGCCTTTGGGTTGGAAAGTTTGAGAGAAAACAAGGTCATGTCTTCTTGAAAGACCTCTCCTACTGTGCTCTGCTTGCCGCCCAGGTCGTCGATTGCAGCCATCAGAGCGGTCATATGAGCAATTTTCATCTGGTCTTCAAGCGTGCTTCCCTCGTAGCAGAAGAAAGCAAGCATACACGATGCTTTCACGACCATTGGTCTCATTGAAGAAACTGGAGTGGCCTTAATATACAGATCGAAGACTTCATCCAACTGATCTAAGTGATTGTATTCTCTGGTATTAGACCACCTCACATGCTGTAGGAACTTCAGCAGCATGTCGTGTACTTTGCCAAAGATTTCACCTGTAGTCATTGCTTTTCACCAAAGTAGTCATTGCTCGCTGTCTGGACAAGCTCTTCAGCTCCTTTCAACATCTTGAAGTTCATAGTCTGCATCTTGTTGGAAATTGAGCACTGGAGAAGCCGTTGTTCTCATCACACATGAAAGCCAACAAAGTCACCAGAGAGAGGAGACAATTCAACCGTTATGTCGGATGATGTTGAATACGATTCAGAGAGCCAGGTCCACAATATATCCTGTGGAAAATATGAACAAAAGTAACGATGGAGATCAATAATATATCCTGAATTCAACTTTCCAAAATCTGAAAGTGATAGGCACGCGTCTTCAGCTTAGCCGATTGGACAAAAATGTGGAAGTGAATGAAAGATTCGATATTGCATGAAAGTTTTATAGCTCATCGAGTAACCGAGTAGGATGATGTTGAATACGGCTCAGAGGGATTGTTCAGAGAGCCACGGCCACAGTATATCCAACGTGCTCAGTTACTTACTTATAAAGGTGGAAAATATGAACAAAAGTAACGATGGAGGTCAACTACATATCCTGATTTCAACTTTCCAAAATCTGAAATTGATACGCACGTGTCTTAAGCTTCGCCGATTGGATCAAAAATTTGGAAGTGAGATCAAAGACTCGATATTGCGTCATATTTTTATAGCTCATCGAGTAACCGAATTAACGTTTATGAACTCTATCTTTGCATCATCATCGATTTTCTCTATCACATGGGATGTCACTCTGAAACTGAAAATAAAACTCTAATACGGTGTTACGTTTTGGATTCCTTATTTATTGTCAAATATACAGCAAAAGACAAAAAAAGGTCGACCGCGTAGAAAACACGAAGGATAAAAGCATAAATACACCAAATTAGACCAAATTTAAATTTTCCAAGTATTTTCTGGCAATGAATGGGGAATCCCTTTAGTAACATCATTTTATAATTTTAAACAATTTCAAATCTCTCAAACATGAAATTAACATTGAGTTAGACTTAAATATTAATACAAGTTGATTTCCTCTTAAAAAATAGGTGGATACTCATAGTTGTTTAATTCATACTCGTTGGATCCCCATGCCATGAATTTATTCATAACATATTCAAAAGTTTAATTGCGAGATCGATATTATACAATTATATTTCCCACGTCAATCTATACTTTGATAAAATTCAATAGAATCGTGGGTCTTAACTACATCCTCTCTTTAATATGGACCCTTCCTTAGACCTCCTATAGAACATATAGATTAGAACAGGCCCTCTCTCTCCCTTGTAGAACCTGGAAAAGAAATACCCAGCAAAAAGAAATATGTTAACAGTTCATATTGTCAGACATGAGACCTATATATTATAAGCATGATCATACATAGGGCTTCAATATAAAAGCACTTTTGCAGGTTCCCATTGTCTCGAAGCTAAAGTACATTTGCGCATGTTATTTGGAAAGATTGCATGAATGATTATTTTGACTGTTCATCTATATGATTTTATATTTTTCATAAAATTATGTACTTTAAATTAATATATTTTTCATATATTATATAAATATAAAATAATGCCATCTAAAAGGAGTGACTATTGTTAATACAAATAGATATAGTACCCTCGATCGGAAGGTGTGCTCAACCACTCAAGTGACTCTTTAAGTTGGGCTTTCTTTAAACTTCGCCTTCTGTTAATAATACAGATCAAATTTAAAGTTTTGGATAAGAGAGGCCCTCTTTGCTTGTAGAACCAGAAAATTAATATCCAGCAAAACTATATAAATTTGTTAATTCGAAACAGAAGACTTATATCTCGTACATGATCTTACCCATGAAACACATGACCTAAATCTCAATAGATATATTATACACGTTAAAATTGTTTCAATTTAAAATTAGCTCTATGATCTTTCTTTCAGGTTTCAGTTGCATATTTTATTATTGAAAATATAACATGAATGTTAATTTTAATGATTTACATACGAAAATATTTGAAAAATTATATTTCATTATATTAATTTAATAGTCTATTTATTCTTTTTTCAACAATATACGCAATTTTAAGTAAACTAGGGCTACCTGAAATGGTTACATAGTGCAATGATAGACATAACATCCTCGTAAATAGTGCTTGAACAATTTGGAGAAAAGCATAATGGTGCCTTCAAATCAAACCAAAACATGATGAATGCGGTTGACGCGTCCATCCACATTAATACATAAATAATTATATCAATCAAACCAATCCTAAGATAATGAAGAAGCATGATATATATATATATATATATATATATTACATTTTTAATGCTAATTGAGATGCCTAAATTGACATCCAAATTGAAAAATCCTTGCAGGTTTTTATAATCATTCTTTTTGTTAATATTATTATTTTTGCATGTTTTTAGAATACCTAAAGAGACATCAAAATGGAATATAAAATTTTCTCATTTAAATTATTATAAAGGAAGATTAAAGCTCTAAGATACAATAAATTTGATTGAATATATAGCACATACATTTACCACTAAGTCTTGCTCTTGCATCTATGAATACAGAGAAACTGAACCAATGTAATAAAAATAGATGTTTTCTTTCTTCAAAATCTTTATGCTAAATATCAACTCTTTTTAACTACTTGAACACTTGTAATAATATCATCAAAATCTAGATATAAAACCGTAAACAAAATTGAGATCTACACCAGAAACGTATACACATGCTCTCTGCATAAGAAGGCAACTGGAAAGAGAAAGTGAAAAAGGCAACTAAAAAGAGAAATGCAAAAGAAATTGGACAAATCCAAATGAATATGCAGAGAATATGGTAGTAATAGGAAAGAGGTGACCACGTAGAACATAAGAAGGATGGGACCACCCCAATCAAACCGGACAAGGGAGAAATAAAAGAAGTAAAATGGTGCTAGGCCCTGGTAGTATCAATATGAGAAATCTACCCTATTGTCCCTAAGATATCTAAGCTATGTCAGTCCTAAGGTCTACAAACTATTGGAGCATAAGAAGAAACATCATCTAGTGTGATTGCTCTAATATGGATTCACCTACCAATGCTCTTTGTGACACAATGGACACACATTGTCTCAAGTATATTACAAAGCATGAGATCAACAGTGGCACCCCTAACGTCTTTTAGGATAAGCTTTTGCACACTTCTCAACAAATGTATCTAACACCATGCTCAAGAGCTAAGAAAAGGAGGAGATCACTATTGTATGTGTGACTCAACACCAATGCTCTTTGTAGAACAATGTACACACGCTGTCTCAAGTATATTACAAAGCATGAGATCAAAGAGTGGTACCCCTAACGCCTTTTAGGATAAGCTTTTGCACACTTCTCAACAAATGTATCTAACGCCTTCTTCAAGAGCTAAGAAAAGGAGGAGATCACTATTGTATGTGTGACTCAACATTTGGTCCACCACTTGGGGGAAGGCGGGACATGCAAATACAGAGTGTTTGTTTATTGTCACTCTTCCTCTTTGCATCAAATGGAATGGGCACCTAAAGGGGAAATGCCTAAGTATTATGAGGAGGAAGATCAAATCTTTGCAGCACAAGAAGTACCTCACATGATATCTGACTTGAAGTTCTTGACGGTTTCAAAAGGAAGTTAGTGCGAGGCACGTAAATGAGATAACACTATGCTACAGGGTATTATACAGGTAATTAAATAAGAAATTAATCTTGTTTAACATGCTTATATCAAAGGGATCAAAAATTGGAGCTTCCAAAAGATGCTTGCAAATAAATTTAGCATTCTAGGTCTACCTTTTGTAGACATGGACTTAGTTGGTCTGAATTAATCCAAGTGTCATCATGATTAAAAGCTAAGAATTCCATGATTCTTGTTTGGGACTTTATCTATATGCTGTGGCTATATATACTGAATCAATGCATTAAGCTTCTAAGTTTTGTTTATCTTGTGAAGAGACAATTAACTAGTTGCAATATTAAACTGAAAACAAACAAACAAACGGAATAGATCAGGATGGAGAGTTATATGGAAAGGATTATCTAAACCTTTGTGCTTGAGTAAAGTAGATAGAGAATACATGTAATGAATTTAATTTCTGTATTCTGGTTTTGAGAAGCGTATTGTCGAATAGATATAAGTTATAATTTTATGTCAAATTCAATAATGGAATAGAAAAAGACTGCAATCAATACATCAAAGTGCAAGTTATGTAAAAATAACTTCCGCTTAGGTTTTGGGTCTGAGTTGGGAAGAGCGCAATATAAAGATGGAATATGTGCTCAACTACATAGTTAAATGATGCAAAATTAGTGGATCCTTATCAAAGATTTGAGACTTGAGATGGTTTGGATTCATGGCACAAGGTGAATGAAATAAATTTTAATGATAGATTTCATACTTTTATTTTTATTTTCTGTAAAAATAACATGAAGGTATGTAAATTATTTTGCCAAGTCTCAAGAAAGTCTACATTTAATAAAGACCTATCTCAAATTTTATGAGCAAAATTATCACACCATTATTACTGTCAAAATATTACAAACGGTCATTTGATAATTTTTGCAACTAGAATGAATGGTGTCAAAATGTTACGACCTCACCTAGTGGGCAATTGCAACTACAATAAGTGACTCTATATAAGAAGTTCATGACGAGTAACTTTCCTCCACTTTACCGTATACAGATTTACCCGTGTGTTGTTCTAAAACATTCTCAAGGATTGAGAAAATATGGAATTAACTGTTTAGGGAACTCGGAATTGCATAAAAACTTTTGCAAAAGTTTTCTAAACAACATGCAAGAAAAAAAATTCTTGTGGTACAAGACAGCGAAGTCAGTGCCGTCCACGAGTAACGGAGGTCTCGGAGGGCTTTATGATAGCTTCTCCCAGGGCAGAACCCGTGGCTTGAGTCTCTAAAAAGCGATTGAAACTGCGGTTCCAACAGTTTTCTTAAAGTGGACTTTTCAATGTCCAAGAGTGAAATCCAACAAAGTATTAATGACAACTTGACTTGTGATGCATCTTTTCTAACTCATAAATTAGCTCATGTTTCAAATGGATGTAAAAAATGTATATTCAAAGACCAGACCAACTGAGAAATCATAGTTGCTATAAACCACCATTTTAGTGTTAGAAAGAAGAGCACTTGACATGCTGAAGAACTCTATCGCTCAGTGTAAACTAAGCAAGTATTTGGTTTGATTTAATTTGATTCGATTTGACTTCATGTATTATTGAACGTCCTCCGTTCACACATACTATTTCTAGATCTTTGGGTAAGGGATTGAACCTTGTGATCTGACAATGACATATATGTATGGGAAAGTTAAAATGCGGTCTATTTATGAACTGCAGGAGAGACCTCGGAATTGATATAGCATGGGTTCATGGAGAAAGAACAGGTGGCTGACATCTCACTAGGAGTGAAAGGACTCTCAAACTGATCTCGCTCAAGATGGTGAGTAATTTTCGGCCTAAATTGTTTGGACATGACCACAACCTAACAATACACATCAATTGTAAGAGCGTTGTCGTATAATCAGTTACTATAGAGATTCAGTTTCAAGTTGACATCGATCACATTGTTGTTTTGAAGGTCAACCCTGAACTCTGATGAACTTGTAAGCCCAACTGAACGCTTTCAAATGTATATGCCAAACTCAATAGAGGCAATCGCTTCCCGTAGACTCTGCTCTGCAATGATGGAAGGAGCACATTCTACAACTTCTCGACGTCCTGAACGTCATTCCCGGCCTGTTCGTCTTTCTTAGCAAAAACCGATTCCACGTGTTGATTGTGGACATCGTTGCAAAGATTAGCTAAATCATGATCGACAACAGTTTGGGAATCCGGCGGTACTCACGAAAAGCAATCAATACTGGTTTCTAACCGTGATTGCTTCCTGAGTAGAAGACGGTCATACGACAGCCATCCAAATAAACAAACTTTACAGTTCGAAACAAAATGTCACATCCCGAATGACCACCACCGGTGTGAATGATATAGCAATCCTTGTCAAACGAGCAATTATACGTACTAATATGTTTTATTTCCACTTTTCAGTGACACACACATGAAACACCACCGATTAATCATCCATCCTCGATATTTCTCGTTCGTGTCACCTCAAGGGCAGTTGCAAGCGAAGCCTAGATTTAGATTAGCACGGAACAAGTACTAGTATGGTCCTGGCTCTCAAACATTTGTGATTGTGAAGTCGCAACCTGTATGTACATGTTATATTTCTCACTTGCAGTTGCATGGATCGCATGAACAGTCGTCACCACACTTGCATCCTTCGTTGGCTCCCTCAAAGCTGTAAGACCGGTGATAGAGGTACATGCAATCAGTGTGACAGAATTCCGTAAGGAGCGAACTAAGAGACAGGAAATCTAAGGCTTGTGCGTTATATGTTCCAGTGATGAGTAACCTAGACGCCCGGAAACCATCGTAGAATGAAGTACTACGAGGGTTCTCGTGACAGAGTATCTATGGAGTAAAACAGACACTTAAAAGCTCTCGCAGGACCCGGAGAGGTCGTTGCTTGATTTGGGTCAGGGGAAGAACTCAACATGTAGTAAGCATGACTCTGAAATGAAATCAAGGACATGCCGATCTATAATAGTCTGTAAGAAACATATTCACCAGCTCTAGCTTGAGGTAATCAAGATTTCTTGACAACATGATTCCCTATTCTCTAGCTACTTTATTGACCAGAACCGCGTTCAATACCTCCTGCAGTTTCTAGATCTTAGTCATGGTGGTTGCTGCTTATTACATCTGTACTTTCCTGCACAAAGACAATATTATATTGATGTAGAGAGAACTTACCCTCTCATTTCGGAATTGAAGTTGTCCATGGACCTCTTGGAGCAGCAGCTGTCAAGAAAATTATCAATCACATTTCAGCTACAAGGTCTTATACATATATACGGCAATGCGCCGGTTTGCCATTCCTTGCCAGCAACAGGATAGGAAGAAGATAAAGCAAATACTTTTCGAAATGCTGATTCGAAATTTGTGCTTCGTGTGAAATGGACACGCATTCCTAAGCATCTCACGGGAGGACACGGAAAGTTATCAATCTGATTGTCTAGGTCACACTAATTTGTCCAAACGGGCACAAAGTCATGTGATTCAGAATCTTTCTGCTCACAGATTCAGGACATATGAATAAATGGAAACAAGTGCAGCAAATACAGAGATCAATGGAAACGGATGATTCGAAGGGACATGAGCGTCCCGAATTCAATCGTTGAAGACTGAATGGTGGTACAAGGGATGACGGATCTGACCAAACGTGACTAACCTGTTGCCGCTGCTGCAGTTGCAAGCAGCGCCACACGAGCAACCAGAGTTTCCGCAGCCAGACATCTTGGGATGTTTGTATAACAAGGTGAAGCTAGGCAAAGCAATATAAATAGGATTGGAGTTGATTTCAGTGGAACAAGCAAGAGGACTAGAAGGTTTGAGCTTTGCAATTGGATGGTCCTGCTGAAGATTATCGAATCCTGTCCTCAATTTATATAGTCACTGCGTATCTAGGTGCAACCGGCATACCAGATAAACCTTGTCATTCAAGAGCGGGCATCTATCCAACTCACATCAAACTCCACATTTCAAAGGGCTCGTAAGTCAACGATACAGTATAGCTTAGCTCCGCAAAATCACGAGAATGATCCTTGGGGTTTTTCTCTTACTGTGCCTGCGCAATGGTAACTGACAGCATATAATCATCGATGTCATGTTACTGTTAATAGAGATTTCCTAGCTGTACATAGCTTATACATAAATTCGTTGATTCCATCCAGTAACATGTGCGTGCCTTTATTATACGGAACGCAGGTTTTAAGGAAAATGTCATCCAGGAACAGGATGTGAGTTTGATATCTGACTGCTGTGGACAGCAACTCCAATAACTTGGATTCTGTACCTTTCAAAGTTAGAAGGGGACCGCGTAGGATAACAAAGAAGGATGGGAAGACCCCAATCAAACTGTACAAGGATAAAACGTAGGAGGTAACTTGGGGCCAAGCCCCAATAGTATAGGGGTGAGAAATCTGTCCTTATGCACCTTGCAAAATTGAAGTCCAAGTTGTAGTACAAATTATTCTAATCAATATGATAACGTAACTGTGTACAGGAACTATATGAGCATAATCAAGGCTAAGTTGCTCCACGATGCTTTAAATGCTACCGTTCAGGGATTAGGCTTTGCAGGTTGAATAACCACCCTGTAGTATTCCCCTAGACAAGACACAAAGGTATGTGTCACACGTAAATTTATGTGAAATCAGCCATTTATCAAGGAGATTCGATCGACCGAATTGCTGACAGTCTAGCCAGGGATAGAGTAGACACGTATAATGATTAAAGATCTAGACATGATGATAATTAAAGATCTAGACAGGATGAGTGAACACGTGAAAACAGAAATAACCTAGAGTAAGTCTACTACTTCTACTACGACAACTAGGTCCAATCAGTTACTGCATAACGTGTGACAGAATCCAGCGCAATTAGGTGTGCTGACAGGATTCTTAAGAACTTAACAATTGGATGAGATAGATTTCCACTTGAAATATTACAATTTATTTTCTTATTTCCAGTCTATTTCACTTATTTCCCTCTATGTATTACCTTGCGTAGGTTACCTTCAATTATCTTTGCATGCGTTTGTGCTTGCTTTTCTAAACTACTGCACGCTTTCATTACTTATACTCTAACCTTAATCAAGTACTGATATGAAAAATCTGAATACTAGAGGGTATGACCAGTGGGACAATGAAACATTCTACATAGCCGATATATCTCATGTTAATGGAAACTAAGACGTCCTTCACAATCGGTCCACAACCAATTGCGTTTCTGGATATAGAAACCATGTGAAAGGATCCAACACTTGCTCTCTTGTTTGTGATTGAGGCATTTGTATGCAGTCTAAATTTTTTTCATAGCATACCCTAACCTTAGTTTGCAGAATTTTAGGATTTGAAATATATTTGCAAGCATCATTGCTGCAGTTAGAACTTTGACGTTGGTGTCAATTCGAATATCATTACGCACTGACTCTAGAATCTTTGCATCTTGTTCAAATAGAATTAAAAGTCAAATACTGACGCGTATTGTTGAGCTTATATACGTCAAGTTCTTGTACAGTATACTATGTTTAGAAATTGTAAGTGTCCAACTATGTTTCTAGATGTTGAGACTACCTGAAAAGTATAGCACTAGGTTTTTAGATGGTTGTAACATAGTCTGCACTTCATAGGCAATGCATATAGCACTAGGATTTGGAGCTTTGTAATCATATAGTACGCACTTCACAGCAAATGCATTTTTGCGCCTGGAAAGAATTACTATAGGTCCTGTTTTAGAATGTCTTAAATAAAGATTACTTTGAATAGCTTTTGCCAAAAATTAGTTCATTGAATCTCAAATTTCAAAGACATTTCTAGGTTGAGATTATGTGCAAGATATGGCACTAGGTTTCTGAGTGTCTGTCATACACTTCCCCGACTATGCATTTTTGCTTCTGCAGAACTTTATCCACTGAATGTGAGTTTCCAACTGCGTTTTCAAAGACTAATATCAAGTGAAAGGTATTGTACTAGGCGTTTGAGTGTCTATAATACAACATGCATTTCACAGTTCCAATTGTGTTTTTGATTGAACGTCCTATTATGCTTCAGATTATTGTTTTGAACGCGATAACCAGGAGACAGAATTCTAGGATTGGAGGTGTGCCCAGCCCTTTGTTTTAAGTCCACCTTTGGTAGGCTTGCCCCAAGGTGATACGGAAGGTCTATATCCTTTAGCGCGTCCTTCACCGGCTCCATGAGGTCCGTGAGGATGATCAACTGGATACATAATAACACCCCTACCAACTTGATACACACTCACTGCCTGAGAAGGGGCTATATATTCCAAGCAGAATATGCCGGGGATCCCTGGGTTACTCCGCCTCACACTTAACTAGGCCAGAGGGATCCCAGGGATCTCTCGCGGCTAGTTTCCAACTTTTTGGGACTCAAATTGTTTTGTATGAGGTTAAAAAATGTCTAGCCATATGTAAATTTCTTTCTTATATTTGGAAACCCAACCTTTCCATCTAGGTACAACACATTTCTCTCCAAGAACAACACTTTTCTTGGCTATATTATGAACTTGTGTACCCAGTTCTGTGATGCAGGACTTATCATTTGGTGAAATGATGAGTTCTGCATCACAGTTTTACCTTGTAATGAGCCTTCTACTGAAAATCAATTAAAAGGTCTATAGTTTGATCCCAGTGTCTTTGTAGACTATCTCGTTTAAGCGCAGAGAAACGAGCAACTGAAGGGTTGCCTGACATCATCACCCTGGTCCCAGGTTTCTCGTCTATGCTAACATTCTTGGGTTTCATTCCCGATGGTAGAGAAAACTAACATGTATGAACAAGGTGCGCTACAGCGGAAACTCAAAAAGCTTCCCCAGGTCATGCCCGGACATATTCTTCGACCTGAACCAAATGGGATGAATCAAAGTGTGATCTTCGATAGTCCACTGAACTGTTCAAGAACCGCTCCGGATTGAACTCCAAGATATTAGGCCACATTTTCGGATCACACGTTATGGCATATGTATTCGCCATCAGCGTTGTTTTTACGGGTACGTGGTAACCATCTGCTTTGGTAGCCTCAATCATTTCACGAGGTGCCAGTACTCCAGTACTCCACAAGATGCAGCCTCATGCTTTCTTTTGAAACTGCTTCTAGATATGTCGAGCTCACGAGTTCTGATTCGTCTATAAGTCTATTCCTCCTAAGACGAGGTCCAGTTTTCCTTTGACTTTGGTCATGATTTCTGGATGTCGCATAAGCTCAGCAACATCGTCCAGAGGACTGAACCCTTTGATGAGTCCATTCCAGCTGTAAGCATGTCCTGTGATCACGACTAACATGTAAACTTCATGTCCATTAAACTGGAAATTTAGGTAGTCAAGTTAATGTGCATCTTAAACACTTTAACTTAGTATGATTATATTTTAGGGACTCCGAGCTGGGTTTCGAATTTTCCCGGAATTTCTCAGCCACAATTTCTGAATGTCGAGCATTAAGCTGTCCAAAGATTTGTATTTTGAGTACTTCACCTACAAAATGTAACCATAATTTCTGAAGATCGAGCCTTAAGCTGTCCAGGATTTGTACTCTGAGTACTTCACCTACAAAATGTGTGTGCAGGGTATGAAAAACACTAACCAGATAAATATCCGTGATGCATGAATATAACATTGCCCGTGAATATGGAGGAAACACGTAAATCTAGTTCAGAGATGTTGGACTTTATCAGAGCAATGCCACATGCCATTTAAGGTTAGGTATAATATGTCCGAATGTGCTTGGCTTGCTATTCGAGTTTTGACTGAGTGGTCACCTTGAAGGCGGCCTCAACCAGGAGCAGAACGTGTCATAAAGTTAAGGTGATAATTTGGTACTCAGTCGAGTACGCAGGATAATAATATTGACAAGAGACCTTGAGTGGTAAATATTCAGGAAGTCACGCAGGTCAATATTAAGTACTCCATCTTGATAAAGTGATAAGGAATTATTGTTGTATATGTATATATATCTGAGCAGCGAGTAATAAATTGTCAGGTGTGAGTATGTTTCAACCGTGGAGGTAGCTTTTTGGACATGAAGTGAACCATATTTACTGTTGTTGATATGCTGTTACTAGCGTTTCTCAGGCCTGGTTTTTCTAACAATTGGTTTCAGAGCAAGGTTGGTCTAGAAGAGGGTCCGGAGCAAAAAGGGTGTAATGAAGTGGGTCAAGAAGTGAGTACACCCCAATATGAAATATCCATATAAAATAAGTGATATCAATATAAAATGCTAAATTTGCAATGGAGAAGTTCGATGGAAAGCACACTTTGGGCTTTCTCAACTGAAGGTGAATGACCTGCTTGTACAACAATGGCTGCACATAGCACTATTCAGCTGAGGACAAAAGTAATGAGTAGTGGGAGGATGCAGATCTTAGACTTATTAGCACTATTCAGCTGAACCTTACTGATGAGGTGTTATTCAATATTATAAATGAAAACTCTGCATCAAAATTGTGGGCCAAATTGGAGAGTCTCTGTATGATCAAGTCCTTGAAAATTGGGTTATATCGTAAAAAATGCTGTATATGTTGCCGGTGAAGGAAGGCCAGAGTATTATGGAGCATCTCAATGCTTTGTGAGTTAATGAGCATTGACGCTAAGTTAAAAGAAGAGGATAAGACATTGCTATTATTGACTTCACTTTCTCCATCATATGAGCATCTGATCACAACTCTTTTATAAAGTAAAAGGCGACCGCGTAGTAAAAATGAAGGATGGGAAGACCCCATCAAGCCGTACAAGGGAGAGACAAAAAGGGTAACTCTTTCATATGCGAAGGATGATATAAAATTAGAGGAATTGATTTCAACATTATTTTTTGATGAGATGTAAAAAAGACCCAACCAAGAAAATAAAAGTCCAAAGGCTCTATTCATAAGAGGAAGGATAAGAGATAGAAATCAAATCAAGAGTAAATCAAGATCCAAGTTTAGAGCTGGAGGCTCCAAGGCAAGTGCTGGACTTGTGTGTAAGGTTGGGCATTTCAAGAAGGATTATAATAGCACGAGGCTTGTGTCCAACAAGGATAAAGGTCAACTTTCAGACTCAGAAAGTATTGCAAAGTCATCTGGATCTGTGAATGATGTTCTATATGTTACCCAAGACAAAGATAAATTTGAGTCATGGACACTGGACCCATGTTTCTCTTCCCATATGTGTCCAAATAAGGAATGGTTTCATGATTGCAAATTATTCAATGGAGGATCTGTAATAATGTGGAACAACATGGTTGGAAAGCTATTGGCATTGGTACAATACATATTAAGATGTTTGATGGTGTTGTAAGGACTCTTGCTGATGTGAGGCATGTTCCTGAATTAAGGAAAAAATTTATATCACTTTGTACTTTAGAATCAAATGGTTGGAGGTGGAGAGTAAAAACAGGAACACTCAAGGTATCAAAAGTAGCATTGGTTGTAATGAAGACAAAGAAGATACGAAATCTTTATAAGGTGGTTGGAGATACCATTACAAGAGGAGTGGAAACTACTATTTCTGAAAAAGAAGGTCCCAAAGATTACACTCAATTATCGCATCTTAGTTTGAGTCACATGAGTGAAAGAGGTCTAAATGAATTATCCAAGCAACACTTATGAAGGGACTTAAAAATTGTAATTTAAAACTCTACGAGCATTATGTAATAGGAAAGAAATGGAAGGTAAGCTTTTCCATAGCATTTCATTGCATAAAGAGAATTTTAGACTATGTGCATTCTTATGTTTGGGGCCTTGCACTTGTAGTTTCAAAATCTAGAGCATTATATTTTGTATCTTTGGGTGATGATAACTCTAAGAGAGTATGGGTCTACACCATGAATCAAAAATTCAAGTTTGTCTCTATCTTTAAACAATGGAAGGTGATGATGGAGAAACAAACTTGTAGGGAAGTGAAGTGTTTGAGATCTGATAATGGTGGAGAATAGAAATTTGGAGAGTCTGATATATATTGTAAGAGTGAAGGGATAATTCATCTCTTTAAAATATTGGAAACCCTCAACAACATGGATAAATATACACTCTTGAAGAAATATGTATGTTAAGCAATGCCGGATTGGAGAGCAGCTTTTGTGCAAAAACTATAAAAGTGACTTGTCCTTTGGTAAATATTTCTCCCTCTACCGCTATTGAGTGTAAGACAACTATTGAAGAAATGGACGTTAAGCAATGCCGGATTGGAGAGCAGCTTTTGTGCAAAAACTATAAAAGTGACTTGTCCTTTGGTAAATATTTCTCCCTCTACCGCTATTGAGTGTAAGACAACTATTGAAGAAATGGACAGGTTGGCATGTTGATTATTCTTCACTTAGAGTGTTTCAATGCATAGCTTATGTTCATATTCAACAACAGAAATGACAATGCTAGATCCCAAATCTAGAAAATGTAGATTCTTTGGATATGAGAAGGATACAAAGGGGTATAGATTATGGGATCTAGACAGGTGTTGCCTTGTTGCAAGTAGGGATGTAGACTTTGTTGATACTAGTATGATGGGGATCATTAATATATCAAAAGAAAAGAAAGAAAAGAAAGGAAGAAATTCAGTCAGATGTTATTTTGATAGAATTTGATGTTTTAAGTAAATACATCTCATCTCTTGTAGATCTACCAAGTAAACCATCAGAAGAGCAAAGTCTAAAAGTTATACATGAATGTAGGTATTCAAATAGGGCTAGAATGCCTCCAAAGAGATTTGATGATTCATTTGTAGCTTATGCTCTTCTCATGGAGAATGGTGAGCCTTCTTCATATAAGAAGGCAATAGATCAAGATTGTCAATGATTGCACAGTGCAATTGAAGAGGAGATGAAGTATTTGGTCAAAACCAAAATTGGAGACTTGAAAATTGCCTATGGAAAAGAAAGCAATTGGTTACAGATGGATATTTTAGAGGAAGGAAGGACTTCTAAAAACAGGTGGATTTCAATAGAAAGCAAGGCATATAGCAAAGGGTTAAAGCCAAAAAGAAAGTATTGACTTCAATGAGATTTTTTCACCACTGATAAAAATCTCTTCAGTTTGTGCATCTTTGGCAATAATTGCATTGCATAACTTAGGTTACAGAAGTCTTTATATGGACTGAAGCAAAGTCCAAGACTTTGGTACATGAAATTCAACGCTTTCATGTTGAAGCATGGAAACAACATAAGTGAGTCAGATTGTTGTGTGTACTTTAAGAATCTACATAGACCTAGAGTATTTGATTTAATTATCTTGGTTCTATATGTGGATGATATGTTGATTTCCATTGTGGATATGGCTGAGATGGAAAAATTGAAAACACAACTTTGTAAGGAGTTTGATATAAAGGACTTGGGTTCTTCAAAGAGTGTGTTTTGGATTGAAATCCATGGAGACAAGAGCAAAGGAAAGTTATGGATATTCCAAAGGAGGTATTTGGAAATTTTACTTGTACATTTTGGTATGGGGAATGCCAAAAAAGTATGCACTTCAATGGCAGGCCATTTTAGTGTATCATTGGAGCAATTTCCATCCAAATGAGGAGTAGAAAAAATGTATATCAAATATTCCTTACGCTAGTGTTGTTGTGAGTCAAATGTATACTATGGTCTGCACTAGACCAGAAATCTCATATGATGTGAGTATGGTGAGTAAATATACAGCAAATCCAGGGTAACAACATTGGGAAGTTGTGAAGTGGATATTTTATTACTTGAAAAGGGAATATAAATACTATAAATACTGGCAGTCTTTGATGTGGAGAAGAACCAAGCAGGAGAAATTAATGGATATATAGATTTTGATTTTGCAAGAGACTTGGATAAGAGAGGGTCTAAAACCAGATTTAATTTTACAGGTGTTGATGGTGCAATAAGTTGGAAATCTACACTCCAATCTATTGTTTTCTTTCTACTACAAAGGCAAAATATATAGCAACAGCCGAGCCTGCTAAAGAGGCAATATGGCTACAAAGATTAGCCAAAGATACAGGACTTCCTAATATGAAGTCTAGATTTTCTGGTGATAGCCCGAGTGCTAATCGAGTGGCCAAGAATTAAGTATATAATTCAAGGAAGCTTTGACAAATGTTGAGATTAATTTCCAAAATATTGACACCATGGTAAATGCAACTAATATGTTTACTAATCGTGTTCTCATTGAGAAGTTCAAGTTATGCATGAAGCTGCTCAACGCTCAATGTTGCTCCGTGGAATAATATGATTGATACAAAAGACGGAGATTGTTGTGTTTAGCTCGAGTTCTAACGTCCAATGTTGCTCCGTTGAATAATATGGTTGATACAAAAGATGAGATTGTTGTGTTTAGCTCGAGTTCTAACGGAGTGAGTATTCTGGAATATTTAGGAAGTCCAGCAGGTCAATATGCAGGAGTCCAGCGGGATGACAGTGACGAGGAACTATCACTGTATATATATCTGAGCAGCAAGTAATAAACTATAGGGTGTGAGTATGCTTCACCCGTGGAAGTAGGTTCTCCGGAAGTGAACCCCGTTATTTACCTGTTGTCCTTGATGTTTGATTAATGGGGTTTATGATATGCTGTTACGAGAGTTTCTCAGGCATGGTTTTTTTAACACGTATGAACAAAAGTCCCTCGATTGTGTCATCCGAAACACTACGGGCTTCATCAGTACCTGTTGTCGAGTTGAAGTTGAAATAATAAATCCACAAACTCCTTCCTGTCGGTCCCTCGAGCGGCTCAGTACGGTTGTCTGTGCCAGCGCTCGTCTAGTATTCTTTGGAGGAACATCTCAAGTTTGGCTGCTATTTTCCGTGCTTTTGCTTTTGCTTTTGCACGCTTCTGCCCCAATGTTTTTCGAGATCAAATCTACGCAACGAAGGAAGAAGACCTCCAAGTCCAATACCCCCATTGTTGATGATTTCGTCCATCCATCATCGAGCGGACCTTCATTTTTTCTGTGCTCACCGTCTTTTGACAATAGAAGGATCTGCTGAAGAGCATTCGAGTCATATTGTTTTACGTCATCGCTGCCACTGTCACTGAATTACCATCATGACCATCTGCTAGTAAATCCCCCACAGCGCGATTACTTCATCCCTCCTATTACCCTGCAATCCGTTGTCACGTAGTTTAGAAGAATGTGGTCTTGATTGTATGGAGATTGTTGTATAATATGTGCAAATGTAGCACTAGTGAATTCTAATCGAGGATATTGCTTTTGTTTCTTCTGAACTACTCTTATGTTCACTATAGATGATGGGGGAGGACCTTGCTGATCAGATCATCTTGACTCAACAAAATGAAACGGCCTGCGATTTTGAGCTTCAAACTGGTCGCTGAATGTCTCATGCGACAGACAGGTCCCAAGTTTAGTTGGGCACACTGAACAAGCGCCTACTTATCTCCGTTGATTCTGTGTTAGGCCTAGAAATTAAGCTTTATCAGAATCCAGATCACCATTATTGTGTGTAAAAATATTGCTACCAAATGTACTCGAAGCTGAGAAGACTTTGTCACACAGTTTTAGGTGTCAGGTATGAAGTCTAAAATTGTTGATATCCTCAGAAGAAGATTTTCATGCGAATGAAGAAATCGGAGATGCAGAGCGTCACCTGCAAACCATTCAACACCCATTTGCAAGAGCCGAACCTACCATTCTAGTTGTCAGAAAGAAGAACACAAGAATCTCTCCACCTTGTGTTGCTGAATCCGTTCCAAGATAAAGAGCTCCATAGAGCAGATTTTCCGAAGCACCCGGAAGCAATGATCCAGAGACGCGAAAATTGATTCTTGAGATCCATAAAACATGGCATCAGCAAATATAATTTTCGGGCAAGAGGCAAAGATATGATGATCCTGAGACTTCAGAACTTCCTGCGCTATCTCTTACAAAGAAACGATGTTCGAGCTGAGCCCAACCTTAGAAGCATCATCGGTCCATACTTCTCTCCAAGCTTCTGAAAAGACTAATGGGGTGGGTTCATTGTAATTTTGCGGAGCCAGCCGGCGGAAACAGCCGTGACTTCTTTCATTCCCCACCGCACTGCAACGCATTGACTCTTGCTTTACATCGAATTCCTTCGTACCATCCACACCCACACACACAAAGAGCCTTTAATCTCTTGCTGGATAGTGGTGAGCTTAATATGTTCTCAAAACCTGATCCAACACATTATATACATACAACTCGAAACGAGAAGTCGATAACCGAGTTCAATTTCCAATCCATTTTGACCTTCTATTCTGATAGCAGCAAATACCAAATCCGGCACGAAAGAACCAATTTATTGAACAAATCCTTAAAAGACCAACCCAACAAACCCGGAACACCTCTTACTCAGACGGAGGAGTGGTATTCGATACGGATCGAAACCTTAAAACCATGGATTCTTCTTCCACAGCTGTGAACACGACGTCACATTTACGATTCGGCACAAACTGGAAGAATGTTAGCACATAGCTGTGCAACGATAAGAAAACAGCGTCCTGTAATAACTTATCGTATAGAGTAAGCAGATAGAGCGTGGCGGGAGCAATTTATCATTTCAAGTATTCAAATATAAAATTGGCCAGTAAAGCTCATGATGGACAGTATAAGAGTTTCAATGAATCAGTAAAGCACCATCCTACTCCTGCATTCTTTGAAATGCTCACATGGTATCAGAGTTGAAATTCTCGTCGGTTTCATAATAGAGTTCGTGCGAGGCACATAAATGAAAAAGCCGAGGTGTGGTAGAAGGTACTCTACAAGTAATTAAACGAGATATGAAAAGCTGTTTAACATGCAAATGTCAAAGGGAAAATAATATTTGAGGTTCCAATGATGCCAAACTCGACTAGAAAATTTAGCATTCTAGATCTACCTCTTGTACACGTGGACTTAGTTGGTCTAAATTAATGCAAGTATCTTCATGCTTAAAAGCTAAGAGATTACATATGATTATTTGTGAGTTTCTATATGTTGTGGGTGTAGCTTCTGTATACCAATTCAAATGTATTGTCATACTCTTGATTTTGTTTAAATTGTGGAAAGAAATCAACTAGTTGCATTATTAAATTTGAAAACAAACATAATAGATCAGGACGGAGAGTTTTATGGAAAGGATTTTCTAAGCAATTTTTTGAGAAAATTAGATGGAGAATATATGGAGCGGATTTAATTTCTTTATTCTGGTATAGAGGGGAGTATTTTCTATCATAGATATGACCTATAATTGTTTGTCAAATTCAATTATTGAATGGAAAAAATATGTAAAAAATAGTTCAAAGTGCAAGTTATATAAAATAGACACTTACCGCTTAGGTTTTTAAGTGTATGTCGGGAAGAGTGCAATAAACTGAAAACGTGCTCGACTGAATATTAATTGATGCAAAATTAGATGAGACCTTCTTATCAAGCATATCAAGCATTTAGATGGTCTGGATTCGTGAGATAAGACCAATAAAAGAAATTTTCGATATTTTTCATACTTTTTTTAATGTTCTTTTGTAAAATTATATTTCCTAGACACAAGAAAGGCAAATTTAGTAATGATCTCTCTTAAATTTTATAAGCAAAATTATCCAACCAATTATTACAATATAATTTCAACTGTCATGAATGAATGGTGTCTACGTCTTACAACCCCAACTACTTGGTAATTGTAAGTACAGTAAGTGATAGTAAGTTCATCATGATTGAGTGCATTAAAAACATGAGTAACTTTCTTCAGTCTTATCATATATAGATTTCACCGCGTGTTGATCTAAAAAATTTTCAAGGCTTGAGTAAATATGAAACCAACTGTTTACGGAACTTGGCATTAGCAAAATTAAAACTAGTGCAATAAGGTTGTAAACATCATGCAAAGAAAGAAAAACTTGTGGTACAAGACTTTAAACAATCCAACAGTGAGATCCAATAAATCTTTCACATATATTAATAACGTGTTAATGATAATTTGACCTGTGATACAGCTTTTGTAATTACCTCATGTTACAAATGGATGTAAAAACATGTGTTAAAAAATTAGACCAACTGGTACAACTGGTATAAATCATTTTTGCTATAAACCACCATTTTAGTGATACAAAGAAGAGCACTTGGCATGCTAAAAAACTCTGTAGCTTAAAGTAAACTAAGCAAGGATTTGATTTGATTTGACTTCATCTATTATTGAAAGTCTTCCGTTCACACATACTATTACAAGATGTTTGGATAAGGGATTGATCCATGTGATCTGATAATGACATATATGTATGGGAAAGCTAAAATGCAATCTATTCATAAACTGCAGGAGGATCGACCTTGAAATTGATATAGCGTGGGGTCGGTCATGGAGAAGAACAGTTAGCAGACATTTGACTAGGAGTGAAAGGACTCTAAAACTGATCTGACTCATGTAGGATTATCAAGACAGCTAGTAATTTCGGTCTAAACTGCTTGAACATTAACACAACCCAACAATACACATCAATTGTAAGAGCGTTGTCGTACACTCAGTTACTACAGACATTCAACTTCAAGTTGATATCGACCACATTATCGTGCTAAAGCTCAACCCTGACCCTACACCCTAAACTTGTAAGCCCAATTGAAGTATTCGAAAAGTGTATACCAAACTCAATAAAGGTAACCGCTTTCAGTAGATTCTCCTCTGCAATGATGGAAGAAGCACATTCTACAACTTGTCTCAACCAAAAACGTTATTCCGGGCCTGCCCGTCTTTCATCGAACGTGTTGATTTGGACATCTCTCCGAAGATTAGCTGAATCATGATCGGCAACAGTTTGAGAACTGTGCGGTACTCATGATAAGCAATCAATACGGGTTTTCTAACCATGATTGTTTCCTGACTAGAATAAGGCCATCCCAACAAACAAACTTTACAGACCGAAACAAAATGTCACATTCCGAATGATCACCAACGGTATGGATGATATAGCAATCCTTCTCAAAGGAGGAATTATACGTCCGGATATGTTTTGTTTTATTTCATTTTGGCAGTGACATCACAAGAAACACGGCCGACAAATCCTCAATCCTCGATATTTCCCATAAGTGTCACCTCAAGGGCAGTTGCAAGCGAAGCCTAGATTTAGATTAGCACGCAGGGAACAAGTACTAGTATGGCCCAGGTCCTGGCTCTCAAACATTTGCGATTGTGATGGCGCAACCTGTATGTACATGTTATGATTCTCACTTGCAGTTGCATGGATTGCATGAACAGTCGTTACCACACTTGCATCCTTCGTTGGCGCCTTCAAAGCTGTAAGACCGATTGTAGAGGTACATGCAATCAGTGTGACAAAATTCGTTAAGGAGCGGACTAGACACACGCAACCTAAGGCTTGTGAGTTATATGTTCCAGTGATGTGTAACCTAGACTCCAGGAAACCATCTTAGAACGAAGAACTACGAGGGTTATCGTGACAGAGTATATATGGAGTAAAACAGACACTTAAAAACTCTCGACAGTACTCGGAGAGGTCGTTGCTTGAATTCAGTAAGGGGAAGTACTCAATATCTAGTAAGCATGACTCTGGAGAGAAATCAAGGACATGCCAATCTATAATAATCTGTAAGACACATATTCATCATTGTCTTGTCCTCAGCTCTAGCTTGAGGTCATGCAGATTATGTTTGGACAACATGAATCTTCCCTACTCTCTAGCTACTTGATTGATCAGAACCCCAATACCTCCTTCAGTTTCTAGATCTTAGTCATGGTGGTTGCCGCTTATTACATCTGTACTTTCCTGCACAAAGACATTATCGTATTGATGTATAGAGAACTTACCCTCTCATTTCGGAATCGAAATTGTCCATGGACCTCTTGGAGCAGCAGCTGTCACGAAAAAAATCAACCACAGATCAGCCACAAGGTCTTATACATATGTACAGCACTGCGCTCGCTTGCTATTCCTTGCCAGCAAGAGGATAAGAAGAAGATATAGCAAGGTACTTCTCTCGAAATCTGTGCTTCGCACGAAATGGATACGCATTCCTAAGCATCTCACAGGAGGACACGGAAAGTTATTCATCTGATCGTCTAGGTCACACTGTCCAAACATGCACAAAGTCATGTGATTCAGAGTCTCTGGTCAAAATTTAGGACATATGAGTAAATGGAAATAAGTGCAGCAAAGACAGAGATGAATAGAAACGAATGATTCGAAGGGACATGAGCGTCCAGAATTCGATCGGTGAAGACTGAATCGTGGTACAAAAGATAACGGATGTGAACAAATGTGACTTACTTGTTGCCGCTGCTGCAGTTGCAGCCAGCGCCGCACGAGCAACCAGAGTTTCCGCAGCCAGACATCTTGGAATGTTTGTATAACAAGGTGAAGCTAGGCAAAGCTAATTGGAGCTAATTTCAGTGGAACAAGCAAGAGAACTAGAAGGTTTGAGCTTTGCAATTGGATGGTCCTGCTGAAGATTACCGAACCCTGTCCTCAATTTATATAGTCACTGCGTATCTAGGTGCAACCGGCATACCAGATAAACCTTGTCATTCAAAAGTGGGCATCTATCCAACTCACATCAAACTCCACATTTCAGAGGGCTCGTAAGTCAGCGATACTGTATAGCTTAGCTTAGCTCCGGAAAGTCACGAGAATGATCATTGGCGTTTTTTACTTAGTGTGCCTCCCCAATGGTAAGTGACAGCATGTAATCCTCGATGTCATGTACCTGTTAATTTATTTCCTAGCTGTACATAGGGTTTATATAAAATCCTTGATTCCATCCAGTAATATGTGCGTGCCTTGATGATACGAAACGCAGGTTTGAAGGAAAATGTCATCCTGGAAGAGTATGTGAGTTTCACACCTGACAGTGGAGTTTCACACCTGAGTTTCTGTGGACACCAACTCCAATAACTTGGATTCTGTGCGTTGCGAAATTCAAGTCCAGATTGACACCCCCTCCACACTGAGGGCTCTGATTTACTTACAAGTCACGATACAAGATCATCAAGAGCATAAGTATTAGTGGAAGCAATTAGAGTTCTCCGATGTGGAGGGGGTGTCAAGGTAGCAAATAGGGGTGTTTACCTAGCGGCCTCCTAAATTATACTAATCAAGATGATAACGTATATTTGTATTTGTACAGGAACTATATGAGCGTGATCAATGCTATGTTGCTCCTCGGCGGTTTAGATGCTATGATTCAGTAACAACCCTTCGTAGGTAAAATAACCACCCTCTACTATTCCCCAAGACGACACACATAGGTATTTGGCCCACGTAGATTGATGTAAAATCAGCCATTTATCAAGGACTTTTGGGTTGCTAGCAGTCTAGCCAGGATTAGAGTCGACACGTATAATTTTTAGAGATCTAAGTAGGATGAGCGAACACGTGAAACAGAAACAGCTTATACTAAGTCTTCTATCTCTATTACGGTAACTTGGTCTAATCAATTACTGCATATCGTGTGATAAAATCAATTTATGTTCTTATCTTCAATCTGTTTCACTTATTTCCCTCTATGTATTACCTTGCTTAGATTGTCTTTACATGCGTTGGTGCCTACTTTTCTAAACTACTACACGCTTTCATTACATATACTCCAAGGTTAATCAAGTACTAATATGCAAAATCTGATTACTAGAAGGTATGACCAGATGGACAATGAAACATTCTACAAAGCGGATGTATCTGGTATATGTAAATGAAAACTAAGAATTTACTCACAAACATTCCATTACCAATTGCGTTTCTCGATATAGAGACCAGGTGAAGGTATGCAACACTTGCCCTTGTGTTTGTGATTGATAGGCATTTGGATACACTCTAAACTCTATTTTGTAGCATTCTGTAAACTTAGTTTGCAGAATTTTAGCATTTGAAATATATTTGCATGCATCATTGCCGCACTTAGACTTTGACGTTGGTGTAATTTCGAATACCATTATGCAATAATTCTTCAATCTTTGCATCTTGTTCAAATAGTATTAAAATTCAAACAGGGACGCGTCTTGTAGAGTTTATATACCTCAAGTTCTTATACACTAAATTATGTTTATATTTGTAAGTTTCCAACTATGTTTCTAGATGTTGAGACTACCTGAAAAGCATAGTATTAGGTTTTTGGAGGTCTATAATCTAGTATGCACTTCACAGGCAACGCATTTTTACTCTTGGAAAGATTTATGATAGATTCTATTTCAGAATGTTTAAAGAAAATTTTACTTTGATTAGTTCTTGTCGAAAATTAGTTCATTGAATGCCAAATTTCAAATGCATTTGTAGGTTGAGATTAGGTCCAAGTTATGGCACTAGGTTTCTGAGTGTCTGTCATACACTTCCCCGACTATTCATTTTTGCTTTTGGAAAGCATTCGATTTTACAAGGTATTCAATAGAGCTAAGTTTGAATAGATTTTGCAGAACTTTATCCACTGAATGTGATTTTCCAACTGCGTATTCAAAGACTAATATCAAGTGAAAGGTATTGCACTAGGCTTTTGAGTGTCTATAATACAATACGCACTTCACAGTTCCAATTGTGTTTCTGATTGAACGTCTAATTATGCTTCAGCTTATGGCCTGGGTTTTTCCCCATGGCCAGAACTTCTATATAACCGCAGGATTTTACTGTATCATTCTACTTATATCTGTCATGTCAATCAAGCGGCACATAAGTTAAGTAATTACGTTCATGGATCAGAGGATACATGACCCTCGCCTTCTCAATTTCTTCTTGGGAATTGCAAGTACCAAGCTTTTAGCTTAGATCCCCTTCCGGTTTTTGCTGATGTTTCTAGAGACAACACAAGGTAGGGCATTGAAATTGTAGACCAATAACCAGGAGACACAATTTCAGGATTGGAGGTGTGCCTAGCTATTTGTTTCAAAATCCACGTTTGGTAGGCTTGCCCCAAGGTGATACCGAAGGTCTACATCTTTAGTGCGTCTTTCACCGCCTCCGTGAGGTCTATAAGGGTGATCAACAGGATACATAATCCACGTTTGGTAGGCTTGCCCCAAGGTGATACCGAAGGTCTACATCTTTAGTGCGTCTTTCACCGCCTCCGTGAGGTCTATAAGGGTGATCAACAGGATACATAATCCACGTTTGGTAGGCTTGCCCCAAGGTGATACCGAAGGTCTACATCTTCAGTGCGTCTTTCACCGCCTCCGTGAGGTCTATAAGGGTGATCAACAGGATACATGACAACACCCCTACCAACTTGATACGCACTCACTGCCTGATAAGGGGCTATATATTCCAAGCAAAATACGCCTGATATCCCTGGGTTACTCCGCCCCACACGTAAGTAGCCCAGAGGGATCCCAGGGATCTCTCTCGGCTAGTTGCATACTTTTTATGACTCAAATAGTTTTATATGAAGTCAAAATGTCTAGCCAGTCGTAAGTTTCTTCCTTACATTTAAAAACACAACATGAGGATGTGCACAGGCCTACCTTTTGTACAAGGTATGGGCATTTTGAGTGAAGAGTTCTACCTTTCGGACTCATTAATGCTCCAGTAGTCTTCATGGATCATATGCATTGGGTGTTGGATGGACTATTGGATCGGTCCGTGGTGGTGTTCTTGGATGATATCTTAATTTATAGTAAGACAAAGGCAGAACACATGAATCATGTACGAGAAGTCCTAAGACGACTACGACAATGGAAATTTTATTGCAAGAAGTCAAAGTGTACCTTTTGGCATAAGGAGGTTACCTTCTTGGGTCATAAGATTTCATCAAAGGGGATCAAGATGGAAGAAGAGAAAATCAAGGCCATTACTTATTGGCCTACCCCAAAGGATGCTACAAAAGTACGGGCATTCAATGGATTGGCCAGTTTTTACCAATAGTTCATCCATTATTATATTCATGTAGCTGCACCATTGACTGACCTCTTGGGAAAGAACTCAAGCTTCCAGTGGACCACCAAGCATGAAGAAAGATTCTAGAAGTTAAAGCATATGGTGTCTTCAAGACCCATTCTTCAACCATATGATCCCCAACTACCCTATGTGATTGATTTTGATGCTTCTAACTTTGCATTGGAGCTATGCTACAACAAGAATTCCTAGATGGACTCCATCCCATTGCCTTTGTGTCTTGCCGACTCAATATGGCTGAACAAAACTACTTTTCTTGAGATCAAGAATAACTTGCAATGGTATACGCCACCAAGGTATGGAGGCATTACCTCTTGGGGTAACAAGTGATCGTGCAAATTGATCACAAACTATTGTTGTAGACCTTACACTTGGAACACATGAAGAGTCGACATCATCGATGGGAGGAACAACTCCAACTGTATGACATCAAACTTGAGTACAAACCAGGTTGGTTCTATGTCATCCTTGATGTTTTATCATGATGACCTGGTTTGAAGTCTCTTTCTCTTATCACAATGGCAATTTCAACGGTGTCAATTGACTCCAAGGTCCAAAACGAGTTTCAATCAGCTCTACACCAAGATCTCTTCTTTCAAATGGTACATGGTTGCCTTATGGTATGCGATAAGGAGTACAACACCTTCTTCATCAAGGAGGGCCTTTTATTCCATGAGGACCGGATCTATGTTCCAGCTAAAGGTGATCTTTGACTTGTGCACCTTCAAGAAGCCCATCATTTACCCTTTGCTGGTCACATAGGTGTGGATAAGACCATGGGTACCCTCCAACATAGATGGTGGTGGCCCAACATGACACGAGATGTTTGAGAATTTGTCCGATCGTGTGAGAACTGCCAATGTAACAAGGCCAGCAACCAAAAGCTGAGTGGACTCTTTCAACCACTCATCGTTCCATCCACTCGCTGGGAGTATGTGAGCTTGGATTTCATCACATCCTTGCCAAAGAAAAAACAAGGACACACTGCAATCATGGTGTTTGTGGATAAGCTTAGTAAGCAAATCCACTTAGCACCAACATGTGATACCGTGGATGCTCCAACCTTAGTGAAGATCTACTTTGACTATGTTTTCAAGCATCATAGGATATCACGTGTACTCATCTCCGACCGTGATCCTCAATTTACTAAGAATTTTTTGGCAAGCACTCTTCCAGATACTCGACACCAAGCTTGCTTTGTCTACGGCCTATCATCCTCCAACTAATGGACAAACCAAACGGGCAAATCGTACATTGGAGGATGTGTTGCATGCCTTTGTCAATGTCTACCATACCAATTGGGATGAATGTCTTGCAGTTGCAGAATTTGCCTATAACAATTCTAAACAGACAAGCACCGGATTTTCTCCTTTCTTTCTCAATTTTGGCCAAGATCCTCTTGTTCCAGATTCTCTTCTTGCTCCTCCTCCATCTCAAGTTCCTCATACTTCCATATTCTTGACCACTATATCCCAATCTTTCTAACAAGCCAAGTCTCACCTCCTTGTTGCTTAGAATCACCAAAAACAATATACGGACTACCATCGTCTTGATCTCACCTTTGAAGTCGGTGATAAAGTCATGTTATCCTCTAGTAACCTCCCTCTCTCACTTTATACCCAAGTTCATAAACTTAGCTCTAATTGGATAGGACACTTTGATATCACCCAAATTGTCTCTCTTGTTGCTTATTGACTTTACTTGCCTTGTCACATGCCTATCCATCCTATCTTTCATATTTTCAAGTTAAAACCTTCTATTCCTAAACCCTCTTTCTTTTCCTCTCAAGTCCAACCTCCCCTTCTTCATGTCCCTATCAATGATCATGAGGAGTACAAAGTTGATCGTATCCTTGCACGTCGCCATATTCAACGAGGCCGTCGCCAACATACGGAGTACAAGGTCCTTTGGAAAGGGTATCCCCTTCATGATGTCACATGGGAACCTCTTTCTCACCTCCAGAATGCATAAATGTCCATCCAAGAATTTGAAGCTTCATTGGCAATGAGGACGTCACCAACTACCGGTGTGTGAATATGTAACAATATGGAGTTTAGCGATAAAGTTAGTCGGGCTTACAAAATAGCACATAAGACAAATTATCCTAGAATATTCTGGAAGTATCTAGGAAGCTTCTTGGGAAGTTTCCCGGCTAACTTAACTTGCACCTCAAGTAAATAACTTCTAGAAGGAAACTTCTAGAAGGAAGCTTCTAGAAGCTTCCAACTAGCTTAGCTTGCACGCCAAGTAGATGGCTTCTAGAAAGAAGTTTCTTGAGAAACTTCCTAGTTAACTTGGCTTGCACTCTAAGAAAGCGGCTTGAAGAAGCTTCTTGAGAAACTTCTCAAGGGCCCTGTTTGCTACCTATAAATACCAAAGCCAAAGCTCATGCTAGGCATTCGGAGTTTTCCCACATTCAAGTGTCCCAATGTGAGTTTCCACTCTCCTATTTCTCTCCTCCGTCTCGGTCTTTTACAAGTTGGAATCATGGAAATGAAAGAAAGAAATTTTAATCATAGCTTTCATACTTTTATTCTTATTTGTAAAAACAACATGGAAGTATGTAAATTATTTTACCAAGACAAAAGAAAGGCAATATTTAGTAAAGATCCCTCTTAAATTTTATAAGAAATAATAATCAAACCAAATATTACAATAACAGTTCAACTGTCATTTGGTAATCTTTCTAACTAGAATGAATGGTGGCTACAAGTTACGACCTAGTGGGCAATTGCAACTACAGTAAATAAGAATTCTTTAAGAATTTCATAACGATTGAGTGTGCATAAAAAACATCAGTAACTTTCCTCAAATTTACCATATATAGATTTACTCATGATTTACTCTATATATCCTCAAGGATTGAGAAAATATGGAATCAACTGTCTAAGGAGCTTGGTATGGCAAAAGCCAAACTTGTGAAAAATGCAAGAAAGAAAATCTTATGGCACAAACCTTTTAACAATATCCAAGAGTGAAATCCAATAATCTTTCACACCAATTAATAAAGTGTTAACTTTATTAATTGACTTGTGATGCATCTTTGTATCTTATAAATTATCCCATGGTACAAATTGATGTAAAAAATATGGATTCAAAAACCAGCTCAACTGATAAACCACAGCTGCTATAATTCACCATTTTAGTGTTATAAAGAAGAGCACTTGACATGCTAAAGAACTCTATGGCTTAATTTAAGCAAGTACAGATTGTTTAATTTGATTTGACTTCATCTCTTATTGAAAGTCCTCCTTTCACACATACTATTACTAGATGTTTGGATACGGGATTGATTCATGTGATCAATCAATGACATATTTGTATGGGAAAGTCAAAATGCGGTCTATTCATGAACTCCCGAAGGATCGACTTTGAAATTGATGTAGCATGGGTTCATGGAGAAGAACAGGTGGCAGACATATCACTAGGATTAAAAAGACTCTAAAACTGATCTTACTCATGGAGGATGTCAAGACAGTGAGTAATTTTTGGCCTAAATTGCTTGAACATGAACATACCCCAACAATGCACATTAACTGTAAGAGCGTTGTCGTACAATCAGTTACTACAGAGATTCAAATTCAAGTTGATATCGATCAAATTATTGTTTTAAAGGTCAATCCTGAACTCTTATGAACTTGTAACTTGTAAGACCAATTGAACGCTTTGAAATATGTTTGCCAAAGTCAATAAAGATAACCGCTTTCAGTAGACTCTCATCTGCAATGATGGAAGAAGCACATTCTACAACTTGTCGATGTCCAGAACGTTATTCCGGGCCTGTTCGTCTTTTTTAGCAAAAATCGAACATGTTGACTGTGGACATCTTTCCAACAAATTTCTGAATCATGATCGCAACAGGTTGGGAACCCTGCGGTACTCATGATAAGTAATCAATACGGGTTTCTAACCGTGATTGCTTGAGTAGAAGACGGTCACAAGACGGCCATCCAATCAAACAAACTTTACAGTGCGAAACAATATGTCACATCCCGAATGACCACCACCGGTATGAATGATATAGCCATCCTTTTCAAACGAGAAATTATACGTAACGATATGTTTTATTTCAATTCGTCAGTGACATACACATGAAACACCGCCGATAAATCCTCAATCCTCGGTATTTCTGATTCGTGTCACCTCAAGGGCACTTGCAAGCGAAGCCTAGATTTAGATTAGCACGCAGGGAGCAAGTACTAGTATGGCCCAGGTCCTGACTCTCAAACATTTGCAATTGTGATGTCGCAACCTGTATGTACATGTTATGTTTCTCACTTGCAGTTACATGGATTGCACGAACAGTCGTCACCACACTTGCATCCTTCGTTGGCGCCTTCAAAGCTGTAAGACCGGTGACAGAGATACATGCAATCAGTGTGACAGAATTCCTTAAGGAGCGGACTAGACACGGGAACCTAAGGCTTGTGAGTTATATGTTCCAATGATGAGTAACCTAGACGCCAGGAAACCAGCTTAGAACGAAGTACTACGAGGGTTTCTCGTGACAGAGTATCTCTGAGTAAACAGGCACTTAAAAACTCTCGACAGGACTCGGAGAGGTCGTTGCTTGAATTGAGTAAGGGGAAGTACTCAATATGTAGTAAGCATGAGTCTGGACAGAAATCAAGGACATGCCGATCTATAATAATCTGTAAGACACATATTCATCATTGTCTTGTCCTCAGCTCTAGCTTGAGGTCATGCAGATTATGTCTGGACAACATGATTCCGTACTCTCTAGCTACTTTATTGATCAGAACCTCATTCAATACCTCCTGCAGTTTCTAGATCTTAGTCATAGTGGTTGCTGCTAATTACATCTGTACGTTCCTGCACAAAGACTTTATTATATTGATGTAGAGATAACTTACCCTCTCATTTCGGAATCGAAGTTGTCCATGGACCTCTTGGAGCAGCAGCTGTGAAGAAAAAAATCAACCACAGATCAGCCACAAGGTCTTATACGTATATACAGCAGCGCGCTGCCTTGCTATTCCTTGCCAGCAAGAGGATAAGGAGAAGATATAGCAAGGTACTTCTCAAAATGCTGATTCGAAATCTGTGCTTCGCACGAAATGGATACGCATTCCTAAGCGTCTCACTGGAGGACAAGGAAAGTTATCAATCTGATTGCCTAGGTCACACGAATTTTTCCAAACGGGCACAAAGTCATGTGATTCAGAATCTCTCTATTCACAGATTCAGGACATATGAATAAATGGAAACAAATGAAGCAAATACAGAGACTAATGGAACGGATGATTCGAAGGGACATGAGCGTCCCGAATTCGATCGGTGAAGACTGAATGGTGGTACAAGGGATGATGGATCTGATTTAACGTGACTAACCTGTTGCCGCTGCTGCAGTTGCAGGCAGCGCCGCACGAGCAACCAGAGTTTCCGCAGCCAGACATCTTGGGATGTTTGTATAACAAGGTGAAGCTAGGCAAAGCAATATAAATCGGATTGGAGCTAATTTCAGTGGAAAAAGCAAGAGAACTAGAAGGTTTGAGCTTTGCAATTGGATGGTCCTGCTGAAGATTATTGAACCCTGTCCTCAATTTATATAGTCACTGCGTATCTAGGTGCAACCGGCATACCAGATAAACCTTGTCATTCACAAGTGGGCATCTATCCAACTCACATCAAACTCCACATTTCAGAGGGCTCGTAAGTCAACGATACTGTATAGCTTAGCTCCGGAAAGTCACGAGAATGATCCTTGGCATTTTTCTCTTAGTGTGCCTCCCCAATGGTAAGTGACAGCATATAATCATCGATCTCATGTACCTGTTAGTATAGATTTCCCAGCTGTACATAGCTTACATATAAATTTGTTGATTCCATCTAGTAACATGTGCGTGCCTTGATTATATGGAACGCAGGTTTTAAGGGAACTGTCATCACCGAAGAGGATGTGAGTTTGATATCTGACCTCCGTGGACACCAACTTCAATAACTTGGATTCTGTACCTCGCGAAATTGAAGTCCAACTTGTAGTGCAAACTATTCTAATCAAGATGATGACGTATCTGTGTACAGGAACTATATGAGCATGATCAGTGCTATGTTGCTCCACGACGATTTAGATGCTACGGTTCAGTAATTAGCCTTCGTAGGTAGATCAAGAACCTGTAGTATTCCCCCAAACGTTACTCAAAGGTATTTGTCACACGTAGATTGATGTGAAATCAGCCATTTATCAAGAAGATTCGATCGCGGAATTGCGGATAGTCTAGCCAGAGATAGAATAGACACGTATAACTTTTAGAGATCTAGAAAGATGAATGAACAAAAACAACCTAATCTAAGTTTACTACCACTAATACGGTAACTTGGTCCAATTAGTTACTTGCATATTGTGTGACAAAAGGAGGCGCATGAGGAAAAAAAAAAAATTGATAAGTTTTCAATTGAAATATATCAATTTCTGTTCTTATTTCCAACTATTTCACTTATTTCCCTGGTTCTTATTTCCAATCTATTTCGCTTATTTCACTCCATGTATTAGCTTGCTTAGAATACCTTCAATTGTCTGTACATGCGTTTGTGATTGCTTTTATAAACTACTCTGAGCTTCATTACTTATACTCGAAGCTTAATCAAGTAACAATATGCAAAATCTGATTAATAGAAGGTATGACCAGATGGACAATGAAACTTCCAACAAAGTGGATGTATCTCATGGTATTAGAAAATGGAGACTTTACTCACATACACTCCATGACCAATTGCGTTTCTGGTTAAAGAGACCAAGGTAAAAGATCCAACACTTGCCTTTGACGTTGGTGTCATTTCTAATATCATTATCCACTGGTTCTAGTATCTTTGCATCTTGTTCAAATAGTATTAAAAGTCTAATAGTGACGCGTCTTGTAGAGCTTCTATACCTCAAGTTTTTTTTATGCCAAATTATGTTTACAAATTCTAAGTTTCCAACAACTGGAAATGGAAAGTAGTGGGAGCATTAAACAACCCAAAGTGCATATGATTTATGAAAATGTGCCCTAATGGTAGTGAATGTGGTTTTATCCTTGTCTTCTTCTCGGATGGATACTTGACTATAGCCTGAAAATCCACCAAGAAAACTATAGCAAGGATGACCAGCTACTTGGTCCAAAATAGTATCAATAAAAGGCAAAGGATGATGATCATTCCTCGTGACTGCGTTCAGCTTGCAAAAATCTTGGCACACTCAAATCTTCCCATCTTCTTCTTTGGAACAATGACAATGAGAGAAACCCACTCATTGTTCAAGACGGGAAAGATTATTCTGGCCTCCAAGTACTTTTCTATCTCATCCTTCACCAACAGTGAGTACTTCAGGTTCAGGCAATATTGTCTCTGCCAAACCGGAACTGCACCTTGAACAAGATCAATCCGATGTTCCCCAAATTGTTTGGAATCCTTGGCATTTGATTGATAGACCAGGAAAATACATCCTGGTACTCAATAAACAAGGCAGTGTCTCCTACCAACTCATCCAAAGTGATTATCTTCTAAACTTTCAAAGCTTTGCCTTCGGACAAGACAACATCTTGACAGTCATTGGGATTGATGGCTCCTTCAACATGGTTGACTTGGCTTAACTTGAGGTGAACAGAGTTCAAACCCCCTTCCTCCAAATTATTTTCACCCGAGGTGATGTCATATGGGTCTTCATCTTTGACCTCTACCTTGTAGCATTCCAAGTAATTGACTTGGACTTCTTCATTTAAGTCTTTGGAAGACTAAGACAATGAATCTTTGGATTCATCTTTGTCTTTTGACAAAGTTGTTTCTCCAACGTGGGGAACCTTTGTCCAACTCACTGTCACTAGCTTCTGGTCTTTGGAAGAGATGTCCTTGAACCTCAACTTCAGCTGGTGCCTATCCACAACAACTTGAGCATTGTACAACCAAGGTCTTCCAATCAACCATGGATAACCAGTTTTGGTCATTGGTCTCAACAAGATGTAATTCAACTTGAACTGCACTCCACCAATGATTCTAGTAATGTTTGACAACATGCCCAAAGGTCATCTTCCCAAACTTCAAAATTTGGGGTGTAGGCTCAAAAGGGTGATACCCCAATTGGTGTGTGGTATCCTTTTTCATGACATTCACACCGGTGCCAAAATCAATAAAGTAACAATCAAAAGGAACAATGGTTCATCAACAAGGTGACCTTGTTCAAAAAATCTTGGCAAAAGCAAGAAGTGATGAACTACTGGAAATAATGCTTTGGTAGCACATGAATACAAAACTCCCAATGGCTTGGAAGAGACTGATGATGGTCCATAGATTCCATTCTTGCTCTGATACTAATGTAAAAGACCAAGGAAAGAAAGGACAGAAATAGAAGAATGGAAGATTGGAATAGGTCACATCAAAACTCTCAATCAAGGAAAACTCTAAATGCCTACCATGAACTTAATACTTGGTATTTATAAGCAATTTAGGTACAAGGTTCTCAAGAAGCTTCCAAGGAAGGTTCCTTCTCAAAGCCATATTTCTTGGAGTGCACACTAAGCTAGCCATCAACTTGGCATACAAGTTACTCAATCCCTAGAAGGTTTACTAGAAGCTTCCTAGATGCTTCTAGGATATTTGACCAAGAAGCTTCCTAGATGCTTTTAGAACAATAATAGCATTCTTAGGTTATGCTAGTTTTCTACTATATGTTTGCTTATTTTAGTAACCCATTAGCTCCTACTAACTCTTATGAAAACTCCATATTATTACACTTAGCTTGCTAGATGAACTTTGTAAAGTTTAAAGGAAAATATTAAGATACAAAGAAAATGATTGACTTTAAAAAAAAAAACACAAGAGCATCATATTTTCTATGATATCTCTTTCAACTTTGGAATTTTTCAAATAATAAACTTTCAAAATCCATATCTCACAACCTACATATGATCTCTCTATGATTTTATTTTCTTTTGATTTACCTAGTCCAAAATTTCTCAATATATCATATGGGAATTTTTAGACTAAATAAACAAGACTTTGAATCTAGATAATTGTCTACTTGACTTGAGAATCAACTCCCTTTCTCTCTCTCAAGTGTACAAGATGAACATAATCACCTCCAAGATATCATGGTGTGCTACAAGGTAGATAAATGACTCGTCACTCTCCAGATTAATGTTGGCTTTTTTCTCAAAATGTATGCCTTCATACTTTCCTTTTTGAAAATATAGAATTGCACAAGATAAATACATAAACTACTTCTAAAGAGGTCTTTTAATGGAGAAAAATACAAGTAAAAATATGCTTTTTAATTTCTCTAACCTCAAGAATGCCTTTTGTGATAGTTTCTATATGCTCCATATGCTAAAAAATAAGAAGTTGATATCAAGAATAAACAAGGATAATAACTCAAAAAGAAAACTCTTAGCCCCTTTCCATATCTCTTATCATTCCTAAATCATTCATTAACTCTCCAATACCAAAGCTCTTCTAAAATGAGACATAAGAGAATATTTTACAAATATAAATACATAACGTACTTCTCTCACACTCACAAAAAGTGTCCTATAGAGTTATAGGTTCCTTCAAGATCAAATATCATAATAATATCACTCTTGCATATAAGCACTAATTCTTTACTTCTCAACTATAGGTTCAGTATTAACTAAATTAGAGGTATCACTAATTGAGTAAGTTTTTCTTCACAAGGGAAAATATCTAATATTCAATTCTTGTGTACTCAATAGGACCACTTGGTTAAACGTAATTACATTGGTGTGATTCTCTTAAGTAGGATCATAAAAGAGAATCTCATAGCAATGTAGTACCTTGTAGTGGATGTTATATAAGAGTACATTGGTGGTAGATCTATGCAAACACAACTAATACTTTTGAGATACTTAAGTAGTCAAACACATTAGCAGCAAACATGCACATAGTTGATCCATATAATTTTTGTGTTTGTTGTGTTTTTACTTTAGTGGTTACTACAAGGGCCTTGTCCCTTAATAGGTGTAAGGAATGTGAATTTGCAATCTAAGAAACAAGCTCAATCATGGCATGACATGGAGAAACTTATACACAGATTTTTATGTGGTTTGGCCAAGAATTTGCATGCGTCCACAACTGCACTGATTGCAATACTAGGCTATACTATCACATTGGTTACAATGTGTCATTGCACTCATATGAGTTCTCATCCCAGTTGGAGCTGCAACCCCCACCTCAGACCACATCTGCAAAGCCTATCAAAGGGTCATGAACTAAAGACTCCACACTCAAAAGTAGGTTATTGAATAGTTCACACCTCATTAATGATAATGTAGACTCATAACCTCTTGTTGGAGCATTGTCTTTGTCCTTCAAGACCAATCCATGTTTGTAAATGAAAAATGTTCAATTGAAAAAATTTCCATGTTTGGAAATATTACCTCTCTCTCAAGTTGAAGGTATCTCTAGTTTTTCCTGTTGTTTAATGGGAAAATAACCAAGCTTAATGTTGTTTGCTCTTGATGTCATTAACTTAGCAATGACCTTCCAAATATGTAGTTGCTATTAGAAAACATATATTAGCAAGTGCAACTTGTACATAATGTATGAAGGCCCAATGATGTATCTATGGATATAATCACAACCATAAAGATGCAAGAAAGAGATATTTTTGGCAAACATCCCTCTAATATTCTGTGGTCTTTCTTATTCAACTATCTGCTAAGAATAATCCAATACATGATCAACAATCTAAACTTCTTTCATGAGGTCAATACTAGCAATTTACAAGAATTTTAGATTATCACTTTCCAATAAAAGGAATTTGACAATCTTTGATGGTATTTCTCTCTCCTTCAAGAGGAAATTAGCATAATAAATGAAGGATTTGTAGACCAAACCATTACTACAAGGTTCTATAGTCTCTCTTCAAAACAAAGGCATAGGTGAAGTAAGATAGAAGATAATATTTGTAACCCTTTTGCTACATTTTTTTATCTAGATCTTTTGATTCCTCAACTAGGAAATTGTTTAAGTCACAACCTCCCATCACTTGTCACTAATTTTCAGAAAGGATAGTGCTCAAGGACTACTCCAAATATATTTCTCATCAAAGAAAAGAAATCCAATTCCATATATAATTATTATTCAATCCAGCTCTACTACAACTCAATTTCCCTATCTAGTGTCATTTTTATCACTCCAATCAATCAAGACAATTGATGGTATGTTTATATTGCTACTGCTCAACATATGACCCATTAGCAACCTTTCTTCTTGTTTCATGCTAAACTTACCAGCTTAACAAGTTAACTTGGTTCATGGCTCTACACTTTCATTCTTGGCCATGGATTGCTTCCTCTAAGCTTGCCTATTTAAGAGGCCTATACATTAGAGGATTTTCTATTCATGTTATGTTCATGTTCATGTTTCTTCATGGAATAAGAATCGCTTTTCAACACTTCAATAGAGAAATTCTCATGGATCATTTTCTTTAAAAGAAACATGTATTTTTCTCTGTGATTATCTACAAAATTTGATAGCATCATTCACTATTATACGATCATTTGTTTCAAGGAGAGTTAGTTCAACCATTCCAAGTAATATCTCTTTCCACTACAAGTACTTCATAGCCATCTTCAACATCTTAGCAAAGACTATTTACTATCTGCTATTTTGATCTCTAAAAGGTGGTCCAAATCCATACTAAACTTTTTTCTTTCCCATTTTTCTTTCAAGGCAAGAAACTCAAACTCCATTTCTCAAGGAGGAGCAACTAGAGCTACATTTCCCCGAACATTCATCATCTATAATTTTTATGGGCCTATCTCTACTGGTACCTATATTGGTTATAGATAATTTATGACATTTATTGATTACTTAACCATATGCAATTCTTTTCATCTTGTTACATACAAGCATGAATTTCACTTGCTTTAAAGAATATGTGAACTAATCATAAACTCAATTTAATCAAAAGGTTATTTTTATCTTGTTAGACAAGCAGAAAGTACAAGTCTACAACATAACATCTTTTTTGCAAAATTAAAGGGATAATGCACCTACATATGCATACAATACTCCATTCACTTTGTAGCAAAAGATGAATTTTGAGTGGAAGAATAGAACATTGATCGAAGTAGGTCTAGTTTATGTTATTTGAATCTACTTTGAGTAAAAAAATTCCTAGATGAAAAAAATCAGGTATCATATTTACTTGAATATCTTTAGTTTATATGAACTCTTTGTGCTCATGAGCAATAGAGTACTCATAGAACTTTACATCTCTCAATAGGAATATATGGTGATTTCAAAATATTGTTGCCAATAAGATTATTTCTTGGTTGTAATCCAATAAAATACATTTATAAAACTTGGAACCAAGTTTAGATCAGCCAAACTGTAGAGCATATACATGTGCAATGGACCTAAAAATTTGTAGTAATGATAAACTAGGCATTTGACCTAATGAGAGTTAGGATGGTGAAGCATGAGGGGAAATAGCTTTGGTTGGATTATCATTTTGCAAGAAATGTTCATCTCTTCTCCTTCTCCTAACTTATTCTTATCAAATCTTCTAAGTAACCTTGTAGCAAGTAACACTATAGGTCATTATTTTCTCTTCTAATACCATCATTTTGTTCTCTTGCTAGCACTCCATTGAGGTCAAAAAGTTGCCTTGCAATTCAAGTGGGCCAAAACTCCTTGTTCCTCCTTAGATTATACATATTGATTATCCATGTAAGGGAGAGAGACTTAGCACTCAAATCCAAAAGTATGATGAAGTTTTAGGGGCTGCTAAGCAAACCACCACTCCTTGCAAAGAAGATGCAGTGGTTGTTGAATAATCTATATTACACCTCAACACTAAGACCAATGAACATTGACCTTATCACACAAACAAAGCAACATAAAAGAACTAAATATGTAGACATTAGTTTTCATTGTTTTAGAGAAAGAAATGAAGAAATATAATATTTTATTTACCATATTGATAATAAATGAAATATATTTAATATCCTCACAAGAGGAGTAACAAGGAGCTTGCATGAGAAAATTACTCATGCGCTAGATGTCAAAGATAATAGGGGGTTTCAATTATAGTTTTATAGGTGGTGAATAGGACTTAAGGTTTGATTTTTTTATGGTTAAAAGCCCCAAAGATGTAAAATGCTATTAAACCCATAAAAAATAACGCACAACCTGGTGGTCTTTTCCCAAAAAATGTCTCCCTAATATTTTATGGGTACTAATAAATCTATTATTGAAACCACACAATGTATAGTCTCTTAAATTACTAGTATATCCATTAAGGAGATGTGTTAGATGAGTGTGAACACATCTAATGCTAATGAGACATTTTAATAATCAAAAACATCATCAAATAAGTAGTTAGTCTAAGGGCCTTGTCCCTTCACATGTCAATGTAAGTTCATTTACTCAAATTAACTTGGCATGTAGGAGATATCAAAATTCTATTGGTTTTACCAAGTTAGAGTTCATTTGGTAGTGGAGGTTGGCAAAGTTAGGGAGATACGTGTAGACATTGTAGCATATTATAATTTCTTATTAGGATAAGATCATGGATTCCTAAGAAATATTCCTAGAAGCTTCCTTTTGATTCCAAAAAATATACTTTAATGCACATGTGAGTGGTTGGGTACAATCAAACTGTCATTAATTGGAGTTCTTGGTCTATTGGTGTCACATTTACTTGTGAATTCAAACAAAGGGACTTCTAGGCCAAAATGGCTTTTTTGGCTGAAAGTTGTAGTAGGGTGAAGGTCTCTTTTCAAGACAAAGATTTCCTAGGGCAAAGGATTTCACACCAAAGGTTTTCTTGTCTGACAACCTTCTTCACCAAAGAGCCATGCTCTGTGCTCTTTATCTAGATCTACTACTGCTTGTTCTTCCATGGCACATTCCTTCCATGTCATCTTCCCCTTGAAGGTGCAGTTCTCCTCAGGGTGGAAGATAAGCAATCATAAACCTCACATCTTCACTACTATTTCTATACATTTTGGTTAAGTTTTGCAAGTTTGAAAGAAAAAGGTGTACTTTAGAAAGAGGTGAGGTATCACAATATGTCTACCTCAAACCAAGTCAACTCTGAAGACCTCTTAGCTAGGAACTAAGCTGGAAGAACTTATCAAGGACTTTGTTGACTTCAAGTTTCTAGTCAGAGCTAAGGAAAGAAGAAGACCACCATTTTACTTGTGACACAACATTTGGTACACAACTTGTAGGAACATTTGGTACACAACTTGTAGGAAGCCGGGACACGCTAATACAAAGTGTTTCTCTAATTGTTCCTCTTCCTCTTTGCATCAGATGGAATGGGCACCTGAAGTGAAATGCCTGAGTATTATGAGGAGGAGGAGAAAGATCAAGTCTTTGCATCATAAGAAGTACCTCACATGGTATTGGGGTTGAAGTTCTTGACTGTTTCAAAAGGAAGTTCATGCAAGGCACATAAATTAGGAAGCACATGTATGCTAGAGGATACTATACAAGTATTTTAACGAGAAATTAAACTTCTTTAACATGCTTATGTCAAAGAGATCAAAAACTGGAGCTTCCAAAGATGCTAACTCGACTAGAAATTTAGCATTCTACGTCTACCCTTTGTAGACATGGACTTAGTTGGTCTGAATTAATGCAAGTATCGTCATAAGATAAGAATTACATGATTCTTGTTTGCGACTTTATCTATATGTTTGTGGGTATATATACCGAATCAATGCATTAAGTAATCTTCTAAGTTTTGTTTATATTGTGAAGAGACAATTAACTAGTTGCAATATCAAAACTGAAAACAAACGGAATAGATCAGGATGGAGAGTTGAAACGATTATTTAAAAATTTGTGTTTGAGAAAAGTAGGTAGAGAATACATGTAAAGGATTTAATTTCTGTATTCTGGTATTGAGAAGGGTATTCTCTATCTTATGACTAGCTATAAGTTATATTTTATGTCAAATTCAATAATTGAATAGGAAAAGACTCTAATGAATACACCAAAGTACAAGTTATGTAAAAGTAACTTCCGCTTAGATTTCGGGCCTGAGCTGGGAAGAGCGCAATGTAAAGATTGAATACGTGCTCAATTACATAGTTAAATGATGCAAAATTAGTGGGGATCTTTCTTATCAAGCATTTGAGACTTGAGATGGTTTGGATTCATGGCACAAGGCGAATGAAAGAAATTTTAATGAAGTCCATACTTTGACTTTAAGCCCATACCTTTAATTTAGTTTTGGTAGAAATAGGATGAAGGTATGTAAATTATTTTGCCAAGTCTCAAGAATTCTACATTTAATAAAGATCTCTCCAAAATTTATGAGCAGAATTATCAAACCGATATTACTGTCAAAATATTACAAACTGTCATTTGATAATCTGTGTAACTAGAATGAATGGTGCCTACATGTTACAACCTCACCTAGTAGGCAATTGCAACTACAATAGGTGAGACTTTATAAGAAGTTCATCATGATTGAGTGTATGTAAAAACCATTAGTAATTTCCCTCAATGTTACCATATATAGATTCCCCGTGTATTGTTCTAAAATAACCTCATAGATTGAGAAAATATGGATCAACTGTTCGGGAACCTGGCATGGCAAAAGTAAACTTTATGAAATAAGGTTCTAAACAACATGCAAGAAAGAAAATCTTGTGGTACAAGCCTTTTAACATTATCCAAGAGTGAAATCCAATAAATCTTCACATATATTACTAAAGTGTTAATGATAATTCGACTTGTGAGACATCTTTTGTAACTCATAAGTTACCTCTTATTACATATGGATGTGAAAATATATATTCAAAATCCAGACCAACTGATAAACCATAGCTGCTATAAACCACCATTTTAGTCTTATAAAGAACAGCACTTGACATGTTGAAGAACTCTATGGCTTAATGTGAACTAAGCAAGTATTAGATTTGATTCGATTCGATTTGACTTCATCTGTTATTGAAAGGCCTCCGTTCACACACATACTATCACTAGATATTTGGATAAGAGATTGCTCCATGTGATCTGACAATGAAAATATGTATGGGAAAGTTAAAATGCGAACTATTCTTGAACTGCACGAGGATCGACCTTGAAATTGATAAAGCATGGAGAAGAACAGGTGGCAGACATTTCACTATGAGTAAAAGGACTCTAGAACTGATCTGTCATTGGGGATATCAAGACAGTGAGTAATTTTCGGCCTAAATAGCTTTAACATGAACACAGCCCACCAATACAGATCAACTGTAAGATCATAATCGTATGTTGCTATAGAGATTCAGTTTCAAGTAGATATCGATCACATTATTGTTTTGAAGGTCAACCCTGAACTCTGATGAACTTGTAAGCCCAATCGAACGCTTTGAAATGTGTATGCCAAACTCAATGGAGGTAATCGCTCCTCTGCAATGACATCGAAGAAGCAGATATTACAACTTGTCGACGTCCAGAACGTTATTCCGGGCCTGTTCGTCTTTCTTAGCAAAAAGGACGTGTTGATTGTGGACATCTTTCCGAAGATTAGCTGAATCATGATCCGCAAGAGTTTTGAGGCGCGGCGGTACTCATTTATAAGCAATCAATACTGGTTTCTAAAAGTGATTGCTTCCTGAGTAGAAGACGGTCATAAGACGGCCATCCAACCAAACAAACTTTTTAGTCCGAAACAAAATGTCACATCCCGAATGACCACCACCGGTGTGAATGATATAGCCATCCTTGTCAAATGAGCAATTCTACGTACGGATATGTTTTATTTCAATCTGTCAGTGACATACACATGAAACACCGCCGATTAATCATCAAGCTTCGATATTTCTCATTCGTGTCACCTCAAGCGGAGTTGCAAGCGAACCATAGATTTAGAATAGCACGCAGGGAACAAGTACTAGAATGGCCCAGGTCCTGGCTCTCCAACATTTGCGATTGTGATGTCGCAACCTGTATGTACATGTTATATTTCTCACTTGCAGTTGCATGGATTGCATGAACAGTCGTCACCACACTTGCATCCTTCGTTGGCGCCCTCAAAGCTGTAAGACCGGTGATAGAGGTACATGCAATCAGTGTGACAGACTTCCTTAGGGAGCGAACTAGAGACAGGAAACCTAAGGCTTGTGAGTTATATGTTCCAGTGATGAGTAACCTAGATGCCAGGAAACAATCGTAGAACGAAGTACTACGAGGGTTTCTCGTTACAGAGTATCTATGGAGTAAAACAGACACTCAACAACCGTCGAGAGGACTCAGAGAGGTCATTGCTAGAATCGAGTAAGGGGTAGTACTCAATCTGTCGTAAGCATGACTCTGGAATGAAATCAAGGACATGCCGATCTATAATAATCTGTAAGAAACATGTTCAATTTTACTCTTGTCATCAGCTCCAGTTTGAGGTCATCTAGATTAAGTCTTGACAACATTATTCCCTATTCTCTAGCTACATTATTGATCAGAACCTCGTTCAATACCTCCTGCAGTTTCTAGATCTTAGTCATGGTGGTTGCTGCTTATTACATCTGTACTTTCCTGCACAAAGACATTATTATATTGATGTAGAGAGAACTTACCCTCTCATTTCGGAATCGAAGTTGTCCATGGACCTCTTGGAGCAGCAGCTGTCAAGAAAATAATCAATCACAGATCAGCTACAAGATCTTATACATATATACAGCAGTGCCCTGTTTCGCCATTCCTTGCCAGAAAGAGGATAAGAAGAAGATATAGCAAGGTACTCCTCAAAATGCTGATTCGAAATCTGTCGTTCGTGTGAAATGGATACGCATTCCTAAGCGTCTCACAGGAGGACATAGAAAGTTATCGATCTGATCGTCTAGGTCACACAAATTTGTCCAAACGGGAACAAAGTAATGTGATTCAGAATCTATCTGTTCACAGATTCTGGACATATGAATAAATGGAAACAAGTGCAGCAAATACAGAGATGAATGGAAACGAATGAGTCGAAGGGACATGAGCGTCCCGAATTCGATCGGTGAAGACTAATCGTGGTACAAGGGATGACGGATCTAAACAAATTTGACTTACCTGTTGCCGCTGCTGCAGTTGCAGGCAGCGCCGCACGAGCAACCAGAGTTTCCGCAGCCAGACATCTTGGGATGTTTGTATAACAAGGTGAAGCTAGGCAAAGCAATATATATCGGATTGGAGCTGATTTCAGTAGAACAAGCAAGAGAACTAGAAAGTTTGAGCTTTGCAACTGGATGGTCCTGCTGAAGATTATCGAACCCTGTCCTCAATTTATATAGTCACTGCGTATCTAGGTGCAACCGGCATACCTGATAAACCTTGTCATTCAAAAGTGGGCATCTCTCCAACTCACATCAAACTCCACATTTCAGAGGGCTCGTAAGTCAGCGATACTGTATAGCTTAGCTCCGGAAAGTCACGAGAATGATCTTTGGCGTTTTTCTCTTAGTGTGCCCCGCCAATTGTGTGTGACAACAGCATATGATCATCGAACTCATGTATCTATTAATATAGAGTTCCTAGCTGTAACATTGGGGCTTAGCCCCATGTTACCTTTTTGTCTCTCCCTTGTACGGCTTGATGGGGTCTTCCCATCCTTCGTTTTTCCTACGAGGTCGCCTTTCTCCTCCTGCTTTACATAGCTTTCATATAAACTCGTTGATTCCATCCAGTAACATGTGCCTTCATTATACGGAACGCAGGTTTCAAGGAAAATGTCATCCCGGAAGAGGATGTGAGGTTGATGTCTGACTTCTGTGGACACCAACTCCACTTACTTGGATCTGTACCTTGCGAAATTGAAGCTCAAATTGTTGTATAGACCGTTCTAATCAAGATGATGACGTATCTGTGTACAGGAACTCTATGAGCATGATTAGTGCTATTTTGCTCCACGACGCTTTAGATGCTACGGTTCAGTAATTAGCCTTCGTAGATAGAATAGCCACCCTGTAGTATTCCCCCAGACAATACACAAACGTATTTGTCACCCATAGATTGATGTGAAATCAGCCATTTATCAAGGAGATTTGATCGACCGAATTGCTGACAGTCTAGCCAGGGATAGAATACATACGTATAATGTTTAGAGATCTAGATAGGATGATAGAACACGTGAAACCAGAAACAGCCTAGACTAAGTCTACTACATCTACTACGGTAACTAGGTCTAAACAGTTACTGCATATCGTGTGACAAAATCCAGCGCCTTATGGGTATGCTGACAGGATTCAGATTCGATGATTGGGTTTGGTTAGCCTGTGCTCACGGGTACAGCGAAACAAATAGTCATTCTCCGCACAGAATTCGGCCAGAGACCTCCTTGAACAAGGTTGAGCACAGTTTGTCTACTTACACAGTTTCACTATTAGTCATAAGGCCCACCAATATCAGCAGCACAACACCATCAAAAGCTACATGTTAGCCCTGCTCTTCTCGTTTGCTTATTCATCTGGGTCAAGCAAACTTCGCAGTGAAGGAGGTTAGTTACTTCTGTTCCGGCTACTACAGTAAGGATGCCAACGAGAGTGTTGAGCTTGTAGAGTCAACCATGAGTAGAGCTATGATGTGACTTGCAACACTTACACTGCAAACTTAATAGCCAACAAGATATTTGGTTTCAGCTAAAGTTGTTGAATGAAGGTCCTTGATTCGGCCTGGACATGTCTGTGAGAATGTGGTGCGGACATGGACTATGATCATGAGTTGTCCAACTCCACGGAGTGCAGACGCTCAGTGGCACGCTAGGTGCAATCTGGCATTTCGTGCTGCCTACCGCTATGATCAAACGCAGAAAATGAGAACAATGAGTTTTCAGTTTGTATTCAAATCATGCCTAGAACTTTCTGGTACACTAGAAGTAGTCACTCTAATTTCTGGATAGGATTAGACACTTTATCGGATTACTTCCAGGGAACCCGAGTGAAGTGGATTCCTGAAACATTCACGGCATTATATGTTGCCAGCAAAGGTTTATTACTAGCCGGTGAATTAGGGAAATCTCGGCAAAGAATAATTACAATCATGAATGGGTATGAATTACCGACGTCCTCCAAGTTCTAAGCGGATCTACATTTCAGCTGGAGCTTTTAACAAGACGGACAGCTGCTTCACATATGTCTGCAGATGTAGCTCCAGATTCGACAGCAGTCTTCAACTCGTACCAAGCATTGCGAGAGTACAAGTCCTGACCTGACTGCTTCAAGGCCGGGTGAAACTCGGCTTTTTCGTCTAGAATTTCATCTATTGTGAACCACCTGAAATCAGAGTATTCTTTGTCGTCCATGTGTATAAGCTCCGCCTCTCCTGGTTGCAGTGTAAGAGTGAAGACAATTGAAAGATCGCAGGTCCCGTTATCAAGAGGCGGCTGCTGACGTCGAGCCCAATGATAAGAATGATACCCTAATACACGAAACCGGGATGGCTCAACGATAAGCTGTTGCTCCCTCTTCACTAAACGAGCCATAGATTCTTCAGGAGTCTCGCCGGTTTTCATTCTTCCTCCCATGAACCACCAGTCAGGTTGAGGCTCCACGATCCGCTTTCCTAGCAGAACCTTACAATCCGCCCCATCCGAGTCGCAAATGAGAAGGTCAGTGCAAGTTTTTACCAAACAGTCCAATGCCCTGCCGTACTCACCGTCTTCCAAAAAGACGTTCTGTTTCTTAAAATCCCCGGTCACAAAGTGTGGTTGCTTTGGCTTCCACATATCGTCACACGGTGAAATTTGTATCCCTATTCGGTTTCTCGAGCTTCTTAGGAAGCTCAAGCTGGTTCCTGATGAAGCCCCTGCGGAACTGAGTAGGTTCAGACATCAAAATGCCTCCGGAAGGGGATGCATCTCCACGACTGCGGATCAAGCAAAATTATGTAAGATCAAAGGTTGTGACAGTTATAGAACACAGTCCTCGTCTGCGTGCCCCTCCCTCGAGATGGACGCACAACTTGGTAATGTAGTGAAATGTATTCCTCCTCTCCTTCTTGTTATCCTATGTGCATGACTTCAAATGAGAAGCATCTGAGCAAACAAAGAAAGCGTGTATTGCGACCAATAGATCTTGCAATCATACTTACTACCAAATGACGAGCTATTCAGCTTTGGAATCTTAATTCAATGAACTGAAAGGTTTGCCAACAATTGAGGAGTACGTACGTACCAGTAATTCAGAGTCAAGTTTTGAGCACCACACTTCGCGCTGCAAGTAATCTGGGGACCTCACCCTCAGACTTTCTTTCGGTGAATACCGATACCGATCGGATCAATCATTTGACAATGAACAGAACGGTAGCTAGATGTAAGTGAATATGCTGGTCAAAAGCCACATCGTGAAAGAAAATGGCAGAGTACAGAATCTCACGGGCACGACTGACCACGACCTCAACGAATTGCAATCTAAGATTACACAATGACCCGGAAGAACTGTCTCGTTCGAAAGGGAGGAATCATCTGCAGACGAGCCACGACTCTGTGAACTACTTCGCACAACACGAAATTACTTACCATAAAAGTTCAATCCGAAGGTCTTGAATCAATCAACACACAAAAACAGAGCAAGTTCTGCGAATGATTCTACAGAACGTTTGCGGATTTCGGACCAACCTCCGAACTACGTCCGTTTTAGGACGTAAAGGCAGGCGGTCTGTGACAATGTATGTTGCGGCGGACGTCTAATTAACTTACTGTGGTCAGAAACTGGAGATGTCCATTTCAGACCGTGTAGTTGATACTATATGTACTGTAGTCAGGGGCAAATCTAGTCTCCGCATTCGACATGTGTCCAGCACTTAGGCTATGGACTGCAGATTTTAGGGTGAGAAGAAGAGGCGCCGCTCTCATGCCTCTAGTTCCAAGTACAAGATCATCCTACAACAAAGAAGAACATCTCATCCCCTTCACTCAGGTGTTCTTCTCCGTTGCGCTTAGAGTTTTCACCTCGGCGCTGTCACCGATTTTCTCCTTTTGCCACTTATTCAAGGCTCTGAACCGATGTTAACATACGGTAGTTGGATAACGCGATTGTTCGTGAAGGTCGTAGGGATCAGTCCGGGTGCTTGCAGACTTCTGACTGCCGCGATGCCAGGCAATTGGGTTAGATGCAAGTTGTTTGAATTGCCGGATTTCACTTGTCTGTTAGAGCGCAGTAAGGATGAACTTTTGGAAATGCCGAATCACTTGTTCATCCAGATTTGGTCAGGTTGAAGCCGGTGGAAGAATGATCTTTCACACTAGTGGCGAAAACTGTTACAAAGCTGGAAGATTAATTTGTGAGAAGCTTTCAACATTGGTGTCCGTTCTGGCCACCTTTCGCGATGGTTATCACTCGCGGTCCTTTCGTTGCCGGGTGGTCTCTCCATGAGTATCTGCGCTCCATTAAGGTCCTACATTCTCCCCCAGGCACACCGTGCGTGAGCACAATCCAACCGTTAACACGGTTGGTCCACGAATTTAGAGTTTCGGGGGTTTTCAAATCTTAAAACCTGTTTCAGAAGGGATTCCTCATTTCTTCCGGATAGATGTGCTCTGGACTAGGGCCGGATGTCTGTGCTGATGTCACTCGGCCTTACAGTCATTTGGAAGTTTCCAGTCCTGGTTAATATAATTGCTACAAATCTTTGTGGAAAGTCGAACCCCCACTATCATCCATGTACCTCTGGGATCAGTGTATTGACACTGACTTTCTCAAATAAGTCATAGAAACTCCTCTGTTACTACATAATAGTAATGCAAGTGCCAAGCGCTAGTCGTAAAAACCGAAACAACCCGCCAGTCCTTTGACCCAATCGAAAGGTCAATCGTTTTAGCCACTTCCAACTGAATAGATCAACACTTGATTCACACACCCTCAAATCTGAAGTAATTTCGTCAGCCAGTTAACCGAAGAGAATGTTTTTCGCCGATACCAAGCCCACACGATTTGGCCCGCTGGGGAAACATGTTTTGTCCAAGTCGGCAGTGTAAAGAGTCGGAACTTCCTGGGGTTAACAATTAGTCCTCGCCGATGGTTGCAGAAGCTCAGCCCTGAAAACAGCTAAGATGCAACTTGAATTTTTATCTTAGAAGGGCAGATTGGCATCACACCATGAACGGGGCTCTATCAAACAAACGGGTCGCTCACCATGTGTAGCAACTGTGGCCTTCGCCTTGAGCAACACTCCGTTAAAGAGCACAGCTGTATTCATACAATAGTGACTTAGGAGTAAAGGTTCCTCCCACTGAATCTTACACGAATGTGGCAAGTGGTGTCAAAGAACGTCGCATCTGAATCCGCCTGCACAGGCAAGTCTTTTGTGGAAGCGGCTTCGACCACGGCTTTAATCATGGGAAACTTTCAGGCTCAAAAGTGTACCCACTAGAATACATTTTTCTCTGCGCCTCTGCATGCTTTTGATAAGATTACAACTGGAAATAGGAGTACACATGTGTGAGATCAGAGATAAATGCCTGCCGACGAGGAGGGCTGCTTCACGCTATCCGGAGTGTGTCTCCGATAAGGTGACCACATAGAACACAACAAGGATGAAAAGGCGACCGCGTAAAGAACACGAAGGATGGGAAGACCCTATCTAGCCTTACAAAGAGATAGAATGGGGCCTAGCCCCAATAGCATCACACCTAAATATCACACCTAAATATCCAATAAGGTGACCACGTAGAACACAAGAAGGATGGGACGACCCGTCAAGCCTACAAGGGAGAGATAAAAAGAGTAAAATTCGAGCCATCAAACCTTACCATGGAAAGACAAAAGAGGTAAAAAAGAACTAGGTTCCAATACTATCGATATGAGACATGTACCTTACCACACCTAAAATATCCGAACTATGTTATGTCTCCGATATTACCATCCATGGAATAACGGTCCTTTTAATTGAATATTCAATAATAAAAGATCATAACTTAAATTCTTAATTAAAATCATATTTTTTTATCGAAGTTTTATATAATACAAAAATCACAAATTTTAGAATTTATAATACAATATATTAATGACCCCTCGTGTCACGAAGTGTAAAGAATCAACCCTGTTCACGAGGGTCCAAAGAATCTCAAGGTATATCATACATGGTAGCAGCTTACATCAATGTGCGTCCTGTTCTGTTCAGGTTCCAAGCGAAAGTGCAGATTGGTTATGAATGATTGAAATTCGTTCCTCTAATCTCTTCATGACTACAGGTTTGTGTTCGTCATTCGGAAGGATCTGAAACCTATATCAGGGAGGGTTAATGAGGTAGATCTCCAGTATCTAGAAAACAAAGATTTTGAGATTGGAAGGCCGATGAATCTCCAGACTACGCGATTAGCTCTAAACGTGCACGACAGCTTCCGATACTCCGAAGATTATGGTGTTGGAGACGTTATGGGACACCGGATGTTTTGTTCGGATTTCTAAGAAGCTATCCGCATCTGTTGTCCCATAACGTCTCCAACACCATAAGCTCCGAACAACAGCCTATATCTCAGTTCAGCATTAGAATAGGGCAAGATAAAGAATCTATCTCTGACTTGTGTGATCCCAACAAGATCAAAATTGCATATACAAAGACAATTTCATGCAGCATTTGGTCACAAAAGCAAAGAGTGCAATGAAATAACTAACATGAATGGATTGGAGGTGTTCATTACTTACACACTAAGGGGCAATCTAGAACCACATGACGGCAACAGACAGACAATGATTTGTTCTTTGGGAAACAGGAGGAACTTTCAAAAAGTAATAAGGTGATTTGAGTGGAAATTGGGAACTCGCATGGAAGATGAGACCTGCATTCATATTCCTTCATCGTAGCTTGAAAAACTGCTGGCCGGTGATCCATATACGACCAGAAAACTATGCAGGGTTTAGAATGAGTAGGAGGTTGAAACGGTATACCTTCAGGTACATGCTTTCGGATAAATTTGCAGTAGGGGCGGTGGGGAAGGAAATAGAGGTAGAATATCCCAGTATGAATGAACCGATTTCCTCCCATGCATTTGAGAAGAAGTCACAGAGGACTCTGTCAAGGGGCCAGCGCAGGAAAGCAACGAAACAACCGACAGATAGGGATTAAGGTCGGACATCCATATAGAACTGAAGACAGGAATTGCATTGTAAAATGAACAGAACTTGTTGACTTGGTACTCTGTATGCTGGGATATGAATCCGCTAAAATGTCGACTAAAATTCAACAAGCCACTTTATTATAATCCGAAACAGGGTAGAAATTCTAGAGGCTGAACAAATAGATTCTCAATTTGAATCAGTGGCGGATCATGTGCATTTTGCTACAGGTTCAACAAAAGAATAATTCAAACGATCCTACATTGGCTGTGATAGTGGTGCAGGAGCGCTCTTCTTGACGGGCTAAAATTCCCTCTGTGGTTTTCGACGACATACCGCTTCAACACAGCTATCATGTGAACGGGGGGAGAAGACTTCTCTCTAAGTACCACAGTCCTTGATATGAATCTCTAACTCCTACTACTACAAATTTTTTACCTGTAGTGACTCTAGAAATAAGCGAGGAATTTATAGATGCAAGCTCAATAGAGTTCACCAGTTTTTAAACCAGACTTCGGCACTTATGTACAATGTTAGGACCGATAGTCTGGTACAGACGAAGTCAATCAATCACACTCATAACAGAATGTTGTGTGGTGTTTACGACAGCATTTGGCACACCTTTCCCTTGCCAAACACAGAGAGGAGGCGCATGAAAGGCACGCTGCGGGTGGAAACGAGAACCAAGATTTTGTGCCCACATGTACTTGTGACACATCAGGCAACTGTTGGGAAACGTAACCGAAGATGAATTCTTTCTCCTGCTCACAGGTTCCTGCCTTGGCCTTTGCAGCAGCCTCTATGATCCTCTTGGTCATTTTGGATTTCGAAGACAAGAAATTCTCCTCAATGAACTCTGCTGACTTATCGCAAGGCATCGCAGTCAACGTTTTCTGCAGCGTAACTTTCAGACTATCTTTCTCTGCGATTACCACACTATCAAATCGTCAGGTTTTGTGCGAAAAATTGCAAAATCAGTCTTTGAGTTCTTCCCATGTATCCTCTCTTATGCAGAGAAGTAATGTGAAGATCTAACAAGTGGCTGCGAAATCCTAGCACTATGTGTACATGGTGGGACTCTCACAATCCTTCTAGCTGAGGACCACAGCATTCGTGTAAATCTTTCATCCTCGGGCTTGGCAAGGTGAATTTATGACTCCGCAGCCGCTCCCGCAGCTGCGAAGTCTGGAGCCACGCGTTCACCCAGTTTTTGAGACATGGTGTGCCAATTGTTCCCAGAATGCTTCAGGTGCACTATCCTGCATTGCGGGTCTATCCTACTGTGATTTTCAAAGCCGTGCGTTTCCACAATGTGATAACGTAGCAACTCGCTCTCCTCTATTCAAAGATGAATGAATGGTCTAGGTCGCTATTGAACGCATCAATTTATACGTACTCTCAGATTCTGTTCAGCTCTAGCACTGCAAGAAATGAAAATCTGCTCGGGGTGCGTAAAGAATGTCTTTGGCCGATACGTGCGGAAAATGTCTGGCAAGATTTTGACAACCTTTACAGGGAGATGAAAGCTAGAAATGCTGTCACGAACAAACATTTGAATTACGAAGTACGCTGGAATCGAAATAAGAATTGCTCGTGGCGAACCTGCAACTGGGACGTAAACATCGAGCCTGCCAAACAGCAGAACTAAAGCCATTGATAGAGCGAGAGCATAAGCGAAACGCTTTCTTTCCATATCGACCGATTTCTTTCCTCGAGACTAGTATAGATGTTGCATGCAGCTTGTTTTCGACGTTATAGGTCGTGATTGTAACCACAAGCCGCCGCCTTTCTAAACAACCACGACCAGTCTACTGGCTCTCTCGACGGCATAAACAGATCATAAACAACAATGACATTCTTCACCTAGCTGCACTGCATTGCTAATCGATAGGCGAACTAAAAGGATGTACATGTATCTAGGATCCACTGTCTCTTTGTATTCAAATCCTGAAGTCGTCCCAGTCGCGTGCATTTTGCAGCTGTAATTCCCGACGATTGCCCGTTACTGTGAGTGGCCGCGAGAATCCGAATCCGCTGACCTGCTCATCATATGTAGTTCATTTTCCACCACCCGATCATTCGCAAGCCAATCGATGTGCCCCCATGGACGGAGTAGATGGACTCTCCTCCTCCCATCTATCTCGACGCCCTGTTGCGTTTACCTAGCCCCCGCGGAATTGCTGTCGGTAATCATTTTGCCTGATTCCTCGCGGTAGGTCTAGGGGTGTTTGTTTCCAATAAGATGGAACTGCAGGTCTTCAAATCTCCTCATCCACCTCGAACTCACTAATGAGAATACACAATCGGCATTACACCCTTTGTCTTTAGCAGGTCACAACGTGCTCCACTGGACTAGTTGACCAGGTGCGCGCTGTTCAGCAGTAGATACGACAATGTCTCAGATCTTCCAACGCTTTAGGCTCGAGAGTTTTGAGCCGTTTCTAAACACGGGATTCGATGATTCTGTCAGAAAGATGCTGCATCGACAACTTCAAACTAAATTTATTTTCACATCAACATTTTCAGCCGACCAATTGCTAAACTCCAATTTGAACAGGAGTTGAAGTTAGTTTGTGGATGGTGTGTAAGGTCTAACCACAAGCCTCACTCTCTCTTGGACCACGCTTCTTCGCGTTGACGTGGACCGCATACTATATGGAGGAAACAAGTGACTGCAGGCGGATCTTCACTTATTCTTCGGAGTAGATTGGCCAATTTCTTTTCTATTCTAGATTGGCTGATTCATACAACTGCAATGCTCATGTAAGCCTGATTATTTGGGGACGATTTGCGCTGGAAACTCCTACGCAGCCTGCAGCTGTGATTGAATGGTGGACCTTCAGGTTTCAAGCTCCTGTTCAAGTTAACCCGAGAAGGGATTTCAACAGGAAACGTTCGTTTTGGTCCTGAGCTCCAACACGTTTGTCGATACCAAATCGCGAGGAGAATATCCCTGTTCATAGATGGTAAGAAAGTGGGCCACTCTTGAACATTGTGGGTACCTGCTCCGATCCTTTCCACCACTTTCCGCGCGCTCTTGCATGTGCGCTTTACAGAGTTTTCACAAATGGTTCGACACCTTAAGATTCTTGCACAGTTGTTTCTGCAAAGTTCGTCTCAAATTGCTCAAAGAAGCTCTCTCTTGCTAGACTCCAATCCAGATCACGATCTTGTCCTGAATAGAGCTTACAGCAGCCTTATCTGTGTCAGGCACCGCACCGAGCTTCACTGTGAGGAAGCTGATAAGGATCAGTCGGAAGAAAGAATCTGTTGTGCGGAAGAGCTGAGATGAGATATCCTCTTCTCACATGCGCGTGTGGCACTAGTGATCAAAATGCTGATCCGATAAGCACTAGCATACGCATGCGATCCACTCAAGACATAGAACAAACTATTTGAGAGTTGCAATTTCTGCTGAATTTGAGTAAAATCTGTTGTGTGGCGTGAACCCGCCACATAAAACTCTCCGCATCCAGTACAGTGTATGGAAACCATGAGTACCAATCACTCACTCACTCACTCACTCCAAGTATACCATCTACCACCTACATCGGCTCTGTGCTTGACAGGACTACTCGCACTCCGTTAAAACCTCCAATCCAAAGCGGAACCTACTAAGCTGTTGACACAGTTCTCCTGGCGATGAAATTCATCATTAGCCTCACGATCGCCGACACAGGACTCCGAGAATCGACAATCTAGACTGGCCATGCACCCACTCGCAGAACAGCCAACCCAAGGGCAACTGATATTACATCAAGCGAGCCCCACGTTGCTGCGCTGTAACTCGAAACATTTGACTGTTTTGCCATCATATCCTTGTTAATTTGAATGAAACGCATGATTATTTTGCGGTCATATGTCCCCTGTTGTCCCCTGAAGGGTAAGCTCGGACGTCTCTGTCCCCTCATTTCATATCTAGGTGTTTCTTTGAGTTACTTTAAGACATGTGTTCAATGGATTTTGTTATATCTACTCTTACTTCTCGTTATTTTCACTTTTCATCAGTGATTCTCTCTATCTTTACACTCTTTGTGTATGAGTTAGTCTACCATACTCTAAGGACTATATGAAGCTGTGAAATAAGTGGTGAAGTCACTTTCTTCTGATCATTTGTAGTTGTATCGAAACCTCTCGTGGATTTAAGCAAGCAAGTTGACTGATGAGTGACAAACGAAAAAGAAAAGTTCAGTGTACTTCTGTATGTATGGGTTGCAGAGGGTTTTATCAGATCCCCATCCGGATATCACTTCCAAAACTACAAATCAAAGAAAAGGAATGTGATTACTGTCATTTTTTCTTGCAGTCTGATTGAAGGATTCATAATAATAACCATAAGGACTTTTGAGCAGGATCGCGGCAAGGACCTGAAGGCTATCCACATTAGAGCCTCAAAGTCCTGACACAGACTCACCTTTCCAACTGACACCACCACAGTCGGATTGTTTCAGTTGGTGGTTAATGAATAAGTCTCATCAGAGTTCATGCAACACACAGTCTCGGCTTTAAAGGCTAATCTCCGTACTCATTGAACCTTATTGAATCCACTTTTTGGACGATACAGTATTCGGCGTGAGATCTGTAAAGCGTAGGCTGTTTGTATGAATGAATGGTTGGTTGATTTTGCCAGCAGTTAACGTCCAAGAAATTAATTACATATGTGTACGGTATCGGGTTTGTATCTCAGATGTGCTCGTCAAGTCTCAAGTTCACAATACTTTTAGATAAAAGCAATCTATTCTGCGAACAAAAGTTCACATATCCCGATTCGATTTCATAAGGGAATTGAACAAATTTTACCTATTTTGTCCCACCCTAATACTTTAGCCCCATTGTGCTGGATGGGGTCTTCTCATCCTTGGTGTTTTCTACGCGGTCGCCCTTTTCTCCCATTTCATAAGGGAATTGAACAAATCAGCAGAGGAGTAAGAAGGCATGTTTACGTGGCCTCCTCGTTCGGATGTACTGGCGATGAGCGTAGACCCTCTGTTTCGGGTCCACATTGTTAAATCAACCTATCCTTGTTGGCCAGTGATATAGATGTAGAGTTTATTTGTAGTGCAGGATGCTGAGGGGGATATATTTTATTTTAAAGATGCACGTGATATTTTATATGATATATTATTCTACAAATATTTAATAACATTTTTATATTATTTATATTTGTATTCTAAATTTTTATAATTTTTAATGAGATATCTATATAAATCATATAATCCTTCTTATAGTATGTTATTGAAAAGTAATGTAAGAGATAATGCTTATGAATCAAAGAAATCAACTTAGATTTAGACCTTAAATATCATACTGTACTTGATTAGATAAACCAGTAGAGAAGTGGTTCTCTATTTACAAAAAGAAATTTAAAAACTATAAAATATTATCAAATCTATGAAATTAAGAAGTATGATATTAATTTGTATAGAAGAAAATATTCTATGGTCCATTGCACTTATGAAAATTATATTAGACTAGTGTGATAAGTAATGCAACATGTATAAAATCAGGTGCACTTCAGTTATACCCATCCATTAAACCCTCCATTGATCCAACGGACATAGGTAAGTGAAGAGTTATGTAGATGATAGGTCAAACAACATAGCTCTTGATTTTCTAGAGCTTGCCTAAATACCTACTTGACCCTTGTTCAATGATTCTTAGTAGTTAATATTTTAGTTTATTTCATTTCCTCATGTAGTATTCAGAGCTCTTAAGGCTTAGAATTTTTTGTAGTTCCTAGAAGACCGTTTCGTCTACAACTTTGAGATTTTTGACTGATCTGATTTTCCCGTCTTTGTATTTGATTGATTTTATTTGATTTTGATTATGTTTTCTCCTCTGAAGAGTGATGCTTTTCTTTTCTCTTTTCTGGATTTTGGTGAAGATTTTCTCCACCATTCCTTGTAATCAAAGCCATTTGATTCTTCTCCAAAATCTTTGACTGCTCTTTTCTGGTACTTCCTTCATTATTTCATTGTGGTTGCTATTGCTCCTAATCTTCTCATTCAATTGGATTCTACTTTTGTAAAGGTAGATGGAAAGTTTTTCCATTCTTCCATTCTATGGAAATATTGTCTCTCTCTCTCAAGTGAAAAGTATCTTTGCTTTTCACCATTACCAATGGAAGTAAAGTCAGGTCTACAATAGCATGTGATCAACCTAGATGAGACCACTGCTACATTACTGCCCTTGAAGCTGGTAACTTAGTAATGACTCCTGAATATGTTAGCGTCATAAGCCAACGTACACTAAGAGAGTGAAGCGTGGGATTGGGATGGGAATGGGATTATTAGTAACTAATCTTTCAGTCTACTTCATTATCTCACAGAATAAAGATTATCAATCGTGGAGTGTGTTGGATTGTGTTATGGATATGGATATATATCAATTGCTTATTTCTAACTTTAATCACTAAATATAGTTCTTCAATAATACTATTGTCTGGAGATATAATATATTTTCAGTAATGAAATTTTCTTCTTATTTTTAATAGGTTATATAAATGTGGAATTATTATTCTTGAAAATGACTTATACAAATCGGATAAACTATAGAGCGTCACATGCATAATTATTATAATGATAAATTATCCAACGAAGAAGATCATATAGGTCTAGATAATGGACTGTTATGTTGGTTCCTAAACGAGTATAATAACCAAGGTGAGTAGAAATGAAATGTACTTATATCAACTCATCTTATTCGACAGTTCTATTCTCCATGAAATAGTGAGTTCCAACATAGGTGATTATATTTATTTATTATTAGCTAAAATAACCAAATATATGAATAAAATGAAATTAATTACGAAATCAAGTCATCTTGTGGATAAAACGTATTCGCACGTTGTTTCTTAAATGAATACAATGACCAAGGTTAGTAGTAATGAAAATGACTGATGTCAACTCATCTTATTCAAAAGTTCTGTTCTTCCAGAAATAATGACCTCCATTACTGGTGGTTTTGTTTATTTCTATTGATTAAAGTAACCAGAGAAACGAAAATGAAATCAACTGCGATATCAAGTCAACTTGTTCACAATATTGTATTTCACCAACTGTAGCGATGATAAAAATATGGTTAGATATGCCCGAGTTTAAATAACTCGTCGCAAGAATTGCAATTCCTACACATTGGTTTGGTAAAGGTACAAATCTTCAATATTCCTGTTTAAGTCCCGCTTTTTGACAAGGAATGATGTTCTTCCCATCAATCTGGTTTTCGTTGTTTTCCTTTCATGTCCAACTTTAACTTTTGCTCTCATTTTGCATGAGCTTCAATCCAACGCACTGGCCCGGGCAATACACTCGTGTGAAATGCAGGCGGAAAATTCCGGAGTAAATCAGAGTCTGCAACACGGTTATCCTCATCATGACATGACCAACTGTCATCTCGTCATGCTTAAGAGAAACCGTGGATTCGACTGGATTTGATTTAGCAGACTCACGGTGTGCTGCTGGCTTGTTGCAATCTCACACCCCTCTCCGTCTCAAAGATCAGTTACATGCAATTTGCTAATTGAAGGCGAATTTGCACCCTTTGCCCCTGAAACACTTCTAGCTGTAAAGGGATAAATCTGGAATTGCAACTCAGGTTCTCATGGATCAACAAAGGAGTTGAAACTCCTGAATATTAATGTGAATATCAATGAAATCGAGAAAGCTCCTTTTCTCCTCATTGGGAGGTGCTCTTCGTATTAAGTGCAGTACTAATAAAATATTTGAGCATATAAACAAGTTCTTCCTGCACAGCCAACACATTCTCGACATAAAATGACAAGCTACCGCCTAGTACTTTCAAGAATCGTATTCCGTTCCTTCTAGGAAGTGACAAATTGAGTTTTGAAAACTCAACCTACTTGTTGGCAAAAGGAAGTTGGCATATAGCAAGTTAGATGGATGCAGCAAGTCGTGTGTGATGCCACCAGCATTGCTAGAGAGAATACCAGAGTCTGTCAGCTCGAGAAGACTGACAACCTCATTTACATAAGTCTCCCTCGTCTTCGTCTTCGCTGTCTCCTGTTCAATCCCCCAGCATTTGTTGACATCTTCCAATGTCGTCTTAGAACAGAGCTGGTACGGGCCTCACTATCAAAACGGCGATGGGCATTTTCTTCAGCAACAGGGACTTCGCCCTCAATGGGGCTGCCCCCTCGCAACCTTCTCCCTTCTTCTTGCAAGTCTTCTAGCAACTTCTCGGTTGTCCTGGTAGTAATTCCACGTATGTACTTCAGAAATATGGGCGGCGGCATAATAGCTGGTTGTACCACCTGCTGAAGATGCACAAGAGACGCTATTCTACCTCTCGTATCTGTCCCATCATCCATATCTATGTACAGTGGTTGGATCTCCCAGCTCCCCGAAAATTTCTTCATAAAGCCTTCCTTAGCAAGATCATATTTCAACTACAAGGAAAATAAGAAGGACAGAAATTAGAAGGATCTCCACGGTAGAATAAAACCATCAGAAGGTTATTGAGAACTAGCAACCCTCTGCACAATTCTTATTACAAGACAGAGACAACTTTTCATTGAGGTCTTCATTTCCATATCCCATAAACAGTAAATTCGCTGTCTATTCCACTCAGAACGCGTGAATTTCGAAACTTCGACGAAAGCAAAATGCGCTGAGGGCTTATACCATACCTTAAGTGCTTGTCGATCTTGATCGACTCGTACACACACACTCAAAGTTCCAGAGAGCCAGAGGAACCGCCATATAGCAGCTTGCTCTAATTCGACAATCTGTCGATGTCCATAATCCTCCAGAACTGTCCGGTGCTTTACCTCCTGCATTAGATCGACTGATGATCAGTCAATGAGTGGCACCGTTGCATGCATGCAGAAAAATCACGTTTTATTTCAGGAGCAACTTCAGCTGCAATAGGAGTGGCTGATGTCAATAACGCATCCAAGGGAACCTGTCCTTTGAACGCATACAGCCATAATGGAAAGCTAGATAAAACCGAAGCTGACAATCGTTGGAAGAAAAAAGACATGGCACATACCTTTATGTTCTTAAAAACACGTTTGTTTCCTGGATCGCTTAATATATCAAATACAGCTGAGGGAGGTAATCCGACTTTGAATATTGAGTTGAGCTGACAAAGTGAACCCTCGGGAACTGTGACCTGCACAAACACGCAAGAAGTGCTTAGCGAAGACACAAGTACACAACATCTTGTAGATACAGAAGATTTCCTAATCGAAGAACGAGTGGTGATATACCCTGTTTTCAAACGAGAGTTAGAAGCCTTTACAGACCTTTAGAAAAAGGGTGCGGTGCTGCCTTAAACCATGACTAATATTTATGCATAGATCGCTGGAACACAGAGTCTTCCATCCCTGGCTAACAATAGAGAGTTCCATAATTATCATCGCCTTAAGTTGACGTGACCACTCGAACGAGTCAAAAGCCGCCAATACTGTGGCCTAGCCTACCTATAGTCGAACGATAATGGCGCAGTGAACTGCCTGACCTTCTCAACAAAATCTCTTGCTAGAGTGCTGAAGAAGACATAAGATAGCATATTAGCTAGCAACTTCTAATCGACCACATTCTTCCCATTGACGCCCATCAGTCTTGGAAACTAGACACGTAATTTTTTAAATTGGCAGGTTTCAATTGTAGAGCGTATGAGCCCAATTAGCTGAAGGCGAAAATATTCATCGGGATAGAGCGAGCACAAATAGTAATTGAGGAATGGCTCTTTCCAAGACTTTATGTCGGTCTCCGGGGAGTAAGTAGGTCTATGAATCCACCTGATATTCTGGAAGACGAAAGTTACAGGTCATTCGCACCAGCTATCAGTTTCACTGAAGAGCACATCTGCCTGCTAGATGATGTTACTGGCTTAAGAAGCACTGCATCACAGATGAAGGATTATTTGAATGTGGAATCTCTAACGCGGTGTTCAGGGAAAAAGCCAAATGGTTCCCCATGGAACACGACATTGATAGCCATTTCGAGTTGGTGTTGGACGTCTACACTTCCAAGTCCTGTAAGAAGGGAAATACAGCTTCATTCCAGTTTTCTCACAGTGTAAAGGAAGAGCACCTATCGGCTCTCAGTCTTAAGCCTGAAGTCTTGATGTTTTCCTACTAGAGGAAACCCCTATGCTTGTTTGACATTCTCTGAGGTTCTGAAAGACGTAGCCGTTTCATTCTCGACTGTCGTAACGAACGTGTGTTAAGTCAACTAGAATGAACTCTCCCAACAGGGCAATCAAAGTTGCTGGAGATGTCGACCAGAATCAAACTGGGAACAGCTCAGAACAATAGAGGATTAAATAAACTTGCAAATAGATGAGTGTAGGAAAAAGCAGTGGCCTCAAACCCTATGGTGAACCCGTTCACAGTGTCTACTAAAGATACAGAGAGTGGTAGCAGATTTTGCCAGTCAATTTTCACTCCATGAAAAGATAGGGAAGCCAGCCAGAAAGGGGAGTATGAACCTCCATGACCGGAGTATCCTCTTCCCAGGTTGGATTCTTTCTCCAGGGCTCCATGTCCTGCGCAGCTCTTGAAGCACCATTAGAGGACTCACTTATTTCCGGGTATTTGGTGTTCAATGAAATTAGACCCTGCTGACCCTGCTGAAAAGTACGACAAATCGATGACTGGAATTCCTGCAAGAAAAGGACGAAACGGAGTCAGGAGTCTCTTGATAGTAGAGAATCATGCCAATTACAAGAAATCTGAAAGTGTGTATTCATTGTCTAGGAGCAACAAAGATCTCGTTCAGTAGCTGTACGCATGCATACATGTGGAAAATTGTGAAACTCTACATATGATACCTTTCGGAGCTGAAAAACCAAGACATCCAAAATTGGAATTGATCGTTTGCTAGAACCGAAGGCAAATATAATCCACTGAACTACATGTCCTTTTGTCCTTGGATGTCCTTGAGGCCCTTCAAGGACATCCAAGGGAAAAACCATGCACATTCACTTACGTGCAACTTATACAGTTGTATGTTACATTTCAGAGTTGAGGAAAGAGATTTCCACTAATAAGATAAATTGCTAATAGTTTAAAGGGTGATTATATCAGGCTAACAATTCTCTGAACACCAAGGTCATGACGAGCTTAAACATGGAGAAGACTTGAAGGTGATGGAAATGCGACCAAAGGAGGAAGAAAATTCCTGAACTATAGTCTCCGAAAGAAGTCATCGCAGCAATTTAAAAAAAACCCGAAGAAGAACACGCAAGGTACAACAAATTCTGCGTAGGATCCCAGACGAGGCGCTCAAGACTGGTGACTGGTGAGAGCATGACTGGTTGTCTTTCCAGCCTACACGTCTACACACCCGCGAAATGCCCATCGTACAAGGTACAAGGCCCCTGTTTCCTCAGGCAAGTATTACAGGGAGCTGCAAATCTTGAAAGATTGATGACGGGTTCACAAAGACAACTCAGGCAGAACTGACCCTTCGGGTTAGAAACGATAAGACGGATGACAGGATCCACCCTATGAGCATTGTGATTCGTATCTAACGACTAGCACGCTTCAAATTTCAAAGCGAAGCAAATTAATGGAGAAATCACCTGGAAAATGTTCTGTGCACCTTGTAGCCATTGCGAAGCAGAACGACCGACATTCTGAATAATTGGTTCGATCGTCATTCCCTTTGCTTCATGTAAACAACTGCTGATTAAGAGAGATTCAAAGACATGTACACATCTCGCTCTTCCTCTTCCTAATGCTCCAACTTTCCAGGCGACAGCAACATTGAACCTGAACAATCGGTCCCGCGACGAGGTCAAGCGGGTAGACTTTCCTCTTCTGCACCGCACAACTGAATAATGAGACAAGTTACACTGCTGCCTGTTCCACCAATAACGCCTACCGCTACCCACTCCTTAGCGGTGAAAAGCCCCATTTTCAGCTGATGGCCCACCACTGTATATTAGACAGAGGGTTCTTATTAGCCTGAGCCGATCGGAGCCAACTTGGATCTAGATTTTGGAAATCAGAAAACGGTAATGGCAGTTGATGGAAGCTTGGAGATAGTACTTCTGCTCTGTAGAACGGAACGAGTATCTGTGATAAGCTTCTTACGTTCACAACCTGCGAGTCAAGTTCTTTCTCTGTTTCCATACTGGTGCTGGGAACTTCTCCTGAATCAGGCGCAATTAGTCTCACGATTTGGTCACTAATCACTAGATCAGTGACTTCCACCTCATTCTAGACACAAACGCAACCGGGATTCTGTACGCCCTGCCTTGGCGGGAGGAACACAACTTGTCCGAAATTGTGACAGTTGTTGTTTATCTTGCGTGGGAGCAGGAGCATGTTATTAGTTGTTGCAATTTCACACGTCCGCACATAGAATAATTTCAAAATCCCCAAACTATCCCTTTCTCATGGAACTGGCTCATTTTTTGGATTTTCTCATCCATTGGAAAGTTCCTGAGGCCAGAAAGTCAAGACAAAATCCTTGAAGTGGTGACAACGAGTGGCTTACATCTTCTCTATGCTGAGCTCATGGATGTAGTGCCAACACCTATGCAACATCCGACAAGACCGCGATGACCGCAAAAAAGAAGAGCTCCGATTTTGTCCTACTGTCGTCGAATGATTCATTTTGCTTGCTCAACTCAGGTTACCGACAGTCCGAAGGAGTGCTCAACTGACCAAACGTAGACATTTTCGATGGTGTAAGCACTAGTAATTCAATGCACGAATTACTGGACGCATGTGGTTAGCAATGACATATGTCATTATGAAAGCTTTTGCGATTTGCAACAAATCCTTGCGAACAAGAAGAACACACGATCAACGATGTTTCGAATCAACTGGCGAAGATTGTTCTTGCTGTTTAGAAGAAGCGAGAAAAGCCTAGGCCTTCTTGATTCGAAGATATCCACGACTGCGATCCAGGAGTTGGTGGCAAATTGCGGCACCCTGGGGCATTGTTGTGAATCGTAGTGCGGATGAGGGCTCCACCTACTCTTAACCGAGTGTACTATATCAGGACGCAAGCCTCCGGAGCAACCGGCCGAATAGGTGAGAAAACCCGGACTGTGAGTTAAACTCCGGACAAAACCGCATCGGAGAATATACCTCTGGGACCTACCATGTTTATTCGGTGAGTAGAAGTTTTATTTTCTGTGTTGTGATCATCACTCATGGACGATAATTATGTTTTTCCGATTCCCTCGACATGAATTCTATTTTCATTCACATTCAGAACCTATCAAATTTATCTATGTATATTTGAATAATATAAGAAGCTATAAACATTCAGAGGAAAAAACGCCAAAATGAAGGCCTAAAATGTGCGATTTTTCTTGAGGTTTAGCGATATTCAAACACGAATCTGTATATTTGTAGCTTCACTGTATCTTTCACTTTACACTTCCATTCAAGCAGGTCTACCGTAGTTAAAGCATCAATTACACATAATTAAACTGCGAGTGATGAAATCACGATATTCCTTGCCTTCACTGAAGCAAGTTAACCCAAGCAGGTTAGCTCTTCTTTGATACATGATTAGACTGCAAATGATATCATGATATTTCTATTCTTCACTCAAGCGGAAAAACACGACTGCGTGTGAAAAGAAGAAGGAAGGGAAGATATTTCTACTCTTCATTCAAGCAGGTGATCCTAATTAGATCATCATTTAAACCGAAATAAACTGGGAGTGAAATCACGATACTTTCGCTCTTCACTCAAGCTTAAGTGAGTTACTCTATTACTTACACACAAATAAGTAATGAGTGAAATTCAGAAGTGAGAGCGGTGCGGGAAACCCTTAGTGCGCGAATAAACTTGGCAATTAAGATACTCCTGACAATCAAGAATCCCCTATATATACATAAAAACCAAAATTCGTTAAACTCATTATGACCGGTAGTTTGAGGCTTGAGCTCACGGCACCTTCCCTTTTCTCCACGAGGTGGATTAGCGGCGGTTTAGGTTTAGATCGCCACTAATCCACCTCATTAGTGGCGGTTTACGTAGCAAAGTTACCAGCTTTTGCGACATCTGGTCACTACTGTATTAGTTCCGGTGGTTCTCCTTTACCGACTGTGAAAGATATCTGAATTTCTCGGTATGCAGGTTAACGGGAACCGTACCGGAACCTGAGCGGCCATCAATGAGAACTCAACAGCTGGATTCCGCGATGTGACAGGTAGACATCGCCTTGGTCTGAGGTGGCAAGGACTATAGACATGACGCAGATTGACCATCATCCTACACAGAGCTAATTTTTATTTTTTACCTGTCAGTTAGGAGGAAAAGAAGCGTGGTGGACAGCTTGCAAGTTCAAATCCACAAGAACTAAATGTGTTATTAAAGGAAAAAAGATGAACACTAGCAAGTGATGTCTGCGGAAAATTTCCTGCGACTGCAAGAGATAACACCGAGGAGGATTCTCGAATGCCTACAAAATTTCTTGCAACACATCGAGAGATTTAACTCTAGGAAATTGCTATTGCAACCCAGCTTTTTGCTATTACACTCATAATATGACAAAGATAAAATGGCTCCCGACACTCCCTCTCCCCCGCTATCGCGACATCGCGTTACCACTCTCCAAAAGTTCATCTATGTCGAATTTTGCTTTGCAATAGCAAAAATGAATTCAATAGTGAAGTCAATAGCAATTCCCTTCCTGTACCCTCGGAAGTATAAGGTTTCTTAATGCGGGTTCCTTAAGTGCCATCCCCGAAGACTTCCCGAATATACATACATAATATATATCCAAAGAGTTGTGCTCACTCGCCAAGAGTTTCACAGTTTTGTGCTCTCGCGGTGTCGAAGAAGAAGTCACGAAAGCTTTGGAGGAACGTCATCTGTCTGTATGAGCTTAGGACAATGCAGAGGCATGAAGAAGCTAGAAGAACAAAATCCTCTCGAAGTGTTCATGTAGAAACCACTAATAACTGAAAAGCCAAAGTTGCAAGGTGATACAATAAAGGTGCCACCTTCACGTGCAGTATTCTCCGCAGCCGATATCTCCCCGTCCTATTATATCCAAACTCCTGTGAGGTGCTGCAGTGGGCCCTCTTGACAAACGCTGACGAAGCAAGAAGACGGAGAAAGCTAGGTCCAGGACAGAGCTATCTGATTGTATAACGTCAACTCCGCCACACAAACATCTGATGTCGGGCAAACCCGGCATGGAAAAGCATTCCGATCAGCAACAAACCAAATTATTTAGCTAGTACTTTCCGACACATGAACACAGAGCTCACTCCAAAGACTTGATGAAGTCCGTATTTTGATATTCCTCGCCATTTGTCCAGTAACACAAGGTCAGCTAAGAACATATCTATACTGCACACTGCTCTGCTGACAAGGCACAGCGAAACGTGTGGTACAAGGCACATACCAACTATGCAGAACGCCAAAACGTGGCAAACAGCGGCCACCTGCCTTCATTCATAGATGTACACTAACCAGGTTTCTAGGTAACAACGAGAAACATGTAGTTTCTGCAAGTTGGGCTACCTATCTACAAGAGAAACGGGCGTCACAGGTAGCTCTTTAACTTGGCCGATGAATTGTGACCTGTAATTGTAATTCTACTCCGTATAAGATCCACTACTTCACCAAATCCAGACTGGATCCAGACAAGCAAACAGTATCTAGCTGCTCCACATCTGCACAAATCTGTTATACTAGAAAGAAATATAGAAATATGGTTTCTTTCTTTTTACAAGAACGAAAAAAGAAATATAGACGTTTTCTACTCAAATTCACAATTTCCCGTCACAAAACATATCTTCGGAGAACCGTTTATGGCAGTCAAAACTCCAGGTTATTCTCAAGCCACAATGAAAGGAAGAACCATCTGCATAAATGACTCGTAATCCAATTCGGCAGACCCTCTGAAATGCACGTCCTTTGCTTTGAATCTGTCCGTCAATCCCTGTTCCACGAAAAAATTAAAGTCAGCGACGGTTTGAATGAACTCTTTAGAGAAGGGAAAATTGCAGGTATGTCCGTGTTTCTTATGTGGAGATTTCCTGTGATACATTTGATTTCACTGCTCACTAAATCGTCGTAATATATTCATATATTCAAGTGCGAAAAGTTGATGAAACTAACCTTCACGACGAGGCCACACCTGGACACAACAGTAAACACAACTTAATCATCAGATCCCAAGCAATGATGAAAAGAAAAACCGTAAATCCTCCTTTACTGCATTCAAATGCGGAAATTAAAGATTCAGATCGAGCCATTTAGCGGAACTTACTCAACGAAGTTATCATAATCCAAAGCCTTCGCCTGCCCCGTCTTGTCATATTTGGAGATCAAGATTTGCAGCAGAGTCGGTGAGATAGCATATCCCATACTAAGGAGAGCATCTTTCAGTTCTTGAGTGTCAATCCTCCCACTGCGATCTCTATCGAACCTCTCAAACACTCCCTGCAGAGTCCACTGCGTGAGAACTTCCAATCAAAAAATCGATGGAGCCATTTCACACATTTGAGCCATGGACTACAGCTTCCACTCCTATACAGTTCTCAAAATCCAGAGTTTATCTACCATTCCAAATATATTTCAGAAAGGAAGTACGAATAACAAAGAGAAGGAAGAAGTGAGAACAAAGAAATCACCTTCCACTCCTTCAGAGCTTTCCACAAGGCAACAAATTCAGCTGGCCCTGTAATCCACAAACAAAATTAACCACATAATTCCAGCTCAACTGCAGAAATCAGAATCCTAGGTACCAAAAAACTTCTTTGAAGCATTTTGACCATCCTAAAACAAGAAACAACGAAAAGACTCAACATAAATCTGATGGTCTTACTTACCATGAAGGAAATGATATTACTGTTATTAAGTGGAACGCCAACTCAAAATATTTCCTATCATTGACGAATTACATGGCAAACTCATATTGTGAGGAAATGGAGCAGACCAATTTTGTTCGACGTTTTGGCAGCGTATAAATGCAGCATCAAGTGAACAGTACGCATGCTGAAAGAAATCCCTGTTGAAAGTACTTTCCCAAGCTCCGCTGCGTCAATGAATCCACTGCAATCTACGTCTCCCCGCTCGAAGGCCATAATTGCCTCTGGGTCAGTTCCTGGGGGGAATTGTACCTTACTTCGACCGTAACCTGGTTGACCATATGGAGCCGGATAGGCAGGAGGATATTGTGGGGGATAGGCCGCCGATGCCGCTCCATAAGCTGGTTGCGCCCCATACCCCCCCGATGAAGGTGCACCGCCATAGCCGCTCGGAGGAGGCTGCCCATATCCAGCTGGAGGTGGATTTTGTCCGTAAGGAGTTGCAGCATGTGGCCCATAGTTCTGAGAATACGAAGTATTCATTTTATGCGATTCTGGGTATGCAGTCGGTGTACCTGCGTATGAGTTTTGAGTAGTGTAAGTAGGGTGGCCTGTGAAAGAAGTCTGAGCTTGATAAATCGGCTGAACGCGTTGACTGCTACTGTGAGAAAGCGATGGAGCTGCAGCACTGTAATTTGGTGGTGGAGCAGTGCCGTAATTTGGTGGCCCTGAACTGTAGTTCGGTTGTTGCCAAGACTGTTGAGGTTGATAAGCACTTGGAGCAGGAGGAGCAGACGGTGCCGGATAGTTCCCTCCTTGAGGTGTTGCCATCAATAGCTAAACCCGCAGATACCTATGCGCAATCTGCAGAACCACAACGTTGTTTTCATCTTCAAATCAACTATCTCTCTCTCTCTCTCTCTCTCATGCACATGCAAACCTTCTCTGCAACGCATTGAACAACAAATTGAACAAACTTTAAACCAACAGTTCTCCCGAACTTCTCCGCCAACCTCTGGCAGAGAGCTCTCAAGTTCACCCTGTGCTATATGAGATCATCTATCTCTAAATGTGATGAAAACTTGGATCAAACTACAACATATGCGTGCACTTCCAGCAACTGTCTTTACCAGTACGTGTAACATTGACTTATGTAGAGAGCCACCCAACACAATTCCTGTCTTGTATTCCTCTCACCACTGTAATATACGGGATGCGCAGAAGAATACCTAGTTCGGTAATTCCTGGATGTTTCCTGCTCCCGTCTCGGAGTTGGCCGCGTACTACAAGCGCAACGATAACCTATATCGATTCGAGAACGCACCAACACAAACCAATCACGCAACAAAGCAAACCACACAATGTGCCTCCTGTACTTTTCAGATCTACCTGTTCCTACAAAATTCCCAGCAAACTTTCTTCGTCTTCGACTACTTAAGGAGCTCCTTCTCCTCTTTCTTGATACTTCCACCGCTCTTCGTGCTACGTAGTGAGCAGAGATCCCACGATCGATCCAGTTCTATCTCTGTTCCAATCGACCTGCAGCGATGCACGCGGTCTCGCCTTTGACAATTTTATTGCCCTACAGCTCTTGATGTGCGAAAACGAATTCCGTCCACGAGATTTTTGAGCACTTTCATCACGCTACACACACGTAACCGCGATCACTTTAACCATGTCCCAAATTAACCTCCACTAATCAAGCTAGAACACTAGAAATCGCGTTGATTAGACCTCCTGGGAAGTTAAAAGATAATTTGATCTTAGCCCCTAAAGTTGATCTGACGTTCAATGTACAACGCGGGTAACGTCTATATAAAGGTCCCATGGTACATGCCTAGTTATCAAGTTAATTGACTTGCGGACTTCCATCGCGGATCCGCGAGGACTGGGTTTACCCGTCAGACAAGGGACTTGAATGTACGTCTACGAGTCCTGACAAAGAGAGCGCTAAATTTCAGCAAGGTGATCCTATCTAGCGGTAGCCACAGCTCTAGTTACAAAAACTGTAGTAGGATTAGAGTTTATCATACGAGACGCAAGGGGTACAATTTTCACTCTCATATTTTGTAATTTAAATGGCTTGCATAGCTTAGGTGCAGAATGTACGGAGAGCACATTCTTCGTCTCGAAACTATTGGGGCTTAACTCCATTCTGCTTCTTTTGTCTTCCCTTTATGGCTTGATGGTGATCTTGACTCTATTGGGGTTTAGCCCCATATTACCTTTATTGTCTCTCCTTTGTACGGCTTGATGGGGGTCTTCCCATCCTTCGTTCCTACGCGGTCCCCGTTCTTCTTTTCCTTTATGGCTTGATGAGGACTTTCCATACTTCTTGTGTTCTATGAGGTCGGCTTTCCCGGTTAATTGACATGTTGATGCGATTAGTGTTCATGTTGATGCAGTGATTATATATACTGTGCAAAAGTATCACGAGGGAAGGGGAATGAAGTACACACCGGGTATTGGATATCTTAGATGGTGTAGGGTAGATTCCTCGTATAGACTCTATTGGGGTTTAGCCCCATGTTACCTTCTTCTTCTTTTTTTCCTCTCTTGTACGGCTTGATGGGGTCTTCCAATCCATCGTTTTTCCTACGCGGTCGCCTTTCTTCTCACACACCACAAAGGAAATAAGACACAAAGGAAATAAGAGTGGAAACCAACGATTCCAAGAGACCAAGAAAGATCTAAAGAAGCAAAGCCCAAAGGCACCAAAGGTAAAAGCACACTAAGAACCAACGCCATGGTGATTGATCTTCTCATGTAAAGAGCCGCCTACTTATAGCCCTACTGGAAGTTGAGGTGACGGAATGTGTGAATCATAAGAAACTATTTACAGTAGGGGGGACCAGTACATAAGACACATTACTTTATCCGATTCACATTATGGTTGTCAAATAGAAGGTATTGATGCGGATAATTTGTTCCTTGAATTAATTTTGATGATGTGGTCCAGTAATTAACGCTTGTGGAAATTGGTTTGCTCGTTGACAGCTAATGGCATGAGTGTGGAAATAAAGAAAAGGCGACCACAGCCTAAAGGATAGGACGGCCTATCAAGCCGTACAAAGGAGATTAAAAAAAATTAATAATAATATTAGGCTAGGCCCCAAAGTATGGAAATTGGTTTTATTCAGCCAATGGCTTGAGTATGGGTACGGAAATGAATCGTTTTAACAAAGATGGGTCGATTCAATAATAGTGATGGTTTCAGTACTGCCGTATAAAGTTAAAACCAGAGTTATTCTTAAGACATTATGTATACACACTTTGTCGAATCACAAGAAACTCATTACAGTAGGGAACCAGTGTGAGGGGATCAGTACACATTTACTTTATCCTATTCATATTGAAGAAAAAGGCGACCACGTAGAACACATGAAAGATGAAAACCCCATCGACCCGTTCATATTGTGGTTGTTAAGCAGAAGAAAACTTTACGTTATTGATACGGATAAATTGTTCCTTGAAACAAGTGATCAATTAGTGATGATATCAGTACAACGGTATAAAGTTAAAACTTTTCTTAAACGATTTAAAGAGATTATGTGCATAACGTTAAGTCTTTTAGAGATACCATCAATTTTATAGAATTCTTGTGGTATCTCTCGAGTTAGCAAAACCATGTCAACAATAGTCTGTACTTAAGAAAACATTAAAGTTGTCCTCATGTGATCTTTCTTAAGGTACGGAACCATATTAACGAGATTCTGTTGTTACGGATAGACTAGGTTTCATTCTTGTTTCCATGTAACATACTGTTGAAATATTTCCTTCGGTACTTTATACAGGCCTCTCGGAGTTTCGAGTGTTTCACACGAGAAGTATACAGATTTCACCTCAAGTTCTTTCAAACAAAACGAAGGCTGCCGCTCGTGAAAACAAGAAGGATGGGAAGAAGCCCATCAAGCCCGCACAAGGAAAACGGGGCTAAGCCCCCATAGTGTCGGTAAGAAAAATCTAAAATATCCTAGCGATGCAAGTGGTATGATCAACGAATATGCGGTCTCTTGTTCCTTTTTAACTAATGATGCGGTCGTGGTCCATATGACGCAGTGTCCATCTTCGATCTAGATGCAGTAGTTGTCTATATGATAGCATGTCTTTTTGGAGGATAGAGTATAGCTACCTATGATGCCATCAAGGATTGTTTTGGCACAAGAAAGTGTATACTTGGCATGGAGGGAATGTTTGTATGTTTTGTAGACTATAGGTATAAGAGCATACTTATATTTGGTTCGAGATGATCAAGTGACATTGGTGGATGTTATGATTATATCTTACAAGCGATATAATTTTAGAAAGAGTGATTATTCATCCATATGGATGGGCGATAAACAGAATAGTAACATGGTCGTGTTTATATACATCGCGTCGTGTTTATGTACATCGCTACACAATATACATCGCTATACAATATACATCGTGACCAATATCATACACTATAGAAGCATAACTCAGGTATATATTGTACATGGACTCTAAAGTACCATAATAATCATTTTTTTACATAACTCGAATCACACTCAATCCGATTAGTATTTGATCTGTCACTCAATATTCCACAAACAACTAAACATTGATTACAGTCAAGCCACACCCACTCTAGCTAAGAGAATCCAGGTGATGCTCGCTAGCCTCTATCCACCATAGCCAGGAACTCTAGGGCTCAATATTAGAGAAGTGAGCTCTCTGGAGCTGCACTTTGAAAGTATACCCCTTGGATTGGAGCTAGGTCTCAAACTCTAATGGTCCCACCGGTGCAAATGGTGGGCCTCACCATGTAATCAATACCCTGAACACAAGATCTGACGGTCAACAAGTAGCTTATGAGTAACTACCAAAATACTCTCGACTACCAACACTACTACTACTCCAAAGTCCGAGCAATCTAGGTGCAACACTACAAATGGCATGATAGCATGCAAAGTCTCCAATTATAGAGGTATGTAATGAGATCATCTCTTTGTTTCTCTAGCCTTGGAGCTATATGGAGCGATGGACACAGCGTTCGACACATTTGTCAAGGAGTGCACGAGAACTTATTATACTAGATGTCGGGTACCACTCTCACTACCATACTTTAGATAACCTATGTCCATTGCTCTATGGAGAGCATTGGTTGGTGCAATCCATAAGAAAACAATCACACTAGGTGATGTTTTTTCATATGCTCATGTCATTTTTCAACCATACAACTTGCATGGCTAGAATATCTTTGGTACGAGATTGCAAATTTCTCATCTTGATACCATTGGAGCCTAGCCCCAATTTACCTGTTTTCTCTCTACCTTGTGGGGCTTGATGAGGTCTTCCCTTCCTTCATGTGTCCTACGTGGTAGCCTTTCCTTTATAAAGAAAAGGTTTCAATCCGGGTTCTCAAAGTAAAGACACCCGGGAGACTACTCGTCGGTTAATTTTATTGAACTAATGAGAACATGAAGCAACAGCTGTGTGTGCATCAGCTGTGTCCGCCTCAGCTGATAGATGAGCAATCAACGATTTCTCTATCCGAACGTAGAGAAGGACTTAACCGCCCCCATATTGGCTCTTGGCCTTAATCGACCCCAAAGTTGGCCAAAACACTTAAGTCGCCTCCAAGTGTCACTCGTCCAACGTGGCTTCCATGAGAGAAACGTAATGGCAACCAATCCTGTTGTGTCTCAGTGGTCGTGTTTGTGAAAATGGTCATAGGACCGAAGCGCCCCTCAAGATGTAAAAGGGGTCGGCAGTTGAGTCTTTTTGCCAACTTGGGGTCGGCCAAGTCGAAGTGCCAAATGTATTGTCGGTTAAGTCAATCTCTGGTTGAATCTACAGTTGAGTCTTTTGTGTAGTAAAGTGCAACTTGCTCTCATGTCATGGTGAGCTGTGTGAATTTCTTCCGTGGGAATCGAAAGTTGTTTTCTTATCTGTTTTGAAGACATGTAAGTTACTGTAGGTTCCTATCTATGACTCTGTTGCATGTCATTCCCGTACGTGAAGTAGTAGCAAGGACAAAGAATTATATTCCTTCTACTTTACTACTGGAGGAAAAGACAAACTAAACTTTACTATTTAACTCTTATTAATTCGGATTGACAAAACATCTTCGATACTCCAGAAAACATATCTGCAATTGAAATAGAAGTATCAAGCTCCAAGAATATTCTCCAGTTTTTCTTCAGTCTCGAGAAGCATTATAGATACCGTATACACCATCTTTTTCAATGATATGTAGACAGGTTATTGCCTAGGCCATGTAGCCTTGCTCCAGCCACTTCCTTACTTTATATACAGACCTCAATGTTATACCTAGAATACGACACTTTTGGAAAAACCATTACGCTTGGTTTGCATCATTCAACTTAGGATTTGTCTTTATTTCTTGCCAAAGGATGGGACCAGTATCATTACAATAAATATTTACAAAGCAAGTCATGAGATATTCATGTGAGTGAGATATTCCTTGAGATGAACAAAAGTTCGAGTATTCAGATCACAAATTCCCACTTTCAGCAGATTGAAAAATCTAGAAAATTTTAAAATTTGATTACTTAGCATATCTAACATAGTGCAATAAACGATCAACTTTGCGACAATGAATCAGATTAACAGTCAAACATTATGTAACAATGCCAAACATCCAATAACGAGAGCTTTGGCACATCTTGTTGGGAAACTTCGTGAGGCCATTTTAGGTTTGCTCTTCCGGAGCTTACCCTATATACGCAGTTATTGGACGCTTGAACCTGAGTACTGCAGCTTCGTCACACTACTACTGTGGTACAGACTTGGTCACTGGGTACGAGTTACAACCGTGGACGAAGGGCGACGTAGTTCGTAAGTGAATTTCTACTGTCGATTGATAGCGTGCGAACAATGTTTCCATCCGTTTCCACGGTTCGACTACTCAGATGCCTTGATGAAGTTGCAGTGCAGGTTCTGTTTCGTCTCTGGAATTTAGTTGCTTGTAGGACGTGGACTTTGCGGGTGATTGTGTTGGGAACGTGATGGTCTGACGAAATCTGGATTGGAATCAATCAGTTCATTATACTTTCACGAAGCTTGGTTGACTTCTGGGGCAGAAAGGTGGGATCATCAGGAGATTGCGGTTTTACTGAGCTGGAGTTGACTTCTGGAGCCGATTGAGATCTCGCAATTGCTTCCCATTCGAGAAGTGTCCACTATTCTACTGCTCCTGACTGTACATGACCTCGGGAACGTAAGTCTCAAGTGTGCTCAAGGAGATAAAAGAATTTTACAGTTTCTCAAGAAACCCGATCTGTGTGACAAAAGGATAAGAACATTATGAGCATAAACTGTCGCCCCTCACTTCTTGAGGATGATGTTTGAAATACAGGTCGGGCTGACCCTACTGGAAACTCTCGTTTCAATCGCATATTGTTTTAGTATTCTGAACTAATTTGACAGCACGTTTGCGGAAAGCGCTGTCTACCTGCTTTGGGGCGGACTTCAAAGTGCTGCGGAAGACGGTAAAGCTTGGTTGTTGGACAAAACTGTCACAGGTTTGACATGTTCTATAATTTGTTATACCGAGGAGGCTGCACTTGCCTTGGAGACAGTAGTTCGATGGACATGCAAACAGCTCAGCGCTTACACGCCGGTTTAATAAATGAGCGAAGTTTGGCAAGATTGAAGGATAATAAATAAAGAGAAATACAATTTACACATAAATTGGACTTCTTTCATTCAGGTAAGACCGACTTTCTGATGGTAAGATCACGGTCCTGATACATGAAGCGTGCTGCGGTGAGCGACGGTTAGGAGGAGCCTCTACTTCTGCCAAAATATTTAGTGGCGGAGCGTAAATCAAAGTGTCACTATGTGTAAATCTTCAGTGCTTCAACTTCCGGCTGACTACGAAGGACGTAGTCAGCCGGATATAGAATATAACAGTTTTGCAGCCTTGTATGAGGTCAAATTCATCCAGCTCTGGCTGGACCATTGGTATGTTCTATTTGGGGAACTTGGTGATGTTGCAAACGATTGTATTGCTCTTCATATGCCTGTTCCCAGATTGGTAGTGCTCCACGCTGGACCTGTTACCCGGAGCATGGCGAATCTCGTTCAGGGCCTCGTTCAGGGTTTGAGTAACATGTCGCCCCTCGTCATACTTTTCCGCCTGACAATTTTTACCAGTTGGTTGTCTGAGGATGGTCTGCCGAACAAGAATCTTCGACCCTGAACCTACTTCCAGGTAAGGGGTGCACTGCGGCGTAGTTGTCCGAGACGAGAGTCTCAGCTCCGGAGGAGCAGAGAACAGATAGGTCTCGACAAGTATCGGCTCTTTGCAAAGAGATGCTTGAAGAAGATCCGTTTCAAAGGATGAGATTACCTGAGTGCCTCATAATCTTCCAGATGATCGCAAATTTCCCTCGCTAGCTCTTTCGTCCCATTTGCTGTGTATCCACTCTTGGAAATGAAACTCAACAGCAAAGTAACCTTCTCTAAGATAATCTTGTGCTCTTCCACTTGATCTCCTAGAATCTCCAACTCCTGCACAGATTTCCTTAAATTGGCTTTCAAAGTGGCCTCTCGTCGTGCGGCCACGCAGAAATCTAAGGTAGTGGAAGTGGTAATCCACGGTGATCCATCTAAATTATCGCAGGTTGAAAGTTGGCTCGTCTGTACTTTTCGGCCAACAAACCTGTGAGGTGTTTCATCCATCTTCAGTTTTATAGGGGTAAGATCTTCATCGAGGACCAAAGTATCTTGCTCGAATTCAAAGACAGTAGGACGTCGCCGAAAAGTAGGTAGTTCCACAGTTACATCGCAACTAGTGAGCTTCCCCTGTAAAGTACCAACGAGAGCATTGAGCTCCTCGACTTTCTTGGCTAGATGATCCCTCGAATGCGTAACTTCTGTTACTTTTGCTTCGCTTTCCTGCAAAGCGCCTCCATAAAGACTTTCTATTACCGCTTGGTACACTGCAGCACCCACATGAGCATGGTCAAGTTCCTGCCTCAGCACCGTTATCCGTTCATCATTCGCCTCCTTCGCTGACTTCTCCATCCCCAGAGCATCATCCGAATAGCTTTCTTGTACTACGCCCCTGTTATCAGCTTTATCTTTCTTTCCTGTGACAGAGTGAAGATGGGAGGTCAAATCCCGACTTGAGCTGACAGCAACACCAGAACAACTTTGTTCTTCTCCGCACTCGTAGCCAGCTTTCTCTTGATTTTCTGTAACAGAGAAAAGACGAGAGTTCAAATCCCGGCTCAGGCTGACAGTCAGCTCTGCTTCTTCCTTCAATCTGACAGCTTCCTCCAGCTTTCTTTTCAGCTCATTAGCTTCGCACTCCAAGAAATGAATCTCTTCTTCTCTCTCTGCTTCCCTTTGGAACATTCTTCTCAGCTCATTAGCTTGGCACTGTATGAAATAATTATCTTCCTCTCTCTCTACTTCACTTTCGTACAGTGAGCCGGCGTACACGCATTCTACAACTGCTTGCTGAATCATGCTGTCCACAAGAGTTTCATCTAGTTTTTGCCTTAACAGCTCCATTTCCCCGTCCTCCGCATCCCGCTGACATCCGTTCGACTTTTTACTAGAGACCATGGACCCGGTATGCGCTTCGCACTTCTGGAAAAAATCTGCAAACTCTGTCCCTGGAAACAGACGAGCATGTAAATCACGGCTCAAAGTCAGTGTTAGCTCTGCTTCTTCCTTCGACCTGACTGCTTCATCCTTCAACCTGATTGCTTCCTCCAACTTCTGAATCAACTCATCCCGTTGAAGCAAATACTGTTCAATCTGATTGCTCCGTTGCTGTGCTGCAACATGTTCCAACTCGATCACCATCTTCTGCTTCATGATCACTTCCTGCAATTTAAAGGCAGTCTGTAAAGAAGCTTGCAGCTGCTTCTGAAGCTGCACCTTCTCCTCTGAGCAGACAGCAAGGTCCCTTTCCAACAATTCTACCCTCAACTTCTGGTTCATGAATTGGCTTGGAGTACATTGTCTTGCAAGGTCGGAATATGCATCTTCGCTAGGAAAGAAAGGTTCACATGGTGAAATAGAAGGTCCACAAGGAGATACTTCCGCAAATTTTTGATTACTAGGAGTAAACAAGTTGGTATTTCCCAGCTCAGCATCACTGCTCTGCAGCCTCACAGGTTCTACTTGGCTAAGGGTTCCATTCTGCACAATTGATTTCTCCACGACTAGAACAGTTGGAGATCGAGCTGCTTCATCTGTTCGATGGCATTCCCTTTTCGCCCGACCCTTCCCATGCTCAACATCTTCACAATGTGCTCTCCCGGATCCTACATCTCTAAGAGGCAGGTTTTGCGACTCCCTCAAAAGGTTTTGCGACTCCCTCATCGCTCTCTTTCTAGCAGTGCCATTTTGCACTTGTCTCGTCATATTTGCTCTCTTTGAAGCTGCACGAACTAGAAAGTCTGTTTCATCTCATGGAAATATATCTTTCAAGCTCCGCAGCATCATCTTGTCGGCGCCACCTCGTTTCCGTCGTCTTCAGCATTGTCAACTACGCAGTTCACGGTAATCCTCTGCTGTTCCACATTTGTTGTCTTGAAACTACTTTCAAATTCAGACCACTCTCCCGACCGAATGGTGTCTGGAACTGAACTTTCGAAGTTCTATCTTCCGCTTGTCTAGTCGTCATTCCTGTTTTCTGGGAGTTCATTAGTTCATGCACAACGTCAGGCAGTCTCAGTACCCACAACAGCAGCCAAAGTTGCACGCACAATCCGCAAGAAGGTGATGCCGGCGCAAATTCAAACGACCACAACGGGACGGTGCATGATCCATGAACAAACTCCAAATGATTCATAATTACACAAACCTGCCAAACCCGTTCAGTCCCTTTCTTTAGGAATTTCAGTTCTCACCTCACCACTCCTCTGACTCATGCCAATCTCCTGAAGCAAGCGACATTCAATTGCAAGCATCTACTGTCGCTGCTCAGTGCATCGGGCCATCTCCACGTAATTGCAGTCTACTGTAGCACGATCCTCACTCTCTTCATCGTGCATTCGTTTCTACAGTTGTGGGAATCCTCGCGCACGGAGTTCAATGTGCCAAATTAAACGCTCTCAAATTCCCAGAAGACCGTTGTTTTGGTTCTTCCTTGGAGACACGTTCCAACTTAGGAGGATCACAATTCCGACCAATCCAGACCGTGAATAGATTGTGGGCGACTCCCTCGCACTCTTGCGGGAGCTTTGAGGTATACAGTATGGCGATGGTCTTGGAACTGAGGAACCATGTACAGACAACGAAATCCTGATTGAGTTCTACAACGGTCAAATTCCTCTTGCGTCGTTGCTCCAGTTCTCTGACAAATTCTTCTGCGTTGTCTGCGATGTTGCTTCAGTTCTCTGACTGTAGAACTTTCCAAGTGCAATGCAGAACCGTATAACTCAGCACAACTGAGTACTACTTTTGTCATATTCGTATAAACTGCGTACGTATTCTGATATCGTAGTTCACTGTATGAGGAAGCTGCCTTCAACTCGTCAACTTCGCTACAATGGAGCAAGTTACATGGAAAACTTACGTGGTAATTTAGTTTCCTTTAACTTTGTCGTCAATTACGGATGATAAACAAGACTTCAAGTTACTTGATTAGTGCTTGTTCTGCTTAGTAGCAGAACAATCGCGTTGGAAGTTAGAAATTATTCATAGGCGATTCCTTGGTCTCATTCTCGTTGTTAATTTGCCGTAATAAATGATACTGGTATTCAAGTGATGATCTACATATATCATTTTAAAGATTTGTGCTTACAATAAATTACTATAATTTACGCCTAATTTCAAAAAATATACGGTTTTTTACCGTGGAATTTAAGGAGATGACTGTAGAATACTTTACCCAATGAATTATTGACGGTTTCAATTCTGATCTTACGGATCTTTGCAGCCATCTTGTAAAAGTTTTTGTGGATGTTCGTAAAACATTTAAAGGGTGTGCTAACAGGCATCTGTCAAATTATGTGAGATCTCTGTCCAGAACGGTAAACTCTTCGGTGATTATTATGGTTCATCATTCTCGAAAATTCCCATCTTTTACAGACCCATTCATTTCTGACAGCAGCAGATCAACTTTATGGAATATCCTTGAATTCTTGAGGGATAGTCACTCAGCAAATTATAATCTAATATATAATAGAATAATTACCACTCTATAATTTTAGGAGTTGAAACCCCTCACTGCCTGGATAGCAAAGAAAGATACTATAAGTTTATTATACTCAATGATTGAGACATTTGTAATGTCTCGATCCCAAGACTCACCGACAATGCTAGAAATGAGCAGCGCGTGGTTACTATACAAGCCGATGCGCCGAACATTCCAATTTGTATCGAGTATCACCTGAGATATCAAGTGCTTTGCTTTGGCTTAAAACGGATGTGGTGGATGCAGAATTTTGAATGTAGATCACTTGAGCATGTCGAGAGTTGAACGTTATTTGAAAGTTCCTTCAGTTTGAAATTCGTATAATGTCTATGTCAACAACCTATGATGTTTCCCGTGGTGGTCGTGGTGGTGGCAACCGACGTACAAAGCCTGTGTGCTTGGGGTTTCAAACTAATCATGTAATCATACATGCTACTGGGGCATCTGAATCTGAATCTGAATCTGAATAGGTAAGCGAATGTGTTTCTGGACATTGGGGAGTACTACTACTACTTGAATTCTTTTTGTTTTTCTTTCTCTATTCACCATGAAGTTTGCAGTTGCAGGTTATGCACATGCAACATCTCACAGCAGTATGTACAAGTGTTTCCCCCTAGAATGGGCAAAAGAAGAAGGTCTCGGAGATTTCCAAAGCTCTGCTTTAGAGCAATGTCCAACAGCCGTTTCTTCTTGCATCGGCCATCAGTTAAATCTACTTTACATTAGATTGGATATCTCGTTGAGTTTTATGTTTTCATGTGAATTTTTTGACAATAAAATGAGATCGGAAGCCGGTGACTCTCGTCTTCTTAGAGTAAGAGTAGAGTGGTAGCAGTCAAGGCCTTCAATTTTTTTAAATTTTTTTTATTCTTCTATTTTTGAACTTTGAATAGACTTTAAATATATTAAATTTTTTAACAGACAATTATTTTCAATATCATAAGAATACCATTTTCACTCTCTTTTTTATGATTTAAAATTTTTCTTTTTCTTTTTTTACTCTGAAGCACCGCTGAACACCGTGAGATGGATCTAGTGTAGATTTCATTCTTTTATTATGTAATTTATTTCAAACAACGTGTAACCCATTAGTTCCATCCATTAACTGGAACAATTCGTAAGACAATAACCACATTAGATTCGTTCATCTTACATTCGTTCCAATGGTACATAACAAATTGGTACATGAGTGTGTAATCTCCCAAGGTGATTACTCTTCAATAATATATAGATTTTTCATTTCAATGTTATGAAAGCTTAACCTTATCTTGTCTCCTAAATCTATCCTTACGGGCTTGATGAGATCTTCCCATCTTTTTATGTATTATCTTTGCATGTCAATTCTCGTAATAAAATGGCACCCATTACAGTTCGTGAAATTACCGCGTCAAACAAATTGAACCATCCAAAATCACAGAAAGAAGTGGTGGCGCCTCGCCGGAGCGACAAGTTGCAGGGCAGAATGCCACGTCAGTTTCTGTTGTTATTTAGGTTTCCATACTCGAGTAAGGATTCAACATACACATGATTGGGACTTGCTCTGCACCAGCCCTCCTTGTATTCTACTGACAGGCCTGTGATTGTCCGTTGCGAGCGGGTAGCTGACAGTGAACTGTGACAGGGAGACTGTCTGTGTTGCACTTGAAATCATGAACGTAGTTAGGGTCCGAAGCACAGTTGCTAGGGATATGACCTGTATGACTGGTCAACATGCTAGATGAGTTTAGGGTTTAGAAATATTTTATTTTCATTTTCATTTTTTATCTTTTTTAGTTTAATGAGGTTACTTTATATTTTGCTATTTTATAAATTTATTGTGAACAAATAAATTTAATATTTCAGAATTTTAATTTTAATTTTTAAATGTAACGTTTTAATAAATAAAAATTTATCGTAAAATCAATAAATAAAAATTATACCACCGCTTAAAGGTAATTATGACACGCGTGTATATACATTAAACCGCTAGTTTTGCCACACTCACAGATACATGGAGATCCAAGCTCTTGTGAGTTTAGTGTGAGTTTGTTCAGGGAACTTCTAGTAGTCTAGAGTAAACTTCTGCCGAACTCACAGAACTACATGGAAATCCAGTCTCTTATGACTTTGTTTAGGGAACTTCTAGTAGTCTAGAATAAACTTATCGTCATCGTTCGCACTTTGAAATTTATCATCAAATATCGCCATATTCTCCTGATATTCTCTTGAATATGGACATCGCATCTTCGAGTTTAACCCCAATTTAATCTCAGAATTATACATCTTCATGTCAGTTTCTGTCGAAATGGAAAAAAATCTGGCCTTTACTTTGCGGATGACGTTCATATATAGGGTCTAATTTTATTGTTTACATTTAGAAGCTATGTAATTTTTATACCATCTTTACTCATAAATGCTTCATAGTTTAAATTTATCTCAATAACTCTATAATTTATTGATTTATATATATATTTATTCTGTAATTTCTGTTCTCGTATACCTATATATATAAAATTGAATATCCATTAGTTCAAATTTAGAGATTACCTTTTCTAAAACGAGCAGCACGGGAAGTAAAGTCTTATTATGTGTCCCAATTTGCCATTTACGAATGCATAGAGAAGACATAATAAACATGGATATCTTTACGTGTATCTAGAAACGCATAACGGATTAAAAGAAAGATTTTTTTATCGCCCACATAATGTTTCCTTTTAGCTTCAAGTTTATGTGTTTTGATACCTCTACAGCTGCGTGCCAAAATGGACATCTTTATGTTTTCTTCTACAGGCTTACCAAATTTTGAAGTAAGGATTTATTTACAACTAGAAGGTGCCCTTCGTCCTCGAAGAGCAAAAGTAGTCCCCGCCTTTACCACAAAATGTTTAGTGTTCCGTCACCCTCTAGGGATTGCCAGACAGACAATAATCTATTACAGTTCCGTGGTCGCGGAAACCATCGAGATTAGAAAGTGCTCGTGGAAATCATTTGGGCTTCTAACCCTAAAGAATCCGGGTAGAGACGTCCGTTACAATAATTTTGAGAATAAATTTCAGACAGGTTTTGGATACAATGAGAGGAAGGAAAACACTGTTGTAACGCCTGAACGCCGTTTGCTCATAACACTTAAATCACCCGCACAAATCAGATTTTGCAACCGCTAAGGACAAAGGAAGTCTGTCTACTCGAACATAAGTCGCTAAGGGAATCCAATTGCCGAAACCGGGATTGAAAACTAGTGAGGAATGTTTCTTACTATGTGAAATGTTATTAGAGACATAATATTTGCTATGGTAGGCGCATTTATATGTTTGGAAACGGGCAGTGCCTGCATACAAAACGGAATCGGCGAAACGACCGAACCAAACTAGCGATGTCGAATCGCCGAACCGAAACTCTTTGGGACTCATGTAAGTGCAGACTTATATTTAGTCCAAAATGATTAGGTGATATTCTCGGATTTCATAGTTCCGGACCCTATGTGTGATATAGTTTTGGAAGGAATTATTACCTATACTCCTAGAGAGACACCATAGAGAGACACCAAATGCCACGGGCAGCTCACAAGGTCTCCAAGTATAGGGGTATGTAAGGAAATCACTTTTTGTTCCTCTAACCTTGGAATTATATGTTACAATGCATATGGTGTTTCATATATTTGTCATGAAGTGTACAAGAGCATATCATGTTAGATGCCAAGGGGCATCACTTTCCCTCTCATTTTCATATTTTATAATATATTTTAAACAATGTGTCCATTGCTCTAAAAAAATTATGTATCCATTGCTCTACCAAGTACATTAACTAGTGCGATCCATACAAAACAATCACACTAAGTGATACTTTTTCGGATACTCTAGTAGTTTGTAGAGGTCCGCCTTGCATAGCTAGGATATCTTAGATGCAACTGGGTAGCTTTCTACTGTCAACTCTAATGGGGCTTAACCCCATTTTACCCTTTTGATCTCACCCTTGTACAGCTTGATGGGGCCTTCCCATCCTTTGTGTTTTCTTCGCGGTCGGCCCTTTCACATCGAATCGAAGACTGTTAGTATAGAGTAGATAAAGCATTATAAAAATTGTGTCGTCACAATACCCCAAAACATGAATTAAATGATGATAAGTAAAGACAGAGTGGACTGGGACCCTTCTTTAATCATATATCAAGTACTTCGCAATTCGCACTAAAGAGCATGGTTTAATTTAGCTTTGTACCCGAGCTAAATAAAACCATGTAACCTCAGATACTGCACTGCAGATTTGAGACACTCGACGAGAACTGGAATGATGATCTTCGTTGACCTCACCATAAATTTTGCTGTAGATTTTATTCTGGCTAACACTCCCCCGAGAACTGGAATGAGGTTCTTCGTTGACCTTTGATTTAAATTTTGCCTTTCTTTCGTCTGTAACTAGAGATCCTGCATTTCACTCTCGGCTCACAGGGCAAGTCTCAGACAAGTATCTAATATTCATTTCACATGAAAAGATGATTGCGCTATGTTCCTTATGTTGGGAGCCCGCTTCTTGCTCACTTATGTCACGTCATAAGTTTTAAAGGAAGTCAGTAGTTCCCCGAGTGTGTAGTTGAGAATAGAATGGCGGAAAACAGATTCGACGAAACTTTCTGCATAAAGCCGGACCTGAATCGCTTCCAACTTGCCTTTACTTCCACTATAGTTCACAGTTCAGACTAGCTGATCCGACTTCACCTCTGCTTTCTACCTAACATGAAAAGCTTTTCCACTTGACCATGACTCAATATACGAAACGTTGTGAAACTGGCTGTCAGACATGGACCAACTTTGCGCTCATGGATGATCGGCAGTAATTCACGAGACATAAATCGCGCAATGACTAAGCTGGCAATTGAAAGTGCAGAATCCAGATGAGAACGACAAGACAACATATTTGCAAGGCAGTTAAACGAACATACAATACTTGTACCAACTAGAGGACTTTCAGGAAATGGACTGTTCGACATGTCGCAAACTCCCTTACTCTGCGCGACCCTTTCAGAATCGTACAAGGCCGGCGAAAGCCCTGCCTGCACCAGATAGAAGAGTTCATCACTACAAGTAAACCAAGGACAGGAGGAGGCAAAGTCGAAAATGGACGTAAGTAGGAAGGAATATATGTCCGAAATAATGTGCACGTCAGTAGCAGCATGAGTCTTCAATACTTCCAGTCATAGACAGTTACAAGGATCAGAATCGTAGCAATTACTGGCCATGCGTGGTCCATCATTTCAGTAATTTATGTGGCAATCCAACCAAACAAAAAACCAGAAATGGAAGACTTCCTGCAAATTTGACGACGAAGTATTTAAACTCACATACTGTTTTTGTTCTTTACACATGCTCACTCAACAGATTCTCAAACTAGCATATGTCTCTTGAAGCCCGAGAACAAGACCAGAATAATTCTTGGCTCACAAAATCGGTATGAGAATAACATCCACCGGACTCCCCATTTATCAGATGAATGATAATCCTCAGGGAAGACCAGAAAATATTTGACACAGAAAATTTTCAGGAGAACGGGTACTTAAAACAGCAAGCCAAAAGCATCTCCTCATAAATACATGAATGCTCTTCTCTGGGCCCTCTATTCTTATGTGTGTGAGGTAGGAGGGCCATTCCTGGAGGAGAGATGAAAGAATGTTGTGGCAAGAGAAAAGAGCACGGCATATATATACGAAAGTACTTTCCAGCAACAAGGAAGGTGCAACCAAGGCTGCACTTATGATGCACAAGCATAGCCTCAGTAACAGGCAACCTTTGCAACTACACTGGAGAGAAGGAAGGCCCCAAAACAACGTTTTGGTCGTGTCTTCACCAAGGACATGCCACCTTCCTGGCTCAAAACTTGGACAATTTGCTACGACAGGGAAAATTGGTCAATGTGACTAGATTTATGATTACGAGATATATCAGTAACAGAAACACCCTAGAACGCAACACTTTTGTGCCTGCAGAAGAATAACCTTAATCAGGAATGTCAAACCTACTCCGCCTCTTGCTACACGCGGAATTCCATCCTGGAAATCATTGCTCTTGTTTGAAACGAGGCCCTGACATTCAGGAGATAAAGGACATAAACGCAGATGCCGGAGTAATTACGAATCCTCCAGCACGTGTTCAGCTCTGGTAACTCAAGACCTCCCTTAGGGTGAGGAACATGAAACAACTAACTCCCTTGGCTGCTTCTACACCCCACACAAAAGAACTGGTGTGTGTATCTCATTCATACTCTTTCTCTCCTCTTCACAACAAGGATCTGCAAAGCATCCAACTTCACTTATACATTGTCGTATTGCTCTATTTGCCAGAATCTGAGTAGAAGAGATCAGCCTCATCTAAAAGAATTATCGCAGGTACATGGTTTTCACAAATCCACAGTGATGATGTCCTAGTAAACCCAGTCTCTATAGATGAAGTTAACTGTGGGCCTCTGATAGTGTCATATTCTCTATCTGCGCCAAACATAATGGTCGTAGAGGACAAATGGAAAAATGGGACACCTGCTTCGTGGGAACTTCCTTCCATAAATTAGTGCTGTAAAGAACAGCGAAGCAAGTGCTCTGCCTACTCGAAATCAATATCACCTGATTTAAGCAGTCACAGCTGCTGCAGCTGGTGCTGTTGCTGGTGTTTCGGGTTCAGCAGGCGCAGATTCAGTCGCAGGGCCAGCAGGAGCATCACCCTCCACTGGTGCAGCTGCGGCATCTTTCTCCTTGGCGTCCGTCTCTTTGGCGTCTTTGTCCTTTACACCCTTACCATCCTTACCATCTTTCCCATCTTTGGCATCTTTAGCCTTGCCGTCTTTCTCCTTTTCTGGAACAGGAGCTGGAGGCGGTGGTGGTGGCTTCATGTGTGGAGGTGGAGTGTGCTTCAACTTCACAAGAATTTGTCGCATTCTTGTCACATCTGTAGGCTTTCCAGGCTTAGGACCCTTGATGGCCACGATGGAAGGTTTCCTCTCCTTATCCTTCTTATCCTTCTTCGTCGGTACTTTCGTATCGATAGTCGGCAACTCATTAGGAATGAGCTCAGCTACAGCTTTCCAGTATTGCTTGTCAGCGTTTTTATGAAAATTTTCTTGATTCGTCAGGAAAACCTGTGGGAAAAGAAACATCAAATCGTCAGACTTCATTTTCATGTTCAACTTCATGTACTCATCTCTAGTTTCTATTCGGTAGATTTATAGGACTTCTCAGATAATACTGAGGACGATCCTCACAAATCAACTTGCATATATCTGACACCGTTGATAGAGGGTGCAGCAGACGATCAAAATCCAAGATGGTGTAAAAACGTAGCTGCAACATATGAAACGCCGACATAGGCATTCCCATGTAATGGTAGGAACGGTAAAGACATCATCCGTGCACGGCCTGGATGACCCTGTTCGATCGATATAGTTAACCAGTAGTACCATCTAGGTACAGCCAGAAGCCCTTCTGAGCTAGGATTTCTTGGAAATAGATGGGCCGAGATACATGATGAGAGGTTTCAATACATTCTTTCCGTTAAGAGTAGTGCTGTCCGTGTGCGAGAAGGATCTCACCTTACGGAAGTAGAGTATTTACCATCCCCTACCCCGAAGTATAACATCCTCCAAACAACAGTAGTTCTCACTTTGAGTAACGAGATGGTTGTTCCAGGATAGCAGATATCGGCATTCCTACAAAAGTTAAGGTGCCCACAAGCACGCGACAAGCGCACTTCGGGAGCAGTCGGTAGCAACTACAAGACACTACACCACTCCTGTAAGAGAGAAGGCGAGACCAAAGTAATATGCGATGTGCCAAGGAGTAAGTTTCGGTACAGAAACATCAACAATCTTTTAACAGGAGAGACGATTCCAGGATTGTTTCTCGTGTTGAAGATTCCCGTTCAAGAGACTGTGGTGCTAGATGTCCATTTCACAAGCCAATGCGAAACAAAACAACGGTAGCGATCGCCATTGCCACAAGAAACTGTATGAGGGCTCATAAATCGCCGCCGAGCATATGTGATTGGTTAGACTGACCCCTTTACAACATGAGCTAAACTAGGAGAAGGGCTTCGAAGCTACCTTTTCCTTGTCTCGGTTGCTTTTCTTCCCATTCTCCATGGTGGTCTTACGTTTCACATACACACCATCCTTGTAATAGTCAGCGTCTTCAATTACTCGAGCAAGTTTCTCCCTCTCCTTCCTCTCCTTCTCCTCGAGGCGAATAGCGTTCTCACTACGAAAGAAACAAGGAGAAAGGTAAATACACGAAAACAAGATAGTACAGTGGGGGTTGATTTCAGCAGTACAGCAGCTGGTAGACAATCTCTCAAACCTGAAAGCAATTAGAAGCTGAAAAAAGAAATGGCGATTCCTGATGAAGCTGGTTAGAGAAGTTGGATCGGGATACAAACACACAGCCAAGACAGGTACCAAAAGAAGACACCTCTACACAACTCAACGCCAATGCAGCACGGCAAACACATCAAACCAAACAACAACGAACTTCAATGGAAGGGCAACAGAGTCATCGTGCCTTTGGCAGGTAGAAAAGAAAGTGTTTATTGAACATTACCGCTTCCACTCCCTCAACGCAGAGCCTTCTTCCTTCATTTCTTCAGGCTCGGGTAACAGTGGACCGTTCCCTGCAGGGAGACTGCTGAAAAGGTTGTCATCGTCGTCAATGGCGCCAAATCCGTTTCCTGAAGCAGGCTGTGCTGAGGTGTAATTTGCTTCTCCGCCAAAGCCGGACTGATCTGGCTCGAAGGTTGGAACGTAAGAAGCAGGAGCACCAGTGGAGTTGGCGGCAAGATCTTCTTCATAACCATAGCTAGGCGGGGCATCTGCCTGGTGATAATCGAAGCCATTGGCACTCTTGTACTCGTCCTCACCATCTTCCTTCACATCATCACCGAAAGTAGGGGCAAAGTGATCTGGCGCTCGAAACGATTCGTCAAACCTTTGCGAAGAGTCAAATCGCTGAGACGGCAGCCTGGGATCGTATCCCATGTAATCCGAATCAAAAGGTCGAGTCCCACTCAGATCCTCGCCTCCTCCTCCATACTCGAACTCTGCCATCCTTTTCCCCTCAGAACCTGCAGCTGTGCCCTGCCAGATCTAAACGCAACAACCCCTTCACGTCGAATTTTCCCTACTTCCCCTAGACTCTACACCACAGGGCGTCCGATCGGACAGCACTCTCACTCCTAGGCACGTCAAATGCTGAGATCTGCGATACTCAAAGCGTAGACAACCTGATTGAGCTCCCTTCCTGTCGCTGCTTGCGTATCGATCCCCCTTCGCTTACAAGCTCAAAGCTCCTGAGCTATGGCGGTCAATACTCCTGTCCAAAAGCTCAGGGCTTCGCTCTTTCGACTCTCTCGCTCTTTCCCTTCTCATGCTCCTGCCCGTCTCTACTCTCTGCTCAATAACCCGTGCTCGCATCACACCGAAACGTGTGGACAAATCCACTGTAAATAGTAAGTTGTTAAAATATTACATCTAACCTACATATTACCTTTTTCCTCGCTTGCCAACCTGCCTCTGCCTTGCTCGATAATTCTTTTATTCCATCCATTGCTTTAAATTCGTTCAACTCTACAAGCTGTGTTAGTTGCTTCCATGTCTTTTCTCCACTGAATGCTTAATATTCCTCTATGTATTGTAGCTCTCGTCAGTTTAAATTTCTCAATTATTAACTCAACGAGCAGACTTTGATCTGTTGGCAAATTTAACCAAATAGCTTCGTGTCCACTTCCTCCAACTACACCCTCTCATCTGAAGTTTACACAATTAATGTAGCCTAAAAAATTCATGTAAATGTGATGGCAAGCTATATAAGATCATCTACATTATCGGCTAGATTGGATGTCTTTATAAGCATTTTCCATTAAATTAAACCCATTTTATTATCCTTAAATGTTGGGAGTAAGAAGATGAACGAAAACGAAGAAGTTACCGTGTTGAAGGATAATAAAGTGCTGACAGAGCAGGCTTAGCTGTCATTCACTTTATGTGTTCTTCTCTCCAAGCAAGTGTCGTTGTATTAGACTCATGTCCATGATCAGGCCTTTAAATGAGACTGAATTCCAAAGTAATAAGATTTTAAAGATGGGAAGCACTAGAAAGAAATATGTATACATGAGATACATTTACTTTATTCTAGTTTCAATAGCATTTAAGTATATTCATTTCCTTATTTCATTACAGAAATGCTCCATATCACTATGATTCTGTATAATTGTTTATTTATTTTGTCTTGGTTATGTTTTATGTTCATGATCTAATGCTCATACCACTCACTAGGAGGATAGATATTTTGAAAATCTGTAATGATCTGAATATAGATATTTACTGTTTATGATGATATATTCCACATACTTAAATTGGAGTTAATAAGATGGGAACTCAAGCAATAAATCATATAACATGGACAGTGTTGTATTCTGTTATATCTTTTGGATTAGAATATAAAAATAGAATAGTTACCAAGCTCAATGATGAGTAATAAATGCACTAGGAGCGACTTTCTCTAGCTACTATGAACTTATATAAGATACAATATATTCAGATAATTAATTTCTAAAATAATATGTTTTTGTATAGATATAGATATATATAGATATAGATATAGATATATATATATATATATATATATATATATATATATATATATATCTATATATATCTATATAACAGTGGTTTATTCTTTCAATATAATTTTCTATAAAATAATGTAGTTTACTCTTACTTACTCAAAAAACATTAAGAATTTTGTTGAACTACCTTATAAAAATAAAATTTTCTAATAAAAATTACTTTGAATGTGCACTATTCTTTGTACAACATAGGAACATACTTAAAAGCTTAAGTAAAGTATCTGACCGAAATTTGGAAAGAATATAAAATAGGTTTTATTACATGGTTACCCTCTCTCAAGGCTCATTAGTTTAAGTAGTGAACTTTCAAGTAAGTATATAATATGATGAAATCAACCTAAACTTTATTTTTATATTATTTCTCATTCTAAATTATAATCATCATTTCTTATAATGGAAGTGTAATCTTGAGTTTTAATAAAGATCTTTGAATAACTTACCTTGATAAGTATATTGATAATTCTTGCAAAATATATAACAAATATGATCTTCAATTTGAAAAGCAATTGAAAATTTGTGAGATGTAAATCAACTTATCAGTTAAGAAGGAGATTAAGTTGCATATTGCTTATTATTCTAGTCAAATATATATTTTAGCTAAATTTCTTGAAGAAATATTTTTTCTGCCCTCTAAGTCAATTTATCATGTCCTTTTATTCTGTCCATGTCATTTATACTATCTGGCTTATTGATCTTCTTATATTTAGCTTATCTCCTTCTTACTAAATATGTATTTCTCTTATTGTTATAGGTTAGTAATTAAATTTTAAATATGAGCTTTTTAATGTATGAAGTATAAGGAAGCTTTTAGCAAGACATGGGACGGTACAGCCGAGTACCAAGTTTACACTTTGCCAAATTTAATACAAAGGATTTTATTTTTTATTTTTTATTCTAAATTAAGACGAAAGACAGAAGGATCGATAGATTTAATGTCAATATCGGTATTCAAGGCCAATGCTCTAAACTGCTAGGCATCTCTTCCATTATCTTTGGATTCAGAAGGTTAATCTATGAAATTTTAAACTTTAATGTTGGCTCAAGACAATTAATGAATTTTATGAGTGTATTATTTTAGAAAAGTTCAAAACTATAAGACTCAAGGATCATGTGATGTTCAATAAGAAATTTTAAGTCAAATCCATAAAATCCATAAATTGAAAAAAAAATCCATAAGTCAAATCCATAAATTGATAAAAAAACAAAAAGATTCCACTATTAGAATTCTGTTGCTATTTTATCCAATATTATTTTAAATACTTGTAAAAATGTTGGAAAACTTTGAATTTTGAATCCAATGAGACAAGACTCGTAAACAAGAGTATAAGCCTAAAAGTAATACAGAAATAAAGTTATATAAGAAATTTCTCTTCTGAATAAAATATCATACGAACCATACGACTCAATGATCAAGGCTAAATCTCAGAATCGAAATTTATCAATAGTACAATAATAAAAGAACCAGATTTAGGGAGTTCTAGTAACTTTTTCATATAGTGTGTCTCATTACGCTGGAAACTCTTTGGATTTACATTACTTAAGATCAAAATTATACCAAACAAGTTCAAGTATAGAATGATGTGAAATTAAGACCGGTTACTCTTGGATACTCTCTTAGAGTTTTGAGTTCAAGCTATAAGATTCAAATACTAGATCTTTCACAAAGTTCATTTTAGCCGCTACTGATTTAGCTGGTTGTAGTTCATTGATAAATTGAGCATCCTTATCTTTAGAGGTCTCCAAATATAATATAGGATCCTCACACTCCTTAACTACAATAATTAATTTCTTATTGCAATTTAAACGGGAGAAGGCGGCCACAAGAACACAAGAAGGATGGGAAGACCTCATCAGAAGATTTCTAATTTCTAATTGCAATTTAAACTCGGAATTGTGTAGCCTGAACCTGGTGCGAAGCCGCTATTCTTTAGTTCGTAGTGGCATATTCTCGATCCTTAGTACCCTGTGATTGGTTATTTATATTCCCTAACTAATATTAAATAGATGATAACTGAGATTCTACTCAAAACATAAATAAATCATGGAATAATTTTAGTTTATTCAAACTTGAACTGAATAAATAAATTTTAAAATAAAACTGAAATGTTTTCCTTAATATTTACGTCACAAGTATATAGTGAATAACTTCCACTGTATAAGAAATTAAATAAGGATAGCAAATATATAAAAGAGTAAACTATCATATATGTAATGATAGGTATTTTATTACCTTGTAAAATAGTAAAGGATTATTACATTATAAAACACTATTTTTCTTATGATACCTTTTGATTTATTTTGTGTAAACATTATTGACTATACACTATAATCTATAATATATATATATATATATAATTCTTTAGCCATGTTGGTATCCTTAGCATATGCATTTAAAAAATTATAGAAATTAAATTGGTAAAATCTTATTACCAATAACCTATAACCTACAACCAATAACCTAATTTTAGGTTGAATAATAACTTATATAAGTTATCTTATAGTAAAATCTATAAGACTTTGTCATGAAATTACTGAGGTTTATTATTTTTTTCCTAATATTAAAATTTCATAAAATAACTAAAAATTTTAATATAATTTGCAAGGTATGTTTTAAAATTTTAAGAATAGTTTGGTATCACTTACTTGAGCTATTTTAACTAAGATTAATATATGATAGTAATTAAAAAGCAACTATACTTCTGTTGAATCTAGTTTTATATTATTAAAGGTTTATAAATCTAATTGAGTAGTCAATTACTAAATTCCTCACTGATTAAATATCTAGGATGTTCTCAAATATTAGTAATAATTTTGTTAAATTTATGATTTCAAGTTTTATTTGAACTTAAATACTCTCTCTTAGGTTGGTTAAAGCCAAAAATAGCGTGAGTAAGCCTTCTAGAAGTTATATTATTCTCATCAAAGTTAGTTGAACCTAAGTTTAGATTCAATAATGTAACAAATCATAAATGGAGTATATATATATATATATAGAAGTCACTGACTAAATCACATAATGAAACAAAACTGTATGAATATGCTTTGATTGCCTTGGTGAATAGTCTTTATGTTGCTTTTTTACCAGGAGTAGTTGACTTGTAATTGTAATAATAAATTTTCCAATACTTTCTTATAACATAATAGTTCCTAAAAATGAAAGTATAATATATTAAAATTTCGAATGAATTAATTTTATAGTGATACATAAATTACAATAATTTATAGATAAATTATTCAAATATTATATTTTTTATCATAACCCAATACTTTTCTATGTTGATTTTACTTATTCCTACCATGGAAAAAGTAAACATATAGTAAGTTTTGATAGTTCTCCAAGAGAACTGGACAAATAGTCACTATCAAGAAGTACTAACTGATCATTAAAATACATAAGAAATGTAATTAAGGATAACTAGACTAATATTCTATGGTAAATTACATTCAAGTATATTCGCTTATGATGAATATCTAATAGTTAAACATTCTCCTATTTAATAACCCAACGATAATTTAAAGCAAAATTTAGCTTCAAATAGCTGTATTGAACACACTTTCTCCACAACAAAACTCAATAATGGTATAAAAGTACACTCACCTAGAAATTCTAAGATAAAAAAATAAAATAAGAATATTCACGAACCCAAGTTTAAAATATTTGTCCACTTTCCTAACATGATAAACAAGTTTATTGAACATCTCTAATTAATAAATGACAACAAAGACTTGGTTTCTAGATCTTACAAATATATTTTAAAATCATTACTTTACTCATTGTATATTATGTATTCTATATAAGATGCTTTCTAATAATTTTCAGAAATCTTCATATTATCTTTGCATTTTAAGTTAATTATTTATTTTTATAAATATAAATATGTACTTTTTATATTTTTAAATATGTTATTATAAAGAGTGAAAAATTAGAAATTTATCATGCTTTTTATTAAGTAATAAAAACTAAATATAATTTTATATACATCTTGCATGAGATACTTATGCATTTCCTAGTAGAAATAACATTTCCTCCCTTATATTACTTTGTGGGATTTTTGATAATTAACATTAAGACTTTGAACTCAATGTTAATCATTTCTTATAAATAGAGTTATGTTGGATTTTTCAACCAAATGTTTTATATCTACCTACAAATCTTGTACTTGGATGGAGTCTTGAAATATTAAGGAGAAGCACTTAATATGAATCAAAATAAATTTTTGAATGAAATAAATGAAAATTCTTTTAAATCATAAATCAAACTCTTATTTGTGTTTCTATAGAATCCTTGATCTTATATTTTAAGAATTGATCAAGTTACTATCTTCACCAACCTTTGAGCAATATAGTAATTATGTTATATAATTACATTATATATTATTATGGTAATAATGAAATATTTTCCTACATTGCAAATTTGTGAAATTGCAAATATTAAAACTACATACTTAAGAATCTCATGTATGAACCTTACAAGAGTTTGCAAGAATGAGTATATGCACTTTGAGAGTTTATCACTATAATTAGTACAAAAAATTATTAGTACATTAGTATAGACACATTACATCACTACAAATATTTCAAATTATTTATCTAAAAGATCAAAACTCAAGATCTAAAAGGTCATACCTTTTAGAATGATAATTTCTGCTACAAATCTTTAAATAAGAATATTATTTAAAACACCCACATGAGCTAAAAATTAGAAGTAAGCTAATAATATGTTCACAAATATAAAATAAAATCAATATTTAAAAAGGTGATTAGTAATTTATTATATAAAATCCAAATTTAATTTAAGTAAGGAGAATTTTTGAATGCAAGATATTTTGGAGCATATTAAACTTTGATAAGCTCTAGAGAAGAGTTTACCATATAACATGAACTCTCTATAAAGGATAATAAAAAAATTGTAATGGAATTCTCCAAATATTACTAGTTATATCCCAAAGATGATGGAATTACTCTTGAGTTTTAATGCTCAAAGCAAATATTTCATGAGTATTAAAATATATTATCAATGATTTTTTTGATAAAATCTAATAATTTTGTTTTATTAAATTAATAAATAAATTTTTTCATTCAAATATTGGGTGTTTTGAATAGAAGAGTTTAAAACATGTATACATGAACTAAGATAAATTCTTTTAAACCAATGCTAATTTATTCTAGCTGATCATAATTGTGGAAATCTAGTCTTTATTGAGATTCACATTAAGTTAAATCACTATGTGCATTGCAAACTATCACAAGACAATTTATATGACTTAGCACATATGATAGCAATTGCACTCTAGTTAGCCTATAATACTTATTAGTGTAGGTGCTTGGCACCCCATATAATCTAGTAGTTCAGCTTAAGTGATGAAATTATTTGCTTTCATTCTTATCATTGTCAACGCAATTACACTCTCACATGTTTCAAAGAGCTTCCCTCAAATACTAGTGTATTATGATTTCCTATATGGTATGAGAACATCAATTTTGCTAACATTGAAGTAGATTGCAATAGAAAGAAGCATTGCTTTGCAAAATGATTCTCTAATTTGTGGGGATGCTTGTAGCTAGAGTAACTCTTGAAGTGAACCTTTCATCAATTTTACTACGCACCACTATACACTTGAATGTCAAGTCCTACTTGACAAAGTAGAAATATATCAAAATGTATTGAAAACTAATGGCAATTGATGACCAGATTACACAGTAACAAAGGAGAATCTCACAAACACTTGCAAAATTGTAGGCCCATAACTTTGGGTAACCAATGCTACCAACCATGAGCATGCTAAACACCTCTATCTTTGAGGAACTACCATGAGGGATGAGTCAGACACACCATATAGGAACCACCATGAGGGGAGGGATCATCAACACATCCTCTCGAATAGCTCTCACATACCAACATAGTAGCATCTCCACCAAAAGAGCCACATAATATACACTACAAGCCTGCACATACAAGTGCTAAGCTTGGGAGCCATAGTGCCATCAATGTTTAATAGGTGGCATGGTATACAATTGCACATATGATCTTCCAAACAACACCATCATGTTCTTCCAACATGAGGACTCTAGAAGGAAAAACCTTGTGCACTCTCGGGTTAGTGCGGGCTGTAGTAACATCAAGTGTTGTTGGTGTAGTCTTTGTATATATACATAGTCACCTAGATGAAATCAATAGATCAAGGATCTATAACTTCCTCCTTGAATATTAGCATAACATAGTATATCCTATGTTGAGCAATCATTAAGTTCACAAAGGCCATTGACATCACTCTCTAAAAGATCTCTACCCATTGAAAATATGCACTCACCCATACGTCTAGATCATCCAAGTCCAAAACTATAGTAGCATCATGATGAATGATTGCAAGTAAATTTGGATCTTGTCCATAGAGTAGAAAGTAAGGAGAGAAGGATGATAAGGAAGCTTCCTGATTGAATTGATAGCACAATGGCCAATCAATGTAACTAGAGATTCAAATATTCTAAGTGGCCTCTTTGCAAACCATACTTATGCAATCCTCTCTTCACCATCTGAAACATTCTCTCTACTAAACCATCTACCTCAAGGTGATCTTGGAAGGTAGTATAATGATCAATCAAGGCCTTATCATACAAGACTTGAAACTCACCCAAGAATTCTATACCTTGATCAGTCAAAACCTCAATTAGTGCACCAAAATGACTAGGAATGAGTATGTTTTCCTTCACTAGACTTGTCAAGAAGTTCCACCAAATTTGAAACAATATAGAGTTTAACGACAAAGTTAGTAGGGCTAATGAAGTAGCAAATAAGACAAATTAGCCTAGAATATTCCATAAGTATCAAAAAAGTTTCTTGGGAAGCTTCCCGACTAGCTTATCTTGGACCCCAAGTAGGTAGCTTCTAGAAGCTTCCAACTAGCTTAGCTTGCATGCCAAGTAAGCAACTTCTAGAAGGAAGCTTCTTGAGAAGCTTCCCAATTAACTTGGCCTGCACTCCAAGAAAGCGGCTCAAGGGAGCTTCTTGAGAAGTTTCTCAAAGGCCTTGTATACTCCCTATAAATACAAGAGCTAAAGCTCATGCTAGGCATATGAGTTTTCCCTCATTCAAGTGTCCCAATGTGAGCTTCCATTCTCCTATTTCTCTCCTTGGTCTTGGACTTTTACAAAATCAATCCACATTCAAAAATGCTTGACCATAACTAAAACATACAAATGATGTCTCACAATCAATGGTAAAGGTCTAGCAAAGTCCAAACTACAATGGTAATCCAATCCCATGATACTTAATGTGTGTAATTGTGGTGTTGGAGCATTAAATGATGCTCTAACTTGGTCACAAACCACACATCTAGCAACAAACTACTATACATTGGTTTTCATACCGCACCACCAATAATGACTTTGGAGTAAGCTATATATCAACTTTACTCCAAAATGTCATAGCTCGTCATGAGCATGACATACCAATTGTGATTCTGAGATAGAAGTGGTATTACTCGCACTCTACCATTTTCTCATATACAAAGAAGATGTCTACTCTCCAATCTAAACTACGTAGCTTGCTAAAGGACATGATCTCTCTCCTTGGCACCAACTATGCCACCCACAACACCAATGCAAAGATAATCTATCACTAAGAGATCATCATGAATGTCTTGCTTACTTATACCAATATCTCCATCCTTTAAATCTATGACCTCAACAAATCCTCTTGTATGTGTTGAGAGAGATACCATCAAAGCCTCAAAAGATATACATAAAAAGTAGATGCATGCCAACATGGCACCATCTCCTTATTTGTCTCACCATACCAATATGCTTCAGTCAGATCTTGCTCATTGGGACATGGATCTCTACCCAACCCATCTATATCATGGTTCACCACTCTTGGTTTGTGAGTAACCATGAAATCATTGTCATGTAAAACCAAAGCCCATTGTGCAAGCTTTCATGAAAGCTTGTTAGACTCCATCAACTATTTTAGTGGTTGATGACCATTGATGAGAGTGAAGAGGTACCAAATAGGTAAGGTGGGAAATGTGTTACTACCCACATTGTTGCCAAACACTCTTTCTCATATGAACTATACTTCACTTTTGTTGAATTGTTGGAACAACTAGCATAGGCAATCACAAACTCCTTCCCCTCATCATCCTACCAGATGAGCATTGCTCCAAGCCCTAACATACTCCAATCAATATGAACCTAGCATGGTCACCCTCTGATTGGTCTTCTAAGAATAAAGGCAAGTGCTAATCTCTCCTTGAGCTTTATAAAAGTTGTCTTTTACTCATCTCCCCAATACCACTCTTGTGTAAGCTTGGTCAACTTTATCAAGGCCTTGACAATAATACTAAATCCTCTAGCATATTGGCAATAAAATTTTACCAATCCAAGGAATGCTCACACTTTGCTCACATCCATAGGCCAAGGAATATGGAAAATAGTGCTTCCACCTTGATTTGTTGACATCAAGTCCACCAATGTAGGTAGTATGACCCAAATACTCAACCTGCTCTTTGAAGAATCTACACTTTCCAAGATATAATTTGAGTCCATGAGATCTCAATCTCTTAAATAGCTCCAACAAATCTCTCTCATGCTCCTCCACAATAGTGCTATAGACCAAAATGTCATCAATATAGCACTAAGCAAAATCCAATCCTACTAGGATCTTGTCACAACTCTCTAAAACTTAGCAAGAGCATTTTTAACCTAAATGGTAAGGACCTAGAGCTAACACTAATATAATACATCCTTACCATGAGGATCAATAGTCCAAAATACTATCTTGGAACTATCCTCTTGCCTAATTGGCAATTGATGATATCTTGCTCAAAGATCCAAAGTATTGAAGATTTTTGCATTCCTAATTGCATCAAAGATCTCATTTGATGTAGGCATAACATACCAATCAATCCTAATCTATCAATTAATAGGAAAATAATGTCCACAGATCTACCTATTTGTGTAGTTGCAATGCATATCTTTCTTGGCTAGCATCATTGTAGCTAAAATATACTCTCCATGTGAATCTCTACCAAACCAACCTCAAAACGGTCTCTACTCTAGCTCTAAATCAATGTTTTCTCCATATCACTATATTTGTAGGGATGTAAAAAAATTGGTGTATCATTAGTCACCTCAATTTGAATACCTAGTCCTTTTAGAGCATCCAAATCCTTCATGTTGAAGGCAAAATAACTTGTGTAGCTTGTCAAAAACCTCCAAACACTTAATCTTTCCTCTCTTGTAAGCTTGGGTCCAATGTTAGCCTCCTAAGTATCCTTTGTAATTTATGTAGGAGTGGAAGATGCACTAACTATTACACCGGCCTTTGGGAGTAGTAATGGTATACCTCCAACCACTAGAGTCCCCAACCTAAGCACAAAAATCTCCCTCGACTCTAGTTGCAAGCTCCACATGTTCTCTAATTGCATCCCAAGTAGACCATGCTCACTTGGATGGACCCCAAATAGGCCACTCTTACTAGTAACCACTAGCTATATCTCAAGAATACCATGCCCACTCGGTCCATCATCCCCATCTTGATAGGCACAAAGCTCACAAGTGTTCAAGTGGTGATGTCTCTCAAGTGCATCCTATGATACTTTGCCAAGCCAAGGTTCACAATCCAAGTCAAACCATTCAGGTCCATAGCTTAACCTAACACATGATTCTTAGATGCCTCTAACACTATTGTAACAATAAAAATATTGGCACAAAACCCATTGCATACTCCCTCTCATTGGCATTGTGCTCCACCATCTACTATAATTATTAGTCCTAAACAAGTCCAAGACCTCACTCTTGAAAAGCATGGGTGCTTGGGAAACTTATAAGTATGGGTAAAGTAGCTCTAAGCTATCCAACAAGGTTCACCATTGCCCTAGGTGATCTATCAACCACTACCACCATCTGAGACTAACACCCAACATCCAAAATATCATAAACAATAAGGTGGTCTAGTCATTGAATCTTATCATAAGCACATTGTAAAACCTCTCTAGGTAAGATGTTGTCCATCAAAGATAAAGATGATGAGCCTATGATCCCACTCTAGCTGCATCCAACCACATGGCAAGTCCCATCCAAGAATAGACTTAATGTGTACTCACCACCACCCATGTACGAGAATCACTTATCAAAGGGGCATTCTCTAAAATGTAGGCTGAAGAAACAGATTGATGAACCAAGAGATATCATAGCATACATAACATCTTCAATAACACACTAGAATGAGGATCTTGTAGATGTTAACCTAGGCCAACATGGGTATGTCCCTGAAATGACCATCCAAAAATCACCAAATGGATAGGACTATGTCTCTTTAGTCTCTAGCAAGGAGATGTTTACCTACTAGGGTCTTTAGGTAACCCTTGATTGTTGACATTGACAATAATTCAAGATATTGATAGGCCAAGTGTGCCATATGATGTAGAGAGACTAGGAATAAGTAGTCTCATCTTTATCTACATAAAAATACCTCTATACTCATTACTTGCATGTAGTACCACAACTAGTCTAGTGTTGATCTCACCAAACAACTCCAACAAACATACTCACTCTATTAGATGTTGCTAAGCAATAAATGTGGTATCCAAAGATGACAAGGTAATAGACTCTAGAGGCTCATTTTCATATTGGTCTCCTAGTGGTATAAAGGCTCTACTCCAAGCTTGTTGCACCAACTTATCCGTATGTTGTTGCAATGCCTCCTCAAAATTCCACATCCAAGGCAGATGGAACAATCTCATTTGTACTCTAAATCCAAGTGATCTCCTTTGGTACTAGGGTATCTTTTGCATAGGCATTCATCTCCAATAAGTCACCAAGCCAAGTAACAAAACTACTAAAAGCAAAAACTGATGCCATGGTCCCTAACTATAATGAGCAAAGATTACCACTATCAAAGCATTCTAGTAGGCATAATATCCGTCCCTCACTTGATTGCAACCTGGCATATAAGAAGCTAACTCCTCCCAATAGTCAATATTAAAATCTATGGGGTATAACACTACTCCACCAAATAGCATATCATGTAACCCTACTATTACTTTAATGGCCTAAGCTCTTACCATAGAGCTATTAGTTAGATGACCATGCTGAAATTTGGACAATGAGCTTCTCACATATGATAAATTGTGTAGAACCACCTCCTAGAAATGTCTAGATTTAAAATAAGCACCTCTCTACATTGGTCTACTATAGCTCAATACCAATAATTATAGCATTCTCCAACATAAGAGGTTGCACACCAAAGTCTAATAAGACCTTGTATGGTGTATAGACCTTCCCTAGAGGTCCTCCTAAACAGGAAATCCCACCATGGTTGTCCAAAAGGACAATTCTAGGTGTGAACCAAGCTCTCTCAAAGGTAGGTCTAGTTGGTAACTTCTCCAACCTAACTATTTTTGCTTGCCATAAACCATTGGTTATTGAGCGGATCTCATACTCCTCAACCAAGTCAACTCCACTATCAACCACCTCTATTCTAGAAGAACAAACCACATCATCTTTACTCTCATAAAGTGTGGTGGCTAACTAGAACACTACACTTGGGTCAACTCCCACAGTAACCATGAGAACAAAAGGAAATGTTTAATCAACTAAGCCGACCCAACATCATGGTAGACTCAATTTGTGTAGTAGTAGGCAATTGACTAATATCTAGTCCATCATGAGCTCCATCACCACCTACCAGACATGCACTAAGACGACTATGAGCCATGGATGTTGTCTATAGTGCTTCAATGAGTGTGAAGGATTGGGGAAGTTTGATCTATCTACCAACCTCTCTTCTCTATGGGTCCAACTTTATTGATGCTCATCTAGGCTCGGGAGCATGTACTGCACTATTAGTTATTTTTGGAGATGTATCCACTTGTGCAGTTCCACACATAAATTCTAGGCATCTCTATCACCAACATAAGAGGTGGAACCCTCAACACCTAAATTTGAGCTCCTCTCAGCTATAACTATGCTAGCCAATCTTTGCTCCAATTGCTCAATCCAAGTAGCCATGGCTATATTAGAAGCAAAGGCATGCATTGGACTCTTACCAAGTGTAGGTCCTCTACCACCACCTTTACCACCTCTTCCTACATCATCTAGAGCTCCTCTACCACCTGCCATAGCAACATTACCGCTCCATAACTCCGGGTGAAGGGTCAAAGTATCAATCACTAGTGTGACAAAATCTATGGCATTGGTCATATTAAAGGGTTTCAAAAACTCTTTTTTTACCTCCCATGAATATCACTTAAAAAATTAATAGCTGGTAGGTGAAAAGTCTATGGTAGAAAAGATAGGGTAGCTAAAATTTCTATAGAAGGTTTCATGATCTCATGCAACTTTATAATAATTTGAAATTTCCTTCATAGAAATTTACAATACAATGGGTGCTTGCTAATATCCTCATAAGTATTAAGTACTTGGTAATCATGTCATTATGAATTTGAATAAGAACTTAAAATTAAAAATAAAATGAACTCCTTGTCTCCAAAACACATGAGCAACTTGGACAAGCATGGTCTAACTTTGCCACCTATAAATTTCAACAATGTGGCTTGAGCCTCATAGAAAGTTTTGCTCGACAATGCAATTGGTTAAGCTTTGTCAATTGTGGTGGATGGGTTGAGCTTCATAGAGAGTGTTACTCAAGAAAGAGGTGGGTTGAGCTTTGTCAAGTGTGGTAGATAGAGTGAGCTTAGTAGAATGTTGGTGGAGAGAGTGTAGTGGGTCAAGCTTCATTAAGTGCTGTGGAGTAATCTAGTTTGGTTGAGAGTGTTGGCTTGAGAGTCAAGTGCTTTGAACATTGCACGTTGAGAATAGTTGCACTCAAGAAGTAGAGTCTTGCCCAAATGTTGCTTGGTTGAAAGTTCTATTGAGACTATTTGAAGAGAAAAATTAGAAGGAAGAATGCAAATTCTATCGAGAGTAGCCAAATAAAGAAATTAGAAAGAAGAAGGTAGTGAGTATTTGTATTCAAAATCAAACAAAGAGAGAAATTCAAGACAAGTAGTGAGAATAGGATTTGAACTTAGAGAAAGGTAGGGAATAAGAACTTTGCAAGAGAGGAAAGTGGCTTGGATTGATTTTATGTGCAAAAACTTGGGTATTTGTCAATTACTCAAGTTAGAGCCTTGGTTGGATGTTTTGTGAGAACTTAGGTATTTGGCAAGAAATTGAGTAAGAACCTTGGTTAGATTTTTTGCACCCGGATTAGGGAGTATGAAAGAGAGAAGATAAATAGAGAGAGAGTGGAAGTCTATCATGTGAGAGTAATCTCTATGGACCTAACAAACATAGCAGTATCCATTATCAAAGAGATAGTGTGTCAATTGTCCATTTGATTATCAATATGCTTTGCATTAGGAATCTACAACAATTGACCAATGAGTGGTGAATGCGCTTGCAAGTGGTGGAGTGGCAAGGTTGACAATACATGGAACAAGAATGGTAAGGTAAGTGTGACATGGAGTTAGATATGTGCAGTGGTGGATTATGGGAAGAGCTTGAGAACCTAGATGAACAAGAATGGGATTTAGACAATCTAATTGAGAGTGTTGGAAATGCATATTAAAGTGGTGAGACACTTTGAGTTTGCATACTCTTTGAAATATTTGTTAGATAGACGGCCCATGGTGGACAAGAATAGGAATTGCAAGTTTATCTCCTAGTTGTTCATAAATCTAGAAAAATAGCAATTTAAACAATTGATGAGGATGGATGTACTTCCATTTTATAAATTGTTGGAACTCATCCAAGATCATGAGTTGTTTTAAGAGAGTGAGACAAGGAGGAAAGTGATTCCTCTTTTTAATTCAACTTGCAATATTGTTGGACACATTTGATCATAATAGGAATAGAGCATGTATTGCAAGAAGAATGAACTTATGGCTATTAGTTTAGGATCCATTACAAATTTCATGGAGAGAGTGATCAAATCCATTTCTTCTAACATGGTCAACAAGGTGATATAGCCAGATGGAGAGGAAAGATAGAGAATTTCAAAATTTTTTGCTATGAAAGGATTTTGGGGTGCATGGGACTAGTCAATGGGACATTATTCCCATTGACAAAACAATGGAGAAACTTACTTTAGCAAGAAGGGGTTTTATTTTATCAATATACAAGTAGTATATGATTATATGAAATGGATTATACATTTCTTGGGTGCAAAGTTATTGTTTCATAGCTATAGAAACATTTTTTCCCTACTATATTTTCATTGGTTGAACAACAATTTTTTCATTTCAACTTTAATATACTTTTTTTGTGGTTGAGTTCATGTGTGTGTATAGGATGCTCTATTCTTGTCATGATATGACCTATCTTAAGAAAAATCTTCTTTGAAGAGATTGAACCATCATGGAGCTAATGACTCATTCAAACATCAATAATACTTGTTAGGTGATTTGGGTTATACTCCCATGAGCCACCTAGTACCGTCATTTAAAGTGTAGCAGATTCTATATTGAGTAGATTTCAATAAATATTTAGCAAGAACCAGGGTATTCAACAAGCATTGTATAGAATTTTAAAGATTAGATGGTATTAATTATAGGAGCTAAGGGTACAATTGAAAAATAAACCCAAGGAAATAGTTATTTGTTGAGGTGAATAAGTACTTGTATTATTTTATATCATTTTATTTTTTATAGAAGAGATGTGTGGAAAGAAGGAAATGAATTAGCTAGAGGAGTGGAAATAGAAGTAGATGAAATTCTAGAGTTCAGGCTAACCAAAATAGAGAAGAGATAAGAGAGGCTGTGATGAATATATGTTTAGCCTTTAACAAAATTGTGGATTTTCTGAACCTCGTATAACAATAACAACTTATAACATGTACATCAATAAAATATTGTGTTATCTCCATGAAAGGTTGTTATTAGTGTCTTGGACATGGAAGAAGTTAAAGGGTGTTTGCATGAGATAGAAATGTATCTTTCATTTTGCAAGGTGTATGGAAGTTCAAAAGGTGTTGAGATGAGATGGAAAGGTGTTGTTGGATAAAAGGATGTTGGTATTAAGTTAAGTTAAGTTAAGGATGAAGAGTTATAGTCAATTGTCAAAGATATTTAGTATTGTAATGTCAAAGGTTTGGAGATGTTTCTAGAACTACAATGTCAACTTCATGAAACTTGATTTTTGGGAAGATTTAAAGAGTATATGATTTTGTCATTGAAATGTAAATAGAAATGGATACCTAGAGCCTATAATCAAAGCCAATTGTAAAAGACCAAGGAGAAAAATAGGAGAATGGAAGATTAGAGTGAAATATTACATTGGGACTCTTGAATGAGTGAAACTACAAATGCCTAATATGAGCTTAGACTTTGGTATTTATAGGAAAACATTCAAGGCTCTTGAGAAGCTTCCTAAAGCCACTTTCTTGGAGTGCAAGCCAAGCTAACAACGAACCTTCTCAACAAGCTTCCTTTTAGAAGTTACCTACTTGGATTGCAAGCTAAGCTAGTCGGGAAGCTTCCCAAGAAAATTCATTCTAGAAGCCAACTACTTGGAGTGCAAGCTAAGTTAGCCAGGAAGCCTCCCAAGAAGCTTCCTCCTAGAAGTCACCACTTGGCATGCATATTATCCAATACTTGGAAGGTACCAAGTAGCTTCTTAGATGCTTCTCTAACATTCTTACAATTCTTGGTTAATTTGGCTTGTTTACTTCTTTGCTAATCTAGACTAACTTGTTGGTAAACTCTATATTGTTACAAATTCCACCACCGCTAGTTAGTGATGTCCTTGTCACCATGGAAGCTTCAAACTCCTAGATAGCCATTTGTGCATTTTGGAAATGACAAAGAGGCTCCCAAGTAGCATCATGAAGGGGGATAAGGACTTTGTACTCCAGATGTTGTTGGTGGTCACGTTAATGTGGCAACATGTAAGGATACAATCAACTTCATACTCCTCATGATCATTGATAGGGATGGGAGGAGGAGGAGGAGGTTGGACAAAAGAGGAAAATGAAGATGGATTAAAACAAAGGGTTTCAACTTGAAAATATAATAAACATGATGAATTTGCATATGACAAGGTAAGGCAAGTCAATAAGCAACAAGAGAAATGAAAGAAACCATCAAATGGAACTATCCAATTAGAAGAAAGTTTCCAAACTTGGGTATCAAGTGGAATTGGAAGGCTTACTAGAAGAAAACATGATTTTATCACCAAGTTGAAAGGTAAGATCACAACAATGTTGATCCACATATTGTTTTTGACAATTTTGAGCATCAAGGAGATGAGATTTGGCTTGTTATAGAGATTGGGATATTGTGGTCAAGAAGGTGGAAGTATGAGGGACATGAGATGGAGGAGGAGCAAGGAGAGCATATGAACAAGTGAGTCTTGGCCAAAATTGAGGAAGAAGGGAGAGAATTTGGTGCTTGCATCTTTAGGATTATTGTAGGTAAACTTAATAGCTACAAGACATTCATTGCAATTGGTATGGTGAATGTTAATAAAGGCAAAAAAACATATCTTCCAAGTGAAATTTGCATGTTTGGTTTGTCTATTAGTTTGAGGATGATAGGCCGTGGACAAAGCAACTTGGTGCTGAGTTCTAACATCTTTTACATGGTTTCAAGTGTTCTTGTGTTTCTTATCTTGGGGTGTTTATTATGATGCATGAGTGAATTGTTGTGTACTATTTTTGAAGGGTCAAATAGAAAGAGAGAGAGAGAAAGAGAGAGTTTTGAGAAATTAGGAGTGTCTACTCTAGGAAAGTTGAGTGCTAGGATGTTTGATACATCAAAAGTTAGAATGATTGAGGATAGATCTTCAACTTCATTTAGAGGAAACAAAAATTCTCATCAATCTATAAGCAATTGATTGACCAATAGTAGAGTGTTTGATACAAGATAAATTGTATTTATTAGGCAAGTCAATTGTGAGTCAAATTGAAGCTTTATCTACAAACAATTATAGATTGTACAATGATAAAAAGAACTATCAACACCATCTACACCTTTTGCTAATTATCTCACCCAACACTCATGATATATGGCACAATGGAAGACAAGCTTCCAAGGATAATCATTGAGTTGAAATATGACATTCAATGGCCCATGCACTTTGCTTTTGACAACTATGATTCCTAGGTCTTCTAACTTTTGGCATATAATCCATCTACTCCTACCATACTAAATGGCTTATACATGATTATTGGATTAGCATAAGATGAAGGAGGGTGGAGGAAGCATGGAACAAAGTACCATGGAGAAATACAAGAGGTGGAATATTGGTATAATCAAACTAAAATTGATGGACTTATTTTTACAAAAATTTCTCAAGGAGGAGCAAACAATTAATATGGATAATAACCAATGAGACGATTGAAAATCTAAAAGATAGTTATAGACAAGAGCATGTAACCCATAAGAATCAAGGCACTCCATATACATATCCAATTATACTCAAATTACAAATAATGTCTTAGCTACCATGTGGACTATCAAGAGACAAAACTCAAGGATTAATGCCAATTACATTGTATCCAATGACACATAGTATGTAAATCTCACCTCAATTATTTCACATGGAGACATTGTTATTGCATCAAGTGCTTTATTATCCACCCATGGAAAATATGCTCATCTTTTGGCACAAACACCTTGGCCACAACAATATACAACCTTAAATAATTGAAAACTATAGGCTCTATGAAAGGTCTTAATCTAGAAAAGGTTCCCGTGCATACATGTACAACATATTTACTTGGCAAACAGATGCAGAAAAAGTTCCCTAAGACTAACTTATCAAGCTACCAAACCTCTAGAATTGATTCACTCTCATCTTAATTGTTGTATTACCACTCCTATTGTGATAGTGTAAAAGACCAAGACCGAGGAGACAAATAAGAGAATGGAAAATCACATTGGGATACTTGAGTGTGTTAAACTTCAAATGCCTAGTATTAGCCTCGGCTTTTATTTTTATAGTGAGCATACAAGGCCTTGAGAAGCTTCTCAAGAAGCTTCCTTCAGCCACTTTCTTGGAGTGTAAGCCAAGTTAACCGGGAAGCTTCTCAAGAAGTTTCCTTCTAGAAGATACCTACTTGGGATGCAAGCTAAGTTAGTTGGGAAAGCTTCCCAAGAAGCTTCTTGGATACTTTTGGAATATTTTAGGCTAATTTGTCCTATTTGCTTCATTAGCCCTAACTAACTTTGTTGCTAAACTATATATTCCCCCACCATTAGTTGGTGATGTCCTTGTTGCCATTGAAGCTTCAAACTCTTAGATGGCCGTTTGTGCATTTAGGAGATGAGAAAGAGGTTCCTATGTGGCATCATGAAGGGGATACCCTTTCTTAAGGACCTTGTACTTTATATGTTATCCCCAGCCTTATTGAATGTGACGATATGCAAAGATACAATCAACTTTGTACTCCTCATGATCATTGGTAGGGATGGGAGGAGGAGGAGGTTAGACATGAGAGGAAAAAAAGATGGGTTAGGGACAAAGGGTTTCAACTTGGAAATGTGAAAAATAGGGTGGATAAGTATATGTCAAGACAAGGCAAGTTGATAAGCAACAAGAGAAATGATTTGGGTGACATCAAAGGGTCCTATCCAATTAGGGGCAAGTTTAAAAACTTGGGTATCAAGTGAGAAGGGTAGGTTACTAGAGGAGAGCATGACCTTATCACCAACTTGAAAAGATCACAATGATGGTGGTCTCCATATCTTTTTTGCCAATTCCGAGCAACAAGGAGATGAGATTTGGCTTGTTGGAGGGATTGGGATATGGTGGTCAAGAGTGTAGAAGTATGAGGGACATGAGATGGAAGAGGAGCAAGAACAACATCAAGAACAAGTGGATCTTGGCCAAAATTGAGGAAGAAAGGAGAGAATCCAATGCTTGCATGTTTGGAATTATTGTGTGCAAACTCTGCTGCTGCAAGACATTCATCCCAATTTGTATGGTAGATGTTGATGAAGGCATGAAGCATATCCTCCAAGGTGCAATTTTCACATTCAATTATTCCATCAGTTTAAGGATGATAAGCCGTGGACAAAGCAAGCTTGGTCTTGAGTATCTGGAAGAGTGCTTGCCAAAATTTCCCAATAAATCAAGGATCTCGATAAGAGATGAGCACACAAGGCATCCCATGATGCTTGAAGACAATGTCAAAGTAGATCCGCGCCAATGTTGGAGCATCTATGGTATTAAAGGTTGACGCCAAATGTAATACCAAGAGCTAGCCATATGATCTAGATGTGAAATTTGGTGTGGTAACATCTAGAATGATTTTATACATGATGTTCAAAATAGATAAGATAGAAGTATCACCAAAAGAGTACTTCTACTAATAGGGCAAAAACCAAAATAGACTTGAGAACCTTAGAACCAATAGCTAGACATATGATTTAAAGGTGAGAATTGGTTTGGTAACATCTGGAAGGATGTTAAACATGATGGACTAAACAGATGAGAAAGAGGTATCACCAAAAGGGGACTTCTACTAATAGAGTAGGAACTAAAATATGCTTGAAATCTTTGAAGGCAATTTTGGAGGCCTAAACGGATGAATTAGGCCTCAAAAATGTGCAAATTCCCCCCCAATAGAGGAAAGGTTGGTCTTCCCTCCTCCCTACTTTGTCTCATCAAGAGCTTTCCAATGGTACCTTACTCATGTGATTCTGAGATTCCTATAGGAAGATTCCCTAAAAGATTCCCTTTGGTCAAAGCTTGTTTGACCAACCAGATAGGACCTAGACCAGATAGGACCTAGACCAGACATGTTACCCATCCAAGTAAGTAATCCAAGGGTGGAGCTTTTTGACATGTCACCTATCTGTGTTCCTAATCCTATGGTGGAGCTTCCTTGGAGGAGATCCTCTTTGTCTATATAATAAAGAGAAAGTGCTCCTTTGGGGCATCAAATGTTTGAGTGTGCAATTTGTGTTTTCTCTCTTCTCTTGTCCTTGAAGTATTACACCAAATGGATTTTCTTACTAAGCTTATCCACAAAAACCCAATTGTTGTGTGATTTTGCTTCATCTTGGGCAAGGACGGGATGCGATCCAAGCTCAAGTGTTCCCATCGAGCATATGGAATGGGGAGTGGTTGGAGGAGTCCACTTGGTTTCTAGTTGCTTGCCTTGTTGCATTGGAAAATCTCACATGATTGGACAAACTCTTGAACATCTTGTGTCATGTTGGACCACCATCATTGGTGTTGGAGAGTACCCAATGTCTTATCCACACCCATGTGACCAACAATTAGTAAGTCATGGGCTTCTTGGAGACACACAAGTCAAAGATCACCCTTGGCTGGAACATATATCTGGTCCTCATGGAATAGAAGGCCTTCCTTGAAGGAGAAGGTGTTGTACTCCTTGTCGCATGTTGCAAGACGACCATGTACCATCTGAAAGAATGGATCTTGCTGTAGAGCCGACCTAAACTTGTTTTGGACCTTGGAGTTGATTGCCATTGTTGTAATGGCTACCTTGATGAAAAGAAGAGACTTCAAATCAGGTCACTGTGATAGTGCATCAAGAATGATATGGAATCAATCTGGTTTGTACTCAAGTTTGATGTCAAACAATTTGAGTTGCTTCTACCATTGATGATGTTGACTCTTCATGTGTTCCAAATGTAATGTCTACAACAAAGGTTTGTGATTGGTTTGTTGCATGATCACTTTCTTTTCCAAGAGATAATGCCTCCATACCTTGGTGGCATCTACCATTGCTAGTTGTTCTCAATCACATGCAAAGTAATTCCTTTCTGCAATGTTTAATTGATGAGACATGAAGGCAATGAGATATAACCCATATGGGAATACTTGCTACAATACAACTCCAATAGCAAAGTTAGAAGCATCAAAGTCAACCACACAAGGTAGTTGAGGATCATGTGGTTGAAGATTAGCCTTGAATACACTATATGTTTCAACTTGTGGAATGCTTCTTCATGCTTGGTGGTCCATTGAAAGCTTGAGTTTTTCCTCAAGAGGTTGGTCAATGGTGCTGCCACATGCCCATAATAGTAGATGAACCGTAAAAAAAACTTGCCAATCCGTTAAATGCTTGCACCTCCATGGCATCCTTTAGAGTAGACCAATTTGTAATGACCTTGATTTTCTTCTCTTCCATCTTGACTCCCTTTGATGAGATCTTGTGACCCAAGAAGGTGACTTCCTTTTGCCAAAAAGTACACTTTGACTCCTTGCAATAAAACTTCCATTAACATAGTTGCATTAGGGCTTCTTGCACATGATTTACATGTTCTGCTTCCGTCTTGCTATAGATTAAAATCTCATCCAAGAACACCACCACATACCAATCCAATAGCCCATCCAACACCCAATGCATCTGATTTATGAAGACTATTGGAGCATTTTGAGCTCATTAGTGAGCTCAAAATTCCCATACTTTGTGTGAAAGGTAGTCTTTTGCACATCCTCCCTATTAATGGGGATTTACCAATAGCAATTGAAAAGATCCAACTTGGAAAGTATCGTGCTCCACTCAATTGATCAAACAAGTCATCAATTTGAGGCAAGGGGTATGCATTCTTCACCATTTGTTTATTGAGCCCACAATAATTGATAGAGAAATGAAGTCCTCCATCCTTCTTTAGAACAAATAGTACTGGTGCTCACGAAGGAGATGTACTATGTCGTATGAAATCCTTCTCCAAGAACTCTATAAGTGTTGTTTGCAACTCCTCTAACTCCTTTGGTGAGAGCCGATAGATTGGTCTACTCATTGGAGTACTCCATGGAAATAACTCAATCTTGAAGGGGATACCACGATTGGAGCGTAATCCCTTTGGTAGATCATCCAAAAACACATCCACAAACTTTTGAACTATTTGATCAACCATTTCTTGATGAGGCTCTTGACTCTCACTCAATTCTCCTTGTGCAATTGGCTTGATCCATACCGCAAAAATAGACTTATCTTCCTCCAAAGCTTGCTCAATAGTTACTTCATTGATAAACTTCCCATCTAGGGACTTATCTCTCTTCAAAGCTTGCTCTATGTTTACTTTCTTGACAAACTTCCTATCTTGGAATTGAAAATTCTTAGGTGTCTTAATCAAAGGTGCCAAACAACCTAATTGGAAATTCCTACCTTGGTGTTGTACTTGAATTTGTCATTGGTTCCAATCAAATTGAACTTTATGACATTCAAGTCAAGGTAAACCCAAAATGGCATCATAGTGTAGAGGTGCCACTACAAACCTCATACACTCCAAATACTCCTTCCCAATCTTGAAGGTAACAAGATGCAATGTATAGAATGCAGAATTATGTCTACCATCCACCCTCATCAATCTACTTCCAATTATTGGCTTGAAATGAATACTCAATTCCTTTGCTAATTGCATAGACATGTAATTATCTAAACTTCCAAAATCAACCAAAATCCTACAATCATAATCAGATATTGTACCTTACAAGTGAAGTAAACTTGCATAGGTCAAGCCTTCAATCCCATTGGAACTAATCAAGTTCCTAATAAGTGGCTCAAAATCTACTACTAGGATTCCTTGTTTCCTTGATCATTTTGCTCCATAACCTCTATTTGGGTGATATGTCAAGATCACCCATTCTTGAGTGGACATTTAGCAAGGCAATGTTCAATCTAGCAACAATAAAAGCAACCACCATTTTGCCATAATCTTTCCCGATCGTTGTACCAAGTGGTCTCTGTTGGATGACATCAATCTCCATTGGTGCCGGCTCCTTCACACATGTGTAATGTGCTAGTTGGTTTTGTGAAGGTCAAAGTCAACACCAAGTTATCGTAACCAAAGAATCAAAGCACTTTGCTAGCTGCATGGCTTCTTCCAAGTAATTAGCTTTGCATAATCACTTCTAATTTGGTTTGTGACTTCAAGCCCCTCAAAAATTGATCCAAAGCTTCACCATCCATTATATTTGGAATTTGCATAACGGTGTTCTAGAATTGTGTGATGTAGTTTCTTATAGAACCAACTTACTTCAACTCTACCAACTTATCTTGTGCAACTTGTGTGACATTTATTGCTTAGAATCACCCAATTATTGTACCCTTGAATTCTGTCCATGTTAGGATTGGTGCAACAAATTTTCTTTCAGCTTGCTCCACTCGGAATCACCACCATAAATTTGCTGCTCTGTCCAATTGGCTTGAAGCTAAGAGAATTTGCTTCCGTTCATCTTGAAGATTTATAGCCTTGAAATAACATTCATAGTCAAATCAAAATTCTCTTCTATTATCAAGAGATTCTTGCCATGAAATACCTTGGGTTTTGGAAATAGGATTTGGTCTTCTCCTTCTTGAAATTGTGCTCTTTGTACGTGCTCTTATTGTTGCTGGTCTTGTTCATCCAACAATTGAATAAGGTGCTTGATTTGTTGCTACATAGCAATGATAACCTTGGGCATTGCCGCCATGGCTTCTACTCTATCACACTACCCCCAATTTATCTAATTTATTAACACATAGATGCAACATGTCCACGGTTCTCCATAAAATACAATTGGAAGTACCAAGGGTTCCTTGGACAAGGTGATTGCATTTAGAAAATTCTGAACAAAATATGAGGTGATGAATTGTGTGAAGTCATGCTTGGGTAGCACCCAAATACAAAAATTCCAATGGTTTGGCAGAAATGGATTTGGTGGTCCATAAATTCCATCCATCCCATTCCTACTTTGATACTAATGTAAAAACCAAGGCCAATAAGAGAAATATGAGAATGAAAGATCACATTGGGACACTTGAGTGTGTGAAACTTTGAATGCCTAGCATGAGCTTTGGCTTTGGTATTTATAGGGAGCATACAAGGCCTTGAGAAGCTTCTCAAGAAGTTTCCTTCTAGAAGCCGCTTACTTGCGGTGCAAGCTAAGCTAGTTGGAAGCTTCTAGAAGCTACCTACTTGGGGTGCAAGCTAAGTTAGCCGAGAAGCTTCCAAGATACTTTTGGAATATTTTAGGTTAAATTTTCCTATTTGCTACTTCATTAGCTCCAACTAACTTTGTAGCTAAACTCCATATTGTTACAGATAGGCTATGCATATTTTCTCACATTCATTGATGATTGCTCAAGGGATAAAATATTACACTTGATCCATCATCAAAGTGTTGAAGCATTTGATACGTTCAAATGCTTTGGCTTAGCACCAAACTCAATAGAAGATTAGATTTGTATGTTTTGAAAGAGTGGGAGAATAAATAGGAAGTGAATTCACTTTATACTTGATGGAGTATGGAATACAAAGACAACTTACAACTACATATACACCTCAACAAAATAGAGTTGTTAAGAGAAAGAACCACACTTTCTTTAATATATCAAAATGTATGCATTTGGAGGCAAAGTTGCCCAAGGCATCTTGGGGAGAAGCAATAATGTTTGCTACTTCTTTGAAAAATAGGTGCATTACAAAGGCAATTCCAAAGGGAAAAACTCCCTATGAATTATGGATGGGCCATAAACTTGACATATCATTTTTATGGGTGTTTGGATCTTTATGTTTTTTCACAAATCACAGAACCTCTCAGAAGCAAACTTGATGAGAGGTTGTATGAGTGTATCCTACTTGGATATGAAAATAAGAGGAAAGCCTATAAAGTTTAGTTAAAATCATATGGCCACATATTTGCTTCTAGGTATGTTGTGTTTGAGGAGGAGTCTCTACTTTATGAAGTTTTGCTTCCAATGCAATCAAAACATAACAAAGTGGAGATCCAAAATAACTCTAACTTCTTTAGTGGAATAGATAGAGTGTCTCACAAATCTTCCCCACCAAATTCACAAACCTTCACAAATTTAGAGGCCAATAGAAATGTTTATTATATGTACCAAGCTAGTGACTTTGTAATTTTAAGTCTTTATGTAGATGCCACTATGATAGCTAGTACAAGCATCTCTTTACTTAGATTGTAAAGGGGAAACTAAGTTCAAGATTTCAAATGACAGATTCACAAGAAGTACATCATCTTTTTAGCCTCCAGGTTACTCAACATATCAGACAAAGGTTGCTACAAATATCTCAATAACTTTATTGCCAATAGAAATTGGAGGAGTTTGGCTTCCAAGATTCTAAGCTGGTCTCAACACCCACCTTAGAAGGAGTAAAACTCTCATCTACAAATAGTGCCTCAACTGAAGCGGAAAAGGAGAAGTGCAAGAATTTTCCTTATGATAATGTGGTAGGCTCTCTAAATTGAGTAAGTGTTTGTACGCGTCTTGACATGGAGTTCACCATCAGCTTTCTAGCCCAATATATGCAGAGCCAAGCAATGCTCATATTCAGGTGTGTAAGCATGCTTTTAGGTACCCTAAAGGTACTACCCATTACTACTTGGAGTATAGAAGATCAGAGACATTATGTCCACTGTATGGGTTCAATTGGACTAGAGAGATTGATGATCTACATCAGGCTATTGTTTTATACCTGCAATGGTGTGGTCAGTTGGGGTTCTTCTCAACAAAAGTCAACAACTCTATCATCTATTATCTATTGAGTCAGAATACATTGCCATATCACAATGGCATCCGAAGCGGTGTGGCTTAGACACATCTTTTCCAGCCTTAATTATGACATTTAGCTCTGATAGTTAATTTTTGTGATAACCAAAGTGCCATTCAACTTGTTGATTCTACGTGTTTTCACAAACGTACAAAACATATTGCAATACACTATCACTTTATCAAGCGATTTGCAGCAGATCAGGAGATTGCATTTGTTTACTATCCAACTTTGGAGCAACGAACCGATCTTTTGACTAAGGGTCTTTCGGGCTCGAAGCTTGCAGGTCATCTACCGATGATTTACTAGTTTGGAAGAGAATTTTAGGGCAATTGTTTATTAGTGATTTACTTAAGAGGGAGTGTGAGGAACCAGTCTTTTATTGAGATTCACGTTAAGTTAAATCACGGTGTGCATTGCGAACTGTCACAAATCAGTGTATGTGACTTAGCATCTGATGGCAGTTGCAGTCTAGTCAGTCTAAATAACGATTATCAATCTAGGTGCTTGGCAACACGCGGACTCTAGTAACTTAGCTTAAGTGATGCAATCGTTTGTGATCAGTCTTATCTTTGTAAATGCAATTGCACTCTCGTGTGTCAAGAGAGCTCCATCCAAATACTAGTAATAATTATCCTATTTATGAAATTTTTACTTATTATAAATTGATTATTTATCGTGAGAGATATGCAACATATAAGTAAGATATTACTTTGTCAATTATTCAAGTTCCTCATAAACATAAACATTTCTTCTATAGCTAGATTCTCCAGGGAGGATCTCGATATAAAGATGAAGTAAATAGAAAGTACAAAAACGTATATAAATATAAATATACGGATTTAAACATAAATATGTATGAATTTTTTAAAATAGTATATATTACATTTGACGACCGAGAACCTCCTACTTTGTATTTATAACATAAAAGGACTGTTGGACTGAAATACTTGAACAACAACCAACTAAGTAGAATTAGGCCACGCATAGAGCACTAAAAGAAGACTATCGAATATGTTTCAAGGATAACATTTTCAACTTCATCGATATATAAAATTATTTCAATCCTTAAAATAATCAAGGTGATAAATAATTTCCAACCAAAGTAAATTAGATTGGTACTTTATTCATTTCCAGTTCAATTATGAAACTCTGTTATTCCAGCTTATCATTCATGCAGAATTCCTGACGTACAAAATCTAGGATTCCCAATAAAAGACTCTTTGTTTACAAGATTATATAACAAGGACGTGTTCAAGCTTCAAAATTGTGAAGTTTTGTCATCGTCCTAGCAGTTCCTATTTTAATTTCAGGGCTACTACAAATACATTGTTGTGCTAGTCGTCCCCGCATCTACGGTACCTGTATGTTAGCCCAGAAGTCTACAGCAGTCATCGTATGCGGAAAGAGTAAATTACCCACAGTTCATCAACTGTGGACGACAAGAAAGGATGGAGTGGACGCAGTTTGATCACCGGAACACGAAACCGGACGATTACCAGATGTAGTGGCTGAACTTTGAGTGATCTGTTTCTCGTGAAATAAGAAGAGAAGGGGCGTGGTTTTGGCAGTTGCAATCCTACTGACTGCATGGGCCCCGGACGGATGGCTGACGTGGTCAATTCCTTCGCGTCAATTGGGGTCTGATGGTTCGGCTAGCTTCCGTCAGCCGTTACGTGAGAAAGCTCTGGTGTTCTGGATCCTGTAGTGTCGAAGGAATCAACGCAAATTTTGAACATGGTGAAGGGGTAGTGACGCCAGCTGGAGTTGTGTGCAGGGTGATGCCATCATCAGCATACGAGTGTCGTGGTTTTTTAACATACAGATCGAAGTTTATTACTACAGATTTCACTGTATGGACGTGAACGCGCATTTTGAGTCTGTTTCCACTTACGGTGGCAGCTGCAGTACCATGATGGATACGCAAGAAGTAGTGTACTCTTACAACGTGCTTTTGTTCCACAGTGATCAAATGTGATAGGAAATGTTCTGCAATCTCAGCTCCTTATGCCACGGGGAAAGAAGGCGCGCTTGTTGTTGATGTACACCCACCAGAATTCGCCTAGAAGCAGGAGACTTCGCCATTGGTGTAGCTACTGGAAACTTTTGCCTTGAATTGGTGAAAACCCCGTACTGTTTTGTTCGGGCCATTCCCTTGACGGATGATTTAGAACAAAATTAGAAGTTCCAAAGTCATTCCTTTCAAGATCAAGCACTGGCTGCCGGTTGTGGAGAGCAGAAACTAAACTGTTGAAACTACAGGTTTGAGCACGTCTGAGTTTTGAAGGTTTAGATTATGAATCTGAGCATTCTTTTTCACCCTTTTGCGATGCTCTTGATCAGAATTTTACAGAGTTGCATCCGGTTCGATAAGTGCTCTAGACAGCAAGCGGTAATTTAGTGTAATCCGCTGTCAATTTCTGGAAGAGAAGACAGGAGAAGCAGCTTCCGCTGGTCCCAATTCCCGAAGACAATTCTGCGGAGAGCATTACTTATGGGGGAAATATCCTTAGTGCCGAAATTCAGCCAGCATTTCAACCTCAGATTATACATATTAAACCTGGAGCACTTGTGACATAGACTTTTGAGTCAGGGTGCAGAAGGTTATAATGTTCGAAGTTTATCATCGAGGGATCAGCGGTTAGGAAAGGAACAGTCTTCCATCGAGCTTGCCTCCTCTTGTGCTTGGTTAATCAGGTAATTTTGTCAAAATCCTGATGTTCCCTACATGAGACGAGAGTTTGACTTTCTAATTTCCAACTTAAAGATAGCCACAATACATTGTCGTTAAAATCATCGGTGCACTTTTATGGTGTTGGTAATTAGGTGCATTTTAGACAAGTATCTGGACGAGATGAGTGTTAGGACCCTACGCATTACCAAGGCTTTTGACGCTAACCCACTTTTGCAAAATGCTGTTCATGGAAGAACAAAGTTTAGGGAGGCGGATCAATGCAGTGCATTAGATGCTTAGTGTGGAATCCTCATTACCGCATTGAGCCGAAGTGTCTACTGTAATTGTAGTCCAGACAAATTGACAGTTCGTAACATCGCAGAGAACCGTGGAACTGCGGTTACTGGCTATGAGTTGCTCGAGCTGTGACTTATCGAACAGAATTGCGCTTCGTTCTGAGGTTGGAAGTTTATTGTCGTGAAATCACCCATCAGCTGACTTATTCAAAGAGTTTTTTAGTGGAGGTCCACGATTAGCTCAGTGCTTGAGTTTTTAAAAGGCAGATAAAGATGGTGACATACCTCTGGACTCCAAAGCCGAGGCACTGTGTGAGGATAACGAAGGACAAAGCTTTGTACAGGAGTGGAATGTACAAAGGTTTCAAAGAAAGAGGCGAAGAAGTAAAAAGGAAGAGAAACATCAGACATTCAGTGACCGATTATGCGCACATTTTACCCAAGCTACATTGTCCGTGGAACGACACACCGAAGAACGAAATCAGTCCGGGGCTCTTGTATCACGGTTTACGGAGTACGAGTGTCACGGAGAGACTGAATCCCCCTCCTCCCAGCCATGCTGCGCATCCTAATCTACGTGACGCGCCTACGGAATGGTACGGTCGCCAGGGTTGTGACGTGACGGAGATGTATACTTTCTTGAGCAGAGGCAGGAAACCTCCTTCCCGAGAGTACTACTATGGTAGGGAAGCGACGGACATATCCGACCACCTTCGAATAATCCCTCCCATTGCGAAGGACGGTGAGGAGTCGGAATTCTTCGGCAGGCCGAAGAGCGATGTGACGGACTTCAACATTTTCCCTCCACGCATCGGCGAGACCTTCAGCCGCTCGGAATCGTGTCGGCCGTTGGGTAAGTGTCCCCCTGGTGTAATGGTGGATTTTTGCCCACTGGTCCGAGACAAAGACGGGAAACTGCTAAGGCCGCAGCCGGTGTCACCTCCGAAATCGCCTCCGAAATCGCCAAAGAGACACGACCCAGCCAAGCGAGAACCGTTGAAACCTGGAGGCGGGGGGATATTGAGTCAGATTGTTCCTGGCCACAGTCGGTCGGAGGCTAAGCGACCTCTTGGGCAAGTCCCACCAGGCGTGATGGCTGACTATAGGCAGTACCATTGGGATGAAAACGGGAAATTTATAAAGCCCCCACGGAAATTGTTTAGAGATAAGAACGAGGGACACAATCCGAGAGGGGCTCAGCCTTGTTCGGAACTTGGGCCTAATCACCATTATGCCTACGAGCGACTGCATCCTCTGGGCAAGGTCCCAGAGGGTGTCATGTCTGATTACCACGAGGTGGATCGACCCCCTCACAAACACACCACCGATGGACTGTGGAGTCCTCCGACCGAATGGCCAACATTGAAGGTGAATTCCGGTCAAATGTCTCCGTCTAAGAACGCGAAATGCTCGCCCGGTCCAATGTCGCAATCAGAAGCAGGTTGCAATGCCGCTGATACATTACAAGGCGCAAAACATAAATTGCAGATAGCGCAGCTGGGGAGAAGAGGTGCAACGGTCTGTCCTGTGCACGATGGCAGCATACTGCCCCCTCCTATCGGGCCTGCAGCAAACGTGAAATGGCCAGTAGATGGGGAGCTTGAGCAAGGTCCCTGCGGCAAAACTAGATCTCCCACTAGATCCCCGAAAACAGAAAAGTCATCTTCAACTCCTTGTTCCATGCGTTCCGAGAGAGACAACAGAGAACCTCCTTGTGTAGGACTAAAGAAACATTGCGATCGACTCAAACACGATCCGCGAATTGCAAGACCAACCGCAGTATGCGGATCGACCAAGAAATGTTGTGGCGTTAGGCCGGAGCCTGCTTGTGAGTGCGTTCAGCCGCCAAACAGGGAATTTCCCCAAGGGTACGGCTCGCCATCTGAAAAGCCAAATTATCCAGCGTCTAACCGGCCTGGAAGTGGGGAAAGTGCTGCCGGGTCAGCCAAAAGTGCATCCAGTGCTCGTAGTCCCAAGACGAACGTTGCTGGGCAGAGGACAAGGGAGAAGTTGCCGATTTCTCCAATCACGACGCCCGAACACTACCAGTTTCCCTACTTTGGTCACTCCAAAACCTATGTGACAGACCCAGCAGTGTCGCCTAATCTAACTCCTGTTGGAAGAAGATCTATGCGCTTGCCAGGTCAAGAGAAACAGCCGTTTGCAGGACTCCCTTCTAGCCAAGGAAAATGTGGATTACAAGAAAAGAAGCATCTGAACCCTCATTTGCATGACGGGAAAACTTCATGGTTCGGCCGGACGAAGACTTTTGTTACCGATCCAGCGGTATCTCCCAACCTCACGCCGCCTAATCGGGGGTGAAGATAACTGTTCTCAACGTAAGGATCGAACATCCGGCTCATTCCTGCCCTATTGAACGTGTAAGTGTTTAATATATTGAAACCGTAAACAGTGGACGAAACATGGCCATTCGCAGCAGGCGTCTGGTAACATTGCCTCGAGTACTCCCATGATCATAAGTGTGGATGTGATATTCTCGTGAGCAGCGGTACTTTAATCTCCTCAGTGGGCCAATTCATCACGACCGCTGCCTTTGCATGTCAACCTGTAAAAGTGTGCTGTAGATGAATGAGGTGATGAAGATTTGCGTACGAAGCCGTACTAGATCAGGTCCGAGGTGAATAGTGCGGGACATGAAGCCTGAGTTTGTAGCTATTGAAAAGTGACTCCTAAGTTTGAAGCACCCAGATCAACCTTTTTATATATTCCACAAAATCGTCCTCCGCATCCGACACAGATGTCAATTGCAGCTACCAGCATACAATGATTTGGATATGCTTCCATAAACTTCGACACTCTAAATATCGAATACGCCATCAGACGGGAGCAAAAGATGGCTGTAAGTAAGACACTAGAGCAGGCAATTTTGGTGTCGTTGAGACATGGTATTGCAAGATGTCCCTAAGTTTGAAACACCCAGATCAACCTTATCATATATTCCACAAAATCGTCCTCCGTATCCGACACAGATGTCAATTGCAGCTACCAGCATACAATGATTTGGATATGCTTCATTAAACTTCGACACTCTAAATATCGAGTACGTCGTCAGACGGGAGCAAAGATGGCTGTAAATAAGCCACTAGAGCAGGCAATTTTGGTGTCATTGAGACATGGTATTGCAAGATGTCCCTAAAAGTATTCGGGATTGGGAAAATGACTTAGATCGAGAATCGGATCCAATCAGGAAGTTTCGCGACATTTGGACTTGATGATTTCTAGCGCATTACATCAAGATTCAATTCAGTTCTCAGATCTTTCGAGCTTTAAATTGTGGTATGTTTATGTACAGAAGTTCTTTTTGGCGGTCACAGAGTAGGAACTGTAGCTAGAAAGTTTGACGAAGCCGTTTGGACTCCTTAGTCCCAGAAATTGGCACTACCAAAATTCCGTAGGTCGGTTGTAATAATGGCGACCACAACTCGATCTTGAATCTTTGTCTTACCTTGCAATTTGTTTGACTACTGCCGTCTGCGTCTCAGCCGACGTAAATGTGGTGAGCTTTTCTTATTCGTTTTCTGCACAGTTATCAGTTCAGCTGGACACATGAAATGAAAGTTCAAGCCGTTTGGAGACTTGACCTAGTCTGCGCTTCTCGTCCTCAGTGATTTGGTAAGGATCCGAGATTAAAGGTCGTCAGTGCTGCTAAATTGAAGTCCTGCAAGGTGTCATGGTACAGAAGACATCAATGCTATAAAGTAGTGCTTTAAGTCGATCGGGTCGTGGACAATAGGAAAAATTCACATCAAATTAGGAGCCTGTGGAACATCAACTCAAACTTCAGTTCTTTAATTCTTCTCAAACTTCAACTCCGGCATCAGAGTACCGGATCATATGAAGTCATGAATTCTCCAACTTGCGTGGGGTTTGTGGTTCCTTTGTGCTTGATGAGAATCGCAAAGATTCTACTTCAACTGCTTTCACCCATATAATCCCTGAAGTGGCAATATGCTCCACGCGCTAGGGTAAATTTTGAGAGCATGAGAGTGACAAGCTTCCGTTGCGTGCTGATGCACTAAATCCTTGATGTTAAGTGTACATACGGTAACCTTAATGCTTCAAAGAAAGACGGTGTGGAACGTTTTCTCCTAGTGATGAACTCCTCTAGTTCGTCGATTCGGCATAAAAGCTCACCATACGTCTTCACGACTTTAAAATACAACATGTCACGCAACTTTGAGACTCCACTCCTGTTGCTTTCGTGTGGATTAAACATCCTTCAACCATCCGGTACGTGAGCTAGTGGCAAACAAGAAGAGAAAACCGGAGTCCTCCTGCTTGTCACTCCATTGATTGCATTGCAGTATCTGGAGTTCATATTTGGAAGGCAGCTTCAGACGGATGACGAGGAAAGAATTGGGCGTAGGCAGGCAGCGAGAAGGACATGGACCAAGTAGTAAAGTTCGTTGCTAGACTTTAAGGCGACTTCCCCGTAATTGTAGTGACCGACTTCCCCTTAAATGTAGGAGAGAACATTGAAGAGTCACGGGGATGCTGATGCATCCAGAGATTTCGTGATCTTTGATAGTCCAGGGGCGACCGCGTAGAAAAGGAAGAAGGATGGGAAGACCCCATCAAGCCGTACAAGGGAGATATGAAAAAGTAAAATGGGGCTAAGCCCCATTTGATCTTTGATAGTTATGTTTTGCCATTAGAGTCCGAGGAAACACCGAAGATGAGGCAAGTTATAAGCAATGTGAGAATAAATCTTTAGAACCCAGGCTTCGAAATTTACGATCTGTCCGTAGAACTATAGTTAGAATGCGCTTGCGAGGTTCAAGTTCTACAGAACTTTATGGGACGAGTTCATGGACCAATGAACGTCAAGTTCTCTGCTGTGATTATGAAGACAACAACCTCATTGACATTGGATTGAAATGAAGAGGGCTCTCAACTGAGAACATCCCCTAGAAATTAAGTGGGAGGTGCTTTCTCCTGGCCGCAAGCGGGTGGAAGTACAATTTACACTCCTCAGATATTATGCCCGAGTGAAACGGCAAATCTCTCTAAAGTTTCGAAAGTGTTTCCGAGAAACAAATGCCCGACCCGTCTAAATGTTGACTAGTATGGATACGAAGTCGCCGCCCAATGCAAATCAATGTGAAACAACACAGTACAAAAGGCAGGTGGGAGAAGCCCAGAGATAGGCCTTTCTTCGGGCAAATGATACAAGAAAGGCCTTGGGACCTGAATATCTCCCTAAGTGTCAGGAAGTGACAAAATTTTCAGAGGTGACGAGCTTTTGTGTGCCTCGTACTGGAGGTGACTGAATTAACCTCGTAACGACCTCATACTAGCTCAGTCTAAAAGAGATTGAACATGTTTCCAGACGTGATAATGAGGTTGACCTTAAATTAAAGAAGGCTACCATGTGGCTCTATTCTACTGAACAATGTGACTATATGTAACGTGTTGGTAAGATTGTCATTTGGCTTGATCTCGTGTGTGATCTGTTGAGGTTCGGTGCAGGTAGTGACAGGCTCGGCTCCGACCTGCAAGTTACCAGTGTAGAACTGAAATGTAGGGTTTACGCCGGCAACCGTTTGGATCTCCGGACAGCGTTGGATCCCGAGGAAGGACACTGCAGCTTGCTCTACGTTCCGGTTTTCTTCCACGATTAAGGAGAATGACTGTAAATTTGTGACAAGAGCTCGGCACCTGGTTAGCGCACTATAAGTAGTAGTAACTTCACAGATGTATGTGTCCCTGGAGATTCAATAACCTATGGGATTTCGAAGTTCCGTAACGTTAGTCGCGTCTCAAGAAGGATGTGAAGTTAAAGTTGGCAACAATGTGATGGTGAAAATGTTTTATTGCCGGAAGTTCTTGAAGTCGAGAGTGTGACGTATTGGATGCTGCAACTAGAAGGCGAACAGATGATCAAAAGTCCAATGCTTTTGCACTTCCTGTCTTCAGGTCTGGAGAACTGGAGCAATTGATTTTCTGGAGATTAAGGTGCTTTGGAGTTTGACATTCGTATTATGACCGGAGATTTACTTCCCTACGATGGATAGACGTCAGCTACTGAAGATCGTCCACAGCGTTGTCTATCGGTAGTCTACAGGGGTGGGATAGACTACCGCTTGGATTTGCCTTCAATTACTGGCCGCTCTAATTTGCTAGTTGACCAGGAAGATCACGTCGCCAGGGCGACTCGTGTTCTAGTATCCACACTTACCACTGTTCTTCTTCAAGAATTGCGAGATTTGCACATTTGAGGTGGAGATTCTAAACGAGAAGTCACTGGACGCGAGTTAAGAAGGCTGTTTCTGGTTTCTGTAAGTTGTGATCGGCGACAAACAGACAGGAAAGAACGATAATCATGTATCGATTGCTCGCTCTCGTATGAAGCCATGGCTCTCTGGATCTGGAATTTGAGTAGCTCTGTGATGTTTCGAAATGGATAAGGTCCGTAAATCGAGGCGGCAAGGATTTGAGGAGAAAAAGGAAGGTTACGATGGTGAATCCTGGGACCTATATGGTAGTTAGTGCAGCCTGTGCAGGAGCGGTGATATGCCATGCCTTCCACACAAGACGGCAATTCTATCCGGTCATGCTTTACCTCTCACACTCCAAAATCAGTCTCCTGTTTCTCTTGAACATGGGATTTGTGATAATGTGCGTACTGTGGCAGCTGGTGAACATGATTTTCTTGGGGCCACTGAGAGAAACGGAAGTGGAGAGGTTGAATGAGCAGGTCTGGAGGGAGATCATGGAGATCCTTTTCGCTATGACAGTTTTCAGGGACGAGTTCAATATCCAGTTTCTGTTCTTGATCACTGTACTTATGTTTGTGAAAGCGTACCACTGGCTCGCTCAGAAGAGGGTGGAGTATATAGAAACCACACCTTCTTTGCCACATCTTTCACATGTACGCCTCTGCACCTTCATGGCGCTACTCCTGACGCTCGACTGCCTGTTTTTTCATCGCTCACTCTCCCACCTACTTAAGACCAGAGAAGCCTCCGTTTCTCTCTTCTTTGCGTTTGAGTAAGAGCTGCTGGCCGTCTTCGTAAGCCACCGTCTCTCTTCGTCTTCTTGCCAAGTTTGATTTCGTTTCCATGGAACTTAATTCCTTCCACTTCCAACAACGTAGGGTCCAGTTGTAGTAGTTCTACTTTGCAATATATGACCAGTCTCGGATATCAATTTTCCAAGTTCAACTAGTTTGATGCTGTTAATAGGTATCTCATTATAAGTACCTCACCTGATCCAGAACATTTCTGGATCAGGTGACATCGTATTAAGCTGGTGTATGTAGCGGTGATGTAGCGGTGATGTAGCGATCAGCATCGCACCTTCCGGTAATTGAACGTTACTGCATTTCAAGAACACTAGTATGGGTCTAGACGATGGTTCATTCTTTTCAATTAAAAAACATAACGGATACCTTTCAGGTCTCCGTTATGTTTACCTCAGTAAGCCTCCAAGGTGTACGAAGAAATGTATCAACCCATATACTGCAGTAGGTTGCTCTGATGAGTTAGATGATTCATGCTTTGACTAGGAGGCTGAAAGCCATACAGGGTAAGGGTTGACTGCAATGTTTCGCTCACACAACGGAACGTGACTTCAACTCTGGGGTTTCTCTTGAGCACCTCATGAGAATGAACATGGCCTTTTCAACCTCTTCTGAGTTTGATAAGGATATATTTTAGCTACACTAGTGTCTATATTAGCCGCTAGAACATTAATCTGGACGTGTTGTTGATCTTCACATTTGCAGATTGTTTATTTCTAATATAGTTTCTGAGTCCAAGAACGTTGCTTGGGAGTTGTGCAGGTACAGTATCCTAGTCTCGACCATGATTGGAATATTTATCAAGTATGGCCTCCATATGGCAGAGACTTACATGGATGGCCGTTTCAACAGCAAGGCTGTCTGCCTTTTCTATCTGGAACTCGTGCAAGACCTATTACATCTCTCCCTGTATCTGTTGTTCTTCCTCGTCATTTTCATGTGAGCCCTTCATCCATGCTGTACACTCTGAGTTGATAGTATTTATGCCCGTTTCTTACTTTCTAGCCTTTTCACATCTATTTCATTCAATAAGTCTCTCCATCTTATTTTCGCTCGTAGTGTCATGCAATACAAGGTTGCCTCCTACTTCGTGTTGCCAGTACCAAACTACTGCTCCTGCGAGTTCCTCCTGCGGCAAAACTTAGGATTGAAAGTTAGATCGTATAAAATACTGACATCTTATTTGAACATTCGGACCGCGAGTCTCACCTTTTCAATACCTTCCACTTCTAGTTTCACCTTAATATGCACATCGTTTCATATGTTTCTCCTACACAACATTATACTTATCTTTACGGATGTATTGATGTGCGGCCTGGTTCATATCTGATGCAGGCACTATGGCTTACCTCTACACTTGGTCAGAGAGCTCTATGAAACCTTCAGAAATTTCAAGAATCGGATAGCTGATTATATTCGTTACAGAAAGCTTACCTCCAACATGAACGAGCGCTTTGCAGATGCAACTGCTGAAGATATCAATCAGTAAGCTTCGGCTGAGATCTTCAAAGTGTATTGAAAACTAGAAGGATCCTGACTACGTTTTTCTACGTTTTTGAGCCGAATGTATGTGCTGCTAAGAATTTGATAGTCTCTTTATTCTTATTTGCTCCCAAGGAACTACTGAATTCTAGCAGAATAGAATCTAGTCTAGGAAGTATCCAATGGTCTTACTGTCTCCCTTATATACGTCACTTCTTTTCCCTTACAAGATAGTAAGGGTGTCCTGAGAACAGCAGCACTTCACTGTTCTGAGCTGTCACGGCACAGTCTTGAGCGCTCGTACGGTTATGAAAGCCTACATTCGATGGTGGGTCAAGAAAGGCTTCAGCTACCTCAGATGCTGACGAACGTGTCATGGAATATGTAGCGATGCAACTTGCATCGTATGTCGTGAGGACATGGTGGAAGCGAAGAAGCTTCCTTGTGGGCATCTCTTTCATGTCTACTGCCTGAGACAATGGCTGGAGCGACAGAACACCTGTCCAACCTGTCGAGCTCCTGTTCTGGCTGAGGATGAACCTTCAGCAGAGCTTGAAGATCAACGGTTTGAAGACGAATTGCCTGGGGAAGAAGGTGTTGTAGATTGACATGGAACTTTGCTGACCTGACGAAACTCAACTTCTGTATCCTAGACATCCAGTAACACTAAGAGTCAGTATTCAGCAGCTTATGGAGAAAATGTCTGGATCCGTTAAAGTTCGATCTAAGTCGTGCGTATGGACTTCAGGTATCGGTGACTTTGCACTAGACAACGACAATGATCCCGGAAATGATGACGTTACAGTGACACCCGCGGTCGCACCTGATACAGACTGGCCACAAATGCAGGCTGCCGCAAACAGAGCTGCAAGCAACTATGGCACATCTTTTGTTTTGCCTGCCCTGTCACATGGGTACGCTATTTGGTAAGTTCTCTGCAAATTTGTTATATCGATCGTCGACAGTTGTTTCTACAACTAGGGTTTGTGAAAGGAATCTCCTGCATATAAGCAGGTGCTGTTATGAAGCTTGCCGTGGGGTTATACTTGAAGGATTTAGTGCCAGACTGCCTTTTTAACGCTTCCTAGCTTCAGAGTATATCTGAGGTAAGGAGTGTTTTTATCATGCAAGACAACTAGTTGCAGTCGAACTTAAGCTCAAGCATAAAGAAACTGTAAAACACTTTATAGTTCTTCTTACCCCCTTCAGCTGTTTTACACTGCCTGCATACAGGTGTCCAATGCTAATACCATATCCACCACAAGTGCAACCCCCTACTTTGGGAACTTCCGAAGTATTTGGCGAGGGCGAAGGGCATCACACGTCAGGCAACCTGAGATCGAATACAGTTGCGGGACCTATACCGATGATAATTGCTGCACAGAGTCAACATGGTATTGCACAGAGGTGGATATGGAAGCATGCAATAGCCCAGACAGCTGAAATTCTTTGCCAGCTACAACAGAATGCTTTGCAACCGTGGACTTCCCCAGGAGCGTTATCTTCTGCTGATTCAAACTTTGCCAGCCCAAAGTCATTGCTTAGTAGAATGATACGGTGCCAAGGACAGGAGTATAGCCAAGACCAGTCTCAGCTCAGTGCAAGATGTGCGCAACTCAACTATTTGAGAGGCGTCTCCGAGGTCTGTTCCGATAATATCCTTTCACTTGATCGAGTCAGCTGCACAATTAGTTCGTGCTGATCTCTGCCCAAAACAACAGGGGCGCTAGCGCTTTTTATCCTTAGGACAATTATCTACAAAGTGCAATCCCTCTGAGCCTATGAAGTAATTTTGTCAACATCCCACTAGTGTATTGAAATACTCCGTATTTCAATACACAGTATGTTAATGTTCTTCGTAGTTTAAGCCGTATTTACTGCTTGGAGTATGACTCAAATGGTCTTTACAGCTTGGAGTTTTTCCTGTAACACGTTTTGTTTGATTCTTTCCTTGCCCTCACCAGATATGCCACTCTTACTCATTCAAGGCACTGTCTTCTCCATGTTCTCTTGACTTGTACGATTTGCAAATAGCTGAGCACTAGCTGTTTATAGGTTAACAACTAGTAATTTTCTTGCAGATATTGAGGAATCATTTGCAGCTAAGCATAGAACTCCAGCGTCAAGTCAGCTTGATGTCTGAAGGCCAACGTTTGTCAGAAGCCGAAGCCTCTCAAGGAACAGAACCGTTGGTGCGCCAGGAGTCCAGTGATATTCGTCGACCCAGTGAAGATAGCGAGATCCAATCTCAAGTTAATCAGGTGGAAGTCATAGACGAGCAGATTGGTCCGCCGTCAATATCCACAAATCCTCTTTACAACCTCAGTGAACTGTCTTCTTCATGTTCTTCTACTTCACGAGCTGAAACCTCGTGAAATTCATAGTGTGGAATCCCCCTGCCTCAAGGCTACCATGGAGAGACGTTTAGCTTGCTAGTCATAAGTCTTATAGGATTCCAGAATCATTCGTGTTTTCCATCAAGACGGACTGTCCTGTCTCAAGACTCCCTGCCTTTCTACCGTGAATCTATAGACAACTGTGTCCGTCGAATAAAACTTTCGAATCCCAAGTCATGAATATGTCCGAGGTGAGGAGCAGGGTCTTCTCATCCCAGAGAGTAAGCGAGGCACTCAATTGATTTCAACATGAACAAAGAGCAATCGAACACAATTACAAATGCCACCACTATCCATTACCCTCGAACACATCGAGTTACATCATCACTAATAAATTCTCACGAGAATAGACTCAGATTCTAAAACTTCCATTTTTTACTGGACCCATCCGAATTTAGTTAGTTCATTTCGTGAATCAACTGATTGAAATTTGCATATAACGAATTTCTCACCAGTTTGTTACTTATACAGATAACAAGGTGGTGATACACTCGATTTCTCCGTCTAAGCTTACACAAAGCATGTAGATGTCATATCTTTTTGGCTCCTGCTGATCTTGTTCTGCTCTTCTATATATTTTGCTTATCCATTTTAGAGAACTGGCTGGAGAAGGATTTTGCGAGCTCAAACTCCCGCATCTTCGAGCTGAACTTAGTGGGTTCAGCAAACAGGATTACCTTCATGGCAACGCAAGACTCTCAAATAAGTGGCCGAAACTTAAGGAACGGTTTCTTACTTAGCACAACTAAAACGTCAGGAAAGTCATGTTAGGCAATAGTGGTAGGTCTCATCCCCTTCATCGAACATGCCAAAGAACTCTTCGGCACCAGTCAGGAGGACTGAACGCTTCGCAAAAACACTTTTTTCTCTTTAAATATAGCTTTCGTTTGTCCGATAACGTGTGTCAGCAGTTAGATGCTTATATGCCGCGAACAAGTATTTGCTCTCCAGGGATAGATTAGGACCCATCACACGATCCAATGCATATTCCTCGCCTGACCTCAGCTTTGTCCTCGACCTGATGGTTCAGCATTTTCGGCGTGCACTTGAACAGAGATCTTCTTGGCCATTAAATATTTTGGTTGCAGAATATGTTGGGATCGTGATCCAAAACTTTAATGTTGGCTCTCATGTCGTAGAAGAGCTCACTGTGCAACAGATTCCCTCTCCAATGTCTCACTTCTTCTTCTTCTTCTTGGCATACCTACTCAACAGCCAGAAAACCTTCCATAAATCAGTGGGTGCATTGGTGGCAAGAGCAGGCCTGGGCCTAACTGGAGTGCATCCGATAAATAACCTGCCACCAACAAAGCCACCGTGCTTTCATATTCTGAGGTCGCCTGAAACTGTGGGCATCGATTCATCCGTGAGAGTTCTTGGAGGAGAACCCATTGAAACTGTGCTCGTGCATCATGATCGTACCAGCTTTGGCAAGAAGTGGTCTGCGGTTTTAGATGTGTAGAGATCGAGATACGAAAGACTCAACTTATTCAGCTAACAATTTTTGGAGCTCTACGGTTTCTACCTGTCTGATTGAGAAAGTCATTCTGCAGAAACCTTTCCAGTAGCTGGTGCAGTACTTTCTGATCAAGAGGCTGCAATGAAATAAAGGTTATCATAATCGTGAGGCACTGCGTACGGTCTTCAAGTTCATGTTGAAAAGCATGCGGAATAAATAATATCATTTGCAGAAAACACGTTTTCAGGTTACTATCAACGCTTGGCATCCTATAGTCGCAAGGGTATGCTCACAAGTCAAATATAAAAGTACTTACCTTAGGCATATAGTCATCCATGCCGGAGCTGAAACACATCTCATGAGTACCCTGCATAACATCAGCTGTGACGGCTACAACTGGTATTCTGTTGTGCGGACACTGCTGCAAAACAGCAGGAGAACTTTGTTGCTCCCACCTTCTACTTCCTCGGCAAGTGCTACAATTCTCAACCTCCCATCGCCGAATTCTTCTAGTGGCTTCACACCCGTCTACCTGGATAAAGTAAGACAGAAGTTTGATTAGCCTCGGAATATTGCTCTGCCCAGACGGATTTTAGCAACTGAATCCAGACTGCAAAAATCTGACAGATAAGATCTAGGTCATCTGATCAACTAAATCTAACCAACGGCATTATAAAGATACGCTGCTTTCCAAAATAGTCATATCCCTGGGATCTACGAGGATTCTCTCCTTCAGATGCCAGCCTCTCAACTTGAACCTCTACACAACTTGAACTTCTGATACACCTGGACCATTTGGGGATCTGTGGGAACGACTTACGGACAGCAAGTTTTAGCTTTTACCCGACTTACATGTAAGTAGTATTCTTCCAGTAGGTGCGGTGGTTACTATCCAAAGCCTACGGTATGTCCGCACTTAAAACGAGCATTTTAAGTGCGGACAAAGTACCTAACCATATGCAGCAGCTATGCTGCTCTTAGAAGTGTATCACAGTGAATACAGGCGACAGAGGTATTTACCTCGGGCATCTGGATATCCATTAAAATCAGATCAAACTGCAAATTTGCAGCTTTGTTCTTGATCGCCTCGATAGCCTCTACTCCCCCATTCACACATTCCACAGTTGCACCATATCTTGCCAACATCGAACGTGCGACCTTCCGGTTTATGAGATTATCATCAACCTGCGCGCAATATCAACCGGATCTCTGGAGCGTTATTATTCAGCAATCCCTGGCTCTCCAAGCTCTCAGATTCAAAACTCTGCTTGATTCACAATCCCCAAGTACAGTACATAGAAACTCCAAAACAAGATGTTTACAATCCGAACTGAAGTGCAAGAGCAAACCAGCCACTCTTCTCTTAACTTACCACCAGCAATCGTTTTCCTGCCAACATGTTCGCATTCATGTTCACGTTCCTCGTTGGGGGCCGCAGGCCAAGTCCTAATGCCTGTAGCAGACCCGTAGCAAGAGTCGTGCGGCGGAGAGGTTTGAAGACTGTCTGCTTGAAGCCCGCCTCATATAAGTCCTTCTTTTGTGCTGTAGTTAGGGGACATGAGAGAGCTAAAACAGGCACAGCCATCAAACTTTGTTCCTTATGAAGAGCTTGCACCAGCTGGATAGCCTCATCCATTCCCAGTCCTTGCAGATCTAAGATGACTGCATGAATTTGGGGTCCGTCTTTTCTGTAACGAAAACCCAGGATATCGTTATCAGCAAGTATACTTTTCAGCACGAGAAAGTTGCAGGTACGGCGACTATCTGCCTCTTAGCTAGTCACAGAATAAAACATAGTCATGACGATGCTTTTGAAGCTGGTAAGCCAAAATAAACCCGGTAAAATCTCCAGCGATTTTGCTTTACCCCAGCAGAGCCGTTAGAGCAGTTTGCCTGTCGCTGGCGTCTTCCACTACTACACCCAACCTTCGCAAATAACTTGCAGCAACCTCCTGCAGCCCACATGGGAAGAAAGTCAACGTCGACATTCTTTCTACATCTTCACGACCATTTTCCGTTGGTCTTTATACATATTCCTAAAAAATCGATGTTAAGGATCCAGGGGCACTAAAACCAGCACAAAATAAGTAGATTAAAGTGTGCATCTGTGAAATACCTGCCGAACAAAATGTGGATCAACAAGAAGAACTCTTTTCCCTTGAAGTTTTTCATCTCCGTATCCTTCGCAATCCTGCTTGATATCTTCAATCTTGTCTGCTGTGTCGGCTTGTTTCCCAACTTTAAAAGTAAATTCAAATATGCTACCTTCATCTGGTGCACTACTTACGTTCAGCTTTCCTCCCATCAGTTCTACGAGTTTCTGCAGTTTCATAGCAAGCGTCAATGTACTGATGATGCGATGATCTGAGGTCTACCTTTCAACTGGTACCATTGTGAGAAATGTCGTACCCCCAGTGCTACGCTTCAGGGTGTCAAAATCTGGGATGTTGATAGAGATCTCAAGCAGGCAAAGCAACATATCATAAATGAGAGTCGAAAAAAGCAAGTGAACTAAGGAAAGGGGCAAGAAAATATACGCAGCGCTAAACCTCCTGTCTGCTAAAGAATACGCAACCAATCTTGTTCCCAAACCAAAACAATTTTGATGAGAGATTTAGTTGTTTAGTTAAGCAGTTAAGTTATGAAAGAAACAGGAGTAAAGACGACCGCGTAGAGAAAATGAAGGATGGGAAGACATAACAGGAGTTAGACATGAAGTTGCATTTGTTCAAGATCAGAACGGCAGAAGTCTTTCAAGCCTTCAACTTCGGCTCCAGGTACGTTAAGTTGACCATCTAGGGTTACATATGAGACTTCCAACTTCGAGTTCAAAGGCTGAAGAACAGATTTACCTTCGATATGGATAAGCCAATGCCTGTACCGCCAAACTCTCGAGAGGTGCTACTATCTGCTTGGAGAAAAGGCTGGAACAATCGGTGCTGAAGATGGGTGGGGACCCCAATACCTGCAAACAACCACAAAGAGAGACAAAAAGATCTTCATTTAGTTCATGCTTCAGGCTCAAACAATGCTGGTCATCGGCATCAAGATCTACATCACGTCGTTGTTAATAACTGAGGAGTTTGTGAACTCAAGAAGCTAGAAGTCGCATAAACATTCCGAAGTATAAGCCCCAAATTTCTATCCTCGAGTCTGACTTTACCTGTGTCCTCGACAGAGATTACAAGTGACAACGATCTCGAGTATTCCTCCATGAAATCACCAGCTTCATTCCCCACCTTCGGTAGCCAACTTCTCCATTTCTTGATTGCCTCATCTGTATTCAAATGACCTTCTTGCATGCTCAATCTGGGGGCCATAGGATCCAGTACTCCTAATCTGCTTTTCCTACTATTTGAAGGAGACAACTGCCGACTCTCAGCAATTCTAATCAGCTTGGGAACCGCATCAAAGTGCCGCCTGCCTCTGTGGATGCTACCCTCACTTGCCGGCGAAGAGGAAAGTGAAGATGGCAACATCGAACTCAGAGTCTCATCCGGAGGATTGTATATACGAACACAAACAAAAATGCTACCATGCTTTGTGAACTGCAAAAATGAAACGAGATGACATGATTCGAACGGTCAACTTATTGCATAATTGTCGAAGTTTCTGAGGGTAGATTGAACATAATCAGTAAATCTCGTTACTCAGAGTGCATACCTCCATTCATGACAATATCCAAGGAAAAAACGGCACACTTGCATCTGATATGAAACTATTATTCAGAAGGAGAAATACCTTCATGGAGTTACCAATAAGGTTAATGAGAACCTGCCAAAACCAAGCAAAAATGCCCATTAGTACTTGATAGACTAAGTTTGACTGGTCAAATCCAAATATGAAGCTGGTAAAAAGAGAGAAAGTGATAGGTACGAGCTGCCAGGTCAAGATGCATACTAGATGACAGTAATAAACAAGTTCGAGCAAACAACGTCATCTGGCTTGCAAACAACCTAAACCATTTGACGCATCCTTACGGCCTGGCATCATGTAGCCATTTGCCCGGGCCTAAATAGATACTGCTTGATGGGGGGATAAGATGGAATGCGATACAGTCATTATACTACAAACTCCATGTTAAACTTTTCCTGTCCAGGAGAGCAGATCAAAGTTGAACATAAAGTTTGACAAAGAAAGGATGAGTAAAGAAAATTCACACCTGACGAAGTCTTCCAGGGTCGCCATAAACACAATTGGGAACACTGTCGTGTACAAGGGCAGAGACTTCAAGCCTCTTCTCATTAACTTTATCTTCAAAGAGGCAAAGCAAGTCATCTAATTCTACACGAAGATCAAAGGGAACAGACTCCAGTTCCATCTTCCCGGCCTCTATTTTTGAAAGATCGAGAACCTCGTTGATGAGTGAACTGCACAAGTTTTTACCGGATTGGGACTAAGCCTATGAGAATATCATATAGCGGTGCATGGTTGATCCAGCCATAAACACCAGCTGACAATCCAAACCTGACACAATCATCATGACATTCGATAGGATAGAGAGAATTCACAGCTACCTAACGCTACTGACAATCTAGTGGAGGACTCGAGAACTTGGCGAAACTACTTACACAAGATTGTTGCCGCTTGCTTGAGCTATCTTAACATACTCATGCTGTTGGGCACTCAATTCTGTTCCCATGAGCAAGTTCGTCATCCCTGTGTCCACACAAATGTTTAGATGAGGTACCTGTCAAAAGATGTTCCTCAACAGTACACCTAATGCGAAACAGTGGTAATGGACAATCGTATAACTGAAGCAAAAATATAAAAAATATCCACTTACCAATCACTCCATTCATCGGGGTTCTGCACGAGTCACATAATAAAAAAGGAAATAAAATTAGTCAATGCAGATGTTGAATCTCTCTCATACACCAGATCAGCCAAACATGCGATTTAAGGACACATGCATCGTTTCGCACAAGCGGTGCCAGGTGTAGATATGAGCAGCCTGTCAAACTGGCTTGGCATGGAATGTCAGAGGATTGACTTAGAAGATCCGGCTGAAGGGTTGGTGCGAGATTTGTATTGAGAAACCTCTGGATTGTCTTCCAAACAATTTAGTCCAATATCAGTAGTTCCAAATTCTCCTTTGAAACGTGTTCAGAGTATATCCTACGATAGTTTAAATACCAAGACGCGAAGAATATACGACTTGGATATTTTACCCGATGCATTAACTTGTAGCTTTAGTGAGAGGCTTCTTTCCAGCAAAAGCCGTACGTAGTCGTGTATTCAAAGCATTAGATATAAGTATCTCACCTTATTTCATGCGAGACAGTAGCGAGAAATCGAGACTTCGCTTTGTCAGCTGATTCTGCAGCCTGCTTCGCTGCCCTCAAATCATAATTCATCTTCTCAACCTGGAACATGTGTCTCTCTATTGCCTGCATTTTCTTGATCGCTAGATAAACAATGACGGAGCAGAGTAGTACCACAATCATCATAAGTATGGGCCAGGCAATCACGTTCCTCAGTGCATTCAACCTGATACTTTTTGTTGCAAAGCATCTAAGTTCGAAGTTTTGGAACGCATAGGTCCAAGAAATGGTTGCCGTACTCTCCTGTCCGAACCTTGATTGTGGGTCATAGACAGGGAGTTCACAACGGGAAGCTGTGGGTACACAGTTAAAACTAGGAAGCCAATCATCCCGGTTCTGCGGTATGAAAATCACTGCTGCATCCATGTCCTCGTCATCCTTATACCTCGACAGAACAACACCAAAAACCTTCTCTACCTCCAAGGAAACACCAACCCAACCGATACACATTTCCATCCGTTCCTGGATAGTTGTCGGGATTCTATCTCCAAAATAAGGTAAGTAAGTTCCAACCCTCCAGATCCCTCCGTACCGATCCGGTGGAGACATTGCGATGGCACCCCAGGTTCTAGCATTGTCAAGTGTCTGGTTGATAGCCCGGAAAGACCTAACATCCACCAACAACGCGTACAAAACCTGATTTGACGCATAGATAATGGGTGCATATTCCCTTGCTGTGTAAGTGATCGGACGCGCTATTTGCTTCTCGTCCAGATATTTTATTGACGAGTTCCACTCGAGCTCAAATCCAGCTCTTGCTTGTTCAGTAATGAGCTCCTGATAAGTCACCCTCGGGGTATTTGGTCGAAGAAAATCTGTCTCATCCGTGAATGCTAACCACGTTTCTTGTGTCAATGCGGGATCACTCGCCAGCAATCCAAGTATCATAAATGAAGTATTGAGATTGTTGGCTATTTCTCCCGTAAGTATCTGCGAATCATAAGAAACAGGGACGCATATTCGTAAGTAAGTGTGGGCAAATCAGGACTCTGCACAATTTACGAATGAGACCGACTCCATTAGCAAGGGCCAGGAACCGATAGAAGACAGCAGGACATTTGACTCTTTTTGTCGCTCAAGTAGTAAAGAAGATGTCCATCAGTGGTTACAAGTAGCTTCCTGAAATTCGCAACTCTGGCACTCAGGTACTGGTAAATACTTCATCGTCTCTGACACTAGCTTATTGAGCTCTACTTCAGGAGGATAAAACCTGCGCCTGGATTTCAAGCCAACCTGCTATCCGATTTTTCACTCAAAAAGTACCCTTCAACTCCATAGTCTAGATGGGGTAGAAGCAAATTCCTCTTCACTCAGCTGGATACTTCTTGTCGCCTCTCAATTATTCCATGTGGCAATCCGTCTGCATACCGTTTCTTCTATGGTAGTTTCCGAATAATTACCTATCACTATACGTAATGAATCAGGTTGCTATTATCCTTCCATATGATTCTGTGACCCGAGGGCAAGTCGTTAATTCAGAGTTCCATCCCTCAACGCTATTTTTAAACGTCACGTACTTCAATTCATTTCGCACCGCCTCTCGAGCGATAGACATTATAGCGGATGAATGGAATATTCCAAGCTCTCCTAAGCTTATCTCGTAAGCCTCCCTTGGATGATGGACAGAGAAAACCATCGGAGCATCGCGGGCTTCGTCAGGTTCACGACGCCATTCAATTGCGCCGCACATCCGTAACTCAGATCTTAAGTTCTATTCGCAACAGGTATGGGTTCGCTTTGGTAATCTTTTCGCACTTCCCTCCGCAGGAAGTCATAGTCCTGGTTAGATACGGCCGCCGAGCTGCTGGCGATGGCCAGAATCAGAACCACTCCCTGACCGGCATGTATCAGGAGACCACACTGCCGCCTTGTGAAACTAACAAGAAAGGACCTAGCAAACGTGATATCTGATTTCACGTTACACCGGTTGTGCACAATCTCCGGATTTCTACAGTTTGAAGGACATTCGCGGGCCTCCAAACTACCATTCTAAACCACATCGTCACTTTCCACCTCCGGAGCAATTGTGTTGTCTCCTCCGAGGTGAAATCTTATATATCAAGTTTTTGAGATTGAGTTTTGAGACTGATGTACCCCGAAATCAGTCGATAAGCTGTCCCTACGTGAAGGCTGAGCTCAATACTCACGTTGACCTAAACACCCGACATAAGATCCTGATTTGTATTGTACTTTCCAGGGAAGGTACATGTAGCCGTGACATCCTGTACGGGATAGTACGATATCGTGGAACTATCATTCTCGGCAAGCGATTCGGTTCCAAGAAAGCCTTTACGACTTGAAGTTAGAGGGATGGAAAACCACACCCGTGCAGAGACGCAAATTACATAACACACCAATTCATTTGGTTTCCAAACTAACGAACGAACTGCTAAAGAGCGAAATAACTCCTCTAATAAGGAGTAAGATGAATACGTGATAATTCCAGTTCTCGATCGAAACAGGTTCGAGATCCTCGTCGCTCGACTAGACCAAAGCGAACTGGTCGACGTTAAAACAACTCAGGTTGAAGAAGGAAATCAAACTAGACCAAGCATAAAATACCCGAAACAGAAGAAGATGCAGATCATTGAAACTATTAAATGCAGATCAGAAGAAGACAAGTATCGATGCGGGTCGCTTCATTTCCAGATTGCCTCCACTCAGATTCTGAGCCACGAGGTAGTAGTTTGCTCAACCCTCATATAAACGATGCAGAATTGTCCGCAACCTGTAGAGCTACAAGTGTATTATCCAAGAGAACACACCTCCTGACGGTTGCTGCACTTGAGCTTGAATTCTTGACGCTGTGTTTGCAGAGAATTGTGATACAGAACTAGTCCCACCCCAACTGCTATCAGGAATCCCACAATAGTGCATATTAATTGTGCGGCTACCGCCCTCCTTGGACTCTGCCTGATCTTCTTCCATGACGGTAAAGTCCTCCTTAGCTGCTTCCAAGAGTTCAAAGATCTGCAACCGCAGCCCCATCTATGGCGCTCTTCATCATCCCAGTTGCATGACATTTTGAACCTATCCTGCGAGCTATTCCTAGTAACCCCCTCACGTCGCTAAATTATACGGAAAAACCTCCTTAAGAATTGGCATGCAATCCGACCACCGACGGTACCTGCGCATGCACTCAGGGAAACTCCTTCCATGCGAACACCTGAGCCAATATGCCTAATTCCCGAGTTCTCCTGCACTCTTCAGACAGTCACAAATTACAGCATTCAGAAGATGTACTCCTCCATTGGAACACAGTCAAAGTTTCCAGCACATGTACACCGGTTCGTATGAACAATCACCTCCTGAGTCTTATGCTCCAAAAGAATTATCTAGAACCTGGTGCGATATCTTAGATCTCGACGGTGCAGTCTCATTGAATACTAGGTGCAAAGATTCTCATCACACTCCATGTTCAGGACCAACAACCAAGGACTCGGAGGATGCTATCCTCGTGAACACCTTCGACTGTCCTTGTGCAACCAGTTTTTCCCCTTCCTTTGCACTGAACCTCGACACAATTGTCGAAACACTACTCATCTGCACGCAATTCCGGAATCCATCCGTTAGCCCCCCGCGCCTTCTTCCTCTCGACAGTACCTGACGACGCCGTGACACCATGTGTAGCTCCGACTCACATATACTTTCTCCACAGTCCTCATTCGCTTATCATCCGCGCACATGTTTTTCAACCCCGGACCTCCACAACGTCCACTACACAAACAGCGTCCCTGCCGTCTGCGTCTCAGTTGCCCCAAGCACTTGCTAATACACTCCAGTGGAAGTCTTCTTTAGACTCCCCAGCAATAACTCATATAGAATTATTTACCCCATAGTCCCTTCCTTTTACTAAAATCTAGACAGTAGGAGAACTCTCCTTCCGTAAGTCTCAGAGCACGACAACCAAAAACTGCTCGACACCGGACGACGAGACTGGACCACTTCTCGGCAACACTAAGGACAAGATATACCATGCCCCTCTTTCTGCTCATGTTCTGTCCCTGGTCACTACGTTGCTGGAGACCGTTCCCTCACGTAACAACGGACCAATCTTGCGGCCAAAAAGATAAGAGAGCCCCGAAACTACGGTACTCCGAAATAGCGGAGCAGCGGCGCCCCCGACAACATTCTCCTCTGCTACTGTACTCAAGGCTGAGTGGACGAAACCCGCGATTTGGACGTGAGGTCCCCGTCGACGGAGTTGGAAGCTCCTCGGCTACCGTCGGTCGAAACGGGGTAAGAGGGGGGGCAAATTCAAGGACATTCCATTTCAAGGACAGTGATGGCCTCTGGAGGGGTGGTAGAGTCTGTCACGGTACTGCAAAGGACAGAGACGTACCAAACGCGAATGTGAGTAATGTCAGTAGTGCCAGTTACAAGTTCCGCTTCCGAACGCACCATATCTTTCACCGGGCCCGTCGGATGCACATGCTACATTACATCCACATGAAGGTGATACAGGAGAGCCGGTCTTTGAAAACGCATGACGTTGCCTTCAGGGCACAGTTTCTGGGTGGTAAAACATGACACTTTCTCGAAAGGTGTTGGTATTATCAGTCCAAAACAGCTTTGCCAGATAAATTAAGTCCTGGCTGGTCACATTCTCGGATGGGCTCTACGACTCCTTCCCCGCCGCCGCCCCGCGACAGCCGCGATTCCTTTTCATTTCGGCTTTTATGCAGGCTTGCAACCTGGATGACATTCCAATGCTGTTGGCAAAGCCTTGTTTTCACCTTACGGGATATACATGATATCTTGAAACCAAATATCTCACTATCTACTGTACCTGCTTCCGCGTTGTATTTAAACTTTTATAGCACACGTCCTCGGAATTCTACTCCCTTGTATGTATTGTTCAACGGTGAAGATAAAGCGACCGGCGATGATTTGCTGAGAATACAGTGCTTTTGAACAGATTGTTACCTACTCATTCCGTTTCAACTTTTCGTTTGGGTGTTTGTCATTGAGGCCGCTGGCCGCCAACACGAAGATGAGCTTTTCAAGAATGATGTCGAAGCCCTTTTACATCATGAGGTAAAAGTGCAAGATGATCCTCCCGTCAGAGCAAGAGGATTAGTAAGTTTTATACTTCGTGGTGCGGCTGAGGATCACTTCTGGACCGGGAATTACCCAGATGGAAAGAAATATTTGATAGATGACGCTAGACAGTACTTTGGAATTAAATTATTGTGTGAATTACCCTAACTTTACGATTTTGTTTCCCCGCGACAAACAATTGGAATAGGGTGGATGTCGAAGATGACATTCCCGGATTTAATTTGTGTTTGTTATCGAGCTGTGGTCTAAAGTCCATGATCATGTCTTGTAAATATCGTACCGGTGATGAGTATACTAGGTTCTTCGCGAGAAGAATCTCTAGATATTCTTGTGAAGTCATCCATAAGGGCATAGATGATCCACGGAAAGGAGCTTTTAGATACACGTAGAAAACTTTGCCGACCATTTGATCAACAAAATATAAAAACAGTCATGAACGCGTCCTTCAGCTACTCCACGATTCTCGTATCCAGTGTTCGTCACCTTACCAGCACCTACACAACTGTCGAGCACAAGAAAGCACACAATAACAGAACACACAGACCGAGAACCAGAAAAGAAAAGAAACAACCCACAGATAATCTGATGTGGCTATGATCTACGTTTCAAGCGAGACACCAGTGTGTCGGGCAGATGCTATAAACTGCAACAGATATTGATATTCTATTCGGTGTACACAGTATTCTGCATCCTGCTTGCTTCACTCCAGCTTCCGAGGTATATTATATATTTCAACCGGGACACGATGGAAGAAAGTAGCAGTCGTGATGCAAGAAGGGAATTTTTAAACCTCTTTCGGAACAAGAATTGTACTCTAGGTGAAGAAGCTTAGATTTGAAAAGTCACTTGACAATCAACAGCAGCTATACAGCCTACAGGTAGTCGATAGTGCCCACCAAGATACGTGCAGACGAGGATCAAATCCTATAAGCGAGTCCACGAGGATTTCCTTGCCCTAAGGGAGGTTATCGTTCTCAATGATGAAAAAGCAGCGGGATACCTCCTCTTTAAAATCACACCCCCTTTCAATAAGTTGGGGGGTTTGTTCTCTATTGACATGCAGACGTTTCGCGTGTCGCCTAGACAGACATGCTCCGGACACGACTGTTGAGGAATAAAAAGGTGAGGACTCCGGTAATCATAGGGCAGAAAGCAGGGAAGGCCTTAACAGTACCCCGAACTTGGCATTGGACGGTGCCGCGAGTTACCCCAAAGCACTTGATAGGACCTCGGATGCCACGTTGATCGACTGGGAGCCGGCGGCTGACGAGGTGGTGTCCTTGATTATTGATAATAGTGGGTTCTAAAAATAATTTTGATGGATGTCTATGGGATAAATAATCAACTTCATAACTAATTTTAGTGAACTATGTGACAGGACAAAGTGTTAATTAATGTTGCAATGGATATTTAGTGTAAGTTGCGTTCATTTATAAAAATCAGGCGAAGATATTGCAATGTCTAGGTGTGTTGTATTAAAATAAATATTAGTCCAAAGAGTGAACGTGACTTCCTAATAGGGTTACCATGTTTTTTAGAGGGTGATTTGTGAATTTTTTGGCAGATACCATCTGCTCCAAAACATGCCTTCCTCAACTATTCAAATTCAATTTCACCATCACCATTGGTGTGCTAATGGTGTGTGAATGCTCCTCTTAGTATACTAAGTGATTGGTTTAGTAGTTTCAAATTGGTGTGGTGGTTCTTTTCAATAGATAGTGCGGCAAAGGAGAAAACAAGTTATGGAAAATGATCCACATCACCCTGCAGCAACCAAGAAATTGATTGAGGGTTGAGAAATTGTACTCCAAAAGGCAACAAAAGTTATACAATTAGAGATCAAGTACTTGATTGCAATGCATAACATCACATTTGGATTTTGAACCAAGACCTCTAGGCTCACATTTGGATTTGCAACCAATACAATCATTAGGGAAGATTGGAGAATTGTTGAGGATGGCTTCTTATGTGCCTAGCAAAACAAAAAAGGACGAATGGTTCCGCATGGCAACGCACCATTATGGCCAAATATTGGATTATTTGGAAGACCATGTGCATTTTACATAGATTCATGGTGGGAATTGCAAAAGCCCATTCAGAAATCCATCGCTTTACTTTCATGGCCATATTTCTGGTTTGAGAGGAGCGAGGATTTCTTACTTCTATGATAGGTGATAGACTGTACAAGAAATGTACACTTGCATTGTTCACACCCTCAGGTGTGCCATCAGTGGGACCGTTAGGGTTGGAGACCTAGGTCAAGATCATGGATTTTGAATTGCAGCTCCAGACAACTCACTTCTTTGATGTTGAGTCTTCAAGTTCTTGGCTATGGTGGACAGAAGCCGGTGAGCATCACCTAGAGTCTCTTAGCTAGAGTGAGTATGGCTTGATTGTAATTAGTGTCCAATTGTTAATAGATTGTTGAGTGACAGATCAAGTATTGATCTGATTGAGTGTGATTCAAGTTGAGAACAAACTGATTACATAAAAAAAAATGAGGTTTAGGGGAAATCGGATGCAAGAACTGAGGGTGTTGGTGGTATTTCAAAGCCTTGCTGATAATTGGTAGCTCAATCATGGTTCAGATTTTCCTTGAGAGTGATCATGTGCAAAAGTTCTTTTGAATTGATGTAGATTTGGCAATGAGGCAGACGGTGCACAGAAGTGCTGGCCAAATTTACTTGAGAATAGAGTTAATTTCAAGTAGTGGTGTTTTTTTTGAGCTTAGGAGGTGAAAGCAAGACCAAATTGGTGCAAATTGAGCCTGAAGTGTAAAATTGGATGGAGAACTATCGACAACAAATTGAATTGAATGTGCATACATTTTGCTAGAATGGAAACCATGTTTGGGAATAGAGCAAACATTACTCCACCTACTACGGTAAGTTTGGGAGATTTAAATCCCAATTCAAGCAAGGTTGGTGCTGAGGAGGTTCATGAATGCAAAGAAACCATCTTGACTTGTTTTCAATTCCCATTTCCTCTAGAGGTGGTGCTCTTGGACTCGTGCACCAATTTATCTCTAACACTTAAGGGTGGAAAGTTTTCCTAATGTTTACATGAAGGGCTTGAAGAATAGAATCTGATCACTCAAGGAAGAGTACCAAATTTTGCACCAATCAAGGACTCACCTTTCATTACACCACCTCCACTAGCTTCTACAAGGGATGGGTCAAAGAGCGCTTACCTCAACAAAGAAGGAGAATGGGACCCAAAGAGGAAAAAAGGTAGAACACTTGCAAGCAAGGTATCAAGAATATCACCTAGTATGTCATTGTTTCAAGTTTTAGCAATGTTTCAAGATTTAGTAAAATCACCATGTTGAAGGCATACACTATAGAATCAAGGAAGAGGTTACAACGAGCTGAATTAGAAACCACCAACATGAGGGAATGCAAGAAAATATTGTAATACCAAGGGCTAGCCATATGATCTAGATGTGAAATTTGGTTTGGTAACTTCTAGAATGATGTTATACATGATGGTCAAAATAGATCATATAGAAGTATCACCAAAAGAGTACTTCTACTAATAGGGCAGAAACCAAAATAGACTTGAGAACCTTAAAACCAATAGCTAGACATATGATTTAAAGGTGAGAATTGGTTTGGTAACATATGGAAGGATGTTACACAGGATGGACTAAACAGATCAGAAAGAAGTATCACCAAAAGGGGACTTCTACTAATAGAGTAAGAACCGAAATATGCCTGAAATCTTTGAATGCAATTTCGGAGGCCTAAATGGATGAATTAGGTTTCAAAAATGTGCAAATTCCCCCCCAATAGAGGAAAGGCTGGCCTTCCCTCCCCCTTGCTTTGTCTCATCGAGAGCTTTCCAATGGTACCTTACTCACGTGATTCTGAGATTCCTACAGGAAGATTCCCTAAAAGATTCCCTCCGGTCAAAGCTTGTTTGACCAACCAGATAGGACCTAGACTAGACAGGTCACCCATCCAAGTAAGTAATCCAAGGGTGGAGCTTGCTGAAAGGTCACCTATCTGTGTCCTTAATCCTATGGTGGAGCTTCCTTGGAAGAGATCCTCTTTGTCTATATAAGAAAGAGAAGGTGCTCCCTTGGGGCATCGAATGTTTGAGTGTGCAATCTGTGTTTTCTCTCTTCTCTTGTCCTTTGAGTATTACAATGGTATCAGAGCGAGTGTTCTAGTCCAAGAGAGTGGATCACCCCTCTTGGAATATCACGAACTACTAAAACTGAGTAATTTGAGGTGGAGAACATAGAGTAATCGCTAGACTTAGGAAGGGCTTTAGAGAGCGGATGGGATGGATGCACCGGGAGGACAATTTCCCGCACCTAGCTTTCCATTTTCAAACCCATTCCACATCAAGGAACCATGGATCCGCAGTTGCAAGAGCTGGTGCAAGGAATGCAAGGGATGTTGAATGAATTTCGAGAGATTAAGATGACCATGGAGACATTACAAAGTCAATTGCAGATCCTCAGGAACAATCAAGCCATGCAAGGAGAAGAGCCGTCTCAAAACCCAGTACCTGCGACTGAAGTACTTGGAGAGGCACCCGTGCCTACGAACCCTATCAATGATGAAGCCACATTGCTACTCTGGATGAAGAAGACCTGCAACATTGAGCCTTACAAGGGGCAGCATACAATGGGAGTAGTGGAAAATTGGATCTCGAGAATGAATCAATATTTCCGATTGTTCTCAGTAGAGATCACAAAGCATGCTGCAGGCATGTTTGCATGTGGGTACTTGACCGATAAAGCGCTCACATGGTATGATGCTTGGGAACTATCCATGTTGGCCAAGAGAAGAGAGGTCACATGGACAACAATGCAAGAAGGACTGCTGAAGAATTTCCAATTGGTGGATTCTGTGCAGATGGCTCGAACCCGACTATGGAGATTGAGACAGAAGAATAGCGTACAAGAGTATATGGAGGCATTTCTGGATCTACAAGTTGCAATTATCGACATGAGTCTAGCAGAGGCTCTCGACAATTTCAAACGAGGGTTGAAAGAGCGGATTTGCCAAGAAGTCATGGTGCAAAATCCTTGCACGGTATTTGAAGCCATTGCTTGTGCATAGAGAATAACAGGAGCATTAGGTGGAGGTGAAGGAGTAGTTCCACCTCAACATTATCGGGCAGAAATGCCGCACATGGGTGGACCAGTACTGATGGAATTAGGCAACCTTCGATTCCGGGATCGAGGAGCACGGCCACTTCAAGGGGAGCAGGGACGGGTAGAAGAACAAAGAGATGGAGTCCCACAAGGAGAAGGGACTCGAGGAGAACAACGCCGTTGTTACAATTGTGGTTGTATTAGGCACATATCTACCAATTGTCGCACTCGTTTCCCTAGAGGTCCTCGGCCTTTGTACAGGTGATCTTTGAACAACATGGAGAGGCACATTGAAGAGGATGAGGTGGAAACCACTTTGGAAAACAAAGATCGCCAGTAAATGTACCTCGTGGCCTTACTGGCTCAATAAGGAAGTAGAGAAGCGAGGGAAGGAAGAAGAATATTGCACAAAGATCCCGAAAAGCAACCTCACAATTGATTGTCGTGAATGGAATCCTAGAAGGTAATCAAGTGAGAGTATTAATAGATCCGGGAGCAACAGAGAATTTCTTGTCTTGCTTTGTTGCAATAAGATTGGGAATGGATCTAGAGAGAGATGGAAGTGAAGAAGTAGAGTTACCAAATGGGCAAACAGAGAGGATTGAATCATTACCTAGACGGGTAACCCTCTCTGTAGGAGAATATCAGGAAGCAATTGAGTGGCGATGGATACAATTAGCCTGTTATGATGCAATTTTAGGCATGCCATGGATGGAGCAATACAACCCAATGGTGGATTGGAGGAAGAAAGTAGTGAGAACCCACCAATGGTCAATCATTGGGGTTAAAGAAAAATCACACAGGCAGAAACTGCCTCTATATGTCGTAGGGACGACAACTGTTTGTAAGACCGATAGATGTTTTATGGGTCTAATAAGAGAAGTCCAGAGTGCACAACTCGCTGGACAAATTCTTGAGAAATTGAAGGATGTGGTGGATGAGTTTCAAGATGTCTTTCCTGATGACCTACCCTCAGGATTACCACCTAAAAGGCGAGTAGATCACAAAATAGAGACACTCCCGGGGAAGACACCTCCTTGTAAGGCCCCATATCGTCTATCACTTCATGAGTTGGAGGAGTGTAAGACTCAAATTGAGGAGATGCTATAGAAAGGGTTCATCCAACCTAGCGTATCACCATATGGGGCCCTTGTCTTGTTTGTGAAGAAGAAGGATGGTACAATGCGCATGTGCATTGACTATCGGGGTCTCAATCAGCAAACAGTGAAGAACAAATACCCCTTACCTTGCATGGATGACCTGTTTGATCAACTCCATGGAGCGAGATACTTCACCAAACTAGACTTGCAGAGCGGTTATAATCAAATCCAAATTGCAGAGGAGGATGTGTACAAAACTGCCTTTCGAACCAAGTATGGCCACTTTGAGTATCTTGTGATGCCTTTTGGCCTCACCAATGCGCCTGCCACTTTCATGAGCCTAATGAATGATATATTTTGTCCATACTTGGATAAGTTTGTTATTGTCTTCTTGGATGATATCTTAGTATATAGTAGCACGATGATAGAACACAAACAACATCTACGAGAGGTCCTCCAGATTCTAAGACAAAATCAGTTGTACGCCAAAATCTCAAAGTGTGAGTTTGGCAAGTCTGAAGTAGACTACTTAGGGCATAGAGTAAGTGAAGAGGGCATTCAAGTATTGACAAATAAAATAGAGGTCATTCAAAAATAGAGTGCCCCAAAAGATCAGACTCAACTTAAGAGCTTCTTGGGGTTGACGGGATTCTATCGTAGATTTGTCAAGGACTTCTCCAAGGTTGCATAGCCTTTAACGACACTACTTGGCAAGGGGAAGAAGTGGACATGGGGAACCGCACAAGAGTTGGCCTTTCAAGAATTGAAGGCCGCCTTGCTACATGCACCAATCTTGAAGTGGTATGACCCAAAATGTCCAATCAAGTTGGCTACAGATGCATCAAGCGTAGCAATAGAAGCAGTCCTACAACAAGAGTGGCATGACGGATGACATCCAATTGCATATTTCTCTCAAAAGTTGTTACCGGCAGAGCGCAACTACCACACCATAGAATGAGAAGAGTTGGCCATTGTTCTAGCAACCAAGCATTGGAAGCACTACTTGGGCAAGAAGGCATTTGTAGTAGAGACAGACCACAAACCTCTAGTCTACCTCGAGACGCAGAAGGATCTATCTCGTTGCCAAATTTGGTAGGCAAAGTGGCGACAACGCTTCAACATGACAATCACCTACATGGAAGGTAAGAAACAACTGGCAGATGCATTCACCCGTATGCTAATGGCCAACAACTTGGTGGCAGAGGTTAAGATTAACCCTAAATTTGGGCAAGAGATTCTAGCTGCTACAAAAATTGATCCACAGATTGTAGAAGCGCAATCGTCCAAAGGTGTCACCAGCACCCAAGGACTCACCTTTCGGGATGGCAGATTATGGATCCCAAATGTCCCAGACTTACGCACCACCATTCTAGCGGAATGTCATGATTCGGCCATTGCAGCTCATGTCGGAGTAGACAAGACCTTGGATGCAGTCAAGCGCCATTACTATTGGCCCAAGATGAGCAACAACGTGATGGACTATGTATGTAATTGCCTACTTTGTCAACAGAACAAAGCTTCTAATCAAGCTCCTGTAGGGCTCCTTCAACCTCTCTCCACTCCTACCCAACGTTGGGAACAAGTGAGTATAGATCTCATCTGTGAATTACCCAAGACCACCTCAGGGTTTGACTCCATTGTGGTCTTTGTGGACCGGCTCAGCAAAATGATTCATGTACCCCCTACCACCAAGGAGGTGACCGCTCCACAACTAGCTCAACTATACTTATATGCAATCTTTGCTCACCATGGCTTGTCTAGAGTACTCATCACCGATAGAGGCACCCAATTCACCAGTTTGTTTTGGCAAACACTCTTTGGTTTCTTCAAAACCAAGTTGGCCATGTCTACAGCTTACCACCCACAAATAGATGGCCAAATAGAGCAGGCTAATCACACGATTGAAGACATGTTACACGGCTTTACCTTAGAAGAGCAAGAGAGGTGGGACACCCTACTACCGTTGGTGGAATTTGCTTACAACAATTCAGTGAATGCCTCCACCCAAGTCACCCAACAAGGTGTGGAGAGTGCCAAGCACAGGTTACAGATTGTGCAAAATCAACAAAAGTAGTATGCTGATGCACACCGTAGGCACATGGAGTTCAATGTTGGGGATCAAGTGTGGCTATCGACAACCAACCTCACATTAGTTGGATCTCGTAAGCTCAAACCTCATTTTATTGGGCCTTTCTTGATTCTTCGTCGCATCAGCGCTGTGGCCTATCACCTTGAGCTACCACCACACATGAAGATCCATCCAGTTTTCCATGTCTCTCTACTACGCAGATATGCTCCCCGATTAGGCCAAGGTCTTTCCACACAGGACATTCGACCTTGTCCGACACTCATTGATGGCATAGAGGAATATGAAGTGGAGCGGATTCTCCAAAAGCGCATGCGTGGTACTCGCCATTTGTGGGTGGAATATCTAGTACAATGGAAAGGTTACCTCCTCTATGAAGCAACCTGGGAACCCGCTGCCAATTTGGCACATGCACCGGTGTTGGTGCAAGCATTTGAGCAACAATTGCGCAACGAGGACGTTGCGTCTTAAAAGGAAGGAGGTCTGTAATACCAAGGGCTAGCCATATGATCTAGATGTGAAATTTGGTTTAGTAACTTGTAGAATGATGTTATACATGATGGTCAAAATAGATCATATAGAAGTATCACCAAAAGAGTACTTCTACTAATAGGGCAGAAACCGAAATAGACTTGAGAACCTTAGAACCAATAGCTAGACATATGATTTAAAGGTGAGAATTGGTTTGGTAACATCTGGAAGGATGTTACACAAGATGGACTAAACAGATCAGAAAGAGGTATCACCAAAAGGGGACTTCTACTAATAGAGTAGGAACCGAAATATGCCTGAAATCTTTGAAGGCAATTTCGGAGGTCTAAACGGATGAATTAGGCCTTGAAAATGTGCAGATTCCCCCCCAATAGACAAAAGGCTGGCCTTCCCTCCCCCTGGTTTGTCTCATCGAGAGCTTTCCAATGGTACCTTACTCACGTGATTCTGAGATTCCTACAAGAAGATTCCCTAAAAGATTCCCTCTGGTCAAAGCTTGTTTGACCAACCAGATAGGACCTAGACTAGACAGGTCACCCATCCAAGTAAGTAATCCAAGGGTGGAGCTTGCTGACAGGTCACCTATCTGTGTCCTTAATCCTATGGTGGAGCTTCCTTGGAGGAGATCCTCTTTGTCTATATAATAAAGAGAAGGTGCTCCCTTGGGGCATCGAATGTTTGAGTGTGCAATCTGTTTTTTCTCTCTTCTCTTGTCCTCGGAGTATTACAATATTGATGAAAATGGAAGCTGAGCATGTTAGATTAGAGACAAAGAAGATGAAATTTGAGGTTGAGAAGAAGTTGAGTGTTGATAAAAGGAAAACTAGGGCAGACAAACATAAGTTGTAAAGACCGAGATTGAGCAAAGAAATAAGAGAATAGAAGATCACATTGGGATATTTGAGTGTGTGAAACTCTAAATGCCTAGTATGAGCTTTGGCTTTGGTATTTATAGGGAGCATACAAGGCTCTTGAGAAGCTTCTCAAGAAGCTTCCTTGAGCCACTTTCTTGGAATGCAAGCTAAGTTAACCTAAAAGTTTCTCAAGAAGTTTCCTTCTAGAAGTTGCCTATTTGGCGTGCAAGCTAAGCTAGTTGGAAGCTTCCTTCTAAAAGCTACCTACTTGGGGTGCAAGCTAAGCTAGCCGAAAAGCTTCCCAATAAGCTTCCTCCTAGAAGTTACCACTTGGCATGCATGTTACTCAATACTTGGGAGGGTACCAAGTAGCTTTCTAAATACTTCTAGGCTAATTTGGCCCATTTGCTACTTTACTAACTTTGTCTCTAAACTCCATATTGTTACATATTCCCCCACTGCTAGTTGGTGATGTCCTTGCTTCCATTGAAGATTCAAACTCCTTAATGGTTGTTTATGCATTCTGTAGATGAGAAAGAGGCTCCCAAGTGGCATCATGAAGTAGATACCCTTTCTAGAGGACTTTGTATTCTATATGTTGTTTATGGCCTTGTTCAATGTAGCAACGTGCAATGATACAATCAACTTCATACTCTTCATGATCATTGATAGGGATGGGAGGAGGAGGAGCAGGATGGACAAGAGAGGAAAAAGAAGACGGATTAGGAATAAATGGTTTCAACTTGGAAATATGAAAGACAAGGTGGATGCACATATGACAAGGCAAGGTTAGTTGATAAGCAACAAAAGAAATGATTTGGGTGACATCAAAGGGTCCTATCCAATTAAGAGCAAGTATATGACTTGGGTATCAAGTGGGAGGGGTAGGTTATTAGATGAGAGCATGACCTTATCACCAACTTGAAAGGTGAGATCACAATGAAGGTGGTCTGCGTATTATTTTTGACAATTTTGAGGAACAAGGAGATGAGATTTGGCTTGTTGGAGTGATTGAGATATGGTGGTCAAGAAGATGGAAGTATGAGGGACATGAGATGGAGGAGGAGCAAGAAGGGAATTTGGAATAAGTGGATCTTGACCAAAATTGAGGAAGAAAAGAGAGAATCCAATGCTTGCTTGTTTGGAATTATTGTATGCAAACTCTACAACTACAAGACATTCATTCCAATTGGTATGGTGAACATTGATAAAGGCACAAAGTATATTCTCCAAGGTTCAATTTGCACATTCATTTTGTCCATCAATTTGAGGATGATAGGTTGTGGACAAAGCAAGCTTGGTGTTAGAGTATTTAGAAGAGTGCTTGCCAAAATTTTTGGGTGAATCAAGGATCACGGTTTAGAGATGAGTACATGAGGCATCTTATGATGCTTGAAGATAATGTCAAAGTAGATTTACACCAATGTTGGAGCATCCATGATATCAAAGAATTGTGCCAAATGGATTTGCTTACTAAGCTTATGCACAAACACCACTATTGTTGTGTGATCTTGCTTTGTCTTGGGCAAACATGTAATGAGATCCACACTTATGTGTTCTCATCGAGCAGATGGAATGGGGAGTGGTTGAAAGAGTCCATTTGGTTTTTGGTTGTTTGCCTTGTTACATTGGCAGCACTCACATAATCAAAAAAACTCTTGAACATCTCATGCTATGTTGGGCCACCACCATTGGTGTTGAAGGGTACCCAATTTCTTGTCCACACCCATGTGACTATGGATTGGTAAGTCATGGGGTTCTTGGAGGCACACAAGTTGGAGATCACCCTTGGCTGGAATATATATCTGGTCCTTGTGGAATAGAAGGCCTTCCTTGAAGGAGAAGGTATTGTTCTCCTTGTCACATGTTGCAAGACAATCTTGTACCATCTGAAAGAAGGGATCTTGTTGTAGAGCTATCCTAAACTCAATTATGGACCTTGGAGTTGATTGACACCATTGTAATTGCCGTTGTGATGAGAGGAAGAGACTTCAAATCAGGTCGTTGTGATAGAGCATCAAGGATGATAGGGAACCGACCGGGTTTGTACACAAGTTTGATGTCAAATAATTAGCATTGCTCCTCCCATCAATGATATCAACTCTTCATGTGTTCCAAATGTAATGTCTACAACAAGGGTTTGCAATTAGTTTGCATGATCACCTATTTTCCCAAGAGATAATGCCTCCATAATTTGGTGACATATACCATTGCTAGTTGTTCTTGATATTGTGTAGAGTAATCTCTTTCTATGGTGTTTAATTAGTGAGACACAAAGGCTGGGATGTAACCCATATGGGAATTCATACTGCAACATGGCTCCAATGGCAAAGTTAGAAGCATCAAAGTCAACCACACATGGTAGTTGAGGATCATATGGTTGAAGAATGTGTCTTGAAGACACCATATATGTTAGCTTCTAGAATGCTTCTTCATGCTTGGTGGTCCACTTAAAGCTTGAGTTTTTCTCCAAGAGGTTGATCAATGGTGCTGCCATGTGTGCATAATAGTGGATGAATTGTTGGTAAAAACTTGCCAATCCATTAAATGCTTGCACCACTATAGCATCTTTTGGAGTAGGCCAATCAATAATGGCCTAGATTTTCTCCTCTTCCATCTTGATCCCCTTCTGATGAGATCTTGTGATCCAAGAAGGTAACTTCCTTCTGCCAAAATGCACACTTTGACTTCTTGCAATGAAACTGTCATTGATATAGTTGTCTTAGGACTTCTCACACATGATAAATATGTTTTGTCTCCGTCTTACTATATATTAAAATGTCATCCAAGAACATCACCACGTATTGATCCAATAGTCCATCCAACATCTTATGCATGTGATCCATGAAGACTATTAGAGCATTAGTGAGCCCAAAAAGTAGAACTCTCTATTCAAAATGCACATACCTTGTGCAAAAGGTAATCTTTTGTACATCTTCCCTGTCAATGAAGATTTGCCAATAGTTGCTACAAAGATCCAACTTCAAGAAATATTGTGCTCCACTCAATTGATCAAGCAAGTCATCCATTTGAGGAAAGGAATATGCATTCTTCATTGTTTGTTTATTGAGCACATGGTAATCAAGATAGAATAGAAGTCCTCCATCCTTCTTCAAAATGAATGCTACCAGTGCTCCCTAAGGAGATATACTATGTTGTATCAACCCTTCTCCCACAACTCCGTAAATGTTATTTGCAACTCCTTTGGTGAGAGCAGATAGATTGGTATACTCACTGGAGTACTCCCTAGCAATAACTCAATCTTGAAGGGCATACCACAATCAATGGGTAATCCCTTTGGCAGATCATCCAAAAACATGTCCACAAACTGTAAACTATTTGATCAACCATTGCTTGATGAGGCTCTTAACCCTCCTAAGATTCTCCTTGTGCAATCAACTTGATCCACACCGCAAAAATAGACTTATCTTTCTCCAAAGCTTGCCAATGGTTGCTTCATTGACAAACTTCCCATCCATGGACTTATCTTCCTTCAAAGCTTGCTTTATGGCTGCTTTCTTGATAAACTTCCCATCTTGGGACTGACTATTCTTAGGTGTCTTCCTCAAAGGTGCCAAAAAACCTAATAAAAAATTCCTATCTTGGTATTGTACTTGAATTTGGCATCGAGTCCAATCAAATTGAACCTTATGATGTTCAAGCCAAGGCAAACCCAAAATGACATCATAGTGTAAAGGTACCACTACAAACCTCATACACTTCAAATACTTCTTCTCAACCTTGAATGTAATAAGATGTGAGATACAAAATGTAGAATCCTTTCTACCATCCTCCATCATCAATTTGCTTCTAATTATTGGCTTGATAGGAATACGTCATTCCTTTGCTAATTGCATGGATATGCAATTCTCAAAACTTCTAAAATCAACTAAAATCCTACAACCACAATCATATATCATACCTTGCAAGTGAAGCAAACTTGCATAGGTTAAGCTTTCAACCCCATTGGAGCTAATCAAGTTCCCAATAGGTGACTCAAAATCTCCTCTTGGGATTTCTCATTTCCTTGATCATTTTGCTCCACAAACTCCATCTAGGCGACTTGTCAAGATTGCACATTCTTGAGTGGACATTTAGCAATATGATGTCTAATTTGGCAACAATAGAAATAACCACCATTTTGTCATAATTTTTCTCTATTTGTAGTGCCAAGTGGTCTCCATTGAATGTCATCAATCTCCATTGGTGCTGGCTCTTCCTCTCGTGTGTAGTATATTGGTAGGTTTTGTGGAGGTTGAGGTCAAGACCAAGTTATTGCAACCAAGGAATCAAAACATCCAACCAATTGCATGGCTTCCTCCAAGTGTTGTGGATCTTGCATAGTTACCTCTAATTTAGTTCATGACTTCAAGCCCCTCACAAATCAATTGATTTCAACCCCCTCACAAATTGATCCAAAGCTTCACCTTTTAGTATATTTGGAATTTGTATGATAGTATTTTAAAATTGCATGATGTAATTTCTTATAGAGCCAATATGCTTCAACTCTGCCGACCTATATTGTGCAGCTTGTGTGGCATTTATAACTTGGAATCAACCAATTATTGCACTCTTGAACTTTTCTCAAGTCAAGATTGGTGCAACAAATTTCCATTTAGCTCACTCTACTTTAGCTCACTGCTATATTTAGCTCGCTCTACTTAAAATTACCACCATAGCTTTGCTACTCCATCCAATTGGCTAAAAGCCAAGAGAATGTATATCTGTTCATCTTGAGATTGGTAACTTCAAAAAACACTCGTAATCAAACACAAAATTCTCCATTACATCCAAAAGATTCTTGCCTTCAGATACCTTGGGTTTTTGAAATCATATTTGGTCTTCTCCCTCTTGAATTTGTACTCTCTCTATGTGCTCTTGTTGTTGACGGCCTTGTTATCAAATAATCAAGTAAGGTTCTTGGTTTGTTGTTGCATAGCAATGATAAACTTAGGCATTGCCACCATGGCTACTATGCTACCACACCACTCCCAATTTACCTAATTTATTAACACATAGATGCAATACGTCCACCATTCTCCATAAGTTACAACCAGAAGTACTAAGGGTTCCTCGGACAAGGTGATCACATTCAAAAATTCTGCCCAAAGCATGAGGTGATGAATTCTGTGAAATGATGCTTGGGTACTACCCTAAAAAGATATCCCATTGGTGTGGCAGAAATAGATTTGGTGGTCTATAAATTTCATCTATCCCATTCCTACTCTAATACCAATGTTAAAGACCAAGATAAAGGAGAGAAATAGGAGAATGGAAGATCACACTGGGACACTTGAGTGTGCAAAACTCCAAATGCCTAGCATGAGCTTTGGCTTTGGTATTTAGAAGGAACATACAAGGCTCTTGAGAAGCTTCTCAAGAAGCTTCATTGAGCTACTTTCTTGGCATGCAAGCCAAGTTAATTGGGAAGCTTTTCAAGAAGCTTCCTTCTAGAAGCACCTACTTGGCATGCAAGTTAAGTTAGTTGAAAGCTTCTAGAAGCTACCTACTTGGGGTGCAAGCTAAGTTAGCCGGAAGCTAAGAAGTTTCACCCTAGAAGTTGCTACTTGGCATGCAAGTTACCCAATACTTGGGAGTGTACCAAGTAGCTTCTTAAATACTTCTAGAATATTCTAGGCTAATTTGGCCCATTTGCTACTTTGTTAGCCTTGACTTACTTGTTGCTAAACTCCATTTTGTTATACAAGTTCAAGGAGATCAATCTAGAGTAAAAATGTACTCATGAAATCAAAATGAGTCTCTTGCAGGGAGGAAAATCTCCCGAGGAAATATGTCAATATTTCAAAGTGTTAACTCAAGTTTGGCAAGAAATCAAGCCTTCTGCTACACCTATAGTCCCAAACCAAAACATCCAACTCCAAATTCATACTCTAGTGATAGAAAATTTGATACCACCACTAAAGGTAATTTCATGTAACTTGAGTATATTTGTAATTAAAGATGATCTTTGACTATTTTATTGATTATGTATTTTGATTGATGAGATTTGAGATTTTTTTGTAACCTTTAGAGGTTTCTAGAACAAGGACTTTTCTCTTTGAACTGCTGAACAAAAGTGACGTATAGAGTCACCTATTAGAGCCCAAAAGAGCATCACATTCCCAACTAATCCTTGAAATGCCTTGAATTATTGCTCATCAATTCTTGCCAATACCCGCTCATGTGGGGATGCTCATTGATACCCAATTGAAGAAAACTTGGTGTCGCCTAATGCCACTAAATGCCGCATGATGGCATGTGCTAAAGCATGTGTAAGTTTTTTGATGGCGCCCTATGATGCCAATTGGGTATGTGAGGTATGCAATGGCGCTTATTGTTAGTGGGTAGCATGAGCATGCACCCATTGACACCCAGACATAAGTGAGTTGATGCTTGACTGAAGAAGGCCCGATGATGTTTAATGGTGCTCAATGCCACATGGTGGTATGTGCTGAAGCATGTGTAAGTTTTAGGGTGGCACACAATGATGCCAATTGGGTATTGGAGTTTCATGATGACACCCTTTGTTAGGAGATAGCACATGTAGGTGCCAATTGATGCCCATACATAAGTGAATAAAGTTTGTGTTATTTAACAGATTCAAATTCAAGTGATATGAGGTATGCATGTGATGCAAAGTGAAAATGTAAATAAATGTAGAATCAAAACTATGACACATATCCCATGATATGAGTTATAAGAATGAGGAAAAGTGAAATTGAGAATGAAAATAAATGTATAATAATAAATATGATACATATGACGTGTATAAATGTATAGTCCCTAAAGCTAATCATTATGCTAGAGGAGAAGGAGGTGAAGGAGAAAAAGAAGATGCAACGTGAAGTCTATGTGCAACTACATTGTCAAGTGTACATTGGTATACATCATGTTGAATCCTAAATGGACTCAATGACCACAAAGGCACCACTTGCTCTTATCTAGTGCTTGATACCGCTAACTAGAAGGTCATATGGATCACTACTATAAGGACTTAGTCTACCGGATGTCTACTCCTCTTCTATCCAACTAACAATAGGCCTATCATCACGAAGAAATCTATCCAAAGCCATCATCAAGGGGTCAAATTATCAAGTGTATGATGATCTCTGTACCTTGTAAGGACAGAAATTGGGTTGATGGATCACACCAAGTGGATGGTTCTACAATAAGAGAGTGCATAACTATTTAGGATTAGAAGATCACAAGAGCCAAACCTAATGAAGTGAGATGCTCATAACATCTAGCTCTAAGTCCTCTAAACTTGTCATGTTGGATATTTTGTGTAGAACATAAACAGGCCATGATTTGAGACCTGGTGTGAACTCCCAAAGGGAGTTTTGGCCACTACCACATGCTCCATAGCAACAACTCAACTCCATCAAGCGAAAGATCTATTTACAAGATAACCTCAAAATGTAACAAATAGAACTAAATGAAATAGCTAACACCAAGATGTACTACCCACCCTATGGCCTTGATTGTGTTGGGGGGCCACTTCCATGCCTAATTGTCAAGCTCTCCCACACATTGTAACCAATGCTACAATGAAGCCATAATAATGCCAAACAAGTAACATCCACAACAATAATCTTCTTTTGTGGGAATCTTGGGAAGAAAATATGTGGAATATACTCTTATAATAGAGGAAAACTCTCTCTAAACTCAGTTTGAGTCACTTGAGTCACCATATTGTAAGGTAAAGAATGGGAAGCAAAAGCTTAGGTCTCTCAAGTCACAACAATGTGAGATAACACATGGGTGGCACCTATAAGGGTCTATGTCTCCTTGTGGGTCTTGCAAGCAATAATACGTAGTCTCAGTCCAAGATAAGCCACACAAGCCCTCACTTGAGCTAGGCTACTCTCACTCTCCTCTACTTAAACATGTGCACTCTTGTACGTCTCCATAACAAATGCTAACTCTTGTGCATGATTTTGTAATTGGACCCTATAACCTTTAGCCATGATAGAGGAACCTATGATATCCAAGTTACAAGTCAACTAACCTTTGCTCTCTCTCCATCTCATAGATAGTAAAGGTGAGATGCATCTACTCCTTTGCAGCAAGAGTATCCCCTCACTCACAAAGGAGTCTCTCTCTCTCTCTCTCTCTCTCTCTCTCTCTTGTGAACAACAATCTATCTTGCTCCTCCAAGCTCTCCAATCTGCTCTCATGCTCAAGCACTAATCTTTCTTGCTCTTCTACACTCTCCAATCTACTCTCACATGTAAGCACTAATCTCTCTCTCTCCAATGTACTCTTGCTCTCAAGCACTTATCTCTCTAGCTCCTCTACGCTCTCCAATCTACTCTTGCCCTCAAGTGCTAATCTCTCTCCTCTAAACTCCCCAATCTACTCTCTCATTCAACAACAAGTCTCTCTTGCTCATCAACCACCCGGACACAATCATCTAATGCATGTTGTATGTCAACCAAACAAGAAGGAGAAAGGACTCTCAAGTGTGAGGTGTGAGATGCCTTCTCCAAGGATGGAGAAGCAAAAGAAGAGAGAGAAAGTATCATGCATATATACATCACTACACAACATACATCACTATCAACATCATACACTATAGAAGCTCAACTCACACATAAGTCATACATAGACTCTAAAGTACCACAATAATCAGATTGTTTACCACTCTCAACTCAACTCAACTCAGATCAGTACTTGATCTGTCACTCTATAAATTGCCAACAATTGGGCATTGATTACAATCAAGCCACACTCACTCTAGCTTAGAGAATCCAAGTGATGCTCACCGGTCTTTGTCCACCATAGCCAGGAACTCGAAGGCTCAACATTAGAGAAGTGAGCTCTCTAGAGCTGCACTTTGAAAGTATACCTCTGGACTCAAGCTAGGTCTGAAACCCTAACGGCCCCGCTGATGGTACACTTGATGGTGCAAATAGTGCAAAGTGACGGTGTGCCCCACCATGAAGTCAGTACCTTGAATACAAAATCTGACCATTGGAAAGTAGTCTTTGAGAAACTGCTTAAATAATTCTAACTACTATCACTAGAACTTCAATGTTAGAGCAATCTAGATGCGACATTACAAATGGCGTGACAACTATCATGCGTATAAACATTGCTACACAACATACATTGTTGTCAACATCATACACTACAGAAGCACAACTCACACATAAGTCATACATAGACTCTAAAGTGCCACAATCACTCCCTAGCTGGCAGTTAGGTCCCTCTAACTCCATATAGCCATCTACTCCAAGTATATGGTTTACCCTATGATGGGCAAAGATCAGGACGCCGGGTGCTATGGAGCCCTATTGTTAGTCGTCTGTCTGCAATCTATACCATATAAAGAATGAACTAGCTATAGGTCAAGTACATCTAGGACATAACCACTGTCCTTGAGCAACCACCGTGAGGGGAGGAGTCATACATGCCAATTGCCATCGTCTCAAAGAATTATCACACTAACATAATAGTAGCTCCACCAAAAGAGCCACATAACATAAACCTCAAGCCTACACATACAAGTGCCAAGCTTGGGTCCATAGTACCATCAATGTTTGAGAGGTGGCATGGCGCACAATTGCGCACATGATCCTTCCAAACAACAGCATCACGTCCTTCCAACACAAGGACTCCAGATGGCAAAACCTCATGCACTCTCAAGATAGTGCGGCCTGTCAAAACATCAAGTGTCATCGGTGCTGTCTGTTGTAGATATACATAATCACTTGGATGAAATTGACAAATCAAAGATCTATAACCTCCTCCTCAAATGGTAGTATAGCATAAAGTATCTTTATGCTGAGCAATTGCCAAGTTCTCAAAGGCCATCGGCATCACTCTCTAAAAGATCACTGCACATTGAGAACATGCACTCATTCATATATTTGGATCATCCAAGTCCAAGTAGCATCTTGACAAATGGCTGTAGGTAAATCTAGATCTCATCCATAGAGTAGAAAGTATGGAGAGGAGGATGCTAAGGAGGCTTGCCGGCTGAACCGATAGCCCATGGCCAACCAAGGTAACTAGAGATCCCAATCTCCCAAGTGGCCTCTTTGCAAACCATACTTTTGCAATCCTCTCTTCATTGTCTGAACCACTCTCTCTGCTAAGCCATTTGCCTCAAGGTGATCTCGGCATGTAGCACGATGATCAATCAAAGCCTTGTCACAAAAGACTTGAAACTCCCCCAAGAACTTTGAACCCTGATCAGTCAAAACCTTAGCTGGTGCACCAAAATGACTTAGAACTCGATCCAAGAACAAGTAATTTGTCCCTTCACTAGACTTGTCAGGAAGTGCCACCAACTCAATCCACTTAGAGAAGTGCTCCACCATCACCAAAACATACCAATGATGTCTCAACAATCAACAGTAAAGGTCCTGCAAAGTCCAAACTCCAATGGTAACCCAATCCCATGATAGGTAATGGGTGTAATTGTGGCGTAGGAGCATTGAATGATGCTCTAACTTGGTCACAAACCACACATCTGGCAACAAACTATTGTACCTTGGTCTGCATACCACACCACCAATAATGACTCTAGAGTAAGCTATTTGTACGCTTTACTCCAAAATGTCCTAGCTCCTCATGAGCATGACGGACCAACTATGCTCTCTGAGATGGAAGTTGTACTATTTGCACTCTACAATCCTCCCATACACGCAAAAGATGTTTGCACTCCAATCTGAACAGTCTGGCTTGCTGAAGAACACGGTCTCTCTCCTTGGCCCCAATTGTGCCACCCACAACACTAGTGCATAGTCCATCACTAAGACATCATCATGAATGTCTTGCTGAATTGTACCAATATCTTCACTCTCTGGATCTATGAACTCAATAACTCCTCTTGTATGGGATGAGAGTGATACCACCAAAGCCTTTGAAAATATACATAAAAAGGCCGATGCATGCCAACCTGGCACCATCTCCTCATCTGTCTCACCATACCAACGTGCTCCGGTCTGATCCTACTGACTAGGACATGGGTTTCTACTCAACCCATCTGCATCACGGTTCACCACTCCAGGTCTGTGAACAACCGTGAAATCACACTCTTGTAAAATCAGAGCCCATTGTGCAAGCTTCCCTAAAAGCTTGTCAGACTCCATCAACCACTTTAGTGGCTGATGATTAGTGATGAGAGTGAAAAGGTTACCAAATAGGTAACATAAAAAATGTCTTACTGCCCAAACTGCTGCCAAGCACTCTCCCTCATATGAACTATACTTTGCCTCCACTAAATTGTTGGAGAGACTAGCATAGGCCACCACAAACTCCTTCTCCTCATCATCATACTAGGTGAGCACCGCTCCAAGCCCCACCATACTCCAATCAGTATGAACCTGAAATGGTTGTCCTTTGATTAGTCTCCCCAAAATAGGAGTAGATGTCAACCTCTCCTTGAGCTCCACAAAAGCTCTCTCCTGCTCATCTCCCAAACACCACTCATATGTAAGCTTGGTCGATTCATCAAGGCCTTGGCAATGGAACTAAATCCTTTAACATAGCGGCAATAGAAGTTTGCCAACCCAAGGAATGCTTGCACTCTACTCACATCCGTAGGCCAAGGAATACATGCAATAGCGTCCACCTTGGTCTCCTAAACACGAAGTCCTCTGGGGTAGATAGTGTGACCCAAATACTCAACCTGCTCGTGGAAGAACCTACACTTCCCATGATGTAATTTGGGTCCATGAGATCTCAACCTTTCAAACACCTCCAACAACTATCTCTCATGCTCCTCCACAGTAGTGCTATAGACCAAAATGTCATCAACATAGCACCAAGCAAAATCCAATCCAGCTAGGATCCTATCCATGACCCTCTAGAACTGAGCAAGAACGTTCTTTAACCCAAATGGTAAGAACCTCCACTGATATAACACATCCTTGCCATGAGGATCAATAGCCTAGAATGTTGTCTTGGACTTATCCTCCTCTTTGATTGGCAACCGATGATATCCCGCTCAAAGATCCAAAGTACTAAAGACCTTTGCATGCCCAATTGCATCAAAAATCTCCTCTGATGTAGGCATGACATACCAATCAGCCTTGGTCTATTGGTTTATAGGATAGTAATCTCCACACATCTGCCTATCTGTGTAGTTGCCATGCATATCCTTCTTGGTTGGCATCATTGTCGCTGATGCATACTCTTCATGTGAAATCTCCACCAAACCAGCCTCAAAAAGGTCACTACTCCGGCTCTGAATCAATGTCCTCTCCATATCACTATAGCGATAAGGATGTCAAAAAAGAGGTGTATTGCTAGTCAGCTCAATCTGTATACCAGGTCCTTTCAGAGCACCCAAATCCTTCATACTGAAGGCAAAACAACTCGTGTGGCTCCTCAAGAACCTCCAAACCCTCCGTCTTTCCTCTCTAATAAGCTTATGTCCAAGATCTGGCTCCCAAGTATCCTTTGTAATTGTCATAGGAGTGGATGACATACTGATTGGCTGCTACACTAGGCCCTTGGGAGCAATAGTGTCATGCCCTCGACCACTAGAGGTCCCAACCTTTGTGTGAAAAATTCCCTCCACTCTGGTTGCAAGCTCCACACATCCTCTAGCTAGATCCCAAGTGGACCAAAGGTGTACTCCAAGTAGCCCATGCTCACCTGGATGGACTCCAAGTAGACCACTCTCCCTAGTAGCTACTGGCTGTGTCCCAAGAATACCATGTCTACTTGGTCCATCGCCCCCAGCATGTGCTTGAATCGTCTTGATAGGCATAGGGCTCACAAGTGTCCGAGTGGTGATGCCTATCAAGCGCACCCTACGATGCTTTGCCAAGCCAAGGCTCATAATCCAGGTCAAATAGTTCAGATCCATAGCCTGACCTAACACTTGATGCTTGGATGCCTCTAACACTGCTGGAACAGGAATAATACTGGTGTAAAAACCCATCGCCCGCTCTCTCTCACCGGCATTGGGCTCCACCAACTGCTATAAATGTGAGTCCTAAACAAGTTTAGGTCCTCTCTCTCAAAAACCACAAGGGCATGGGAAACTCATGAGTGTGGGAAATGCGGCTCTAGGCTGTCCAACTAGGTTCACCACTGCCATAGGTGACCTATCAGCCACTACCACTATTTGAGACTGATGCCCAACATCCAAGATATCATCAACAAGGATATGGTCAAGTCGCTGAATTGCATCATAAGCACGCTGTAGAACCTCTCTGGGTAAGAGGTTCGTCCACCAAAGACAAAGACAATGAGCCCATGATCCCACTCTGGCTGCATCTAACAATATAGCAGGTCCCATCTCAGAATGGACCTGATGTGTACTCGTCACCACTCTAGTACAAGAATCACCCATCAAAAGAATGTTCTCCAAAAGGTAAATTGGAGAAATGGACTGATGAACCTAGAGATGTTGTTGTATCCGTAACATCTCCCAAAACACACCAAAACAAGGATCTTGAAGACTCAAACCTCTACCAGCATGTGTATGTCCCTAACATGGCCATCTAGAAATCACCAAGTGAATAGGCCTATGTCTCTCCAAATCATGCACCCCCAGTAAGGTAATGTCTACTGGTAGGGCCTTCTGGTAAACCTCTGACTACTGACATTGGTAATAACTCCAGATATCGATGGGCCAAGTGTGCCACATGATGTAGAGAGACTCTCCTAGCAATCTCATCTCTCTTTACGTACAAGTACCTCTATACTCGTATACCCGCCTATAATACCGTAGCTAGTCCGGTGCTAATCCCACCAAACAACTCCAATAGACATATCCTCTCTACTAGATACTACCAAGCAATGAGTGTGGTATCTAGAGGTGTCAAAGTAATCAACTTTGGAGGCTCATCCTCACACTCATCTCTTGATGGTACAAAGGCTCCACTCCAAGCTTGTTGCACCAACTGATATGCATGCTACTGCACCGCCTCCTTTGAACTCCACAATGGAACATCCAAGGTGGATGGAACAATCCCACTTGTACTCCAAATCTGAGTGATCTCCTGTGGTATTGGAGTATCCTTTGCATGGGCGTTCCCCTTGAACAAGTCACCAGACTAAGCGTACAAGTAGGCAACATACCCATCCCTCACCAGACTGCCAACCTGGTCTATAAGAAGTTGTCTCCTCTCAATAGTCAATATTGAAACCCATGGGGTATAACACTTCTCCCCCAACTAGCACATTCATATGACTCATCTATTGTCGCAATAGCTTGAGCTCTCACCACCAAGCTATCAGTCGGATGACCAGGCTGAACCTAGACAACAAGCTCCCCACGTGTGATGTATTGTGTCAAACCACCACCTAGAGATGTTTGGATCTGAAATGGACACCTCTTCCGTAACTCCAGACCCACAATTGTAGCCTTCCCCAACATAAGGGGCTGCGCACCAGAGTCTAACAAAAATCTATGTGGTGTATAGACCTTCCTTGAAGTTCCCACCAAACAGAAAATCCCCCTCTGGTTATCCAATAGGACAACACCAAGTGTGAACCACGCTCTCTCAAAGACCCGTCTAGTTGGCAACTCCTCGAGTCTAGCCGCTATTGCCTGCCATAAACCATTGGTTGCTGAATGGATCTTATGCTCCTCAACCAGGTTAGCTCCACTACTAATCACCTCTGCTCTAGTAGTACGAACCGCATCATCCCTACTCTCACATAGCGTGGCAGCCAACTGGAACACTAGGGTTGGGTCAACTTCCAATGTGAATATATCACTGGCCAAAAACAAAGGACGCCGCATAATCAGCTGAGCCGCCCCCAACATCATGCTAGACTTAGTCTACGTAATAGCAAGTGGCTGACTAGCAAGAAGTCCATCATGTACTCCATCACCACCTACCACACCTGCACTAGGGCGTTTAGGAACCATGGATGTTGTCTGCAATGCCTCAGATAGTGTGGAAGACAGGGGAAGTCTGACCTGTTTCCCAACCTCTCCTCTTTGTGGGTCCAACTCCACTGATGCTCCTCTAGGCTCTAGAGCATGTACTGCACTCCTAGTCATTGTTGCAGATGCATCCACCTGTGCTGCTCCACACATGAAGTCCAAAGCATCTCTGTCACCAGCATATGAGGTGGAAGCCTCAACATCCAAATCTGATCTCTTTTGAGCAATGGCCATCCTAGTAAATCTCTACTCCAACTGCTGAATCCGAGTAGCCATAACTATATCAGAAGTAAGGGCAGGTACTGCACCCCTACTAGGTATAGATCTTCTACCACCACCTCTACCACCTCGTCCTCCATGAACTAGAGCTCCTCTACTACCTGCCATAGCAAACCTACCACTCCGTAACTCCGAGTGTAGGTCAAAACACCGGTCACTAGTGTGACCAAATGTATGGCAATGCTCACACTACCTTTGTGCTTGTTGTGATACACCTGATATAACAATATAAAGTTTAGCGATGAAGTTAGTCGGGCTCACAAAGTAGCACATAAGACAAATTAGCCTAGAATATTCCAAAAGTATCTAGGAAGCTTCTTCGGAAGCTTCCCGGCTAGCTTAGCTTGCACCTCAAGTAAGTAGCTTCTAGAAGCTTCCAACTTGTTTAGCTTGCATGCCAAGTAGACGGCTTCTAGAAAGAAGTTTCTTGAGAAGCTTCTTAGTTAACTTGGCTTGCACTCTAAGAAAGCGGCTTGAGGAAGCTTCTTGAGAAGCTTCTCATAAATACTACTCTTATGTGGAATTCTTGTATGCTACTCATAAATACCAAAGCCAAAGCTCATGCTAGGCATTCAGAGTTTTCACTCCTTCAAGTGTCCCAATGTGAGTTTCCATTCTCCTATTTCTCTCCTTGGATTTGGTCTTTTACGTTGGTATCAAAGCAAGAATGGGATGGATGGAATTTATGGACCACCAAATTCACTTCCACCAAACCACTAGGATTTTTGCATCCAAATACTACCTAAGCATTGTTTGACACAATTCATCATCTCGCACTTTGGACAAGATTTTATGCATATGATCCCCATATTTGAAGAACCCTTGGTACTTCCGGTTGTAACTTATGGTGAACGGTGGACGTGCTGTTTCTATGTGTTAATAAATTAGATAAATTGGGAGTGGTGCGATAGAGTAGCAATCATGGCGGCAATACCCAATGTTATCCTTGCTATGCAGCAACAAATCGAGCACCATACTCGATTGTTGGATAAACAAGATCTTTGACGATAAGAGCAGGTGGAGAGAGTACCAATTCAAGAAAGAGAAGTTTGGATCAGATTCCCTAAACCCAAGGTATTTGAAGGCAAGAATCTTTTGGGTGCAGTGGAGAATTTTGTGTTTGATTGTGAATGTTATTTTGAAGCTACCAATCAATAAGATGAGCAAAAATAGATTCTCTTGGCTTCTAGCCAATTGGATGGAGTAGCAAAGCTATGGTGGAGATTCCAAGTGGAGCAAGTGGAATGACAAATTGTTGTACCAATCTTGACATGAGCAGAATTCAAGAGCGCAATAATTAGTCGGTTCCAAGCTATAAATGCCACACAAGCTGCATGGGATAAGTTGGCATAATTGAAACATATTAGCTTTGTAAGAAGTTACATCACGTAGTTCCAAAACACCATCATGCAAATTCCAGATATATTGGAAGGTTAAGCTCTGGATCGATTTGTAAGGGGCTTGAAGGCAAGAACCAAATTAGAGGTAACCATGCAAGAGCCACAACACTTGGAGGAAGCCATGCGGTTGGCCAAACGTTTTGATTCCTTGGTGGAAACAACTTGGTCTCGACCTCGACCTCGACCTCAACCTCTACAGAGCCTACCAATACACTACACACAAGTGGAGGAGCAAGCACCCATGGAGATTGATGTCATTCAACAAAGACCACTTGGCATAGCAGATAGAGAGAAATTATGACAAAATGGTGGTTTTTTTATTGTTGCCAATTGGGGCATCGCATTGCTGAATGTCCACTCAAGAATAAATGATCTCAACAAGTTGCCCAAGTGGAGGTCATGGAGCGGAATGATCAGGGAAATGAGGAATCCCAATAGGAGATTTTGAGCCGCATACAGGGAGCTTGATTAGTTCCAATGGGATTGAAGGTTTGACCTATGCAAGTTTGCTTCACTTGCAAGGTATGATATCGGATCGAGGTTGTAGGATTTTGGTTGATTTTGGAAGTTCAGAGAATTGCATGTCTATGCAAATAGCAATTACCTCTTCCTTTTCCTCTTGAGTCCAACCTCCCTCTCTTCCTGTCCCTATCAATGATCATGAGGAGTACGAAGTTGATCATATCTTTGCATGTCGCCATATTCAACAAGGCCATTGCCAACTTACAGAGTACAAGGTCATTTGGAAAGGGTATCCCCTTCATGATGCCACATGGGAACCTCTTTCTCACCTCCAGAATGCACAAATGGCCATCCAAGAATTTGAAGTTTCACTAAGGACGAGGACGTCACCAACTAACGGCAGGGGAATATGTAATAATATGGAGTTTAACGACAAAGTTAGTTGGGCTCACGAAGTAGCACATAAGACAAATTAGCCTAAAATATTCCAAAAGTATCAGGAAGCTTCTTAGGAAGCGGTTAGTTTAGCTTGCACCTCAAGTAAGTAACTTCTAGAAAGAAGCTTCTAGAAGCTTCCAACTAGCTTAGCTTGCACGCCAAGTAGGTGGCTTCTAGAAGGAAGCTTCTAGAAGCTTCCAACTAGCTTAGCTTGCACGCCAAGTAGGTGGCTTCTAGAAGGAAGCTTCTTGAGAAGCTTCCTAGTTAACTTGGCTTGCACTCTAAGAAAGCGGCTTGAGGAAGCTTCTTGAGAAGCTTCTCAAGGGCCTTGTATGCTACTCATAAATACCAAAGCCAAAGCTCATGCTAGGCATTCAAAGTTTTCACTCCTTCAAGTGTCCCAATGTGAGTTTCCATTCTCCTATTCTCTCCTCGGATTTGGTCTTTTACATCTGAGGTATCAGGTCCACTGCACTGAGTACACTCTCTCCAATGGTGAGGTCCACCTCAAGTCCAACAAGCAACACCACCACTCACTAGCTGATGTTGACCCAAAAATGAAGGTAAGGGTCTAACTCCACTAGGCCTTCCATAGGATCTAGGCTGTCCACCCTATCCTCAAAAACCAACTGGGCGTGGTGCACTCTAGAAGAAGTCACAACCGTGGATGAGGTCTCCTTACCAAATCCAGATGTCACCACCCTCTCCTCTACCATGTTGAGCTCAATATGCTCAGCCAAACCAAAGATCACTACCAAAGTAGACAAAGTAGCCTATAACAACAATAACATCATGAACTCTAGGTCGCAACTCCCTGTCCAGTATTCTGTACCAAAACTGGACTGCTTGGTCTCAGTAACTCCTTGAGTGAAACTGATAAGCCGCCTCATGCAAGTGTATGCCTTGCATAGGCTCTCTCCAACCTTCCATTGGAACTCCTACAAGCTAGTCAGCTAGTCAGTCCGCACTCCTTGGTAGTTTTGCCTCAAACATTGGAAGAACTCCACCATGGGGTTAAACCTCGGTACCACACCACCTCTTGTAGCAGTACCTCCACTTGTAGTAGCGCTATCTCCAGCTAGTGCACCTCCACTAGCTCCACTAACACTACTCAAGCTAGAACTCATATGTACAACCAATCTACTCTTGGCCACCAAACTTGAAGTGATAAGACATAGTTCAGAGACCAATACTGTCTCCATAACTCAATCTCCTCCAAATGAGCTCTCTTGAACTCATGGTAGTCATCCATCGGCAAACCCTCTAGCTGCTGAAACAACTCCTTCCCTACCATGAAAGGTGTAAATAAAGTCGGGTTCTGCATTTGCTACAGATCACACCAACTATCAAACTCTTGGATGAAGTCATCCAACTCAATGGTACCCACTATACCAGAGTAGTGCCTAGGGCCTTTGGAGGCCCCATAAATCTTGTCCATGTCCCACAACAACAGTGTGGACACACCAAGTACACTCTCAACTAAATCAACTCTTGTGTCAAACTCCAACTTAGAGTCAATCTTCTCCCTCATTGGGACCTAAGATACAGGCTGATACTGAGTACCACTCCAAGTAAACCCATTGTGTACTGCATGGCTATCTCCTCTAGAATTCCCAAAGAAATCTGTCGTGACAAAGTAATCGCAACTGCAAACCGCAACAACAAACTGAAACCACAAACTACAACCGCAAGGCGTAACTGCAAGTACCCCACCAAGTGCCAACACCGCCAAGTGTCAATACCAACAAAGCACCACCCACTAATGAAACTCTAACCAAGATAACTACACTAGGGGAAAGAGCAACCTGTAACCTACCATCACAACACGCACTCTCACGGTCTGCATGTCATCACTTCCTTCCTCACCGGAGAGAAACAAAGATAGTTTAATTGGTCATCACTCCAGCCTCACAATCAAGAGCACACCAGAGCACCAATGCTCAAAAGTCAGGGCACCTCACACAAATGTGGTGCACAAACACAAAATAGAGAATGGAGGGGGTCTAATCACAAGAAATCTAAACAAAAACCCAATATCTCATAAAAAAACACGGGACTAACTCTACCACCATTTGGCATTTGACATAAGATAAGTTCTTATCTAAGTCCTAAGCTACCAGGATCACCAAGAATTGGATCAAATTGCCTCTCCTAGCCAAAGCTACAAGTGTATAGATAATAGTGGCATAGTCACTAGGACAACAAGTGAGGGCGGACCAGTTGGCTAGGGCACCAGTCTAGGAACAAGAGATCTAGGGGTCAAACGCTGTTGCGCACAATCTAGCAAGAAAGGCAGATATTGCCGACCAATGACCAAGATCTATTGTAAACTAGCTAGCCTTACACTAGCAAGCTGGCTTGGTGGCTCTTCTAGGCCTTTGTAGCCTCTCATAGCCCACAACCCTATGCTTTGAAGTCTCTAAATGCCAAAATTCAGCCAAGTGAGGCCTTTCTTCTTGCCACTTCAAACCTCCTCCAAAATTTGGCAAAACTACTCTAAACTTGCAAAAGTCCTCCAACTTGGCAAAAATCCTCCAAATCTGGCCAAAATCTGACATAAAATCCAACCAAAATCTGACATAAACCCTAAAGTTGGTTGACCGCCAAATCCCCCGCTAACTTTCCACTAGAGCCAAATTGAAAACATGGGTTTCTCCAAATCACAAATTCACAAGAATAACTTCACAACTCCACCTTCAATTTTACTTTCTAAGCCCAACTCGCAACAAATTGGTCATGCCTTCCCCTCATGAGCTCAAAATCACAACCACTACTTGAAATTTGCTCCTTCCATGCTCAAAAATTGGCCAGCGCTTCCGCACACCGTCTGCCTTATTGCCAAATCTCTATCAAGCAATGAGCTTTTGCACACCAAGGAAAAACTAAACTTCAATCGAGCTACCAACGATCCACCAAGCTTAGAGATACCACCAACACTCAAAGTTCCTGCACCCAATTTCCCCTTGATTTGACTTCTTTGATGTAATCAGATTGTTTACCACTCTCAACTCAACTCAACTCAGATTAGTACTTGATCTGTCACTCTATAAACTGCCAACAATTGGGCACTGATTACAGTCAAGCCACACCCACTCTAGCTAAGAGAATCCAGGTGACGCTCGCCGGCCTCTGTCCACCATAGCCAAGAACTCGAAGGCTCAACATCAGATAAGTGAGCTCTCTGGAGCTGCACTTCAAAAGTATACTCTGGACTTGAGCTAGGTCTGAAACCCTAACTGTCCCGCTGACGGCACACTCGATGGTGCAAACGATGCAAAGTGACGGTGGGCCCTACCGTGAGGTCAGTACCTTGAATACAAAATCTGACTGTCGAAAAGTAGTCTCTGAGAAACTACTGAAATAACTCTAACTACTATCACTAGAACTCCAATGTCCGAGCAATCTAAATGCGATACTACAAATGGCATGCCAAAGGAGCTATCTCAAGGGATGAAGATGTACAAGGAACTCTCTTAAGAAAACTATCACTCCCTAACCTCACTATTAGTAAGGCATGTGTCTCAACACAAATCTATTGACCTATTCACAATAGGTACATATAGTTATCCATCAAGTAAAACTCACTTTCAATCAAGTAATTATACAAGTTCATTAATTAAGCTTTGTTAAATTAACTCAATTATTAAATCCAATAATGATCTGTATAATAAATACGTTATATGTTTTCCAACAATGAAAACATACAAAATATGCCAAAACTCAATACAACCAAAACTATCTAATTGGTCACTCACCATCCTCTACCTCATCCTCATCATCCTCTCCATTGCATATAATCTCTTCCTCACTCATGTAAGACACTTCCTCCTCAAGAATGTAGCCTCTCTCCACAAAAGACGAGTGTGTATTTGCCCAATAAAAGTGACTCTAAACCTGCATCCCTTAGGTCTACTCAAATGGATATGCAAACTCCCCACCTCTATAATTGATAGCTCAAAATGCTAACTCTCCCCAATAATAATCCTCCACACCAAGTCTCCTCAACTTTGTTTTGGTGTTGAGAACCAAATGCCCATATACAATCTTAGGCAAATAGTTGGTGCCATAAGTACATCCATCATCTAGAAGAAAACCCTAAATGCAAGATATACACATTGCTTTGCTAAATACCTCTTTGCAAACCTACCTCTTTGTTGAAACCATTTTGAAACAATTGTGTAAGAAATAGTTCTCCTTCTTAGTATCCTCACTCTTGGCATTGCAAGTGCATCTCAAGTTTTATACATTGTCAATTGCCTCCTTTTAACCAACCATGTGCAAGAATTCTTGTCCCAAGAATGCACAAAATTTGTACATGCAAGTAGTTGGAAAACACTCCAACAACAAGTAAGCATGTAAGTTCATCAAGGATGCCATTATACACCGCTTGTAGACACTCTCATATAATGGAAAATAACATGGGATGTTGCAAGAAGTTGCCCATGGGTGCTGAGAGATAGAGCAATGCCATCCAACACCACCGGAAGCGGTCCATTGATGTTGCAAGACAAGGCAAGCAAAAAGGAAAAAATTGGGAGACACCAAGTAGCGCTTGTCAACACTACGTGACAAGAAAAGGTACGAGGCAATTGATGTAGGGTTTTAGGGTTTAAGGCCAAGTGACGTAGTGCAATGCCCAAGGACATTGTGGGACAGGCCAAGTGCTTCTAGGAGACACTCATAGACATTGCGGGATAGGGCAAACAATGTGGGTTGGCACCCGGTGATATCCATAGGCATTGATGATTTGATTCAAAAAACATAAGGAAAAAACTCAAGTGGAGTTTGAAAACAAACAAAAAGCAAGCAAGAGAGAAGAATGAAAGAAAAAAATACCTTTGGCTAAGGGTTATTTTCAAGGCAAGAACATGTAGATCAACCCCACTAATTCAAGCATTAGCAGTTTGAAATTTATCCATCCAAGACCACTTTATGAAGGTAGATGGGTGTAAACCAATTAACCAATCTCCTTTCTGATTATTCATCATATGTTCACCATCAATAATCTTCTCATAACCCCAAATTTTTGTCTACACTTTTTAACTTGCTTTCCTCTCAACACTTGATCTCTTAGAAATTTTATTTCCTCTCACTTGCTCTCTTGCAAAGCTTTCTCTTTCTTAATTCTCTTTCTTGCACAAACCTCTCAATCTCCCATTCTCTCTTGAATCCCTCCAAACTGACATTCCTTCTACTAATGAATGGCACTCATTTTGGTCCCGATTAGCAACGAGTCTCTCCCAAATCCCTCACAATTTGCAGTCCTTCTTCTAGCCTCCTTCTATTTTTAGGTGCTCTCCCAAATGGCACACTCCTTTGAATGACAACCCTCCTTCACAGACCAGAAATTGTTTCGTCTTCAAACACAAAGTTTATTCTTTGAAAAATAGAATTGCACTCCTCATTCAAAATCCAAATTGCTCTCTAAGAATATGCAAAATGGTGAATTTTTTGCAGTAGGTGCAAGTTTATTCAGCCACTTGGATGAAATCCTAAATCTATATTTTGCTAGAAAAAATCACATTTCACCACAAAAGAACCCAAATTTTGGAAAAAAAATTACCAAATTGTGAGTGGCAATTGATGGCAACATGCAACATGACATGTTGTCAACAACTGTACTTAGACCGTTGCCTCAAGAATGGATGCCAACTTCTTTTCCTAAACCTAAAAACACCACACTAGGCGGCAACAAGCACCAACCTTAAATTGGAAACCCTTTTCCATCTTCCTAGGGTGGCAACTAACATCTACTTGCATATTTTCCAGTCCACATTGGGCATCAACTAGCACTAGCCTACCCACCAATGCCTTTTCATTAACACTAGGTGTAAACCAATGCCTTCTAACATCCACTCTAGGCTTCAATTGATGTTGATGGATCAACCAATGTCTTTTCTAGGGCATCAATAGGTGGCAATACGCGTCAATCGATAGCAACTGACCAATACCAAACTTTGAATACTAAATTTTAAATACTAAATATAATTCATGAAATACTTTATTGTAAATAGGTTCATGTATAGGAACAAGGCTAGTGCTTAAAATTCTCAAAATAACTAGATCATGACAAAGAATAAAAGAATTACTTGGTGCTTATCATAAAGGATATTTTTATTACAAAAGAACATGTTCTTATTCCATAAACTTGAGATTATGAGCAAGGCATTGTTGCATCACCCATGACCTACTTTCCTCTCTACCAAGCTCCACCATAGAGAGAATTTTTTTTAATCTACTTGAGCTTCCTCTCGTAAATCAACCATCATCTTCTTACCAAACATTAGACCTATTGATACAAAAGTTTTGTAAATTAATACAAACTAAATATGAAAAATATGCATTTGCATATACACTTTGACAAATATGCATTTCTACTATTGTCTTTGAGTTGCAATCTCAACTCCCAAAGAGAATGCCATCTAGCTTTCAATACTCCTGTACAATGCTCATTTATCATCCTTGCCTTTGCAAAATACTTTTTGAACTCTTGCTTGTCCTCTGTTTGGGCCTGCTTGAAGGCTAAGACTAGGTGATGCATGGATACATAACCAAACTCACCTAAAAGATACTCTTTGGCCTCAAACTAAGACATCACCCTCTCTGGTTCAAATCATTCCATAGTGATTCATGCAAATAAACAAATCAAAAATTAAATCAAATTATTGCAAATCAAAAAATCAAAAATTGAATCAGATCATTGCAAATAAAAAAATAAAAAATTGAATCAAATCATTGCAAATCAAAAAATCAAAACAAGAAGGTGCACAAAATCTGATAAACTTACAAAGAAAGAATTAGATATTGAACATCTACCTCCTATAAAATATATAATTCACCTTTTATCATCACAAATCACTTGGCTATTTATGGAAGAGGAGCACTTTGGCTGAAATATATTTCTCCATCCATAGTAGGTCAAGCTATGAGAGGAAATAATGTTCCATCTACCAAACCTACACAACCAAAGAAAACTATTATATGCAAAAACTGCTGATATTGTCCTTCTCTCCTCGTGCTTAGGCCATGTCATTGGACTCCTCATCAAACTTAATATGACTGTCATGACTAGATCTGTAAAGACAATTGTTGAACCCGCACTAATGCCCCAAATGTTTATCCCCCTTGCAACACAAGCTCTATTACCATGATGCCCAAATCTATCAAGAGTGAGAACTACTTGGATCCACATTGTTGTTTGCTACTATCATAGTTCTTTTGAAATACATTATGAGCCTTGATCACATCTACTAATGTTGAAAAAGAATCAATGTCCATTCTAGTCAGTTGGCGGAAGACCTTCACATCTAGGGGTCTAAAATATTTAATCACAAATTTCTGACTACAAGGGTACATAACTTTGGGTTCTAAGTAATCATGCATATGTATATACTTCCACCTACTAATCAAATCTCTAGCAAATCTAGTTCTAGAAAATCTAAATCTCTTAGTGCATCTTCTAGTTCATCCAACATTATCTCCAAATTTAATTTGATAATCCATTGTATAAATTTCTTGATGTTTATGGTTAGTTCTCCATGAGTGCTACCTCTTGGCATGCTCTACTCTATTTTCCTCAATTCTTGAATCCACATGCAAAATAACACCGTGAATTCACATTCTCTATAGAGTGAACACTTAGAGGAGATTCATTGAGAGAAATGAATCAGTAAAAATTCACATTGTATGAAATGTAGAGAGACCACTCAAGCAAGTAAATCCATACTCTCTAGACCAAGAGAACCATGTTTGAGCCAATAAATTGTTTGCTATGAATTCACACAAGTAGAGAGACCCTTTCAAGTAGCAAAATTGTGGAAATTGGATTACATTGTAATTGAATTCACACTCCATCCTTCATCACACATCCTTCACACCCATCCTTCCCACCTACAATCAATTTCTTGATCTCTAGATCTAGATCTAGAGAAGAACGATCTTTTACTTTCTTGGTTGGCATCTAGATTAAATTATATTAGGCACTTCATTAATGCTAAATTGTAATCAATGCTTTATGGTGTGCCAAGTGAAAAATTCACATCCTTCATTTCCTACAAACCACTTGTTATGGATTTTGCTAATAATAAGGAACTTGAACAAAAGTTTGCAATTGGGCCCTTTCTTCCTCTCACCCTTTATTGAGTTTGTTTATGCTTCATAAAAACTTATATGAAAATATACAAATTTTAGTAAAACTATTTTGATATCCCCTTATGCAACAATTGATAATCAACATAACCAAGCCGACATGCTGCACATGAGGTTGGGTCGAGGGAGTTGGGCCAAGTTGTGGTGGGCTTGGCGGAGTTGAGGATTTTGAGTTGGAGTAAGGGAGTTTGGGATTTTGGGTGAAAGGAGTATGGGACTTCTGGTTGGTAAGGAGAGTCAAGAATTTCTGGAACATTGGTTTGGGATAAGGAACTCGAGTTGAGTTGGGAATTGAGTCCCCACTCTATTAAGTGGGGACTCAATTTTTGTCATGAATTTCAGGCAAAATCAAGGGGTTAGGATTTTAATAGAGTGGGAACTCAAGTTCTAAAACTTATATTATCCTAGTTACTTCACCTCTTGTCATTATGTAAGTTATAATTTGTGTTATATAATTGCTATTAGAGTTTTCTTTTAAAAGAGATTGAAGTAAAGTTTCTAGTATTCAACCTGATGATAACTAAAAAAATATATAAACTTTTTTTTTTAAATTGCATCTCAAATGTTATGTTTTTCCTTGAAAGCCTACCCTATTGTGAACGATAATTATATACTATGTGTTTGTCAAATTGCTGCCCTATGGAATGGATGTGCCAATTTAAGTTTAGAAAAGGTGTTGTTAAGTCTTTGGCCAACTTGGGGTTTCATTGAGGCCAAATTCCTGATTAGAGTACTGTTAAGTCCTCCTCCAAATAGGTAAGAAATGTAGGAAAGGCTTAATGTTACTCAAACCTAGATATTATTTTATATATATATGGATATGGAGAGAGAGAGAGAATTTTCTTCTAAACATGATTAAAGTAAAGTTTATAGTATTCCAGATGATAAAGAAAAAATAATAGTTTTTTTGTTAAATCACATCCCAAATGTTATGTTTTTCCTTGGAAGCCTACCCTATTGTGAACAACAATAATATACTATGTGTTTGTCAAATTGCTGCCATATGGAATGGATGTGCCTATTTAAGTTTAAAAATGGTATTGTTAAGTCCTTGGCCAATTTGAGTTATCTTCGAGACCAAATTCCCAACTAGGTTACTGTTGAGTCCTTCTCCACATATGTGAGAAGTGCAAGGAAAGGCTTAATGGTACTCAAAACTACATATTTATAACCCCCAAAGGAAAAAAGAAGAGAGTAAAAGATACAAATAAGTGTGGACATGAAAAAGGAGCATAAGGCTCAATGGTATTAAATAGCCAAGAAAGATATATATAAAAGCAAGGCCCAAAGACTCACTACAAGAAAACACCCTAGCAACAAGTACCATTGGAACTAAGATAAGGATAGTCTACTCTGAATTGTGTGGTAGAGGTCTTCCAAAAATATATCTCAAATCTTGTGAATTGGGAAGGAGTACCCTAACCGTGTTGGGTGTTCCTATTGCAATTGCTTGTCAATGAAGATTCAAATCCTGAGTGCATTATAAAGTGATTGATATACCTTGTTGATAGTAGGATGTGAGCATGTCAAGAGAGACTACTAATAGCACTCTCCTTTGCAAGGAAGCTAGTGTTGTATCCTTGAAGAGATCATCAAAGTGGTGGTGTAGATGTCCAAAATCTCAATAGCCACAAGGATAACCAATGCATGTAATGGTCCTCCTTGCTCCTAGAAACAATAATAGATGCTACTCCCACCTATATGCTTGCCTATGCCAATGACTATGCTCATAGGGGGTTTGCAACCACCACATTGTGCAAGGTACAAAGACCATCCGTGAAAGTAACAATATTTGCTCACACCCAAAAGATAGATGGTCTTGGTATCCAACCATTGCTCAATTTAAACTTCTGCCTATGTAGCCTTTAAGATTTGAGCCATTGCTTCATAAACTACATCATAGACTCTACTATGCTCTTCATCTACTACACATTGTAAAATGTGTATGCCCTAAATGTCTTATGTGGAATCACATGTACATTGATTAGGATGCATTATGAGAGTTGGATGTAGGAGACTCAACCTCAATTGCAAAGCTAACTTTAAAATCTTTTACACCGCAAGTGAGAATCCTAACTCTATCAATATAGACATATCAACGAAGATATTAGTAAACGTTTAAGTGGGCGTGTGCTCATGAAAATTCACTTGAATTTTTCTAGAATCTAGAGATACAAAGTCAATAAACTGAATTGTATATAAGATGGTGAAAATATGTTATCAGATACCATGTTAGATAGATGTGGTGAGTGTTTGTCCTACATGGAAAAAACCGTGGCAATGAGGCAAACAAAGTTACTGTCTAGTATTTGCGCTAATAATATTAAGAAGCAAATGGACATGAAAACTCAAACTGCAAAGCACATATGGATGCCTGTTTGGTACGGAGATGTGGGGAATCGGAATTGGTAAAGCAAGTCCAATCAACATCAAATTCAAACTGTAAATTAAATTTAAGTACTTATTTTCTCCTTTCATAGTACAATTGGTCTGTCAAGGGCACTAAAGCACCACTTTGAATAGTTGACAATATGATTACAAATGTATAAGTTGCGATTTCAGATTAAAGAAAAAGCCCTACGTGATAGACTCATGTTCATAAACACAAGAGTTATCTTAAATCTTGTTTATCCAAACTCATTTGTATAATTCAAAAGATGACTTTATGTGCTATTGTACACGCCGGACAAGTTTTGGGTTTATGAAAAATGTGCGATATACGACATTTAAAGTGATTGCCCATAAAATTTCACTACGAAGAGTTTCGGGAGGTACTGTGAAGTCTGTTAGCCAACTATCCGTTATGTCCAAGTGCCGAATATAGATTAATGTGAAGTCTTTTTCTGGTGATAAGAGCAAAAGGATGAACTTTTTCATGAACAAAAAGGTATAAGGTAATCCGTGATTCAGTCAAGGGATTTCAGGACCGTGATAAATTCATTGACTCAAGTTTGGAACTTTCGAGATAAGAGATAACAATATGCTTCACCTGCAATGCAATTGCAAGAGTAACGCAGCAAAAACATAGAATAAAAAATTCAGTGTTTGTTTGGAGATGTTATAATAGAATGTTCAATAAAGACAGAGAGATTAGTATGATACAGATTAGATGTAATCAGAAAATGAATGTATCAATGATAGACAATAGAAAGAACGCAAAGTTCTAAAAGCCTTGTAAGAATTGTGTATCTAGTTCAGATTCTTCCTTAGCTACTGCATAGCAATATGATAGGACTCGTCTCCCCACCCCTTTCTGCTTGTATTTACTCAAGGACGAACTTCATACCTCATGATAGGAAAAACAAAAAGAGTTTCAATATTACCTTTGTAAGTATATATTTAAAACTCTCTTAAAAATCTGTAGATGACCTGTAAAGATCAACCAGATGTCTTGAAGTGTCTCCCCAAAACCTGAGATCTTTTTTATACTCTTCTTACATCTAAAATTCCTGGATATATTAATAAACGAATTCATGAGTCTTAACAATCATCTTGTACCTTTTACAATGACCTCTATCTTCTTGGACGAAGAGCACTCCTCTATCCATATGCATCCCATAAAAATGCATTTAAAACCCCCCAATGTATGTTCTAAGCCGAGATGAAACATCAAACATCTGGTGAACCTGGAGTAGGTACTAGGTTCTGTCTTTAGTTCCTGCCTTTCGTACATATCATCAATTTGTTACAGGATGTCATTTTGGAATGCCTATCATTTAAGAAGCCATCGCGTACGATAACGAGAAGGATAGGGAGACCCCATCAAGCCGTACAAGGGTAAAACGTAAGAGGTAACACTCGGCTAAGCCCCAATGTCCTTTACCTCGTACTTATTAGATGTCTTCTGTGTTGGTGTCTTTTGTCGTTCTCCTTAAAAATGTTATTCAATTTGCTTCCACATATGAAGCAATTAAATATGGGCTCGATCCAATCTGATCAGACATAGTTCTGCGACCTGCGATATTTCTAAAATGAGACCATTGCAAATAAGCCTACATGTTGTTCACTGAAAAGATATTTGTTTAATTTTTTAGGCGGTTTACGGTCTGTTTAATGCTTTTTCACTTCATATCCTCCTCGCAGCGCACTTCTTCTCTTCACCTATATCGTATTTCAAGTCAACAGGTGGTTATTGCAAATGTTGGGGGATCGATCACGGAACTGGCTTCAACGAATATAGACTTCCATTCTGCTCTTACATAAATGGAGCCTATGAATTAAACTGAGTCTGAATCGGCTTTTATCTCATAAATGGAATATGATTTCTTAAGTCTAACACGTCTAAGCAGCCGTTCCTCGTGGGAGAATTTTATCTTGTGTCTGGATTTGTGGAGTTCGTATCTTAATGGAAGTGTGTATAAAGTCTACCCTATCGGTGGCTTAAAGTTGCACATCAATCTGGTCCCATGTCAAATGGTTGGTTGTATTCGAGTATTGTATCTTACTCCAAGTTACTTCATTCATTTGAGGAGCAATACAATTCATTTTGGGTTCCGACCATTCACTCCTTGCTCAAGTTTGCAATGTAAATCGTTCTCTATCTTTATCCATGAAAATTAACGCGGGGAAATAATTTCCACTCGTTTGGGAATAATAAGACATCCATCTTGTTCGAGTTACCTCGATTCAACTATAGGTTAAAATTGTACTCTAAATCATTTGGAAAAATGAGTGGATTGATTTAATTGTTCAAACTCTAGTCTAATTTGCTCTCCATGAAATTCTCGGTATAGTTTAGATCTTGACCAAGCGGTCCAATCGATTACCCGGAAAGAGGTAAGGGAGAAAAGGAATACAAATGCACCAAAAAGTGCAAAGGAGAAGGAAGAGCTAAAAACTCTAGGGAAAGAGGCAAAAGATCTAGAGAACTAAGCCCTATGTTGTTGTGGTCCCGAGTAACCAATACAAGAAATATCTAAGAAGAGCGCTATAGGAACCTATAACTGAATGATATGGTAGAGGTCCTCCACGGATATGTCTGGCAATTGTAAGGAGAGTGTTGTCAATGGGATGGGAACACCCACTTCTGATGCCTGTCAATGAAGGCTTAGAGCCTGTGATCTCTATAGTGTGATAAAGATCCTCTATCATAAATAAGAGGTAAGCATCGCAAGTGAGAAAGTCAAGGAGCCTCTCCTCTACAGTGAGCCCCGTGCTACTTCTAGAAGAAGATCATCAAACTGATGATGAAGATGGTCAAAGATCTCCACTGCTAGGGGGATGAAGGTGTTAGAGGCAAGCCGTGGTGCATAGTGGTCCTCTTTCCCCTTGGTGGGCTTGGTCGGACCATCTATTGCTCAATCTGAACCTATGAGTGAGTAGATTGTAGGATCTAGGCCATTGCATCTGTAAAAGCATCATGGACTCTAGTAGGTTCTCCTCTTATGACACGTCATAGGATGTGGTTGCACTCAAAATCAAATGTAGAACCACATGGGCACTAGTCTAATATGCCCAATAGTGTTGGATTAGGTAGATGTAGCCAAAGTCAAAGAGATCCGTGGTGAACTCCTTTAATGTGAACCAAAAGTCCTCAATCATAGGGGAAATGTGAAGCCAAGCTTTGGCGCACTTCTTGCCACAAGAGAAGATCCTAGCTCTATTAAGTTAAAGGGATTTTGGTGAGGATGCTAGAAACAGTATGAGTGTGCATATGTTCATTGAACTCCATCTGAATCTTCCAAGAGTCTAGGGAAAAAAATTTTGCAAAGGAAGGAAGTGTTGTAAGTGTTGGTCCTTGCAATAAATCCCAAGCCAATTGAAGAGATGACTAGAAAGCATGAGGGTGATGGATAGCAACAAAAACAGGTGCTCCTTGTATAAGAACATATCTTCCAGAAGGGGAGCCACAAGGGTCCATGCTCCCATGCAAGTTGTTTGTGCAATAGCCTTTTTTGATATAATACAACATCCTCCCATGTATGGGAAGAGCTATTTTTAATTGCTACCAATCCTTTGATAATTGTGGGGACATACATGGCTTCAAGAGTGTGAAGAAGGTATGGTACATGTGACCATCAAAGACCTTAAATATGGTAGGAGAACAAATATGGGAGGATATGTATCTGCAAAATATGATGCTCTAAGGACATGACATCATAAAAGGAGAGAGTAGGCCACATGTGTGTTCCCCAACCAGGGGAGTATGTGGGCATGGAAGTAGCTTGAATTAATTCTATGAAATATACTAGCTACAAAAATCCTCAACTCCAAGAGGGGAGCTCAATACCCTCAAATCTCCTATTGGGAATTGGAAACTTAATAGGAAGTCAGAGAAGGTGAGGACTATATGTGAGCTCTAGATCTTGCATTTATGAATCTGAACTCATAAACCCAAGGTCTCAAGACTAAGTGTAAAAGCCTACATTGCTCGGATTACATCTTCCATGGGGCCCAAGATGTGGGTATCATTTGATAGGGATGGAAAATGATGTGGGAAGGACGGCTTTCATCTTTTGCAAAGTTTTGAAGTGAGCAATGGAAAATAAGGACCCATCCAAAGGAAATGCCCAATGTGTACCCTATTCAATGCTAATTGAGTGAACTCTATTGTGGTAGTACAATGGCTATACAACAATGGTGTCTTAATGCCATAAAAAGTACACACAAAAAGAATCAAAGAGGGGATCTACTTCCTTATAGAACAAAGAGTTCAAAATAATGTTGGATGAGAAATGATATTGAAAGCATATGAGACATCCACTTGGAAAACCACCTTATCAAGATGGAGGTTCAAAGAAGCTCTAATGCACACAATAACCATCTCACAACCGCTTGGCATGGCTATTGCATATTGATGAGGAGACAAGAAAAGGAGTGGAAAAGTTGTAGACAAATGATGTGTGGCACTAAATGCAAGAAGATATCCCCTATGACTATGTGGTGCACACCAAATGTCTCCTTGGATAGAGCAAGGAGACAAGATACACCAAACAAACAAGCCATACCCAAGGGCAATTTGGAAAGTCAAAGGAGAGAAAATCCTATAAATGCTCAAAACTAGTACTCAAGGACTACCAAGAAATGTGGAGATTAGAGTAGAGTAGAGTGTGGGCAAAGAAGTTATAACTATAAGCTATAACTCCTCATTTGTGTGATAATCATGGATAAAAGAAGGAAAGTCATAAGTGGTTAATGGATAGAGATCTTGTAAAGTTGAGAGAGTATCATTGGAAAAGGGTGTTGGTCTAGAGGATAAGAGTGTTGGGACTGCTCATTGACGCTACCTTACCTATCCTAAAATCTACGAAAGGACATAAATGATGATGCTCTAGAGGTGGAGCATGGGCCTTTGGGGACTCAATGATCCATTTAGTTGCTACTTGTGCTCAGATGGTGTATTCTTCCTATAAAGTAGGCCAATGTCCTTGTAGAAAATGACGAATCCAAGAGGTAATCTTGCAATGTGGATGTACTCCCATGTGTAGGAAGAAGCAAAGTCCATTGATGGAAGAGAGCTAGCAAGGTCCAAGTAGAGAGTAGAGACATCTCTCTTTGATCATCTATCAAGATAGCACGTAGGAGTATGGAAAACATGGAGCCTACTAGATGGCAAAGGGGCATCGAAATCCTAGTGTACATGCAAGGATAGTATAGGCCTAGGAGTAGAGCGTGAAGGGAGTCCAAGGATTGTAGCCAAGAGTGAGATTGTGGTGAGGCATGTAATGAGAGGGTTGGGGTATGAAGAAGGTCTAGGAGGTAGGCAGTGAAGTAGATGCTCTCATCCGTAAGCATCTAGCTTGCCCTTGATGTTGTGCTAAGCTAACTCCTACTTACGGGCAATCAAGACAAGACTACATAGGTCGCTAGTGGGGTGGGATGTAAGGGAGTGCTAAGGGTATTGAAGGAGGGATGATGGTCGATGGCGGTGGGGAGTTTAAAGGGATAGGGACATCAAAACAGGTGGGGTGGTGGTGGAGGATTTGAGGAGCAAGGAGGAGAGGTCGTGGGAGGAGGAAGGGTAGCCGTAGAGGGATGATGAGAGAAGGATGCTCCATAGGAGAATCAACTAAAAGAGAATCCTTCATACGAGAATAGACCAAAGTAGGTTCCTTGTCGGGGGACCGTGGAGGACATGGCAAAGGAGAGGAAGTGGCTCCATATGTGATGCCTAGATCTATATCCTAGACGCACAGAAGGAGTATGGGGTGCTAGATGAGGAGTGTTGCCTATGGTAGTCCTTTTAGCTACCCGTGCCAAAGAACAAAGTGGTGACATCATGAAATAGATTACCAAAGAATCTCCCAATTAGTGAGAGCTATCACCCAATACATGACTAGAAAATTATACATCCAAAACTCATACTAATATACCAACACTCAAATGATGTGCACACCGAGAACAAACAACATATTTGAACAAAATTGGAAGAAAATGGAAAACTGAAAAGAACTAAACAAAACTGAAAAACATGAAATGGATGAAGATAGCATATTTTGCTATTGAAGGAAAATCTCCATATTGTAAGCTCCATCTTGTTTAGTACAAGAACCTCTAGTATAAGAAAAATTTGATAGAAGAACTTTCTTGTACAATAACTTTTTGGTACAAGAAGCAGATCTCACCAAATCCCTAATTTTTCTCCCAGATAAAGTTTCCCAGGTCTGCTTGCTACTCTAATGGCAATCAGAGTACTTGATTTTACACATGCCTCCGATCATTTCTCACAAGCTCAATTTTTCATTCACTCTCAGTTCGCACACGCTCCACAGTGATGATTTGCACTGGGTGTGCGATTTCACAGCACGACGGTCTTGGAAAAATCTGACAGTGTCAGAACGAATATCTAAGGAGCAAGCCCGAACCGTGGTTGGCATAGAAATCCGTGTCGCGTATCGCCTGGTGCCTTAAATTTGCCCAAACCCGTTGTTTATAGTAGTGAATCTATCACTCTAGGTTTTCTTGGATTTGCCTTCATCTCGTTTTTCACCATCTTTGTGCTGCGTCCTCCCTGCCATGGTTTGGGTTTTTGCATAAGTGCTGCCTACATAAGATACCAGCGTAATTAATCCCGAGCAATTCTTATCTTTTCATATCGTGCCCCCCTGAACACAGAAAGCTCAACAAGCGGCTTCCTGCAATTCTTCCTGCCATTCATCGCTCATTGTTGAGTTGCCTCCATACTTCTCCGATGATTTATCCAACGCTCCACAATCCACAACGCTCCAATTTAGATAGATTTGTTGAAGCAAGCTATTTTATGGATGAGAGCTAGGAGAGACCATGAGACCATGGTAAGGGAGAAATTTCAATGCGCAAATGGACTTGAGGGTAGGGTAGGTAAAATGGTGAAGTATTTGAGAAAATGGATCACTTTCTAGGCGGAACAGATTAAATTCTTGCTACAAGGAATGCTGTGTGCAAGGAGAATTCCTTGCGATCTAACCCCATAGGTTGGATGGCTTCTTGGAATTGGCATTTTGTCTTTATTGTATTTGCGACACACTTTGGGAGAATCAACTGTTCAACGGTCAAATTTGGGTCACCAAATTCTAGTGCTATGCCTAAATGAAAAATAGTTTTCAACAGTAGCTTGTCATTGCAGAAGTGTTGCAGAAAACATGAACATGAAAAGTGCATGTTTTCTGCAATGACAAGGTACTGTTGTAAACTATTTTCCAAATATCATTTAGCATTCATGTTCTAGTCTTATCTGAATAGGAATACCTCTAATTGGCAAAAGGAACTAAATGTCGATGTTAGATTTTGGACAATATACATAGGTATAAGAACGCGACCGCGGGTGAAAACAAGAAGCATGAGAAGACCCATCACCATCAAGCCGTACAAGGAAAGACAAGAGGGGGTAAAATTAGGCTAAGCCCCAATTTTGGAGAACAAGTATGTCATTTTTCAGAAATACTACTAGACAACCATAGGAGTTTGGCTAGCTCCAGGCAATTCTTACTAGAAATAGAAGACAAGTAGGCGAGACCCAGCAGAATGGAAAATACTAAGATTAAGGTAACATGTAGTTAGAATTGTTTTCCAGGATCCAGATTGTAATTGGTGATATCACTCTCAAGGGGTAAGGGTCAAGAAACAAGTGTGTAATCCAAGAGATGAAAACTCTGTGAAAGAGATGTAGGCTCCAATTTCCATATGACACCTGAACTACCGTAGACAAAACACTGCATAGTGAATAAGATGGAACCTGGTCCTGTTTGACTGCTTGTAGTCAAATCAGTAAAGACTCGTCCATTTCCCCTTTCCACGGTATCGTACAAGTTTCTATGCTGTATTATCATACTCCTCTTGTGACATCAGAATTGTTGTGGAGCCTGAATCCTATCATTTGTTTGAGGTGTTGACTCTATCTGTTTTCCCTGTCACCTCTTACCTCACTTCTGCATGCATCGTCCGTTTGTGAAGTCCTCAACCTCATCTTGCAAAACAAACGGTCGTGGTCGTTATGCTCTCGTTTAAGTACCCGAAAGGCTATGCTGTTCAGAAACTTGTGAGAGAAATGCGGTCAACGATAAATTACTGATGAGCTTGGCTTCGAAGTAATAAGAGAGAAAAAGCTTCGAAGTAATACTACAAAGACTTTCAGGGAGTTGTGTGGTGTTTTCATGTGCACTTTCTCGCTGGCAGTAGACGAAAATTAGTTTGCAAGTCTTTCATAGAACCAATTCTACTGTGATTGCGATGCTTTCCACGCTCATTGCATCAAAGTATATATAGCATAGTCAAAGAAATTCATAAATCAATGCACGGAATGGACATGTTGAGAAAGAAACTGGAAAGTGCCCAGGATGCATAACTGTGGCTTGAAACTAGAGTCTTTCGATTGTCATTTCAGACCAAAGTTATGATAGACCCCGTCCACTGTCCACGATCTTATACCACGTGGGACGAAAGTCTTGGATTATAATTCAAAAGTGATGCAAGTCTTTTGGCCGAACGGTAGTCAGAGTTGATGGAGACAAACAGATAACGATAACAGACAGATGCGTAATTTAATATTAAAAGAAATGTTTTCAGTGAAGACTTCGATGTACTGATGACCTAATAAAGCAACTAATGTGTATTCTCTGTTCTTTTCCAGTAGATGTAGGATAGTACCCCTTAGTGATTTCTTGTTTCTCAATAGGAACCTTGTAAAACTGGTAAAATGGTTAAAACGCTAGAAAACACCCATACACAACTAAGAAACAACTAATTAATAGTTTGTTCAAAATGGAAAGACAGGAGAGCAAAGCAATGACTCGTTTGACTTTGGTACACGATCACATTGCGAAAATTACTGAGTCGCACGTTCATGTCCACCTGTTTGTAGATCACTTCTGCACTCTCAGTCTCTTTCTTAATTCTCCCGCGTGCAGCAGGTTCAACACAATCCACTCAAAGACTTGTGATCCTTTCACCTACTGCAGCTCAGTGGACCAAGATCCATTTCATTGCACATGGGAAATCACGTGAAATCAAACGGAGACCGCGTAGGAAAGGAACCCGACCGCGAGTGAAAACAAGAAGGATGGAAGATCCCGTCAAGCCATACAAGGAGAAGAAAAAGGCGGAAATGGGGATTAAGGGAGATCGGTAGGGGGATAATGGGTGAATCGAAAACCGCGTAGTATAACAACAAAGATGACATCCTCAAGCCGTACGAAGATAAAAAATATGAGGTAACATGGAATTAATAATATCGATTAGAAAAATCTGTCGTTTTACACCTAAGAGATGATAAGGTGACCCTAATATCGTGAAACCATTTTCATCTAAACCGAGGGTTCATCTCCATTTGCATGTCTCCTGCCGGTAGAAGTTTCATGTGTTCTACGTGGTCTCCTTTCTCCTCTCTGCCGGTAGAAGCTTGATATCATCAATACTAGGTAGAAAGTGACGTTCAGGTTATTGAATGAAGGGGACCCACGGAACATGTAATCGTGCAGCTTTATCGAAACAATATTTGGAATGGGGTTGTATCACTTCAGACAGTAGTTTGCGTTGTGGTTCTAAGCAAAGCTTTTGCCACATGTGTTCATGTCGACAAGTTTCAGTTATTGCTCGAGAATTGTGTCTCATAAAAGGTAGAGTTCGGACATATTTTAGGCAAACTCTTATATTACACACTAAGGCTCTAAGGTTTTCAATGTGAGAAATCAGGGCATTGTTCTGGGAATGGATGAGTATCCATTCCTAAACCGGGCCGAATATCAAATTGATGCGTACGATGAGTATCATACGTATCAATTTGATAATCGATGGAGGCAACATGACAGGAAATCAAATAGATTCATACGTTTATTTAGGAAATCTCTCACAAAATTGAATCAAATGATAAACAAAAAATCCTAAAATTTTGAAATAATCTTTATTTGTAACATATTAAAAAGAATTTCATACATTATCTAGAAGTTTCAAAAACCCATAAAAATTTTACAATTTTTTTTTCCTAAACTCCGAAAATGGCAAATTGAAACCCTCTTCTGCATAAGGGAATCACTGAATTTCTTGTTGGGAAGTTGGTTTTGAAATAGAACAAGCTTATTTTACTTACCTTTCAAAGAAGATTGTTACATAGGGGGTAGGTACTCAGGGGACAGGAGATGATAAATAATAAATGAAATTGATGGACCGAAAATGGATAGAATTACCTCGCGAGATGAGAATGACGGACGGGGACCGGGGATGACAGACGGAGTTGACTATGGATGAAGGACAATAGACAACAAATGGAATCGATGGACAGAAAAATGAATGGAACTACATCTGGGACACGATCGACGGATGGGAGCTGGGGATGATAGACGGAACTATCGCTAGTGACTGGAACAATGGACGGAACATGAATCGGGATAACGGACCAGGACAGAGGATGGCGAACCGAATTGTCTCTCGGTACAATGGGAGCGGTATGTTTTTATGGGTTTTGTCTGCCCTCTACAGCGTGCACAGGCTTACCCTAGTTTCTTATTATAACATGTGCTATATTTTGGTTCTTTTTGTGATGAGCAGCCTGATTTAGTTCACTCTTGTATTGACATGCATCACATTAATTAGTATTACTCAAGGTTCTCACCTAATTCAACCTGTAAACTTCTTTGTAACCCCCGGGATAGATAAAATAAACATAAAAGATTTCACAAGCATTCCATTTTGGAGCATTTTTGTACTCATGGATACTCATGATAATTTTTATGGGTATGGATAAAGATCCATAAAATTCCCATAAAATCTTCAACTCAAACCTTTTATTACGGAACAAGAAATATTCTACTTTCATCTGAAAATCATTGGCAGGCCCCTTCAAATTAGTTATTCTAAAAATAGATAACTAGTTTGACTAATCTCACTCCTCAAAAAATGACTAATTAACAAAAAAAAAAGAGTTAATAATGAAATTTTGCATTTGCAGACCATAGAGTTGCGGAAATTGCAATTCCCTTTTGACATTGTCATTCAAATGATTATCTGATTGATCACATCCCATCCTTGCTCTTGAATGTTCTTTTGTGCAGCTCTATGATGTTTGTTCCAACTTTCTAAGAAGCAAAAAGTGTCAACTTCTATCATGACACCTTTCCAACCTAAATATGAGCTGCAATACAAAATGAAGCATTGTGATGGTTATCAACTCGGAGTGATGGTGCTATATGCACAATGTCATTTTTGTGTTGCCTTTGGTTGCAAAAACAAGACTTCACAATTTATTGGATCTTTAAAGCCACATTTGTCCTCAAACTACCAAACTCACTTCACTTCTCAGCATTCAAAAAAGTGTGCACTTTACAATGCACTTTTAGATTGTAAAAGTCCAAAACCAAGGAGAGAAATAGGAGAATGGAAGCTCACATTGGGACACTTGAATGAAGGAAAACTCCGAATGCCTAGCATGAGCTTTGGCTCTTGTATCTATAGTGAGCATACAAGGCCCTTGAGAAGCTTCTCAAGAAGCTTCCTTGAGCCACTTTCTTGGAAAACAAGTCAAGTGAATTAGGAAGCTTCTCAAGAAGCTTCATTCTAGAAGCCGTTCACTTGGCATGCAAGCTAAGCTAGTTGGAAGCTTCTAGAAGCTACCTACTTGGTGTGTGAGCTAAGCTAGCCTGGAAGCTTCCCAAGAAAGCTTCTTAGATACTTCTAGAATATTTTAGGCTAATTTCTCTTATTTGCTACTTTGTTAGCCCTCCTAACTTTGTCGCTAAACTCCATATTTATTACATATTCCCCTACCGCTAGTTGGTAACGTCCTTGTCGCCATTGAAGCTTCAAACTCTTGGATGGCCAATTTTGCATTTTGGAGATCAAAAAGAGGTTCCCATGTGGCATCATGAAGGGGATACCCTTTCCAAAGGACCATGTACTCCGTATGTTGTTGATGGCATCGTTGAATATTGCATATGTTGTTGATGGCATCGTTGAATATTGCGTATGTTATTGATGGCATCGTTGAATATTGCAATGCACAAGGATACAATCAACTTTGTACTCCTCATGATCATTGATAGGGATAGGAGGAAGAGGAGGAGGTTGGACTTGAGAGGAAAAAGAAGAGGGGTTAGGAACAAAGGGTTTCAACTTGGAAACATGAAAGACAGGATGGATGTGCATATGATAAGGCAAGGCAAGTCGATAGGCAATAGGAGAGACAATTTGGGTGATATCGAAGGGTCCTATCCAATTAAGGCAAGTTTACAAACTTGGGTATCAAGTGTGAGAGGGAGGTTATTGGATAAGAGTATGAACTTATCACCAACTTGAAAGTTGAGATCACGATGATGGTGATCCGCATATTGTTTTTGCCGATTTTGAGCAACAAGGGAATGAGATTTGGCTTTTTGGAAGGATTGGGAATGGTGGTCAAGAAGGTGGAAGTATGAGGGACCTAAGATGGAGGAGGAGAAAGAAGGGAATCTAGAACAAGTGGGTCTTGGCCAAAATTGAGAAAGAAAGGAGAGAATCAAGTGCTTGCTTGTTCAAAATTATTGTATGCAAACTCTACAACAGCAAGACATTCATCCCAATTGGTATGGTAAATGATGACAAAGGCACAAAGCATATCTTCCAAGTTGCAATTTGCACGTTCAGTTTGTCCATCGGTTTGAGGATGATAGGCCATGGACAAAGCAAACTTAGTGCTGAGTATCTAGAAGAGTTCTTGCCAAAACTTTTTGGTGAAGCAAGGATCATGGTTGGAGATGAATACACACGGCATCCCATGATGCTTGAATACATTGTTGAAGTAGATTTGTGCCACGGCATCTACAATGTAAAAGACCGAATCTGATGAGAGAAATAATAGAATGGAAACTCACATTGGGACACTTGAATGAGAGAAAACTCCAAATGCCTAGCATGAGCTTTGGCTTTGGTATTTATAGGTAGCATACAAGGCCCTTGAGAAGCTTCTCAAGAAGCTTCCTTCTAGAAGCTGCCTACTTGGCATGCAAGCTAAGCTAGTTGGAAGCTTCTAGAAGCTTCCTTCTAGAAGCTACTTACTTGAGGTGCAAGCTAAGCTAGCCGGGAAGCTTCCCAGATACTTCCGGAATATTTTAGGCTAATTTGTCTTATGTGTTACTTTGTAAGCCCGACTAACTTCATCGCTAAACTCCATATTGTTACATATTCCCCCACCACTAGTTGGTGACATCCTCGTCACCAGTGAAGCTTCAAAGTCATGGATGGCCGTCTGTGCATTCTGGAGGTGAGAAAGAGGTTCCCATGTGGCATCATGAAGGAGATACCCTTTCCAAAGGACCTTGTTCTCTATATGTTGGCGAAGGCCTTGTTGAATATGGTGACGCACAAGGATACAATCAACTTTGTACTCCTCATGATCATTAATAGGGACAGGAAGAGGGGGAGGTTTGACTCAAGAGGAAAAGGAAGAGGGGTTAGGAACAAAGGGTTTCAACTTGGAAATATGAAAGATAAGATGGATACGCATGTGACAAGGCAAGGCAAGTTTATAAGCAACAGGAGAGACAATTTGGGTGATATCAAAGGATCCTATCTCATTAGGGGCAAGTTTACAAACTTGGGTATCAAGTGGGAGAGGGAGGTTACTAGAGGATAACATGACTTTATCACCAACTTCAAAGGTGAGATCACGATGATGGTGGTCTGCATATTGTTTTTGGCGATTTTGAGCAACAAGGAGATGAGACTTGGCTTGTTGGAGAGATTTGGATACAGTGGTCAAGAATGTGGAAGTATGAGGAACTTGAGATGGAGGTGGAGCAAGAAGAGAATCTAAACCAAGTGGATCTTGGCCAAAATTGAGAAAGAAAGGAGAAAATATAGTGCTTGCCTGTTTGGAATTGTTGTAGGCAAATTCTGCAACTGCAAGACATTTGTCCCAATTGGTATGGTGGACATTGACAAAGGCGTGTAACATATCCTCCAATGTATGATTTGCACGTTTGGTTTGTCCATCAGTTTGAGGATGATAGGCCGGGGACAAAGCAAGCTTGTTGTTGAGTATCTGGAAGAGTGCTTGCCAAAACTTCCCGGTAAATCAAGGATCAAGGTCAAAGATGAGTACACGTGGCATCCCATGATGCTTGAATACATTGTCAAAGTAGATTTGTGCTAAGGTTGGAGCATCCACGGTATCACAGGTTGGTGCCAAGTGGATTTGCTTACTAAGCTTATCCACAAACACCACAATTGCGGTGTGTTTGTGTTTTGTCTTTGGCAAGGATGTGATGAGATCCAAGCTCACATGCTCCTAGTAAGCGGATGGAATGGCAAGTGGTCGAAGGAATCTACTTGGCTTCAGGTTGTTGGCCTTGTTACGTTGGCAGCTCTCACACAATTGGACAAATTCTTGAACATCTTGTGTCATGTTGGGCCACCACCATTGACGTTGGAGGGTACTCAAGGTCTTTTCCACACCCATGTGACCCGCAATGGGTAAATCATGGGCTTCTTGAAGGCGCACAAGTTGAAGATCACCTTTAGTTGGAACATAGATCCGGTCCTCATGGAATAAAAGGCCCTCCTTGATGGAGAAGGTGTTGTACTTCTTATTGCATGCCATAAGGTGACCCTGTACCATTTGGAAGAAGGGATCTTGGTGTAGAGCTGACTGAAACTCATTTTGGACCTTGGAGTCAACTAACACCGTTGAAATTGCTACTGTGATGAGAGGAAGAGACTTCAAATCAGGTCGTCGTAATAAAGCATCAAGGATGACATGGAACCAACCTGGTTTGTACTCAAGTTTGATGTCATATAGTTGGAGTTGTTCCTCCCATTGATGATGATGACTCTTCATGTGTTCCAAGTGTAAGGTCTACAACAATGGTTTGTGATCAATTCGCATGATCACTTGTTTCACCAAGAGGTAATGCCTCCATACCTTGGTGGCGTATACCATTGCAAGTTATTCTCAATCTTGAGCAGAGTAGTTTTGTTCAGCCATATTGAGTCGGCAAGATACAAAGGCAATGGGATGGAGTCCATCTGGGAGTTCTTGTTGCAGCACGGCTCCAATTGCAAAGTTAGGAGCATCAAAATCAACTACACAAGGTAGTTGAGGATCATACAGTTGAAGAATGGGTCTTGAAGACACCATATGCTTTAACTTTTGGAATGCTTCTTCATGCTTGGTGGTCCATTGGAAGCTCAAGTTCTTTCCCAAGAGGTCAGTCAATGGTGCAGCCACATGAGCATAATAATGGATGAACCATCGGTAAAAAACTGGCCAATCCATTGAATGCCTGTACTTCTGTAGCATCCTTTGGGGGGGGGGGCAATCAATAATGGCCTTGATCTTCTCTTCTCCCATCTTGATCCCCTCTGATGAGATCTTATGACCCAAGAAGGTAACCTCCCTTTGCCAAAAGGCACACTTTGACTTCTTGCAGTAAAATTTCCATTGTCGTAGTCGTCTTAGGACTTCTTGCACATGATTCACGTGTTCTACCTCTGTCTTACTATAAATTAAGATATCATCCAAGAACACCACCACGGACCGATCCAATAGTCCATCCAACACCCAATGCATCTGGTCTATGAAGATTGCAGGAGCATTAGTGAGTCCAAAAGGTAGAACTCTCCACTCAAAATGCCCATACATTGTACAAAAGGCAGTCTTTTGCACATCTTCTCTCTCAACAGGAATTTTCCAATAGCTGCTGCAAAGATCCAACTTGGAAAAGTAGCATACTCCACTTAGTTGATCAAGCAAGTCATTGATCCGAGGCAAGGGATATGCATTCTTCATGGTTTGCTTATTGAGCCCACAATAATCAATGCAGAAACAAAGTTCTCCATCTTTCTTTGGAACAAATAGTACCGGTGCTCCCCATGGAGAGGTACTTTTTTGTATGAAGTCCTTCTCCAACAACTCTGTAAGTGTTGTTTGCAACTCCTCCAACTCCTTTGGTGAGAGCCAATAGTTTGCTTTACTCATTGGAGTACTCCTTGGCAATAACTTGATCTTGAAGGGCATACCTTGATTGGAGGGTAATCCTGAAACACGTCCGCAAACTCCTTAACTATCCAATCAACCATTGCTTGATGAGGCTCTCGGTCCTCCACAAATTGGTCTTGTGCAATCTGCTTGATCCACACCGCAAATATAGACTTATCTTCCTCCAAAGCTTGCTCTATGGTTGCTTTACTAACAAACTTCCCTTCTAGGGACTCATCTCTCTTCCAAGCTTGCTCTATGGTTGCCTTCTTGGCAAACTTCCCATCTTGGGACTCCAATTCCTTCAAGGTTTGCTCTATGGCTACCTTCTCGACAAACTTCATATCTTGGGACTGACTATTCTTAGGTGTCTTACTCAGAGGTGCCAGACAACCTAATCAGAAATTCCTACCTTGGTGTCGTACTTGAATTTGGCGTTGGGTCCAATCAAATTGAACCTTATGACATTCAAGCCAAGATGGACCCAGAATGATATCATAGTGTAGAGGTGCCACTACAAACCTCATACACTCCAAATACTCCTTCCCAATCTTGAAGGTAACAAGATGCAAGGTGCGGAATGCAAAACCCTTTCTACCATCCGCCATCATCAAACTACTTCCAATCACTGGCTTGATAGGAACACCCAATTCCTTTGCTACTTACATAGACATGCAATTCTGTGAACTTCCAAAATCCTACAACCCCAATTAGATATCATACCTTGCAAGTGAAGCAAACTTGCATAGGTCAAGCCTTCAATCACATTGGAACTAATCAAGCTCCTAGTAGGTACCTCAAAATCTCCTAATGGGATTCCTGGTTTCCTTGATCATTTTGCTCCACAACCTCCACTTGGGCAACTTGTTGAGAACGTCCATTCTTGAGTGTACATTCAACAATGTGATGCCTCAACTGGCGACAATAAAAACAACCACCATTTTGTCACAGTTTCTCCCTATCTGCCGTGCCAAGCGGTCTTCATTGAATTGCATCAATCTCCATTGGAGTTGGGTCCTCCACTTGTGTGTAGTGTATTGGTAGGCTTTGTGGAGGTCGAGGTCGAGACCAAGTTGTTACCACCAAGGAATCAAAAAGTTCGGCCAACCGCATGGCTTCCTCCAAGTGTTGTGGCTCTTGCATAGTAACCTCTAATTTGGTTCCCGCTTTCAAGCTCCTCACAAATTGATCTTGAGCTTCACCTTCCAATATATCTGGAATTTGCATGATGGTGTTTTGGAACTGCATGATGTAACTTCTTGCACAGCCAATCTATTTCAACTCTACCAGCTTATTGTGTGCAGCTTGTGTGGCATTTATAGATTGGAACCGACTAATTATTGCGCTCTTGAATTCTGCCCATGTCAAGATTAGTGTAACCATTTGTCGTTTGGCTCGCTCCACTTGGAATCTCCACCATAGCTTTGCTACTCCATCCAATTGGCTAGAAGCCAAGAGAATTTGTTTTTGCTCGTCTTGTAGATTGGTAGCTTCAAAATAACATTCACAATCAAACACAAAATTCTCCACTGCACCTAGGAGATTCTTGCCTTCAAATACCTTGGGTTTAGGGAATCTGATCCGATCTTCTCCTTCTCAAATTGGTACTCTCTCCACTTGCTCTTGTCGTCAAAGATCTCGTTCATCCAACAATCGAGTAAGGTGCTCGATTTGTTTTTGCATAGCAAAGATAACATCAAGTATTGCCGCCATGGTTGCTCCTCTATCATACCACTCCCAATCTATCTAATTTATTAACACATAGAAACAACACGTCCACTGTTCTCCATAAGTTACAACCGGAAGCACCAAGGGTTCTTTAGATATGGTGATCATATGCAAAAAATCTTGTCCAAAGTGCGAGGTGATAAATTTTGTGAAATGATGCTTTGCTAGTATTTGGACACAAAAATCCCAATGGTTTGGTGGAAGTGGATTTGGTGGTCCATAAATTCCATCCATCCCATTCTTGCTCTGATACCAATGTAAAAGACCAAATCTGATGAAAGAAATAGTAGAATGGAAACTCATATTGGGACACTTGAATGAGGGAATACTCCAAATGCCTAGCATGAGCTTTGGCTTTGGTATTTATAGGTAGCATACAAGGCCCTTGGGAAGCTTCTTAAGAAGCTTCCTCAAGCCGCTTTCTTAGAGTGCAAGCCAAGTTAACTAGGAAGCTTCTCAAGAAGCTTCCTTCTAGAAGTCGTCTACTTGGCGTGCAAGCTAAGCTAGTTGGAAGCTTCTAGAAGCTTCCTTCTAGAAGCTACTTACTTGAGGTGCAAGCTAAGCTAGCCAGGAAGCTTCCCAAGAAGCTTCCTAGATACTTCCGGAATATTCTAGGCTAATTTGTCTTATGTGTTACTTCGTAAGCCCGACTAACTTAGTCACCCTAAACTCCATATCGTTACATACAATATCAACCATTGGTGCTAAATGGATTTGCTTACTAAGCTTATCCCAAACACCACAATTGTTGTGTTATTTTGCTTTGTCTTGGGCAAGGAGGTGATGAGATCTAAGCTCACATGTTCCCAATGAGTAGATAGAATGGAGAGTGGTTGAAGGAGTCTACTTGGTTTTTGGTTATTGGCCTTGTTAATTTGGCAACTCTCACATGATCAAAAAAACTCTCAAACTTCTCGTGCCATGTTAGGCCACCACCATTGGTGTTGGAGGGTACCTAAGGTCTTATCCACACCCATGTGACCAGCAATTGGTAAATCATGGGCTTCTTGAAGACGTACAAGTTGGAGATCACCTTTAGCTAGAACATAGATCCAATCTCATGGAATAGAAGACCTTCCTTGAAAGAGAAGGTGTTGTACTCCTTGTTGCATGCTATCAAACAACCATGTACAATTTTTTGTAGAGCTAATCAAAACTCCTTATGGACCTTGGAATCAATTGACACCGTTGTCATTGGGAAAATAATCTACACGTAGTATTGGTGCCATTTGGTGTGAGTTTCCAAGTTATTGAACTCAAGAGTTTATGTTATGGTGAAACTGGTATTTGTTTGTGTTCCTGTAAGCTCAAGGATTTTCTCTTGTGTTAAGGGAGGGAGGAAATTGAGTGGTGGATTTTCTTTAAGGTTACATAAGCTTGGGATTTATTACCATATCACTTAAGCGCTGGAGTTTGTTATTGGGAAGTTTGTTATTGGGGTTATGTTATTGGGGTCTCAAGTGTATTATAATTAGGGGCAGTAGCAGATGATTTTGAGGAATTGTAAAAAGGTCAAGCTTGGGCAGGAACAGCAAAGAGGTTTATGCTTTGAGAGAAAAGGCTGAAGGGGAAAGAAAGTTTTGGGGGAAGATAGGTCGGCTGGCAGAGAGGAATTTTTGACATGCCTTAGGGCTGTGACAGGGCCAGGAGAAGAATTTTGAAGGTTGAGAGAGAGTCTTGCTGGGCCAAAGGAAATTTTCGTGATGCCTTAGGGCTGTGACAGGGCTAGGAGAAGAATTTCAAAGGTTGAGTGAGAGTGTTGCAGGCCAGAGAAGGAATTTCAAAATGCCTTAGGGCTGTGACAAGAGAGAAAGGGTTTTCAAAGGTTGAGAGAGAGTCTTGCATGGCCAGAGGAAATTTTCGAGATGCCTTAGGGCTGTGATAGGGCCAGGAGAAGAATTTCAAATGTTGAGTGAGAGTGTTGCAGGCTAGAGAAGGAATTTCAAAATGCCTTAGGGCTGTGATAGGAGAGAAAGGGTTTTTGAAGGTTGAGAGAGAGTCTTGCAGGCCAGAGGAGAATTTCAAGAAATGCCTGAGGGCTGTGACAAGAGAGAAAGGATTTTTGAAGGTTGAGATAGAGTCTTGCAGGCCAAAGGAGAATTTCAAGAAATGCCTTCCGGTTGTGATAGGAGAGAAAGAGTTTAGAGAGTTGAGAGAGGACTCTTGTAGGGCCAAAGGATTTTTTGAGATGCCTTAGGGCTGTGACAGGGCCAGGAGAAGAATTTCGAAGGTTGAGAGAGAGTCTTGCAGGGCCAAAGGAATTTTCAAAATGCCTTAGGGCTAGACAAGAAATGATTTTGAATGTGGAAGGATGTTTATTGTGAGAATGTTGATAGGAGAGCAAATTTTGAATGAAGAATGTTGTTGTGAAGAGGCGTACATGGAATGAATTTTGAATGTAGAGGATGTGCTGTTGAAAATGTAGTAGTGAAGAATTCTCACAAATGAGAGACTGGGCAGAGTGAATGAGAGATTGGGTAGAGTGAATGAGAGATTGGACAGAGTGAATGAGAGACTAGACAAAGTGAATGAGAGTCTGGACAGGAGTGAACTATTGAAGAGAGATTTTCAAAGGTTGCTTGGACTTGGTCTGTGACAAAAGGAGAGAGAAAACTTTTGGAAGTGCTATTGAGCATGACAGTGGCCAGATGAACAAATGGCAGGGAGTATGCCTTGAAGGTGTGCAAGGTGGAGGAGAGAAATTTTTGCAAGAATGCAAAGGCTTTGAGAGTGCAGGCAGAAAATGGGTTTCTTTGCAAGAGAATGAAGGACCTTGCAGGAGAGAGAAGGCTGGACAGGAAAGAAAATTTCGCAAGACTAGTAGTGCTGAGAGAGGGTTCAAGAAGGAGAAAGGGTTTGCAAAAAGAATGTTCCCTAGGAGTTGATGCTTGGACAGAAGAAGTTTAGTGAAGGGCAGAAGGGTTGAGTGTGGAGCTTCAGGAATTGGCTGGGAGATTGAAAGAGAGGGTAGTTTCAAGCATTTGTTGGGCTGGTCTGCGACAAGACAGAGGAAGGAGAGAGAGAGATGCCTTGAGAGGCCATTGGCAATGACATGACCAGGGAGAAAATTTCAAAATTGAAGAGCTGATAGGTGTCGGTGCAAGGAGAACTTTCAAGAGAAAAGGTGGACATGTGACATGTGACATGAAAGACAGAGTTAATGCTGGCACTGGACTGTGAGAACGGAGGTCAAAGATAGTTGTGCACTGAGCTGCTGATAGAAGTTTTCTAAAGGGAGAGCTGCAAATGTTTCATGAAGGATCTTGGCTGATAACAGAAAATTTTGCAAGGAAACACTGATGGGAGTGCAACTGGGAGGTGGAGAAAAGGCCCAGAGGGTGAGTTTCCTTTACTATTATTGAACAGAGTGTGTGAAAGAAGCGCCAGCTGAAGTGAAGTTCTATCATAATTTAGTGCAGACACTATATGAACTGGAATTGGTTGGGTTGTTGATCTTGTGAACCTCACATCTGAAAATTTTATGAATGACAAATCCTGAGATGATGGTGTGTTTGACCTGTGACTAGTGCCAAGGAGCTCCATTTTAGGAGCTCTCAGTCCATCTATATGAATGGTTCGACTCAGTAGTCTGGCCGGGTTGACCTGAATAGAATACTAGTTGTTGTTTGTAAAAATTCCAGCCTCTCCTAGGAACCATCAGGTCCCAAAACCATAGCTGAAACCGCGTGAGCTAGCCAGTTCTCTGAAGGCTGAGGACAAACACAAACCGTCGAGAAACCTGACCTCATGAAACAAAGAAAACCCTAAATTCTTATAGAGCTGAGATTTCTCAGCACACCCGGAATAAGAAGAGAATGTCAATCTACAAGGACTTTAATTCAACTACTACAAGGAAAAACTAAGCACAAGCAGCCAGGTGCCTGGTGCACTCTCAAGGCCAAACAAATTCCCCGACACCGTCATAATTGCCACCATGATGAGAGGAAGAGACTTTAAATCAAGTCATTGTGATAGAGCATCAAGGATGACATGAAATTGACCTGGTTTGTGCTCAAGTTTAATGTCAAACAATTGGAGTTGCTTCTCCCATTGATGATGTAGACTCTTTTGGTGTTCTAAGTGTAAGGTCTATATCAATGGTTTGTGATCAATTTGCATGATCACTTGTTTCTCCAAGAGATAATGCCTCCATACCTTGGTGGCATACACCATTGCAAGTTGTTCCTAATCTTGACCAGAGTAATTTCTTTCAGCTGTATTTAGTCGGCAAGATACAACAGCAATAGGATGTAGTCCATCTAGGAATTCCTATTGCAACATGGCTCCAACACGATAAAGTTAGAAGCATCAAAATCAACCACACAAGGTAGTTGAAGATCATATGGTTGAAGAATGGGTCTTGAAGATACCATATTTTTCAAATTTTGGAATGCTTCTTCATGCTTGGTGGTCCATTGGAAGCTCAAGTTCTTCTCCAAGTGGTCAGTCAATGGTGCAACCACATGAGCATAATAGTGGATGAACCGTCGGAAAAAACTAGCCAATCCATTAAATGCCCATACTTCTATAACATCCTTTGGAGTAGGCCAATCAATAATGGCCTTGACTTTCTCCTCTTCCATCTTGATCCCCTCCTATGAGATCTTGTGACCAAAGAAGGTAACTTCCTTTTACCAAAATGCACACTTTGACTTTTTGTAGTAAAATTTCTATTGTTATAATTGTTTTAGGACTTCTTGCACATGATTCACATATTCTGCCTCTATTTTGCTATAAATCAAGATATCATCCAAGAACACCACCACATATTGATCCAATAGTCCTTCCAACACCCAATGCACCTGATCCATGAAGATTTTTGGAGCATTAGTGAGCCCGAAAGGTAGAAATTTCCACTCAAATTGCCCATACCTTGTGCAAAAGGTAGTCTTTTGCACATCCTTCCTATCAACGGGGATTTGCCAATAGCCGTTGCAAAGATCCAACTTGGAAAAGTATTGTGCTCCACTCAATTGATCAAGCAAGTCATTGATCCAAGGCAAGGGATATGCAATCTTCACTATTTGCTTATTGAGCCTACAACAATCAATACAGAAAAAAAGTGCTCCATCCTTCTTTGGAACGCATAGTACCTTTCTCTCCAAGGAGAAGTACTATGTTGTATGAAGTCCTTCTCCAAAAACTCCATAAGTGTTGTTCACAACTCCTCCAACTCCTTTGGTGAGAGCCGATAGATTGGTCTACTCACTAGAATTCTCCCTGGCAATAACTCAATCTTGAAGAGCATACCATGATCAAAGAGTAATCCCTTTTGGCAGATCATCTAGAAACACGTCCGCAAACTCTTGAACTATTTGATCAAGCATTGCTTGATGAGACTCTTGGCCCTCCTTAGATTGTCCTTGTGCAATCGGCTTGATCCACAGTGCAAAAATAGACTTATCTTCCTCCAAAGCTTGCTCTCTAGCTGCTTCACTAACAAACTTCCAATCTTGGGACTCATATTCCTTCAAGGTTTGCTCTATGGCTACCTTCTCAACAAACTTCCTATCCTAAGACTGATTATTCTTAGGTGTCTTACTTAGAAGTGCCAGACAACCTAATTTGAAATTCCTACCTTGGTGTGGTAGTTACATTTTTTGTTGATTCCAATCAAATTGAACCTTATGACGTTCAAGCCAAGGTAGTCCTAGAATGACATCATAGTGTAGAGGTGCCATTACAAACCTTATACATTCCAAATACCCCTTTTGTAATACCAAGAGCTAGCCATATGATCTAGATGTGACATTTGGTTTGGTAGCATCTAGAATGATGTTTTACATGATGGTAAAAATAGATCAGATAGAAGTATCACCAAAAGAGTATTTCTACTAATAGGGTAGAAACCGAAATAGACTTGAGAACCTTAGAACCAATAGCTAGACATATGATTTAAAGGTGAGAAATGGTTTGTTAACATCTGGAAGGATGTCACACATGATGGACTAAACAGATCAGAAAGAGGTATCACCAAAAGGGGACTTCTACTAATAGAGTAGGAACCAAAATATGCCTGAAATCTTTGAAGGCAATTTGGAAAGCCTAAATGGATGAATTAGGCCTTGAAAATGTGCAGATTCCCCCCTCATGGAAGAGAGGTTGGCCTTCTCTCCTCCCCAGTTTGTCTCGTCAAGAGTTTTCCAATGGTACCTTACTCACATGATTCTGACTCCTATAGGAAGATTCCCTAAAAGATTCCCTAAAAGCTTGTTTGACAACCAAATAGGACCTAGACCGACACGTCACCCATCCAAGTAAGTAATCCAAGGGTGGAGCTTGCTGACATGTCACCTATCTGTGTGCCTAATCCTATGGTGGAGCTTCCTTGGAGGAGATCCTCTTTGTCTATATAATAAAGAGAAGGTGCTCCTTTAGAGCACCAAATGTTGAGTGTGTAATTTGTGTTTCTCTTTCTTCTCTTGTCCTCAAAGTATTACAATGGTATCAGAGCGAGTGTCATAGTCCAAGAGAGTGGATCACTCCTCTTGGAAGAGCACAAACTATTGAAACTGAGTAATTTGAGGTGGAGAACATAGAGTAGTTGCTAGACTTAGGAAGAACTTTAGAGAGCAGACGGGATGGATGCACCGGGAGGACAATTTCCCGCACCTAGCTTTCCATTCCCAAATCCATTCCACCTCAAGGTTATGTACATCCAGCATGAGCAAATAAGGGTTTCATGAGTTTATCACTTTGGCACAAAATTCATGGACAGGGTGATGAACTCACCAAACTCGGTGATTCTACTTGTGGTGATATATGATAGAGAGTGGGATTTGACAATCTACATTCTACTATGATGATATGGATGTGAATGTCCCAAATCCTCTCCCTTTCAACACTCAAGTAGAAATCTGTCATGTAGTGAGACCAAAAGTGATGTTTAGAGATTTTGTGATTAGAAATTTTAGCAAGGAGTATTATCAACAAGTGATAGCTTCTGAGATCCCAATGGTAGTTCCAATAGTTTGTGCGCTTTCCAAAGTGATTGTATTGACTTTGTATTGAAGTAGACATTAGCAATTGAGTGTTGCAGGAACCATGGATCCGCAATCGCAAGAGTTGGTGCAAGGAATGCAAGGGATGTTGAATGAATTTTGAGAGATTAAGATGACCATGGAGACATTACAAAGTCAAGTGCAGATACTCAGGAACGATCAAGCCATGCAAGAAGAAGAGCCATCTCAAAACCCAGTACTTGCAACTGAAGTACTTGGAAAAGCACCTGTGCCTACAAACCCCATCAATGATGAAGCCACATTGCTACTCCGGATGAAGAAGACCTGCAACATTAAGCCTTACAAGGGCAACATATGATGGGAGTAGTGGAAAATTGAATCTTGAGAATGAATCAATATTTCTGATTGTTCTCAACAAAGATCACGGAGCATGTTGCAGGCGTGTTTACATGTGGGTACTTGACCGATAAAGCCCTCACATGTTGGCAGAGAGAAGGGAGGTCACGTAGACATCAATGCAAGAAGGATTGTTGAAGAATTTCCAATTGGTGGATTCTATGCAGATGGCTCAAACCCGACTATGGGGATTGAGATAGAAGAACAACATACAAGAGTATATGGAGGCATTTCTGGATCTACAAGTTGCAATAACCAACATGAGTCCACCAGAGGCCCTTGACAATTTCAAACGGGGCTTAAAGGAGCAAATTTGCCAAGAAGTCATGGTGCGAAATCCTTGCACGGTATTTGAAGCCATTGTTTGTGCATAGAGAATAGTAGGAGCATTGGGTAGAGGTGAAAGAGTAGTTCCACTCAACGTTATTGGGCAGAAATGCCACAATGGGTGGACCCGTACCAATGGAATTGTGCAACCTTTGATTTTGAGATCGAGGAGCACGACCACTTCAAGGAGAGCATGGACGGGTAGAAGAACAAAGAGAAGGAGTCCCACAAGGAGAAGGAACTCAAGGAGAACAACGCCATTGCTACAATTATGGCCGTATTTGGCACATACCTACCAATTGTTGCACTCATTTCCCTAGAGGCCCTCGGCCTTCATATAGGTGATCTTGGAACAATATGGAGAGGCACATTGAAGAGGAAGAGGTAGAAAACACTTTGGAAAGCAAAGATTACCAGTAAATGTACCTCATGGCCTTACTGGCTCAATAAGGAAGAAGAGAAGCAAGGGAAGGAAGAAGACTAATGTACAAAGATCCCGAAAGGCAACCTCACAATTGATTGTTGTGATTGGAGACCTAAAAGGCAATCAAGTGAGAGTATTTATCAATTCAGGAGCAACAAAGAATTTCTTATCTCGCTCTATTGCAATAATATTGGGAATGGATCTAGAGAGAGATAGGAGTGAAGAAGTAGAGTTGCCTAATGGGAAAACAGAGAGGATTGAATTGTTACCTAGACGGGTCACACTCTCTGTAGGAGAATATCGGGAAGTAATTGAGTGGCGAGTGATACAATTAGCTCGTTATGATGCAATCTTAGGCATGCCATGTATGGAGCATTACAACCCTATGGTAGATTGGAGGAAGAAAGTAGTGAGAACCTACGAATGGTCAATCATTGGGTGGTTAAAGAAAAATCATCCAGGCAAGATCCGCCTCTATGTGTCATAGGGACGCCAACTGTTTGTAAGATCGATAGATGTTTCATGGGTCTAATAAGAGAAGTCTAGAGTGCACAACTCAATAGAAAAATTCTTGAGAAATTGAAGGTTGTGGTGGATGGATTTCAAGATGTCTTTCCTGATGATCTACCCTCAAGATTACCACTAAAAGGAGAGTAGATCATAAAATTGAGACACTCCCGGGGAAGACACCTCCTTGTAAGGCCCCATATTGCCTATCACCTCATGAGTTGGAGGAGTGTAAGACTCAAATTGAGGAGATGTTGCAAAAGGGGTTCATCCAACCTAGCGTATCACCATATGGGGCTCTTGTCTTGTTTGTGAAGAAGAAGGATGGTCCAATGCGCATGTGCATTGACTATTGAGGTCTCAATCAACAAATAGTGAAGAACAAATACCCCTGACCTTGCATGGATGATCTGTTTGATCAACTCCATGGAGCAAGATACTTCACCAAATTGGACTTGCGGAGTGGTTACAATCAAATCTGAATTGCAGAGGAGGATGTGTACAAAACTGCCTTCCAAACAAGGTATGGCCACTTTGAGTATCTTGTGATGGCTTTTGGCCTCACCAATGCACCTGCCACTTTCATGAGTCTAATAAATGACATATGTTGTCCGTACTTGGATAAGTCTGTTATCATCTTCTTGGATCATATCTTAGTATACAGTAGCACAATGATGGAACACAAACAACATCTATGAGAGGTCCTCCAGATTCTAAGACATAATTGATTGTATGCCAAAATCTCAAAGTGCGAGTTTGGCAAGTCTAAAGTAGGCTACTTGGAGCATAGAGTAAGTGCAAAGGGCATTCAAGTATTGATGGATAAAATAGAGGTCATTCAAAAATAGAGTGCCCCAGAAGATGAGACTCAACTCAAGAGCTTCTTGGGATTGATGAGATTCTATCATAGATTTGTCAAGTGGACATGAGGAACCGCACAAGAGTTGGCCTTTCAAGAATTGAAAGCTACCTTGCTACATGCACCAATCTTGAAGTGGTATGACCCAAAACATCCAATCAAGTTGGCTATAGATGCATCAGGCGTAGCAATAAGAGCAGTCCTACAACCAGAGTGGCATGATAGATGGCATCCAATTGCATATTTCTCTCGAAAGTTGTTATCCACAGAGTGCAACTACCACACCATAGAATGAGAAGAGCTGGCCATTGTTCTGGCAACCAAGCATTGGAAGCACTATTTGGGCAAGAAAGCATTTGTAGTAGAGACAGACCATAAACTTCTAGTCTACCTCGAGACACAGAAGGATCTATCTTGTTGCCAAATATGGTAGGCAGAGTGGCAACAATGCTTCAACATGACAATCACCTACTTGGAAGGCAAGAAGCAACTTGTAGATGCATTCACTTGCATGCCAATGGCAAACAACTTGGTGGCAGAGGTTAAGAATAACCCTGAATTTTGGCTGGAGATTCTAGCTGCTACAAAAACTGATCCACATATTGAACAAGCACAATCATCCAAAGGCATCACTAACACCCAAGGACTCACCTTTTGTGATGGCAGATTATGGATCCCAAATGTTCCAAAATTATGCACCACCATTTTAGCGGAATGTCATGATTCAGCCATTGCAGGTCATGTCAGAGTGGACAAGACCTTGGATGCAATCCATTGCTATTACTATTGGCCTAAGATGAGCAACGACGTGATGGAATATGTGCACAATTGCCTACTTTGTCAAAAAAACAAAGCTTTCAATCAAGGTCTTACAGTGCTCCTTCAACCTCTCCCCACGCCTACCCAACGTTGGGAACAAGTGAGTATGGATCTTGTTTGTGAATTAGCTAAGACCACCTCAAGGTTTGACTCTATCGTGGTCTTTGTGGACCGGCTCAGCAAAATGATTCCTGTACGCCCTACCACCAAGGATGTGCCCGCTCCACAACTAGCTCAATTACCCTTAGATGCAGTCTTCTCTCACCATGGCTTGTCTAGAGTACTTATCACTGATAGAGGCACTCAATTCACCAAATTTTTTTGGCAAACACTCTTTGGTTTCTTCAAAACCAAGTTGGCCATGTCCACAACTTACTACCCACAAACATATGGCCAAACAGAGTGAGCTAATCGCACAATTGAAGACATGTTACGTGGCTTCACCTTAGAAGAGCAAGACAGGTGGGACACCCTACTCCCGTTGGTGGAATCCACTTACAACAATTCAGTGAATGCATCCATCCAATTCACTCCATTCTTCCTCATGTATGGTGAGCATCCATTCATACCTTCTAGCTTGATGAAGATCCCTCCAGTGGCCACCAAAGTCAATGCAATCAACACGTTTGTATCTAGAATCCAACAAGGTGTGGAGAGCGCCAAGCACAAATTATAGATTACACAAATTTGACACAAGCAGTATGCTGATTCACACAATAGGCACATGGAGTTCAATGTAAAGGATCAAGTGTGGCTATCAACAACCAACCTCACATAAGTTGGACCTCGTAAGCTTAGACCTCATTTTATTGGGCCTTTCTTGATTCTTCGTTGCGTCGGCACTCTGGCCTATCACCTTGAGCTACCACCACACATGAAGAACCATCCTGTGTTCCATGTTTCCCTACTTTGCAAATATGCTCCTCGCTCAAGCCAAGGTCATTCCACCCAGGACATTTGACCTTGTCCGACACTCATTGATGGCATAGAGGAATATGAAGTGGAGCGTATTCTCCAAAAATGCATGTGTGGTACTCGCCATCTGTGGGTGGACTATCTAGTATAGTGGAAAGGTTACCCCCTCTATGAAGCAACCTGGGAGCCCTTTGCCAATTTGACACATGCACCGGTGTTGGTGCAAGGATTTGAGCAACAATTGCACAATGAGGACATTATGTCTTAAAAGGAGGGAGGTCTGTAATACCAAGAGCTAGCCATATGATCTAGATGTGAAATTTGGTTTGGTAACATCTAGAATGATGTTATACATGATGGTAAAAATAGATCAGATAGAAGTATCACCAAAAGAGTACTTCTACTAATAGGGTAGAAACCGAAATAGACTTGAGAACCTTAGAACCAATAGCTAGACATATGATTTAAAGGTGAGAATTGGTTTGGTAACATCTGGAAGGATGTTACACATGATGGACTAAATAGATCAGAAAGAGGTATCACCTAAAGGGGACTTCTACTAATAGAGTAGGAACCAAAATATGCCTAAAATCTTTGAAGGCAATTTGGAAAGCCTAAATGGATGAATTAGACCTCAAAAATGTGCAGATTCCCCCCCCCCTCCACATGGAAGAAAGGTTGACCTTCTCTCCTCCCCGGTTTGTCTCGTCAAGAGCTTTCCAATGGTACCTTACTCACATGATTCTGAATCTTATAGGAAGATTCCCTAAAAGATTCCCTAAAAGCTTGTTTGACAACCAGATAGGACCTAGACCAACATATCACACATCCAAGTAAGTAATCCAAGGATGGAGCTTGCTGACATGTCACCTATTTGTGTGCCTCATCCTATGGTGGAGCTTCCTTGGAGGAGATCCTCTTTGTCTCTATAATAAAGAGAAGGTGCTCCTTTGGAGCATCGAATGTTGAGTGTGTAATTTGTGTTTCTCCTTCTTCTCTTGTCCTCAAAGTATTACACCTTCCCAATCTTGAAGGTAACAAGATGCGAGGTACAGAATGCAGAACCCTTTCTACCATCCTCCATCATCAATCTATTTCTAATTATTGGTTTGATAGGAATACCCAATTCCTTTGCTACTTGCATAAACATGCAATTCTTTGAACTTCCAAAATCAACAAAAATCCTACAACCCCAATTAGATATCATACCTTGCAAGTGAAGTTAACTTGCATAGGTCAAGCCTTTAATCCCATTGGAACTAATCAAGTTCCCAATAGGTGACTTGAAATCTCCTATTGGGATTCCTCATTTCTTGATCATTCTATTCCACAAACTCCATTTGGGCGACTTGTTGAGGTCGCCCATTCCTAAGTGGACATTCAGCAATCTGCTATTGGGATTCCTTGTTTCCTTGATCATTTTGTTCCACAAACTCCATTTGGGTGACTTGTTGAGGTCGCCCATTCCTAAGTGGACATTCAACAATGCGAGGTCCAACTTGGCAACAATAAAAATAACCACTATTTTGTCATAATCTTTGTCTATTCATTGTACCAAGCCATCTCCATTAGATAGCATACATCTCCATTGGTGCTAGTTCCTCCACCTATGTGTACTATATTGGTAGGCTTTGTGTAGGTCAAGGTTGAGACCAAATTGCCACAACCAAGGAATCGAAGTGCTTAGCCAATTGCATGGCTTCTTCTAAGTTTTGTGATTCCCGCATGGTCACCTCCAATTTGGTTCTTGACTTCAATCCCCTCACAAATTGATCCAAAACTTCACCTTCTTGTATATTCAGAATCTACATGATGATATTTTGAAATTACGTGATGTAGCTCATAGAACCAATTTGCTACAACTTTGCCAATTTATCTTGTGAGGCTTAGGTGGCATATATAGTTTGAAATCGACCAAGTATTGCATCCTTGAATTCTGCACATGTCAAGATTGGTGCAATAATCTATTGTTTAGCTTGCTCCACTCGGAACATTACCAAAGTTTTTCCACACCATCCAATTGGCTAAAAGCAAAGAGAATTCATTTTTGTTCATCTTGAAGATTAGTAGCTTCAAAGTAACATTCATAATCAAACACAAAATTCTCCACTATACACAAAAGATTCTTGCCTTCAAACACCTTGGTTTTTGGAAATTGGATTTGATCTTCTACATCTTGAAGTGATGCTCTCTCTATGTGTTCTTGTCATTGTTGGTCTTGTTCATCCAACAATCAAGTATAGGTGCTCAATTTGTTGTTGCATAGCAATAATAACGTCTGGTATTGTTTCCATGGTTACTACTCTATCTTACTACTCCCAATTTATCTAATTTATTAACACATCATTCAAGTAGCAAGTCCATCATTCTCCATAAGTTACAGTTTGAAGTATCAAGGGTTCCTCAAACAAGGTGATCATATGCACAAAATTCTACCCAAAGTGCAAGGTGAATTTTGTGAAATGATGTTTGTGTAATACTTGGACACAAAAATGCTAATGATTTGGTGGATGTAGATTTGGTGATTCATCAATTCCATCCATCCTATTCCTACTCTTATACCAATGTAAAGTCCAAGATCAAGGAGAGAAATAGGAGAATGGAACCTCACATTGGGACATTTGAATGAAGGAAAACTCCCAATGCCTAGTATGAGCTTTGGCTCTTGTATTTATAGGGAGCATACAAGGCCCTTGAGAAGCTTCTCAAGAAGCTCCCTTGAGCCGCTTTCTTGGAGTGCAAGTCAAGTTAACAGGGAAGCTTCTCAAGAAGCTTCATTCTAGAAGTTGCTCACTTGGCGTGCAAGCTAAGCTAGTTGGAAGCTTCTAGAAGCTTTCTTCTACAAACTACCTACTTGGGGTGCAAGCTAAGCTAGCTGGAAAGCTTCCCAAGAAGCTTCTTAGATACTTCTAGAATATTCTAGGCTAATTTGTCTTATTTGCTACTTTTTTAGCCCTACTAACTTTGTCGCTAAACTGCATATTGTTACATAGATGATGAGCAGAAGCAATTCTTTGACATTTTTGTCAAGGTAACTAAGCTAATTCTTTACATATTGATGTTCAATCAACATTGTTGCAATTTGATATTGATAAAGAGAGTATTGAAATTATCATTGATTGGTTGTTGTGCACAAAGAAATTTGGAACAATGGCTCTTCTAATGCCATGTCTATATTTTCTTTTGAAGAGGTAACTCAAGTATATACTTATTGTGAAACAAGTGAAGCAATATGAACTTGCAACTCATTTTCTAGACCAAGGCCTCTCATTCTACATGGCCACATCTGCTAAGTAAGATGCAAAGGGTATCACAAATTACACCCAATTAGGTCATTGTCCTAAAAGCGTTGTGGCCATACCCATTTGTAATGTTTGTGCAATCACTTACCAATGCATCTTTGTTTTGTTGTCTTAGTATTGGACTTTCGTAGTTGCAATAGATGGCTCATGTTGTCAAAGCACATCATACATTGATATGTATTTGTTTGTGCTTTCAAGGCAAACTTTACAATTATAATCACATTGGTATTCCATTTTCTGGTAGCCACATCGGAAGTGCAATGTTTGACTTATGTGAGATCATATTTGACACGTTGTGCAAAACTTGAAATTGAAAATCATCACATGCTTAAAAAATGGTGTTGTAGACATGAATGACTATATGTCTAGTCTTATGACACACCTTTCTAAAGTTTCACATGCATACTTTGTTCAAAATTGATGTGCTTTATATCAAGTTGATTTGGTGATATAGCCAAAACATCAATAATGGACAATTTTACCACACTTTGATTGGTATGATTTCTCACCCTCATTGTTAGAAGTTACTAATCTATCATCTGAAATTGATGTGCCTGACACTTTTTGGAACTCATTGGACTTCCATCTCTTGAGTGTCTTCTTATCTTTTAATTCATCAAAAAAAGTTCTTGAACATTATGAATTGTTGAATATCAAAAGATGCAACCACTAGCCAATATTGACATTGTTGACATTCCTCGTGGCATTCAATATCATGCGGTAGACATCAATGAAATAGTTGATCATCTACAAGGAAAGCAAGCCTTATTGAGACAAAAATCATTGGAGATTGAAGAATGCATCATTCAAATAAAAATGCTAGCCCTTATGGAGATTGCTATGGATGGAAAAGATGTTGACAATTTTGACAAATTCATTTGTGACAAAGAGTCTTTGATATTCCAAAGAAGACTTAAAATGCTTTTTGTCAAATAAATGTAATACCAATAGCTAGACATATTACCTTAAGGTGTAAATTGGCTTAGTAACATCTAGAAGGATGTTATACATAGTGGACTAAGTAGATCATATAGAGATATCACCAAGAGAGTAATTCCACTAATAGGGTAGGAGCCAAAAACACCTTGAACACTTTAGAGCTAATTTTGGAGGCCTAAATGGATGAATTAATCCTCAAAATAATAGGATGGTTCACCCCATCCTATTGGCCTTAGAGCTTACCTCCTCCTAGTATTTATCTTGTCAAGAGGTGTCCAACAATACTTCACCCATGTGATTCTGAGCTTCATATAAGAAGATTTCCTAAAGATTCCCTTTGGTCAAATTTGACCAACCAAATAGGATAAGGACCAACATGTCACCCATCCATGCAACTAATATAAGGGTGGATCTTGTTGACATATCACTAATCCATATATCTGATCCAAGGGTGGAGCTTCCTTTGAGAGGATACTCTTTGCTATATGATCAAGACAAAGTGCTCCTTTGGAGCATCAAAGTATTGAGTTTTGAAGCTTTGTGTTGCCTCTCTTGTGTTTCTCTTGGGGTTTCTCTTATCCTCAAAACATTACAATGGTATCAAAGCAAGTTTTTGAGTCCAAGAAAGTAGATCACCCTTCTTGGAGGAACACGGGCTACATAGATTAAGTAATTTTGAGGGAGAAAATGTTGTGCAATTGATAGATTGGAGGTGGTGTTTGAGAGAGAGGATGGGATAGAGGCACCTAGAGGAAAATTTCTTGTGCCTCACTTTTTGTTCTTGAATCCATTCCACATCAAGATTATGTACATCCAATATGAGCAAGTGAAAGTATATCTAATTTATCATTTTTTGGAGCAAAATTCATGGATATAGTGATGAATTCACCAAACCCGGTGATTCTACCTGTGGTGATATATGATAGAGAGTGGAATTTGATAATATACATTCTTTTATGATGTGATGGATCTAAATATACCAAATTCTCTCTCTTTCATCATGCAAGTAGAAATCTATTATGTGGTTAGACCAAAAGGGATATTTAGGGATTTCATAGTGTATAATTTAGGTGAGGAATATCATCAGCAAGTGATAGCCTTTGAGGTCCCAATGGTAGTCCCAATAGTCTTTGCTTCCTCTCAATTGATCATATTAACCCTTTGTTGAAGGAGGAAATATAATTGAGTGTTTATAGTGCATACAAATCATGGAGCCGTACTTGTAAGATCTGATGCAAGGAATGAAAGGGATGTTGAACAAGTTTTGGAAGATCAAGATGACCATGAAGGCATTTCAAAGTCAAGTACATACCTTCAAGAATGATCAGGCAATGCAAGGAGTGAAACCATCACAAAACCTGATACCAATGGCCAAAGTAATTGGAGAGTCACTCATGCCGATGACACCAACCCTGGTCAACAATGAAGCCACATTGTCATTCTGGATAAAGAAGACGTGCAACACAAGCCTTACAAGGGATAGTGTTCTATTAGAGTAGTGGAAAATTTGATTTCAAGAATAAATCAATACTTTTGATTGTTCATAATTAAGATCACCGACCGTTACGCAAGCATGTTTGCATGTGGGTATCTGATAGATAAAGTACTCACATAGTATGATGCTTGGGAGAAATCAATGTCGGCAAAAGGAAGAGAGATCATTTGGATGGCAATGCAAGAATGGTTGTTGAAGAATTCCATATCCATGGATTCAATGTGGATAGCCCAAACCCCACTATGGGAGTTGACACAAAAGAATAACATACAAGAGTATGTGGAGGCATTTCTTGATTGACAAGTCATACTAATTGATATGAGTCTAGCAAATGCTCTTGATAATTTCAAACAAGAGTTACAAGAGTGAATTTGCCAAGAGGTAATAGTACAAAGTCATTGCATAGTTTTTGAAGCCATTGCCTACACTCAAAGAATAGCATGGGTGCTTGGAGAAGGTGAAGAATTAGTCCTTACTCAATACTATCAGCTTGAAACACCATACTTTGGTGGACCAGCTCTTATGGAATTATGCAAAATTAGGTTCTAAGATTGAGGAGCATGTCCACTCCAAGAAGAATAAGGACAGGTCAAAGAAAGGAGAGATGGAGTCCCACAAGGAGAAGGGGCTCAAGTAGAACAACAATGTTGTTACAATTGGAACTAAGTTGAGCACATAGCCATCAATTGTTGTACTTGTTTTCTTAGAGGCTCTTGACCTCCATACATGCATTTTTTGAACAACATGGAGAGACAAATTGAAGTGGAGGATGTTGAAATCACATGAAAAAACAAAGATCACCAATAAATGTACCTTGTGGCCTTACTGGCTCAATGGATAAAAGTAAACAAAGTGGGAAGAAGAAAACAAGTATGCAAAGGTGAAGGAAGACAAACATACAACTAATTGTCATAAATGGAGTACTAGAAGGCAATCAAGTGAGAGAATTGATAGACCTCTAAGCAATAGAGAATTCTTATCTTGCTTTGTTGTAATAAGGTTAGAGATGAATTAGTGAAGGATGAGAATGATGAAGTATAGTTACCAAATGGTCAAATAGAGTGGATTGAGCTATTACCTAGAGAGGTAGCACTCTCTAAAAAAGAGTATCAAAAAGCAATTGAGTGGTGAGTGATATAGTTAGCTCGTTATGATGCAATCTTAGGCATGTCATGGATGGAGCACTAAAGCCCCACAATTGATTGGAGAAAGAAAGTAGTGAGAACTAGCCAATGGAAGATCTTTGAGGTTAAAGAAAGATCAAAAAGACAAGAACTACCTCTCTATATAATAGGAAAAACATTTATCAATAATGTAACAATATGGAGTTTAATGATTAAGTAGTTAGGACTGATGAGTAGCAAATAGGAAAAATTAGCCTAGAATATTCCAAAAGTATCTAGAAAGCTTCTTGGGAAGTTTCCCAACTAGCTTAGCTTCCATGCTAAGTAAGCAACTTCTAGAAGGAAACTTCTTGAGAAGTTTCTTGGTTAACTTGGCTTACACTCCAAGAAAGCGGTTTAAGGAAGCTTCTTCAAAAGCTTCTCAAGGCCTTTTATTCTCCTTATAAATACTAAAGCTGAAGCTCATGCTATGCATTTGGAGCTTCCCTCATTCAAGTGTCCTAATATGATCTTCCATTCTCCTATTTCTCTCCTTGGTCTTGGATCTTTTACATTCTGATAAGAGCAAGAATGGGATGGATGAAATTAATGGACCACCAAAACCATTTCTGCCAAAGTATAAGAATTTTTGTGTCTGGATATTACCCAAGCATCACTTCACATAGTTCACCACCTCACATTTTGGGCAGAATGTTTTGAATGCAATCACCTTGTCCAAAGAACCTTTGATACTTCCGATTGTAATTGATAGAGAATGGTGGACATGGTACATCTATGTGTTAGTAAATTAGATAAATTTAGGTAGTGTGATAAAGTAGTAGCTGTGGCGGCGATGCCTAAGGTTATCATTGTTGTGCAATAAAAAATTGAGCACCTTACTTGATTGTTTGATGAACAAGACCAACAGCAACAAGAGCACGTAAAGAGAGCACCATTTCAAGAAGGAGAAGACCAAATCCAAAATCCAAAACCCAATGTATTTGATGGCAAGAATCTCCCAAGCAAAGTGAAGAATTTTTTTTTGACTATGAATGTTATTTTGAGGCTGAAAATCTTCAAGATGAACGGAAACAAATTCTCTTATCTTCAAGCCAATTGGACGGAGCAACAAAACCATGGTGGGGATTCCAAGTAGATCAAGCTGAAAGGAAGTTTGTTGCACCAATCTTTACATTGGAAGAATTCAACGGTGCAATAATTGGGAAATTCCAACTGATCAATGCCACACGAGTTGTATGAGATAAGTTGGCAGAGTTGAAGTAGGTTGGTTTTGTAAGAAGCTACATCACACAATTCCATAACACCATTATGAAAATTATAGATATAATGGATAGTGAAGCTCCAGATCAATTTTTGAGGAGCTTGAAGTCATGAACCAAATTAGAAGTGACTATGCAAGAGCCAAGATACTTAGAAGAAGCCATGCAACTAGTAGAGCACTTAGTTTCCTTGGTTGTGACAACTTGGTTTTGACCTCAACCTTCACAAAACCAACTAGCACATTACACACAAATGGAGGAGCCAATACCAATGGAGATTGATGTCATCTAAAAAAGACCACATGGTACAATGCATTGAGAAAGATTGCAGCAAAATGGTGGTTGCTTTTTTTGTTGCCAAATTGGACATCGCATTGCTAAATGTCCACTCAAGAATAGGCAATCTTGATAAATCACCCAAATGGAAATTGTGGAGCAGAATGATTAAGAAAACAAGGAATCCTAGTAGGAGATTTTGAGCCACCTATTGAGAACTTGATTAGTTTGAAAAGGATCAAAGGCTCAACCTATACAAGTTTGCTTCACTTGCAAGGTATAGTATCTGATAATGGTTGTAGGATTTTAGTTGATTTTGAAGTTGAGAGAATTGAATGTTTGTGCAATTAGTAAAGGAATTGAGTATTCTTATCAAGCCAATAATTGGAAGTAGATTGATGATGGCGGATGGTACAAAGGGTTCTATAACACCCATTTGTGCATGTGTGTGGTAATGTGATATTTAGCTTGGTATTACAAGTACTTGAGAGATATTATCTATATAGAGATAAAGGATAGTTCTACATTAGTCATGATTAGCCAAAGTTAGTCAAAGCTAAGAAAGAGAAGACCTTACTTTAGAGGAACTGGAAAAGATGAGCACCACAATTTTGTATTCTAGTGTGTTGACTTGGTATTATTCCTAGGTGTTTGGCTTTGAGAAAAGAGTTGAGAACTCTTGGGCTTGCAAGCCTTTTTGTTTTGGATTCTTCTATAGTCCAAGGATAGCACATGTGAAGAAATCCTTGACTTAGTGGGTGGGTCAAGACAAGATTACATGCTTAGTGGAATATGCCCATGTGGATGGATATTCCTTTATACTTTTTGACTGACTTGACTTTTAGCCTCGTAACTTGAGTTACTCTAGTAATTAGTAACTTTGGTACGTAACTATTTCACAACTATATAAACAAGGGGTGAGGAAGTACTCGTCATCCTTTCATTTGCAACTATCTCTCTCTCATTGAGTTCTCTAGTGAGCAATGTCTTGAGTATTGGAGTGTTAGCCTTGGAGGACTATGATAGAGTTGGTGTTTTTTGCCTTCTTAGTCGATGGTGCGGTACCATAATAGCCATCAGAGGTTCATCTTGAGTGAAAGACAAGCCGGCTCACATTTTTGGTTATGTTGTCGGGACCTCTCTAGAAGGCAAGATAATGTTATGCATACAATTCTATTCCTAATCCTACAATTCTAGACAAAAGGAGGGTATGAGAGCTCACTTGGAGAGAACTATAGGGGAGGAGAAGGCTAAACTTACATCAGAGAATTTGGACCCATTTGTATACCATGTAGTTCATTATGATGTCTTTGAGGTGATTTTTTACATCTTGTACACTTGAGAGGATTTGAAGAGATTGTGTGAGGTGGATTGCAGATTTTGTGGATTAAGGTGATTTTGGGCAAAATCTCAAGTTTGGGATCTTGACTTGAAATTTCTACATATGATATCTTGGATTATCTTTCATTTACCATACTTGAAATTATTGTGAGAGCTACTATGTGTATTGGGCTTGAAGTTTTGAAAGTTGATAGGGTAAACTACTCCCTCAACTGCATGTTCTCTAGAAAATTGTATAGAGTCTACCATTTCTTCAATTTTTAGTGTATTGTGATGAAACCTCTAAGGAAAATTCAGTACAATTTATTCTACCTATTGACACAAAGTTTTGACGGAGATCATTCTTGAGCAAAGAGTTATAAGTTTTTTAAGTGAAAGGGGTGGTTTTCAGACCAAATCTGATATATGTGTGTTAAATAGAAAGATGCTTAGGCAAAATGTCTCAATGAAAAAATCTAAAATTTTGCAAGGAGGGACATCCTAGAGTGGTTATCAAGTGTAAAAAATTTAAGAGGACTGAGATATACCAGTTGAGAGATTTGATTGACATTATGAGGAAGTGTCAATTCTATAGAGTTTAGATTTCATGCATGAGGACTGTGAGAGCAACAAAAAGCATGTTTGAGTGTTTAGATTCATATGGGGAACATGGAGGGTCATCAAGAGTGGAAATTGAGGCTATGCAAGGTTCCCCAAGAGTTTGAGGTGATTAAAGGGGTGGATTTGAGGAGAAGAGAGTTTAAAATAGAATTTGAAGAGAGTGTTGAGAGGATCCAAGAACCTACACCACTTGGAGGAAAGAGTGAGTCTAAGTGCTTTTTATGTGGAGAGAAGGGACATAAGGCACGTTCATGTCCATTGACTTTTGAGAGCAAAAGATTGAGAGCAAGGAGAGACTTACTTGACTTGGGTTTGCATGTTTGACCTTCTTCACCAAGATTGGGAGGGAGAAGATCTAAGACCAAGGAGTTGTGTGAGGTTTGTGGAGTGAAAAGACTTCCAAAAGGACATGAGTGTAGTGGAGTAAAAACACTTTTGGAGACTTTGGTGAAGGATCTTGGAGAGAGTCTTAGTACAACCACAGAAATACTACCATTTTTGTCAGCTAGTTCTCAAGATTAGTGATGGAGATAATCTTTCAACTTATGGATAAACTATCCATGAGGGTTCAATTAATATGCACTCAAGGATTTGATGTTGCTATAGAAATCTTGGAGCAACTTGAACCTTTTGTGTTCCCTATGGTGGATTACTCTCAAATGTTGTTAGTCATATATATACTCTATTAGTTATAGACTGAGAAAAAAGAAAAAAGAAAAGAAAATTGAGAGAAAAGAAAGATAGTGAGGGGTCAAGACGGAGAAACTTCCAATTTTCTTTGGCAAGGATAGAGAAGATGTGGAGGTCTTTGTGAGAGACTTCAAGAGAGCTTGCATAGGAAACAATGAGAGGAGGAAGAATGAGTGGGCCTCATTATTACTCGATTTCTTTGAGGATGCAACACTTACATGGTATGAGTTAGAATACCAAAAGAGAGAGAGGAGAGATAGGAAAGAAGAGTCTTAGGAGAGTTTGATTTCAATACTCATTGAGAACTTTCTTCCAGATAAGAATTATGAGAGATTGATGAGTGAAATTACCTTTTTCAAGCAAGGAGATCGAGAGAAAGTGGGAGTCTATGTGGAAAGAGTATGAAAGTTAGAGTTCAGATTTTGCATAGTATTGAGGCAAGGTGAGGATGATGTGGAGACTACTATGATTGGCAGAGGGGCCATGCTCACCAAGAATTTTGTGGGAGATTGAGACCACAAATTAGAAGCAATGTGAGATATGAGAAACCTTCATCCAAGGTTGAAGCTAACAAAATTGCAATTCATATGGAAGTGAGTTTGGGAGAAGAGAGAAGTAGATAAGCATTTAGGGAGAGGGCCTAAGAGTTATGGAAACTATACATATAGAGGAGGCCAACCAGCCAACCAGCCAACAATTTCAATGAAAGAAATTGTTTAGGTTGTGGAGGAAGAGGCCACATCCAATGGAATTGCCCAAATTCCACTTACCATGGAGGAAGGAGTTATAAGGGAGCCAATAGAGGGAAAGAGGGAGGTAGTGAAACCCAAGTGGCTCCTATCCAAAAAGGTAAAGGGATAACATCTATAGATGTGGTTTAGAGCAAGTATAAGAAGAGAGAGTGCTTAAACTCCAAGGGTCTTAATTTGGAGCTTTTGGCACAAGGAAGAAGAGCGCTCATTTTGCAAAGGATGTACACTCTTCTCAAGGATTTACTCCTAGCTAAGATACTCCTATGCCTACTAGGAGCACTCACACAAGCACTTCAACACCATCAACAACAAAGACTCCAAGGAAGAAGTTGGGGATGGAGTACTTCTTGATATCAAAGTAACAATGGAACTACAATGTCTCGAAGGATATTGGTAGTCACAAGGCTAACATCATAGTTGGCAAATTGATTGCTTTGAACCCTACCTTGTGAAAGGAGCTTAGAGGTGGTTTGAGTTCTACAAGGAGCAAGAGGAAGAAGAAAGCAAAAGCTCCAATAGCAATGAGTGTGTTGGATGCCAAACCGGCACCATGGGAGGCTTGTGAATACGCCTCCAAGATTGATGTGAGAGTGAATGGTCCCAACATCAAAGATGCATTGGTTGATAAAGGATCAGCAATGAATGTCATGTCAGAAAGGTTGATGAAGAATTTGGGTATGATACCCTCCAAAACTTCAACATTTGTGGTGAGTATGGCAAACAAACAACAAGTTCAACCAATAGGGGTGATGGATAAGGTGGTAGTTTCAGTTATGGGAGTTCAAAATCTCATGACTTTCCAAGTCTTGAAGGATTTAACTATGACTCACTTCTTGGGAGGCTATGGTTGAGAGCAACATGCACAATTGATAAATGACACAAAGGTAACTTGAGGATTGGACCATCAAACCATAGAGTCACAGTTCATGTGACTAACATCACCAATGCTTCACATTCAAATACACCATCTTTTGATTATTGGGAATCAAATTCTGAAGAAAGAGCTTCAGGTGTGGACACAAGCATGGAATAGGAGACTTCCATGGAGGAGGATGAATCTTAATCTGATTTAGATGTGTATCCCTTGTGTTCTATGGATTTTGCACCTAAGCTAAAGGTTTTGAAGGACCCAAATAAATCATTATTGACACTTGAGGAGATAGAGAGGAGGTAATCTACCCTCAAGTATGGTCCAAATGTTACCAAGGAGGAGAAGGTGAGATTTGAGGAGATTTTCTGCAAGTTAATTCATGTGTTTGCTTTCAATTACAAGGATCTGAAGGAAGTCACCTTGGAGGAGCACAAGATTGAGGTGGAGTCACATGCAAGACCAATCCGCCAAAAGCAACATTGCATTAGCACACCAATAGCTTTGGTTGTGAAGAAGGAGATTGATAAGCTCAAGATGGTTGGATTTATCTTGGAGGTGGAGAATTTAGAATGGGTGTTTCCTATTGTGATTGTGAAGAAAAAGAATGGTAAGCTTTGAGTATGTGTGGACTATAAAAAGCTCAATGTTATTACCAAGAAGGACTACTACTCATTACCATTCATTGACAAGATCTTGGAGGAGGTTGTAGGTCATGAGAGATATAGTTTTGGAGATGGTTATAGTGGATATAACTAAATCAAGATTGCATTAGAGCATCAACAACTCACCACACCTACCACACCTTGGGGAACTCCAGGTCATTTCTTTATGAATCCATTATCACTAGGTTTGGATGCCCTTTGGAGTTGGTTTCTAATAGAGGAGGAGAATTTATAGGAAGGATCACTACAGCCATACTACAACATTTCTCTATCATACATAAAGTAACTACATCCTATAAGCCAAATTCTAATGGCTTGGTAGAGAGAGCCAATCAGACCTTGTGCATGATGTTGGCCAAAGATGCAAATATGGAGGGGATTAAATATCATTGGGATGAGAGGATTCATGAATTTTTATGGATGTATAGGACAACCATGAAGACTTCCACCATATATCCTCCGTTTCAATTGGTATATGGTATTGAGTCTTCCCTACCTAGTCACTTTGATCTTCCTACCTTCCAAAGCATTCATATAAGATTGAAGAAAGCACAAGGAGGTGATGCAAAGAAGTCAAAGAAAGATCAACTCATGGAGTTGGAAGAGGCAAGAGCAGTTGCTATGGTTCGAGTGGAGCAAGCTCAAAGGAAAAAAAAAAGAGCTATGACTAGAGGCAACACAAGAAGAAGGTGGAGCCTTTCAAACAAGGTGATTGGGTAATGTTGTTTGATTCCATTTGATTCAAGAGAGTGCAAAAGAAGTTTTTGCCTAAGTACTTTGGACCTTTCATAGTGGAGAAGGTGCAAGGCAATTACACCTATGATCTCAAGGAGTTGGGAGGAAGATACTTTGATAGGATTAACCATGATAAGTTGAAGATATATCATAGAAGGTAGAGAGACCTTTAGTTTGAGGACAAAGTGAAAACTTAGTCCAAGGGTAAAGGCAACACCCATTTGTGCATGTGTGTGGTATTATGATATTTAGCTTGGTATTACAAATATTTGAGAGATGTTATGTGTATAGAGATAAGGGATGGTTCTACATAAGTCATGATTAGCTTAAGTTAGTCATAGCTAAGATAGAGTGGACCTTAATTTTGAGTAAGTAGAAAAGATGAGCACCACTATTTTGGATTCTAGTGTATTGACTTGGTATTATTCCTAGGTGTTTGGCTTTGAGGAAAGAGTTGAGAACACTTGGGCCTGCAAGCCTTTTTGTTTTGGATTCTTCTATAGTCCAAGGATAGCCCATGTGAAGGAATCATTGACTTAGTGGTTAGGTCAAGATAAGATCACATGCTTAGTGGAATATGCCCATGTGGATGGATATTCCTTTATACTTTTTGACTTTACTTGACTTTTAGCCTAGTAACTTGAGTTATTGTAGTAATTAGTAACTTTGGTGCATAACTATTTCACAAGTATATAAACAAGGGGTGAGGAGGTTATCATCATCCTTTCATTTGCAACTATCTCTCTCTCATTGAGTTCTCTAGTGAACAATGTCTTGAGTCTTGGAGTGTGAGCCTTGGAAGAGTATGATGGAGTTGGGGTTCTTTGCTTTCTTTTTCCATGGTGCATTACCAAAATAGCCATCAGAGGTTCATCATGAGTGAGAGATAGGCCCGCTCATAGACCTCATCAATGCACCAAACATTCTCATGAGTTTGATGAATGATATATTTCATCCATACTTGGATAAATTTGTGATCATTTTCCTAGATGACATCTTAGTCTATAGCAAGATGATGATGGAGCACAAGCAATGTCTATGAGAAGTCCTTCTGATTCTGCAACAAAATCAATTGTATGCCAAAACCTAAAAGTGTGAGTTTTGCAAGTAAAAAGTAGACTACTTGGGGCATAGAGTTAGTGCAAAAGGTATCCAAGTGTTAACATATAAAATAGAGATCAATTAGAAATGGGGTGCTCCAAGGGATTGAGAAGGTTCTATCATCAATTTTTCAAGGACTTCTCCAAGGTTACTCAACCTCTAACAATATACTTGACAAGAGGAAGAAGTGGATGTGGGGAAACACACAAGGATTGGCCTTTAAGAATTGAAAGATGCATTACTACATACACCAATATTGAATTGGTATGATCCAAAATGTCCAATCAAGTTAGCTATATATGCATCAAACATTGGAATAGGAGCAATCTTACAACAAGATGGAATGACTGATGACACCTTATTGTATATTTCTATCAAAAGTTGTTATTGGTAAAATGTTACTATTAGTTAGACATATTTTCTAGAGGTGAAATTTGGCTTGGTAATATCTGGAAGGATGTTATATATGATAAAATAAGTAGATTAGATAGAATTTTCACCAAAAAATTGCTTCCACTAATAAGGTAGGAGCCAAAATCACCCTAAAAACTTCAAAGTTAATTTTGGAGGCTTAAATGAACAAATTAGGCATAAAAATGATATATTTTCTACCCTACAGGAGAAAAGGCTTGCTTTCTCCCCCCCTCAGTTCATCTCAATGGGAGCTTTCTAACAATACCTCACCCATGCAATGCAAAGCTCCCTACAAGAAGATTTTTTTAAGATTCTCTTTGGTCAAACTTGTTTGACCAACCAAATAGGACAAGAACCAACACGTCATTTATTGATGCAACTAATCTAAGGGAGGAGCTTGAAGGCATGTAAACAATCTCTATATTTGATCAAGGGGTGGAGGTCCTTTGAGGGAATCCTTTATGTGATATAATAAAGACAAGCTGCTCCTTTAGGGCATCAAATTATTGAATGTGAAGCTTTGTGTTTCTTTTCATATGTTTCTCTTGAAGGTTCTCCTATTAAAATAGTTTTAGATTAGAATCCAAGGGAGTGGATCACCCCTCTTGAAAGAACATGAGCTATCAAGATTGAGTAATTTCGAGGGGAGAAATCATAGTGCAATCAATAAATTAGGAGTGTTTTAGAGAGAGAATGTGATAGAGACTCCTAGAGGAAAATTTCCTACACCCCACTTTTTGTTCTTGAATACGTTCCATATCAAGATTATGTACATACAATGTGAGGAAGTGAGAGTATATCTTGTTTATCATTTCAGAAAAAAGTTTATGGATATAGTGATGAATTCACCAAACCTGATGATTCTAATTTGGTGATATACAATAGATAGAGAGTGAGATTTGACAATTTACATCCTCTTATGATGCAATGGATCTGAATGTACACAATCCTTTCCCTTTCCACACTAAAGTAGAAATCCATTATGTGATTAGACCAAAAGTGATGTTTAGTGATTTTGTAATATGCAATTTTGGTGAGGAATCCTATCAATGAGTGATACCTTTTGAAGTCCCAATGGTAGTCCCAATAGTCTAGGCCCCCTCTTGAGTGATCATATTAACTTTCTATTGAAGAGAAAGTAGCAATTGAGCATTTACTATATGATGAATCATGGATCTATAGTTTCAGGATCTGATGCAAGGAATGCAATGGATATTCAACAAGTTTTGGGAGATCAAGATGACAATAAAGGCATTACAAAGTCAAGTATATACATTAGGAATTGTCCCAAACCCCATTACCAACAGCCAAACTACTTGGAGAATCATTCCTGCAAATGACATTGGTCAACAATAAAGCCCCATTTTTACTAAGGATGAAGAAGACATGCAACATTGACCCTAAGGAACAACATTCCATGGAAGTAGTGGAATGTTGGATGCAAGAATGAATTGATGTTTTCAATTATTCATAATTAAGATCACCAATCATTCCAAAGGTGTGTTTACATGTGAGTATGTGATCAATAAATCCCTCATATGGTATGATGCTTGTGAACAATCAATTTTGGTAGAAGGAAGAGAGATCACTTGGATGGAAATGCAAGAAGTGCTACTAAAGAATTTTAATCCGTGGATTCTATGTAGGTGGCTCAAACCTGACTATGGGCGTTGAAGCAAAAATATAGCATACAAGAATACATGGAGGCATTTCTTGATTTGGAGGTTGTGATAATTGATATGAGTCCAATAGAAGCTTTGGACAATTTCAAATGAGGGCTTAAAGAGCAAATTTGACAAGAAGTAATGGTACAAAACCCTCACACTATTTTTGAAGACATTGCCTATGCTCAAAGAATAGCAAGAGTGCTTGGAGGAGGTGAAGTAGTAGTCTTGACTCAACATTATTGGGCTAAAACACCACACTTTGGTGGACTAATTCCTATGGAATTGGGCAACATTTAGTATTGAGATCAAGGAGCATGACCTTCCAAGGAGGATGGAGATGGGACAAAAAAAAGAGAAATGGAGTCCCATGAGGAGAAAGGATTGGAACACAAAAATGTTGTTGCTACAACTATGGCTAAGTTAGGCACATAACCATCAATTGTTATGCTTTGTTTTCCTAGAGGCCCTTGGCCTCCATATAGGTGATATTTGAACAACATGGAGAGACAAATCAAAGAAGAAGATGCAAAAACCACATTGGAAAACAAAGATTGCTAGCAAATGTACCTTGCGGCCTTATTGGCTCAATGGAGAAGAGAAAAAGTGAGGGGAGAAAGAGGACAAGGGTGAAAAGGTTGAGGCAGATGAAATCACAATTGATTGTTATAAATGGAGTCCTAGAAGGCAATTAGGTGAGAATATTGATAGACCTTGGAGCAACAAAGAATTTCTTGTCTTGCTCTATTGCAATAAGGTTGGGGATGGATCTAAAGAAGGATGAGAACAAAGAAGTAGGATTACCTAATGGTATTGAGACATAGAGGATTAAGTTGTTACCTTGAAAGGAAGCACTCTATATAAGTGAGTATCAAGGAGAGATTGAGTGACAAGTGATATGGCTAGCTTGTTATAATGTAATTTTAAGCATGCCATGGATGGAGCACTACAACTCTAGGTAGATTGGAGAAAGAAGTGAGAACTTACCTATGGAATATCATTGGGGTTACAGAAAGCTCACACAAGCAAGAATTGCCTCTCTAAATCATAGAGACATCAGCCATTTGTAAGACAAATATATGTTTCATGGGCCTAATAAGATAAGTCTGGAATGTGTAGCTTGATGAACAATTTCTTGAGAAATTGAAAGATGTGGTCAATGAGTTTTAAGATGTCTTTATGGATGACATGCTCTAAAGATGACCACCAAAAAGGAGATTAGATCATAAAATTGAGATATTTCTTGGGAAGACCTCATATTGACTATCACCTCATGAGTGGGAGGAGTGTAAGGTTCAAATTGAGGATATGTTACAAAGAGATAATCTGACCCTTTATCCCTCCTTGTAAGGCCCCATGTTGACTATCACCTTATGAGATGGAAGAAAGTAAGGCTCAAATCAAGGATATGCTACAAAAAAGGTTCATTCAACCCAAGGTATCATCATATGGAGCTCTTGTCTTGTTTATGAAGAAGAAAGACAATATAATATGCATGTTCATTGACTATCAAGGGCTAAATCAACAAAAAATGAAGAAAAAATATCCCTTACCTTGCATGGATGACCTATTTGATCAACTCAATGGAGCAAAACACTTCACAAAACTTGATTTGTGGAGCAATTACAATTGTAGAAGAAGAGGTACACAAAATAGCCTTTGAACAAGCTATGGTCACTTTGAGTACTTGTTGATGCCATTCAGCCTCACCAACACACCAGCCACTTTCATGAGTTTGATGAATGATATATTTTATCCATACTTGGATAAATTTCTTATCATTTTCATAGATGAAATTTTAGCCTATAATAGGATGATGATAGAGCACAAGCAATGTTTGTGAAAAGTCCTCTAAATTTTGCAACAATATCTAAAGTGCAAGTTTGGCAAGTCTGAAGTAGACTACTTGAGGCATAAAGTAAGTGCAGAAGGTATCCAAGTGTTAACAAATAAGAAAGAGGTCATTCAAAAATGAGGTGCTCTAGAAAATCAAACTCAACTAAAGAGTTTCTAGGGATTGAAAAAGGTCTATTGTCAAATTTTCACGGACTTCTCCAAGGTCACGCAACCTTTAACAGTACTATTGGCAAGAAGAAGAAGTAGATATGGAGAACCGCATAAGAATTGGCCTTTTAGGAATTGAAAGACACATTACTACATGCACCAATCTTGAAATGGTACAACCTAAAATGTCCAATCAATTTTACTATATATGCATCATCAATAGCAATAGGAGAAATCCTACAACAAGAATGGCGTGATGAATGACACCTAATTGTATATTTCCCTCAAAAGCTTTTATCGGTAAAATGCAACTATCACACCATCAAATGAGAAGAGTTGGCCATTATTCTTGCAACCAAGCATTGGAAGCACTAACTTGGTGAGAAGGTATTTGTAGTGGAGATAGACCACAAACCTCTAGTCTACCTCAAGACACAAAAAGATCTATCTAGTTGATAAATTCAATGGGTAGAGTAGAGACAAAAATTCAAAATGATGAACTTATAAATGGAAGGCAAGAAGTAACTTGCATATGCATTCACTCAAATACATATGGCAAACAATCTGGTGGTAGGTCAAGATGAACCCAAAATTCTGGCCAAGGATTCTTTCTCCTACAAAAATTGACCAATAGCTTGTAGGAGCTTATTCATTCAAAGGCGTCACTAATATCCAAGGACTCACCTTTTGAGATGTTAAGTTATGGATTGCAAAGGCCATAGACATAAGAACCACCATCCTAGCGGAATATCATGATTTTGCCATTGCAAGTCATGTTGGAGTGGACAAGACCTTAGATGCAATTAAACACCATTAGTATTGGCCCAAGACAAGCAACGATATGATGGAATATATTTGATGGTGCCCACTCTATCAACAAAGTAAAGCTTCTAATCAAGCTCCCACAAGACTCCTTCACAATGTTAAGCATGGACTTGGTTTATGAATTGCCCAAGACCACCTTAGGGTTTGATTCCATTGTAGTCTTTGTGTACCAACTCAACAAATGATTCATGTGCATCCTACCACCAAGGATGTAATTGCTCCAAAATTAGCTCAATTGTACTTAGATGTAGTTTTTTCTCACCACGGCATGTCTTGAGTATTCATCACTCAGTGGCACTCAATTCACTAGTTTGTTTAGGAGAACACTTTTGGCATCATCAAAACCAAATATTTTATGTCTATAGCTTACCCATCCACAAAGCAATGGAAAAATAGAGTGGACTAATTGCACTATTGAAGACAAGTTCCAAGGAATCACCTTGGATGAGCAAGAGAGATGAGACACCTTACATCCACTAGTGGAATTTACCTACAACAATTCAGTAAATGCATCTACATAGGTCATACCATTCTTCCTCATGTATAGAGAGCATCCTTTCACACCTTTGAGCTTGATGAAGATCCACCTGATGGCTACCAAGGTTGATGTTATCAACACCTTTGTTCTAGAATCCATCAAGGTGTGGAGAACGCAAAGCATATGTCACAGATTGCCCTAAATCAATAGAAATAATATGTAGATGCACATTGCCGTCACATGGAATTCAATGTTGGAGATCAAGTCTGGTTGTCCACAACCAACCTCACATTAGTTGGCCCTTGTAAGCTCAAACCTTGTTTTATTTGGCCTTTTCCTGTCTTTGGATGAATTTGCATAATGGCTTATCACCTTGAGCTACCGCCACACATGAAGATCCATATGGTGTTCCATGTTTCCTTACTATGTAAATATGCACCCCAATTGCCTTAGTTTTCTTCCATACAAGAAATTTGACCCTGTCTAACAATCATTAATGGCAGAGAGGAATATGAAGTTGAACACATTGTCCATAAATGCATCCGTGATATCCGCCATCCGCATGTGGAGTATCTTGTACATTGGAAAGGATACCCAATATATGAGGCAACATGGGAGCCAATAGCCAACTTAATCCATGCATTAGTGTTATTGCAATCTTTGAGCAACAGCTTTGCAACAAGGATGTTGCATCGTAAAAGGGGAGAGGTTTGTAATACCATTAGCTAAAAATGTTTTTCTAGGGGTGAAATTTGGCTTGGAAACATCTAGAAGGATGTTATATATGATAGACTAAGTAGATCAAATAGAGGTTTCACCAATAGAGTACTTCCATTAATAGGATAGGAGTTAAAAACATCTTGAAAACTTCAAAACCAATTTTGGAGGCCTAAAGGGACAAATTAGGCCTCAAAATGATAAGGGACTTTCCCTCTAAGGAGAAAGGTGTGCTTTCTACACCAATTTTTCATCTTGCTGAGAGCTTTCCAATGGTACCTCACCCATGCAATTCCAAGCTCTATATAGGAAGATTCTCTAAATATTCCTTCTAGTCAAACTTATGTGACCAACTAGATAGGACAAGAACAAAGATATCACAAAGCCATCCTCTATGCTATAAAGTCAAGGTGCTCCTTTGGGGCATCAAAGTATTGAGTGTGAAGTATTGTGTTTCTTCTTCTATGTTCTCTTGAAGGTTCTTCTATCCTTGGAACATTACACTATTACACCACCGAGCGAGAAAGGTTGCCAGTGTCCTTGCAACCAAGCATTGTAAGCATTATCCTGGTGAGAAGGCATTTGTAGCAGAGATAGACCACAAACCTCTAGTCTACCTTGAGAAACAAAAAGATCTATCTTATCAATAGATTTGGTGGGCAGATTGGAGATAACCATTCAACATGACAATCACATATGTGGAAGGAAAGAAGCAACTTGGTGGTGGAGGTCAAGATGAAACTAATATTTTAGCCAAGGATTCTTAATGCTACAAACAATGGCCCACAAATTGTAAGAGCTCAATCATCCAAAGGCATAACCAAGACCCAAAGACTCACTTTTTGTGATGGAAAGTTATGGATTCCAGATGCCACAGACATAAGAACCACCATCCTAGCAAAATATCATGATTTTGTTATTGCAAGTTATATTGGAGTGGGCAAGACCTTAGATGTAGCCAAACTCTATTACTATTAGCCCAAGATGAGCAATGATGTGATGGAGTATGTTTGAATTTGCCTACTTTGTCAAAAAAATAAAGCTTCTAATCAAGCTCTCATAGAACTCCTTCAACCTCTTCTTACTCCTACACAATGTCAAGAATAGGTAAGCATGGATATGGTTTGTGAATTCCCCAAGAGCACTTGAGGATTTGAGTCCATCATCCATCTTGTCCACAACTTACCATCTACAAACCAATGGACAAACAGAGTGGGCTAATTGCACTATTGAGGATATGTTTTGGGGCTTCACATTAGATGAGCAAGAGAGATGGGATACCTTACTACATCCATTAGTGGAATTTGCCAATAACAATTTAGTGAATATATCCATACAGGTCACACTATTCTTCCTCATGTATGGGGACCATCCTTCACACCTTTGAGCTTGATGTAGACCCGCTTGGTGGCTACCATATTGACGTTATCAACACTTTTTTTTCTATAATCTAATAGGATGGACATGTTACTTCCATTGGTGGAATTTGCCTACAAGAATTCAATGAATACATCCACATAGGTCACACTATTCTTCCTCATCTATGGGGAGCATCCTTTCACACCTTGGAGCTTGATGTAGATCCATCCGATAACTACCAAGGTTGACATTATCAACACTTTTGTTTCTAGAATCCAATAGGGTATGGAGAATGCCAAGCATAGGTTGTAGATTGCCCAAAATCAATACAAGTAGTATGAAATGCACGTTGTTGGTAGATGGAGTTCAATGTTGGGAATCAAGTCTGGCTGTCCACAACCAACCTCACGTTAGTTGGCACTCATAAGCTCAGACCTCATTTTATTGGGCCTTTTCCTATCCTTTGTTGAATTGGCACATTGGCTTATCACCTTGAGCTACTACCACAATTAAGACCCATCTAGTGTTCCATGTTTCTTACTACACCAATATGCATCCTTATTGCTCCACTTTCCTTCCATACAAGCAATTAGACCTTGTCCAATACTCATTGATGGTACGGAAGAATATGAAGTAGACACATTCTCCAAAAATACATTTGTGGTACACACCAACGGTGTGTGGAATATCTTATACATTGGAAAGGGTACCCATTGAAGAGGCAACATGGAAACAATAGCCAACATGCACTAGTGTTAGTGCAATCTTTTGAACAACAGCTTTGCAATGAAGAAATTGCTTCTTAAAAAGGGGAGCATTGTAATACCAATAGCTATACATATTATCTAAAGGAGACCAATCAGAGGACAACCATTTCAAGTTCATACTGATTGGAGTATGTTGGAGCTTGGAGCGGTGCTCACCCAACATGATGATGAGGGGAAGGAGTTTGTGGTGGCCTTTGCTAGTTGCTCCAACAATTCAGCAGAGACAAAGTATAGTTTATATGAGGGAGAGTGCTTGGCAGCAGTTTGGGCAGTAGCACATTTCCGATGTTACCTATTTGGTAACCCCTTCACTCTCATCACTGATCATCAGCCGCTGAAGTGGTTGGTGGAGTCCGGCAAGCTTTCAGGGAAGCTTGCACGAGGGCTCTGATTTTACAGGAGTATGATTTTGTGGTTGTTCACAGACCTGGAGTGGTGAACAATGATGCAGATGGGTTGAGTAGAAACCCATGTCCCAGCCAACAAGATCAGACTGGAGCACGCTAGCATGGTGAGACTGATGAGGAGATGGTGCCAGGTTGGCATGCATCTGCCTTTCTATGTATATTTTCTAAAGCATTGGTGGTATCTCTCTCAGCACATATAGGAGGACTTATGGAGGTCACAAATCTAGAGAGTGAAGATATTGGTATAGTTCAGTGAGACATTCATGATGATGTCTTAGTGGTGGACTATCTTTGCATTGGTGTTGTGGGTGGGATAGTTGGGGCTAAGGAGAGAGACCGTGTCCTTCAAGGATGGTAGAGTACAAGTAGTACCACTTCCATCTCAAAGACCGCAGTTGGTTCATCATGCTCATATGAACTAGGACATTTTGAAGTCAAGCGTTCATATAGCTTACTCCAGAGTCATTATTGGTGGCACGGTATGCAGACCAAGGTACAACAATTTGTTGCCAAATGTGTGGTTTGTGACCATTTTAGAGCATTATTCAATGCTCCTACACCACAGTTACACCCATTACCTATCATGGATTGGGTTACCGTTGGAGTTTGGACTTTGCTGGACCTTTACTATTGACTAGGAGACATCATTGGTATGTTTTGGTGATGGTGGAGCAATTCTCCAAGTGGATTGAGTTGGTGGTACTTCCTAACAAGTCTAGTGAAGGGATAGCTTACTCGTTCCTAGATCAAGTTCTTAGTCATTTTGGTGCACCAACTGAGGTTTTGACTGATTAGGGTAAAGAGTTCTTGGGAGAGTTTCAGGTCTTGTGTGACAAGGCTTTGATTGATCATCATACTACATCCCGAGATCACCCTGAGGCAGATGGCTTAGCAGAGAGAGTGGTTCAGACAATGAAGAGAGGATTGCAAAACTATGGTTTGTAGAGAGGCCACTTGGGAGATTGGGATCTCCAATTACCTTGGTTGGCCATGGGCTATTGGTTCAGCCGGCAAGCTTCCTTAGCATCCTTCTCTCCTTACTTCCTACTTTATGGACAAGATCCAAATTTACCTACCGCCATACGTTGAGATGGTACTATAGTTTTGGACTTGGATGATCCAAATGTATGGATAAGCACATGTTCTCAACGTGTAGAGATATTTTGGAGAGTGATGCCGATGGCCTTTGAGAACTTGGCGATTGTTCAACATATAGATACTCTATGCTATGCTACCATTCAAGGAGGAAGTTATAGACCCTTGATCCGTCAATTTCATCCAAGAGACTATGTATATCTACAGCAAACAGCACCAACAACACTTGATGTTTCTATAGGCCGCACTATCTTGAGAGTGCGTGAGGTTTTGCCATCTGGAGTCCTTGTGTTGGAAGGACATGATGGTGTTGTTTGGAAGGATCATGTGCGCAATTGTGCGCCATGCCACCTCCCAAACATTGATGGTACTATGGACCCAAGCTTGGCACTAGTACGTATAGGCTTGAGGTGTATGTTATGTGGCTCTTCTAGTGGAGCTGCTACTATGTTAGTGTGTGATAGCTGTTCAAGAGGATGGCATATGGCATGTGTGACTCCTTCCTCACAGTGGTTCCTCAGGGACAGTGGTTACGTCCTAGATGTACTTGACCTATAGCTAGTTCATTCTTTATATGGTATAGATTGCAGATAGGCAACTAACAATGGGGCTCCATAGCACCCAGCCTCTTGATCTTTGCCCATCATAGGGTATATCATATACTTAGAGTAGATGGCTATTTGGAGTTAGAGGGACCTAACCGCCAGCTAGGAGGGCAATTGTGGCACTTTAGAGTCTTTGTATGACTTATGTGTGAGTTGTGCTTTTATAGTGTATGATGTTGATAGCGATGTATGTTGTGTAGCGATGTATATATGCACAATAGCTGTCACGCCATTTGTAGTGTGGATCTAGATTGCTCGAACACTGGAGTTCCATTGATAGTAGTTAGAGTTATTTCAACAGTTTCTCAAAGACTACTTTCCGACTGTCAGATTTGGTGTTCAGGGTACTAACTTCACGGTAGGGCCCACCGTTCACACCGTCAAGTGTGCCGTCAGCAAGACCATTAGGATTTCAGACCTAGCTCGAGTCCAAGGGGTATACTTTTGAAGTGTAGCTCCAGAGAGCTCACTTCTCTGATGTTGAGCCTTCGAGTTCTTGGCTATGGTGGACAAAGGCCGGCAAGCATCACCTAGATTCTCTATGTTGGAGTGGGTGTGGCTTGATTGTAATCAATACCCAGTTGTTGGCAGTTTATAGAGTGACTATTCAAGTACTGATATGAGTGGAGTTGAGTTGAGAGTGGTAAACAATCTGATTATTGTGGCACTTTAGAGTCTATGTATGACTTATGTGTGAGTTGTGCTTCTATAGTGTATGATGTTGACAGCGATGTATGTTGTGTAGCGATGTATATACGCACGACAACAATCACCTCTTAAAGGTATGTAAGATTTCTTTAGGTGTCATCATAAGACCATCTACACTTAAAGCAATTCCTTGGCTGTTTAGACTTTTGAATAACTTACTATTTATAATCATGGTTTATTAAATAAATCAATCAACTACATTAAATCCTGTAATTTAGTTGTTTAGAGTTCTGAATAATCCACGTTGTTTTCAACCTTTTATAATAAGATAAGTATCCATTAAAAGCAGACTATGGAGAATCACAACCAGCTCACTCAAACTTTATCATAGAGAAACCTAATATGACGTTAATATAGTTAGCTATATTAACGTGAGTACATTCTTGGCGGGTTTTGTGATGCGCAAACGTGCACTGGAGATGTATTTCTTGCAAGATGCATAACCAGGTGCTCAAAGAAGCAGCGAAATATCCTACACTAGATATCTTTCCTGTTGGCACATACGGTTTGCACGAATCGCTATATGACTATGGTATCAGATTCAAAGAGAAAAACAGTTAGAATCTCTCATGAAACTTATACGACATCTGCTTTATTATTTTCTTGCTACAAATTAATTTGACAGGTGGTGATGTGTTAGCCTAAACCCTAAACCCACCATTGTTACGATTCCAAAGAAATGGGACCTAAGAACCCCTAGTATGCCTAATGATAAATCTTGTATATCCATCTACTACCACTATACAACCGTTGGATATCAAAACATATTAATTTTTCGTTTAGTGAAAATCCTATTCACATTCTACGAAAATTTATGGTGAGAAATATTTTTAGACCTTTGTATATCCAAAGGTTTCAAATATACCCGATGTCCAACAACCTGAGTACAGCTCCATGAGATATCTCATTAATCCAGAGCGGTTGTTTCCATAATCCCGTAACTGAAACAGATTATATCGTGGATGTCATTCTCAAGTAACCAGCAGCACTAAAAGTATCTTTGGTAGGGTAAATATAATATGTAGTCCCCATGTCCAGCTAAACTCAAAAAGTAATTAAGTTTGTTTACTTCATGGCATCATTCAACTTGTTATTTGTTGAGACTAATAAGCGTGTCAACTGCCAGTCAGTACATAAGGAGAATTTATGCACAAGGAGGACAAGAGAAATAATTGCTGTTCTTCGTATAGCTAAGAAACATTTCGAACAGGACATGGAATTTTTTATAAAACTTTGTGAAAATTTCTAGTTGTCAATGATTGATAGAATCTTGTTCTAATTACATGTAACCTAAACCGTCAGTGTTGTTATAAGAATATTTTTTCCTACTTGGAATCTTCTTATAAATAAAAGAACATATAAGAAGATTTAAAAGAAATAAGAAAATTTGAGAGAAAATTACTCAATAATTGTAATATTTTCGTCATTGCTGTCATAATCATCCACGTCAAGTGGAGGTCCTTGGCCATCTGCTTTTGATATATACGACTTGTCGAGTCGTATGACCTTATGGCTTTTCTTTATTCCTTGACCTAGTTTCACTAGAAGCTCAAGAACTGTGTAAAACCAGTATACACCAATCACAATAATTGTGCAGAGTTCGTGAGGTCTATAAATAGTTAGTTAATTTTAATTAAAAAATTAAGATATTGAAATAAATTGAGGTGTTGTAAGATCTTCTATTTAATTATAAGAAAATAAAAATAAAAACTTATTGAAGACACCTATACAACTTTGAGACCAAGATGTTTCTCTCCACATCTATGAATTAAGTTACATTTAATTACATGAATTAAGTTACATCGTCTCAATACAAACAGTATTCTTTAATCGAGTGTTTTTGCTTTTGCATCTATCTATTGCGTTGTAGGGAAAGCATCTTGTTTACCAAGGCTTACAACTTCAGTGGAAAGGAAGACGCATTTCTAAAATGAGGATGGAAGGACCTCATCAATCCGCACAAGTTCCTAGTGCGGTGAGAGTGGATTTTGCTTCCGGTCAATTACAATGGTCTAGACCGACAGACGGTTGTTAACTATTGCTACTTCTGGCCAACACCACAGTTTCTTCTCTCCTTGATCTGGCGCTTCTTGCAACTTGCACGCTCGTAACTGTTGTGTCCAACAAGTTATGAACATTATCCTTCAGAGAGTGACTTAACCCATCCCGCAAGTTGGCAAGAAGACTTAACTCGCCTCCAATTGTTGCAAACGTGGGAATGGTGAGGACCAGTTAGGTAATGGAGTGATATCGTGCAAGCAAGTAATATTGTTTATGAGCCGTGTAGGTCTTTCTGCTTTGACTAGTTTAGATTGAGACGCATGACCTGGTGACAGTTTTAAGGAATAATCCAACGTTTCTCTTGTAATTTATTGCCACATAGAACTGACAGATGGATCCCATCAAGGCTACAAAGTTAAACCGGTTAAACCTTTGCCAACTTGGGGCGGCTACGTCTATCTCTTAACTATAATCCTCGTGGCAAAATTTGGAGCTTGCAAACTCGTGGTGATAACACACGAGTTCACAAGGAGACCTCGTGAACTTCTGCGAACCTTTAGAAGTTTAGTCCAGACGTAGAGTCCTCGCAAGGCTGCGTCCTCGTCTGTGATGATTGGCTTCCAGAGGACACAGCCGCCTGAATGCAATATAAGGTGTGTTCTCTCCAATCGTCTGTGACGAGGCTCGTGAGGACAAAAAAGGGAACGCGTAGACTGCGGCATGTCGCGCACCGAGTCGGACATTCATGTCATTCGCAGGTTGCCGGTGGCCCACGCCGGGTACGTCTTTTGCCGGACTTACAATCAGGTGTTTTTGCTATTCTAATTCTCTAAGGTGGAAGTTCTAATAACTCCTTGACCTCGATCTCTAACGTCACGATTAGCAGAGATCGACTTAGGGTCCTCCAAATTTGGCACCAAGATCTAACGTTACCCTAAATTGGCAGCAAGAATTAAGTTATTATTTTAGCTTGACGTGGCTGGCGGAGTCCCACTTGGAAGCTAATTTCACGGATAACTAGCCTATGTTCTTGTAATTATCTACTACGCATGAAAGATTCGATTTCACATAGAACACGGTTGGTCAATCTTTGTATATCGTGGTAACTGGGAAAGGACTGGAATTTTCTTCAATTGAGGACTTTGGAATTGATTGCCATGATAAATGTTTTGGAGAACGAAGATTGATCTATAACTCACATGAAATGTGTAATTTTCAAGGGAGATGGTTTATAACTCAAATGGAAATGTGGAATTTTGAAGGAAGATGGTTTATTGTGGAAAAGTGCAACAGTGTGGAAAACACAAAGGATGGGAAGACCCCATCAAGCCGAACAAGGGTGATACAAAATAGGTAAAGTGAAATAGGTAAAGTGGTGCTAAGCCCCAATAGTGTCTATATGAGAAATCTGCCCTACTGTACCTAAGATATCTAAGCTATGCAAATAGTATTGTCTACAAACAACTAGAGCATCCAAAGAAGCATCACCTAGAGTGATTGCTCTCCTATGGATTGCACCAGCCACTGCACTTTGTATAGCAATGGACACACGCTGTCCAAAATATGCTACAAAGTATGAGAGTGAGAGTGGTACCCCTTGGCGCCTAACATGATAAGCTCTCGTGCACCTCCTGACAAATGTGTCAAACGTCGTGTCAATTCATTCCATACAACTCCAAGGCTAGAAGAGGAACAAAGATGTGACCTCGCTGCATTACCCTATACTTGGAGACCTTACGAGCTGTTGCTGCAGTGGCCACCTATCCAAGGGGATGGGTTATCACTCTCTTTGACATTGTATCACACATAGGGTCCATAACCACAACATCCACTACTATCACTTGATCATCTCGGACAAAGTATAAGTCTGCCCTGACATGTGGTATTTGCAAAGCATATGAACACTCCCTCCAAGCCAAGTATGCACACTCTCGTGCCATAGCAAACACTATGTCCCTAATAGCATCATGGGTAGCTATCCTCTATCCTCTAAAAGGACACCATGTCATATGGACCGCTATTGCATCTAGTGTAGAACCATACTCAAAAGTGAGTAGTGAAGATGCAGATGGGTGGACCAAACTTAGGTGAAACCTCATTGCTATAGAGAAAGTAGTTAATGCAAGTTGGAATGCACTAATGCATGGTTGAGCTAGGATCCATGTGCATGTACCCTTGCCCAAGAAAGAGCAAAGACATGCTCTCATAGCCTGAGGAATGGATGAGTCAACTAAGAGAGAATTTAGCGTATGCTTACACTGTCATTCCATCAAGGAAGATTGTAAACCTCTACTCCAATCTGGTTATAATGAAGCAAAAGATGGAAAGTCCTTTTGTGCCCATGGGGATAGGCTATATCTCCTCTACAGCAATAACATCTAGAGAGGAAAGGATCCTTCCTCCACCTTTGTCACATAAGTCTCCAGAAACCGGCCTATCAACAACCACAAAATGAGAGGAAAGTAGGGATGTTGAGAGAGCCCAACAACCTAAAACTTCTATAGGTGTCATCTCCTCCATAAATAGCAAGCTAACCCTTCTACACAAGATTGGCAAAGCCATCTGTCTATATGCCAAATCCCCTATCACACACTCAAATGTCCATGGTCCAATAACATCACCAAAGTTTCCCATTATCCTCCTATCCACCACCAAAGGCTCTCAAACATGATAGGAAGGAAAAGTAGAATGGAACTATGTGGAGGAGGTAAGTCAGTTGATAAGCAATACTAGAGGAGATTATACCAAATGCTACATGCGGATCTCCTAGTTCATCCACTTGGAGAACAAGAGCAATGTCTAAGAAGGGTGTGATAAAATCCTTGGATCCTAGCTGCACTCCAAGAACATGTAGTCCATTTGTAGATGTGATACAACCCTTTGGAAGCTCAAGGTGTGGAGGGATACCTAAAGCGGACCATGCGCTACCCTTTGACACCTTGATTCTCAAGCCTACTAGATGTAGCTTGATAATCAAGTGGTCAAAGGCCTGCCTAATCTGATCTACAAGGCCCACAATGTGTGTATCATCTGCCAAGGAAGGAAATACGCAACCTATTGTGGCCAAACTAGTAGATACAATAGCTCTAAAATGAGCCAAGGCAATTAAGGGCTCCCCTAAAGGATCTTCCTAATGTGTACCAATACTTAACTCTAAGATGGTGATGCCCTCCTATGAACAATTGTGCTGGTAATAAAGGGAAGCATGAGAGCCATCAAAAGACCACACAAAAGGAATAAAACTTGCCAAGTAACCACTAGCCTCCCTAAGCTCTCTAAAGATAGATGCTTATGAGATGCTATTGAAAGCGTTCTCAACATCCACCTATAGGATGATCCACTCCGGATGGATACCTAGGAGTGCCTAATGCCTAGAGATATAACCTCACTTTAACAATATGGAATTTACCAATGAGTTAGTCAAGGCTAACAAAGTAATAAATAGGCCAAATTAGCCTAGAATATTCTAGAAGTATCTAGGGAGCTACTTGGTACCTTCCAATTATTGAGTAATATGCATGCCAAGCGGTAACTTCTAGGAGAAAACTTCTTAGGAAGCTTCTTGGCTTGCTTAGCGTGCACTCCAAGTAGGTAGCTTCTAGAAGCTTCCAACTAGCTTAGCTAACATGCCAAGTAGATAGCTTCTAGAAGGAAGCTTCTTGAGAAGCCTCCCGGTTAACTTGGCTTGCACTCCAAGAAAATGGCTTAAGCAAGCTTCTTAAGAAAATTCTCAAGAGCCTTGTATGCTCTCTATAAATACCAAGGCCAAACCTCATGCTAGGCATATGGAGTTTCCCTCATTCAATAGTCCCAATGTAATCTTTCACTCTAATCTCTTATTTCTCTCCTTGTTCTTGGTCTTTTACATTGATATTAGAGCAAGAATGGGATGGATGGAAGTCATGGACCACCAAATCTATTTCCACCAAACTATTTGGATTTTTGTGTCCATGTTCTATCCAAGCATCATTTCATATAGTTCATTACCTCACACTTTGGGCAAAATTTTCTAAATGAGATCACCTTGTCTAAGGAACCCTTTGCACTTCTAGTTGTAACTTATGGAGAATTGTGATTGTGTTGCATCTATGTATTAATTAAGTAAATTAGAGGTAGTCTGATAGATCAAGAGCCATGGCGGCAATGCCCAAGGTTATCATTGTTATGCAACAACAAATTGAGCATCTTACTTGATTGTTGGATGAACAAGACCATCAATGAGAGTGCACTAGTTTAAGAAGGAGAAGACCAAATCCAATTTCCAAAACCCAATGTATTTGAAGGAAAGAATCTCTCAAGTGCATTGAATAATTTTTTGTTTGACTCCAAATGTTATTTTGAAGCTACCAATCTTCAAGATGAACAGAAATAGATTCTCTTGGATTCCAACCAATTGGATGGAGTAGCAAAGCTATGGTGGCAATTTTGAGTGGAGCAAGCTAACAACAAATTTTTGCACCAATCTTGACTTAGGTAGAATTCAAGAGTATAATAATTGGTCAATTCTAAGCTATAAATACCATATGAGCTGCACAAAATAGGTTGGTAGAGTTGAAGTAGATTGGCTTTGTAAGCAATTACATTATGCAATTCTAGAATACCATCATGCAAATCCTAGATATACAGGAAGATGAAGCTCTGAATTGATTTGTCAAGAGCTTGAAGTCGTGAACCAAATTAGAGGTGACTATGTGAGAGCCATAGCACTTGGAGGAAGCTATACAGGTGCCTAAATGCTTGATTCCTTCATTGCAACAACTTGACCTTGACCTCCATAGAACCTACCAATACACTACACACAGATGGAGGAGCCAACACCAATAGAGATTGATGCCATTCAACAAAGACCACTTGGCATTGCATACAGAGAAAAATTGTCATAAACTGTTGGTTGTTATTATTATTGCCATATTAGACATCGCATCATTGAATGTCCACTCAAGAATGTGCAACCTCAAGATAGAGAAAAATTGTGACAAAATGTTAGTTTTTTTATTGTTGCCATATTAGACATCACATCATTGAATGTCCATTCAAGAATGAGCAACCTCAACAAGTCACTCAGATGGAGTTTGTGGAGTAGAATGATCAAGGAAACAAGGAATCCCAATAGGAGATTTGAGAAGTTGATTAGTTCCAATGAGATTGAAGGCTTGACTTATGAAATTTTGCTTCCCTTGCAAGGTATGATATCTGGTCATGGTTGTAGGATTTTGGTTAATTTTGGAAGTTCAAAGAATTGCATGTCCATGCAATTAGCAAAGGATTTATATATTCTTATCAAACCAATAATTGGAAATAGATTTATGATGGCGGATGGTAGAAAGGGTTCTGCATTCCATACCTCACATCTTATTACATTTAGGATTGGGAAGGAGTATTTGGGGTATATGAGGTTTGTAGTGGCACCTCTACACTATGATGTCATTCTAAGTTTGCCTTGGCTTGAACATCATAAGGTTTAATTTCATTGGACTTGATGATAAATTCAAGTATAACACCAAGGTAGGAATTTTTGATTTGGTTGCATGGCACTTTTGAATAAGACACCTATGAATAGTTAGTCACAAGATGGGAAGTCTGTCAAGAAAATAACCATACAGCACGCTTTGAAGGAAGATAAGCCTCAAGATGGGAAGTTTGTTAGTGAAGCAGCCATAGAGAAAGCTTTGGAGGAAGATAAGTTTGGTATCGCAATGTGGATCAAGCCAATTGCACAAGGAGAATTTGAAGAGGGTCAAAAATCAAGCAATGGTTGATCAAATAGTTTAGGATTTTGTAAATGTGTTTCCAGATGATCTACTATAATTTTCCAAGGATAGCAGAGAAACAAAAAAAAGAAAAAACAAGTTTCACACTCAAATTCTAGTGTCCTAAAGGAACACCTTCTCTTTATTATATAGCCAGAGTAGATCTCCTCCAAGGAAGCTCTACCATGGGATTAGGTACATGGATAGGTGAATCATTGGCAAGCTCCACCCTTAGATTACTTGCTTGGATGGGTGACATCATGGTCTTGGTCCCATCTGGTTGGTGAAACATGCTTTGACCAGAAGGAATATTTTAGGGAATCTTCTTGTAAGAATCTCAGAATCATGTGGGTGAGGTACCATTGGAAAGCTCTTGGCAAGACAAACCAGAGGAGACGGAAGGACAACCACTCCTTTGTTGGGAGGGGGGGATTTTGCACACTTTTGAGGCCTAATTCATCCATTTAGGTCTCCAAAAATACCTCTGAAGTTTTCAAGCATATTTTGGTTTTTGCCCTATAAGTAAAAGTGCTCTTTTGATGAAACCTCTAGCCAATCTACTTAGTCCATTATGTATAACATCCTTCCAAATGTCACCAGCCCAAATTCTACCTTTAGATCATATGTCTAGTTATTGATTCTTAAGTCTCCAAGCATGTTTCAGTTTCTAGCCTATTACTAGAAGCACTCTTTTGGTGATACTTCTATCTGATCTACTTAGTCCATCATATATAAAATCCTTTGAGGTATTACCAAACCAAATTTCTTCTCCAAATCATATGTCTAGCTATTTGTATTACATCTACCAAAGGAATTACCTTCTGATCGTGGTATGCCCTTCAAGATTGAGTTATTGTTAGGAAGTACTCGAGTGAGTAGACCAATCTATTCGCTCTCACCAAAGGAGTTGGAGGAGTTGCAAACCACACTTATGGAGTTGTTGGAGAAGGATTTCATACGATATAATACACCTCCTTGGGGAGCATTGGTACTATTTGTCCCAAAGAAGGATGGAGGACTTCACTTTTGTATTGATTATCGTGGGCTCAATAAAAAAATAGTGAAGAATGCATATCCCTTGCATCAAATTGATGAGTTTCTTGATCCTTTAAGTGGAGCACAATACTTCTCCAAGTTGGATCTTTGAAGTGGCTATTGGAAAATCTCCATTGATAGGGTGGATGTGCAAAATATTGCCTTTCACACAAGGTATGTGCATTTTGGATGGAGAGTTCTACCCTTTGGGCTCACTAATGCTCTAGCAATCTTCATGGATCAAATGCATTGGATGTTGGATGGATTATTGGATTGGTACATGGTGGTGTTCTTTGATGAAATTCTAATCTATAGCAAGATGGAGGTAGAACATGCAAATCACGTGTGAGAAGTCCTAAGATGATTACATCAATGGAAGTTTTAACACAAGAAGTCAAAGTGTGCCTTTTGGCAGAAGGAAGTTGCCTTCTTGGGTCACAAGATCTCATGAGACGAGATCAAGATGAGGAGGAGAAAATCAAGGCCATTATTGATCTGCCTACTCCAAAGGATGCTACAAAAGTACAAGCATTTAATGAATTGACAAGTTTTTACTCACAGTTTATCCAATACTATGCTCACATGCCCGCACCAGTGATTGACCACATAGGGAAGAACTCAAGCTTTCAGTGGACCTCCATGCACAAAAAACATTCCATAAGCTAAAACATATGGTGTCTTCAAGACACATTCTTCAACCATATGACCCACAACTACCTTGTGTGGTTGATATTGATGCTTCTAACTTTGCTATTGGAGTTGTGTTGTTGTAGGAATTTCCAGATGGGTTATGTCCCATTGCCTTTGTGTCTTGTCAACCAAACACCGTAGGAAGGAATTACTTTTCTTAAGATTGGGAACAACTAGCAATGGTTTATGCCACCAAGGTTTGGAGACACCATCTCTTGGGGAGACAAGTGATCATGAGAACTGATCACAAACTCTTGTTGTAGATATTACATTTTGGAGCACATGAAGAGTTGACATCACTAATGAGAGGAACAACTACAATTTTTTGACATCAAACTTGAGTACAAACCCGGTTGGTTCAATGTCATCCCCGATGCCCTATCACAACAACCTAATTTGAAGTCTCTTCCTCTCATCACAACGACAATTATGATAGTGTCAATCTAGTCCAAAGCCCAAATCAAGTTCAAGATAGCTTAATAAAATGATCCCTTTTTACAGATAATACAAGGTCATCTTCTAACATGTGACAAGGAGTACAACATCTTCTCTTTCAAGGAAGGCCTTCTTTTTTGCAAGAATCGGATCTATGTTCCAGCCAAGGATGATCTCCAACTTGTGTGCGTTCAAGAAGCCCATGACTTACCAATTGCTGGTCACATGGGTGTGGACAAGACCTTGGGTACCCTCCAACACCAATGGTGGTGGCCCAACATGGCATGAGATGTTCAGGAGTTTGTTTGATCTTGTGAGAGCTACTAATGCAACAAGGCTAGCAACCAAAAACCAAGTGTACTCCTTAACCTACTCCCCCCATTCCATCTTCTTGATAGGAAAATGTGAGCTTAGATCTCATCACCTCCTTGCCCAAGACAAAGCAAGGTCACACAAAAATTGTGGTGTTTGTGGATAAGCATAATAAGCAAATCTATTTGGCACCAACCTTTGATATGGTGGATGCTCCAACATTGGTATAAATCTACTTTGATAATGTCTTCAAGCATCATGGGATGCCTTGTGCATTCATCTGCTACCCTGATCCTAATTTTATTGACAAATTTGTGCCTTCATCAATGTTCACCATACCAATTGGGATGAATAACTTGCAACTATATATTTTGCATATAATAATTCCAAATATGCAAGCACTAGATTCTCTCCTTTCTTCCTTAATTTTGGCCAAAACTCCCTTGTTCTAGATTCACTTCTTGCTCCTCCTCCGTCTCATGTCCCTCATACTTCCACCTTCTTGACCACCATAATTCAATCCCTCCAACAAGCCAAATCTCATCTCCTTGTTGCTTTGAGTCAACTAAAACAATGTGTAGACCACCATCATTATGATCTCACCTTTCAACTTGGTGATAGGGTTGTGCTCTCTTCTAGTAACCTACCCTTCTCACTTGATTCCCAAGTCTGTAAACTTGCTCTTGATTGGATTGGTTCATTTGATGTCACCTAAATCATCTCTCTTGTCGCTTGCCAACTTGCCTTGCCTTCTCATATGCAAATCCACCTTTTCCTTCATGTTTCCAATTTGAAACCTTTTTTTTCTTAATCCATCTTCCTGTTCTTGTTGTGTCCAACCCCCTCCTCCCATGCCTATCAACAATCATGAGGAGTATGAAGTTGATTAGATCCTTGCATGTTGCCACATTCAACATGGCCGCTAACTGTATATCGAGTACAAGGTCCTTTGGAAAAAGTATCCCTTTCATGATGCTACTTGGGAGCCTCTTTTTTATCTCCAAAATGCACAAATGGCCATCCAAGAGTTTGAAGCTTCAATGGTGATAAGGACGTCACCAACTAGCAGTGGGAGAATATGTAACAATATGAAGTTTACCAACGAGTTAATTGACAAGTTAATCATGGCTAATGAATTAGCAAATAGGCCAAATTAGCCTAGAATATTCTAGAAGTATCTAGGAAGCTACTTGATACCTTCCAATTATTGAGAAACCAAGAGGTAACTTCTAGGAGGAAACTTCTTGGAAAGCTTCTCGGCTAGCTTAACACTCCAAGTAGGTAGCTTCTAGAAGGAAGCTTCTAAAAGTTTCCAACTAGCTTAGCTTTCATGCCAAGTAGGCGGCTTCTAGAAGGAAGCTTCTTGAGAAGCCTCTTGGTTAACTTGGCTTGCACTCCAAGAAAGTGGCTTAAGGAAGCTTCTTGAGTAGCTTTTCAAGAGCCTTGTATGCTCTCTCTAAAAACCATGGCCAAACCTCATGCTAGGCATTTGGAGTTTCTCTTATTCAAGAGTCCCAGTATGATCTTTCACTCTAATCTTCCATTCTCCTATTTCCCTCCTTGGTCTTGGTCTTTTACACTCAAATCCTCCAAGTGTAGCTACTTCAAACTAATGTGGACTGAGGTGCTATCAAAAGTGAGTTTGATGCTGAAGGACAATGGTGCAGCTGACCAAAATCAAAAAGATCTCTCCAAGGGCAATCAGTCTAATGCTCCGGTATCCTTCTCAATCACAAGAAGTTGACTAGCACCTAACACCCAACTAGTAGACATAGGAATGTTTCCTCTCGCTATTGTTGTAGCCACTTGAAACAACTTGGTAAAACCACTAGAAGGATCATCTGCCTGAAAGCAATCTCTAATGTGCTCATATACCATCCCTCACAAGCCTCTTGAGGAAAACCAAGGAGCAATGCACAATGCTTGTGCAAAAAGTGACCTATCAAGACCTAAAGGCTGCTCAAGTTGATGATCTAGGACCTCTGGCGGCAATCATTCTCCTTCCATAAGATTTAGTGAGCATAGAGAAAAGATAGTCTCATTAGTAGAACTAGGCATAATGTAATACCAAGGGTTAGCCATATGATCTAGATGTGAAATTTGGTTTGGTAACATCTAGAATGATGTTATACATGATGGTGAAATTAGATCAGATAGAAGTATCACCTAAAGAGTACTTCTACTAATAGGGCAGAAACCGAAATAGACTTGAGAACCTTAGAACCAATAGCTAGACATATGATTTAAAGGTGAGAATTGGTTTGGTAACATCTGGAAGGATGTTACACATGATGGACTAAACAGATCAGAAAGAGGTTTCACCAAAAGGGGACTTCTACTAATAGAGTAGGAACCAAAATATGCCTGAAATCTTTGAAGGCAATTTTGGAGGCCTAAACGGATGAATTAGGCCTCAAAAATGTGCATACCCCCCCCCCTAAAATGGAGGAAAGGCTGGCCTTCCCTCCCCCCTGCTTTGTCTCATCGAGAGCTTTCTAGCGGTACCTTACGTGATTCTGAGATTCCTATAGGAAGATTCCCTAAAAGATTCCCTCCAATCAAAGCTTGTTTGACCAACCAGATAGGACCTAGACCAGACAGGTCACCCATCCAAGTAAGTAATCCAAGGGTAGAGCTTGCTGACATGTCACCTATCTGTGTCCCTAATCCTATGGTGGAGCTTCCTTGGAGGAGATCCTCTTTGTCTATATAATAAAGAGAAGGTGCTCCCTTGGGGCATCGAATGTTTGAGTGTGCAATTTGTGTTTTCTCTCTTCTCTTGTCCTTGGAGTATTACACTAGGCACCTTGTGTGTTCTTAGAGAGAGAAAAGAAAAGTATGATAACGAGGTAACTTACGGAATAGATGTGTAAATAGGAAATAATAGTCCCAAATAATCCCAAAATGCAACCTGTTTGAGAAGCTAATCACTCTCACGACTCTATCGGTATCCTTGGAACGGTCAACAAAGGGATAGAGGAAGCATGCATAATTCAAAGTGTCACTACTATCGATGTGATTGCTCGCCTCACATGAGCATCCCAAGTGGTCCAATCCTAGTCCTTGTGCATCCTTCTCATATGGGTCTTTACCCCTTGCAAGGTAAAGCATCGATGACATACCGGGCATGGTGTATCCCAAGCTACTCTAGGCAGCCACACATGGGGAGGTGTAGTCATGGCTAGCACAAGAATAACGATAGTAACACATGATGCTCCTCTCCACATCTCCCTGTACCTTCAAAACCACAACTCTTCACATCTCAACTCACATAAGAAAATATAATCTCTCCAAACCCTAAAAACTATAAACTCTCATCACTTTCAATTTTTATCTCAAAAATTTTCAAACTAAGTTCACATAGAACTCAATCATGAAAACAAAAGAAATGAAAATTCTAGACCTGTCACTCTCAATGTGTAATGATCCTTGTAAACCCTAAAAAATCTAAAAATCACCATAACTTTCTACTCGATTCTCCTTAGTCTTCAATCTAGGTACCAATGGAATCAAAATTGAAAAACAAACAGAATCAACTATTCACTCACGTGCTACATGCTAGAGAGCAGTCAGAAAATATGTATCTTTGGCTCTCACATCTCTCCCTGTCCTCTTCCATCTCCACACTCTCCCAAACTCCTCCGGAGTACAACATTCCAACAGATTTAGGAAGAACAATTCATACATGTCAAACTTGAGGCGGAATATTGGGTCGATGGTGGATTCATGAGCTTAAACTATAGTATTTTGATTAAAAATTGCACTGAAATTTGATTCAAAAAGTAAAGAATTAAATTTTGAGGTTTAACGAGGAGTTCAACCTGCAGTTCCGGCCAGTTGGATCAGAGAGTTGCCCTAAACAGAAGATTAGACTCCTGTTCAAGGCCGAAGCGCAAGAAATGAGAAGTTTAGAACGATTGGAACTTAGATCGTTGGACCGGGCGGAGAGATAGTTCAAAAATTACCTGAAATCTAATTAAGAAAATTCAGACTGTCGGGACGAATAAGGAATTTGATTCGAAGTTTGGGCTTGGGTTTCAAGTGTAGGATATCACATTTTCATGCGGAAGGGATTTTGGCTGGAAACAAATGCAAGAATTCAACCAGAGAAGACTAATCCAGAAGAAGTTAGAGCCAAGCTAAATTTCGAAAAAAAAATACCCAAAGTTCAACTTGGGAAAACAAACCTTTTGTGCCTGAATTTAGTTTGAGAAAACTGAAAAACATATTTGGATATGCTGTTTTCATCACCATTTTTATTAGTTCTACCACACTTAACCCCAGACCTCAGCATTGGAATTAGTTTGAAGTTGATTAATTTACAAGGCTGTGAAAAAAATAGCAACAGTATGATATAAATAATACGTTATTTTTGGTAAATGGAAAGTTTATCGAAAAAGTATAGAAAAGTATGGTAAAAATAAATGTCTTTTTTGTTAATGGGAATTTATCGAGAAAGTACCGGTACGATAATCTTGAAAAATAACAAAAACTGTGACAGAAATAATACATCTTTTACTCGTTTCCCGGCAACTTTATCAGAAAAGCATCAGTTACTTTCGCATCTCGATTGTCCTGTACGCCGGTTCCATTTTCTGTAACTTCCAGGTCTAGTATCTCGACAAAGACCATGACGTGAAGACATGAAAGTGCCATTGTAAACTAGATAACACGTCAGACGACGTTTCATCAGAGGGGAGTGCTAAGTCTTGATGCCAACTTTAGCTAGTGTTGAATCTTGGTACCACGTTTGGGTATCATTAAGTCCATCTTTACCAAGATTAGGGGGACAAAGGCGACTGAATAGGATTGCATAGGATAACAAGAAAGATGGGAAGACCTCCATCCAACCGTACAAGGAAAAGACCAAAAAAAAAAAGGGTAAATAGAGGCTAAGCTCCAATAATATCGGTAATCCCTACCAAGGTTAGTGAGCTGAGTAGATTACAGTTTGCGATTGACTGTATTTGGCGACTGTAGAAAGGCTAGTGTACCATGAGAGGAAGGCGACTGCGTAGGAAAACCGAAGGATGTACACTTGTACCATGTACCATGTACACTTTGCCTTCGAATCCTAAAGTTTAAAATTTGTTGTCTGAGGAATGAAAACATACACAAAAAATTATATACATACCGAAAGAGAAACAAAAGGAGTACAAAACACCCCAGAGGGCAAAAGAGAAACCGGGCACGAGTCGAATGAAATCCGAGGACACGAACCGAATCCAACCTAAAACTCCAAGCCCACCCAGAGTACACAAACACACAGAAAATAGCGGTAGGGAAAAAGAAAAAAGGGATAAACCACCAAAGATGCAAGAGGGAAACCGAACACAATGCCCAATAAAATCTAAAGGCGACAAACGGAAACAAAACCTAGATCCGCAGGCCAACCCATGGGAAAGGGGGACAGACCAACGGACAAATTGTTGCTTGTTGTGACCACGAGTAGTCTTGCCCATGCTGAGGAGCATGCGGACGAGAAAATCAAGAGAAGATTCTCGCTGGCTTTCCTATCTGACAGATCCCGGACTTGATATGGAGACTTCTCGTCAATTGGAGTGGACAAAAAGATCTGAGCTACAGTTTGACTGAAAGTACTGTATGTTCAGACTGATCTAAAGTTCAAATTGATTGCAGTCGTCAGAGTAGAATTCGCTTAGTGGAAGAATAAAAGTACTCTATACTTGGCGCTTAAGGACATAAACTTAATAATTATCTTTTACGAAGTCTTCCCTTCCTTCTTGTTTTTTTGGGTTCTTCCCATCCTTTTGTGTCTTCTTCCAAAGTTGACATCGCACGTTAATCGTATATGGCATCTATTTTATGAACATAAGATCTCCATTTAGATGTCTATATTACATACATTTTACAAAAGTATGATTGTTATTCTACATGTTCTATATGGTTCCCGTTTTACGAATATAAGATACTATTTTGAGATGTGCACAACACTCTTAGGGTTGCTTCTGAAGAAGTAAAGTGAGCGTAGATACTTTAAGTGGTTTTTTTCTCCTTTTTATTATGAAAATTTACCGTAAAAATAAAATATTCGAAACTGTAGTATCGATTTGTTAAATGAGATTCTAATCATAATTTTCCAATCGATTTCCTCCTACCGGGAGGAAATTACTTGATCTCACAACGATAAATTTGATCTAATTTGAATCTTCTTTAACGCAATCAGAGTGTACCTACGTTTTCTACTTCACCGTGCTCCGAAACCTCCGGGTCTCCTGTCTATCGTCTCAACCCAAGTCCCCTAATCCTTCGATCAGAATTACTTTTATTAATACAATGTCAAAGACAAAAATTGTAACAAGTATTACACACATGGGGTCATGGGATCGTAACGAACATTCCCATCACACTATATAGACGTATCAGTAGAAAGAAATAGCACATACGTGAAATCACAACAAGGATAAGAGGATTCTGTCAAACGAACAAGGTTAAAACTTAATAATAAAATAATCCATAAACTCGAATTTGAAAATCTTTTTTATCTCTCCCTTGTACGGCTTGATTGGGTCTTCCTATCCTTCGTGTTTGCTACGTGGTCGTCCTCTCTTCTAATAATATTGTATTGAGAATTTTTTCTTACCTGCTCCAGTGTTAAATGTTAGAACTAGAGAAATCATAGAAATTCCCAAGAAAAAGTATCATGTACTGTAATTCTTTAAAAGTATCATTAAATGTGATTTCTCAGTAATGAATTATGTCAACCAATGCTGTCCTTCAACCTCCTTGTGCTCGTTCTTCCATGGTACGGTATTAGATTTTTTTTAACTTTCAAAATATTTGAGATACTACTTGATTCGATTTCACACAAAGGATTTCGTAAACGGTTTCAGTAATTTTGTCATAGTGCTAAATCTGGAGAGTTTTTGCCTTAAATTTTAAGCTTGGTGACAAGATTATGATCCTTAAATTTTAATCTTGGTGACAAGTTTGCAGTACCCCTAGGGCCATATCAGGATTTCCTTTGACAAAGTTATGCAATTTACTTTACCATGGGGGTCTTCCCATTCCTTCGTGTTTTATACTCTGTCGCCTTATTCTCTTTACGCCTATTTCCTATTGATAAATACAATCCAGTACGTTAAGCAAGTACTTTTCATGTAATTTGTCCTGTCTGACACTTATGTCATTAGTGTCATGTCTAGTATGGTCAAAGTCCATTTTAAATGAAGATGACGATACGACTGGGGTTTAGCCCCATTTTACCTGATATCTTTTCCTTGAATGGGCTTCCCATCCTTCTTGTTGTCAGACGCGGTGGCCTTCTAACTTACGTTACGCAAATACTGGAAATAGATAAAAACAAATTTTGATATAGCTAGCTCAATATAGAAGTAAGTGACATAGCATAGCAGTTGTTGTATTTAGATATTGTACTTTTACAAATTTAGACAAGAGTTTATTACGTTAGACACAAAATATTCTACTTTCTTGTCCTGTAGTTGCGTATCTAAGGACAAATTTGGACAAGAGTTTATTGGGTTAGACACAAAAATTCTACTTGTTATGTAGTTGTGTATCTAAGGACATGAGAGAGCAACGGTTATATAACTTGTAAAAACGCAATCACTTTAAACGATGCGTTTACTAATATTTCACATGAAAAATTTAATTTTAATTAGCTTTGGTATTCTAAATGCAATAAAATAGATTTCTCATAAGAAATACTATTGAAATTTTTATTTTATCTATAATAACTTAATAGAATATTTATATCCTCTTGGATATCCTATATGTGTAGTCCTCAAATACTTCTAATTTACATTTTTTTACACGTGCTATGAACTTTTTATTCGTACAATTCAGATTTAATATGAAGATCTTTTCCATAAATTTTCTTATTTTTGAAATATTTAATTATAAATATATTTTCTAAAATTTTTATTCTAAATTTTTATTTAATAATTATAATAGTGTAAATAATTAATAAGGATAAAAAAATATAATTATGTGGTAAATATTGAAATTATCTGAAAGAAATAAAACAATGACCATGAAATTTAGTTAGACATGAAATGATTTATTTTTACTATGAAATATACAAGTCGAATACTTAATTAAATATATATTAGGTAGATTTAGTTTTTATATACACCTATCTATATAAAATTCAATATTTATATGATGTTACGCCTAATCCAAAATATAGATCTCCGACGCAGTGTTGATCTATGGTTTCCATGATGGCCTTACCACTAAATGATAAGTAATGATTCGAATTGGGAACAATGATTTAGGTCAATATCCATTGAAATTTAGATCTATAGTCTCCGAGGCAACTTAACCAGTTGAAAGTGTGACAAGTCCGTCAAATCTGTTAATAGAAGTCTGAAGAAGGGACCCAGTAGGAAAAACGAAGGATGGGAAGCCCCATCAAGCTCTACAAATGAGAGACAAAAGAAGTAACACGGGGCTAAGTCCCAATAGAATCTATATGAGAAATCTGCATTCCCGCACCTAAGATATCCGAGTTATGCAAATCGTATTGTCTACACACAAGGGGAACATCCGAAGAAACAGAAATTAATAAAAGTGAATACACGACATACGAGATTCAGAATGTCCAGAGTATGCCTAGGGTGACGGTTGATAAGGACACACGAGCAGAGGAGTTCAACACTAATTCGGGCAGGTGTAGAGGAAAATACTCCTTAATTAGGGAGCCGCTATTCACCACTCACCTTTCGCTATTCACCACTCACCCCCTAGTTTAAAGAACCCCTGCGCATTTTTGTTGCGTTCCTATTTGTGTTCGCATGGAAAATGAATGGAAAACGCCATCTAAAATGAAGACTGAAATAAGGTGAGATTTAATGAATTCACACCCGGCGGGAGCTTTTTAAAATCAACTTCTGCGTCTAAAACACTACTTACATCACCATGGATCGTTATCAAGAACTTACCACCACAACCTATACTAGTCTTGAGGTCGCCCGTGCTGCTCTAAATTCAATCTTTGCCGACAAAGGCTACATCGTGACTTTTTTGCACACCAGGCGCGTTGGGAACAAGAGAAATGGTGACGTCAAAGCTGTTGCTTTGCAGTGTTCGTGCGCAACAAAAGCGGCAGCAAACTCCGAATATAATCAACGCAAGCGCGTTTGTGCCCGCCATGGGACAGGTTGCATGTTCAATTGTCTAGTGCGGCGTGTTGTTCAACCAGATGGAGATGGAGAAGCTCACTGGGCAGTCGAGGTTGACGTCCACGACCACAATCACGAACCCTTTACCGATCCGGCTGTCCATGCGCAAGGCCGCGCGCTGACAGAAGAGCAATATTTCGCCTTCTTATTTCAGTCTTCATTTTCGATGGCGTTTTCCATTCATTTTCCATGCAGCCAATAGGAACGTGACAAAAATGCGCAGGGGTTCTTTATATTAGGGGGTGAGTGGTGAATAGCGAAAGGTGAGTGGTGAATAGCGGCTCCCCTTAATTAATGAGATGCAGTTTTATCCAGTTGCTCTTCTCTATTATCTAGGAAAGACAACCAATAACAGATCTACGATCAAGCTCTCTTTGAATCCCATGGCATCAGTATAACGGCTCATCTCACGAACTACAGTTCTAGCTCTGTTTCAGTTGATTTCAGTCGACCACCCTAGTTTACTATAGTATATGGTACAATAAGGAATTGCATGAAACTAAAGAGTCATATACAGGCCGCACTACTTGCGGGGTTTGGAGTCCGAATATCGCAAATAGACTTTGAGTGAACCCTCAAATACAAGGTGGTTGGTTGACAATCAAATTCATGTTCATAGCATTTGCATGAGAAGGGAGTAGCATATGCACCAAGCAAAGGTCTGGTGCATGCTTTTCCAAGCAATCAATGCATCTACGGCCACACTTTCATCTCATTGCAGCGTATGACCATGATTGTTTCTAATCAGCAAAGTAGGCTTCAATACTTGATTGATACTTATTGCCCAATATCTACAATGCAAGTGCCTTAATTAAATGAATAGATTGATGAAATTGTGAAGCTCCAGCCAACTATGAGGTATGGCAAGTTCATAATTACTCACAAAAACATGCGTTCTTGCCTTGATGGCTTAGGCATGTCCATGATTGAGGCTATAGAATCTTTGGAGGCATATAATAATTGTGGTTTAGTCAGCTCCATTGGGAAACTCTTTGCTAAGGCTGCTGATGACATTTTCCAAATAGGTTGCAAACATAGATTTTAGAATGAACCCAACAATGAACTTCTTCTTGTATTAGAAGAAAGGCGACCGTGTAGGAAAAACAAAGGATGGGAAGACCATCTTCTTGTATTGCCGTATGAACTTGCTTGTATTGACATGAGATAATTTTTGAAAATTCTTCAGACTCATCATGATAAGTTGTTCCTGCACTTGAAAGATTCTACCTTGAGCTTATCAGTCAGAAGTTTATCAGTCCAAATCCCTCCACATTGTCCTAGAAGAGCAATTGTTCCATGAAGCTATGGTTAACAATGCCTAATCTTCAAAAAGCTTTAGAGATTGCTTGTCATCAATGCAAGGTCGTTCTCCATTGCTTCAAGAGTTTTGCAGAAATCTTGCCTCTACCCTTCCTAATAATGCAACTATTTAATCTGAATTTTCTATAATTGGATGGGAGAAAGACAAATGCAAAGTTGACTTTATTAACTTTTCTCTAGAAAGAATATTGTAATGCAAACGTATGAAGATGTTACAAAATCTGTCCCATGATCTTTGTGTGCAAGAAGATGCACATGCTGGTCGAACCTGCAAATAATGCAAATAAGATGGTTATCATACCTTCATATACCATATTTATGGTATTTGCAAGAAACTCCACAAATAAAGAGGCCTAGTCATATAAAATGAAGCACTTCTATTTGTGGGAATAATCTCCAAGCCCAAGGCTCCTTGCTTTAGCATGAAGTAAACATCTAATTCTTCCTTTTACACTCATTTATTTCCTCCCAGCTTGTGATTTCATGATGAACTTGAACGTTATTTTCTAAATTGGACTCTTCCAAACAAGATGGCAGCTGAGGACTTAATTGTCAACAATTCATATCTTGATTTGCAATTCTGAAATTCAAGTCTGATTATTGCAGCAATATCATGGGAGCTCAAGCTCCATATGGTTAGGATAGACATGAAGCCATCTTCTACTAATGGAACACTCAATTATTATTTACTCTCTAGCACTTTCCTATGATTTAGAGATACTAATGGATGGATCTGCCTACTATCTGCCATACAATAAGTCCAAGTATACACACAAATTTATATACCCCAGAGGAAAGAAAAAAAGGAGCACCAAGAAACCAAGATCACAAACCAAAGCACAACCTATACCCACAAGGTAGCCCAAGGAGGGACTACACAATAGCTAGTTGGAATGCAACAAAAAACACTATTGCTTGTTTGTATGATAGAGTTCGTCTAATGGTATATCTAGTAAGTGAGGAGTGAGGGCCCTAGACATGATGTGCACTCTTGTTGCAATTGTTCTTTTATGAAGATACCAAGCCTTATGATTGAGACTCTTTGTCAAAAGCATGAGGTGAGCATATCTTGGGAGATAGTCATAACTCCTCTCCTCTGTAAGGAACATTGTGCTACTTCCCCAAGCCATCCATCAAAATGGTGATGAAGGTGTACAAAATCTCCACCGCCAAGGAAAGTGAAGGTATCAAAGGCAAGCAGTGGTGCATAATGATTCTCCTTTCCTTGAGATGCAATGGTTACCATTTGTAACAATATGGAGTTTAGCAAAGTTAGTAAGGTAATGAAGTAGAGAATAAGCCAAATTAGCCCAAAATATTCAAAAAGCATCTAGGAAGCTTCTTGGGAAGCTTCCCCACTACCTTAACTTGCACCCCAAGCAGGTAGCTTCTAGAAGCTTCCAACTAGCTTAGCTTGCACGCCAATTAGGCAACTTCTAGAAAGAAGTTTCTTGAGAATCTTCTTGGTTAACTTGGCTTGCACTCTAAGAAAGTGGCTCAAGGAAGCTTCTTGAGAAGCTTCTCAAGGGCCTTGTATACTACTTATAAATACCAAAGCAAAAGCTCATGCTAGGCATTTGGAGTTTTCTCACATTCAAGTGTCCCAATGTGAGTTTCCATTCTCTTATTTCTCTCCTCGATCTTGGTCTTTTACATTGGTATCAAATCAAGAATGGGATGGATGGAATTTATGGACAAAAAAATCCATTTCCACCAAAACATTGGGATTTTGTGTTCAAGTACTATCCAAACATCATTTCACAAAATTCATCATCTCACACTTTGGACAAGATTTTCTACATATGATCACCATATCTAAGGAATCTTTGGTGCTTCCGATTGTAACTTATGGAGAATGGTGGACGTGCTGATTCTATGTGTTAATAAATTAGATAGATTAGGAGTGGCTTGATAGAGTAGCAACCATGACAGCAATAACCAATGTTATCCTTGCTATGCAGCAACAAATTGAGCACCTTGCTTGATTTTTGGATGAACAAGAGCTTCGAGAATAAGAGCACGTAGAGAGAGTTCTAGTTTGAGAAGGAGAAGATCAAATCCAATTACCTAAACCCAAGGTATTTTGAAGGCAAGAATCTCCCGAGTGCAATGGATAATTTTTTGTTTGTGTTCATTTTGTGTTCATGCTAGGCATTCAAAGTTTTCCCACATTCAAGTGTCCCAATGTGAGTTTCCATTCTCCTATTTTCTCTCCTTGGTCTCGGTCTTTTACACCATTGCTCTTGCCTAAATGACTGCTCATGCTAATGTCTCTACTTGTAAGTAATTTGAAACCACCACATCATACAAAGTATGCTTACCATTTGTGAATGTGATAATATTTGCTCTCACTTAGCATGGACGTGGTCTTGGTAAGTCTAGCCACCTCTTGATCTGAATTTAGAACCTTGTAGATTAGAGGAGTTGAGCCATTGCATTGCAGATGGCATTATGAACTCTGGGTGCACTCTCCACCTACAACATACCATAAAAGATGTATGCCTTGTGTGTCATATGCTGAACCACATGCACATCAATCTAGAAGGCCCTAGTAGGGTTAGGTGAGGGAGGCCTAAACATAGGCATAGTGCAATAGAGAACTCCTCAAACATGAAAAAATCCTCTATCAAGGGAGAAGCATGGAGCCAAGCTCTAGAGCCTTTTCCTCTGCATGATAGAATCCTAGCTTTGTCAAATAACAATGCATCAATAAAGATGTTGATGAGGGTGTGCATACGCTCATTGATGTTTGCTTGAATCTTCTTGGAGTCTAATGAAAAAAAGGCGGCAAACATTGGGAATATGTTTGCATGCAGGGCTTGGTAAAAGATCATGAGCCAAACATAAATATATCTAAAAGTCATGGGTACTTGAATCCGTTATTGTTATAGGCGCCAATAAAAAGGAATTACTATGATGTAAAAACTTATTTGCTAAGCAAGGGGCTATTGGTGCCCATGCACCTAGAAAGCTTGGTGCAATGGTCTTTTGTAGTATGTGTCCACATCCTTCCATGGCTATCTATAGTATTCACCACTCCTTTGATATTGTGGGAGCATATATGGCCCTAACAAAGTGGAGAAGGTGTGTCGTATAGTGTTATCAAATGTGCCTCAATAGAAAGGTATGTGCAAGCTAGATAGGAGGATCAGGTGAGATAACTACATGCTAAGATGGAGTAGGCCACTTGTGCATTCTCCAACCTCAAGAGTAAGTGAACATAAGCTATGGCCTACACCAAATTATGGGAGATGAAAGTGCTACAATTATCCTCCTCCCCTAGTGGTGATCCCAACACCCTCATGCTTCCTATTGGGAAATGGAACCCTGGTCAAAAATCTTGGGGGAGTGAGAACCACATGTGGGCTCTATACCTTACATTTATAGGTTTGGACTTGTGAACCCAAGGTCTCTAAGCTATGTATGAAAGCCTCCATGACAAGGACCATATCCTCTCCAAAAGGCTTAAGATGTGAGTATCATCATCAAAGAAGGATGGAAATATATACATGATTGAAAATAAACTACACTCTCATAAAGCTTTGCAGTGAGCTATGGCAAATGAAGGTCTCTCAAGGGGATCTCCCTAGTGTGTATCACCTTCAAGTGCAAGCTATGTGAAGTCTCATGTGGTAGTGCAGTGACTATACAACAAAGGGAGTTCTATGCCATAAAATGTGCAAACAAATAGAATCAAGTGGTGGATTTGATCCATTGATGAACAAAGAGCACATAACAAAGTTAGACAGAGATGGTATTGAAGGCACTAGAGACTTCTACTTGGAAAACCATCTAATCAAGATGAGATCCAAGGATGCTTTGATGCAAGCAAGAATTGTCTTGCAACCATTTGGTGGCCATAGCAAAATTGATGTGGACACAAATAGGAAGAGAAAGAATATTATGCTTTTAGGCAAATGAGTGAGAGACTAAATGGAGAAATACATCCACAATAGGAATAGGGAAAATAGCATATGTCTCCTTTGATAAAGCAAGAAGATGAGATGCATCAAATAGATAGACTACTCCAAGGTGCACTAGATCCAAAGCAATACATTAAAAAAGCAAAGAGAAGAAGAGGAGCAAAATCTAGAGTGTCTAGAGAAAGATAATCATATAAATGCCCAAAAGCTAGTCTAGATGGCACACCTATAGAGACATGTGGAGAATGAAGTAAATCATGAGCAAAGGTGAACTCCATAAGTTGAAGTTCTTTATCTAGATGATAGTCAATGTAACAATATTGAGTTTAGTGACAAATTTAGTCAAGGCTAACAAAGTAGTGAATAGGCCAAATTAACCTAGAATATTCTAGAAATATCTAGGAAGCTACTTGGTACCTCCCAAGTATTGGATAATGTGCATGTCAAGTGGTAAGTTCTAAGAGGAAGCTTCTTGAGAAGCTTCTTGGCTAGCTTAGCTTGCACCCAAAGTAGGTAGCTTCTAGAAAGAAGCTTCTAAAAGCTTCCAACTATCTTAGCTTGCATGCCAAGTTTAGGGTTTAGGGTTTAGTTTAACTTGGCTTACACTCCAAGAAAAAAGCTTAAAGAAGCTTCTCAAGAGCCTTTTATGCTCCCACTCCCTATAAATACCAAAGCCAAAGCTCATACTAAACATTCAAAGTTTCTAACACATTCAAGTGTCCCAATGAGATCTTCTATTCTAATATTTCTCTTCTTGTCTTGGTTTTTGACATTAGTATCTGAGCATGAATGGGATGGGTGGAATTTATGGACCACCAAATCCATTCCCACCAACCCATTAGGATCTTCATGTCTAGGTCTTGCCCAAGCATCATTTCACATAGTTCATCACCTCACACTTTAGGCAAAAGTTTTTGAATCAATCACCTTGTTTGAAGAACCCTTGGTACTTCCAATTGTAACTTATGGAGAATGGTGGATGTGTTGCATCTATTTGTTAATAAATTAGATAAATTGGGAGTACTATGATAGAGTAGTAGCCATGGTGACAATGCACAAGGTTATCATTGCTATGCAACAACAAATCAAGCATCTTACTCAATTGTTGTATAAACAAGACCATCAACAACAAGAGCACGTAGAGAGAGCATCATCTCAAGAAGGAAAAGACCGAATCTGATTTCCAAAACCTAGGGTATTTAAAGGTAAGAATCTCTAGAGTGAAATGGAGAGTTTTGTGTTTGATTGCAAATGTTATTGTAAAGCTTCTTATCTTCAAGATGAACAAAAATAAATTCTCTTGGCTTCTAGCCAATTGGATGGAGTAGCAAAGCTATAGTGGTAATTTCAAGTGGAAAGAGCTGAATGGAAAATTGTTGCACCAATCTGGACTATGGTAAAATTCAAGAGTGCAATAATCAATCAATTTCAAGCTATAAATGCCACACGAGCTGCACAAGATAGGTTAGCAGAGTGGAAGTAGATTGGCTATGTAAGAAGTTACATCACACAATTCCAAAACACCATCATACAAATTTTAGATATATTGGAAGGTGGAGCTTTGGATCAATTTGTGAGGGGCTTGAAATCATTAACCAAATTAGAGGTAACTATGCCAAAGCCACAACACTTGGAGGGGGCCATGCGGTTGGCCAAATGCTTTGATTCCTTGGTTGCAAAAACTTGGTCTTGACCTCCGCCTCTACCTCCACTAAACCTACTAATACACTACACACGGGTGGAGGAGTCAACACCAATGGAGATTGATGCTATCCAATGAAGACCACTTGGCATTGAGTAGTTGGATTGTATAAGGTTTGTAGTGGCACCTCTACATTATGATGTTATTCTAGGTCTACCTTGGCTTGAATGTCATAAAGTTCTATTTGATTTGAACCAATGACAAATTCAAGTACAACACCAAGGTAGGAATTTCCAATTAGGTTGTCTAGTACCTCCGAGTAAGACACCTAAGAATAGTCAGTCCTAAGAGGGGAAGTTTGGCAAGAAAGAAGCCATAGAGCAAGCTTTGAAGGAAGATGAGTCCCAAGATGGGAAATTTGTCAATGAAGCATGCGTAAAGCAAGTTTTGGATGAAGATAAGTGTTTTTTTTTTGGTGTGGATCAAGTCAATTGTGCATGGAAGATCTGAGGAGGATCAAAAGCCTCATCAAGCAATGGTTGGTCAAATAGTCCAAGAGTTTTTAGATATATTTCCGGATGATCTACCAAAGGGATTACCCTCTGATTATGGTATGCCCTTCAAGATTGAGTTATTACTAAGGAGTACTCTAGTGAGTAGATCAATCTATCGGTTCTGACCAAAGGAGTTGGAGGAGTTGCAAATAACACTCATAGAGTTGTTGGAGCAGGATTTCATATGACATAGTACATCTCCTTGGGGAGTACCGGTACTAATTGTTCCAAAGAAGGATGGAGGACTTTGTTTTTGTATTGATTATTGTGGCCTCAATAAACAAACAATAAAGAATGCATATCCCTTGACTCAAATTGATGACTTTTTTGATCAATTGAGTGGTGCACAATACTTCTCCAAGTTGGATCTCTAAAGCGGCTATTGGCAAATTCCCATTGATAAAGAAGATATACAAAAGACTACCTTTCACACAAGGTATTGGCATTTTGAGTGGAGAGTTCTACCTTTTGGGGTCACTAATGCTCTAATGGTCTTCATGGATCAGATGCATCAAGTGTTGGATGGGCTATTGGATTGATAGGTGGTGGTAATCTTGGATGATATTTTAATCTATGGCAAGATAGAGACAAAATACGCAAATCACATGCAAGAAGTCCTAAGACAACTATGACAATGGAAGTTTTATTACAAGAAGTCAAAGTGTACCTTTTGGCAAAAGGAATTTACATTCTTGGATCACAAGATCTCATCAGAGAGGATCAAGATGGAAGAGGAGAAAATTAAGGCCATTATTGATTGGCCTATTCCAAAGGATGATATAGAAGTGAGGGCATTTAATAGATTGGCCTATTTTTATCAACAATTCATCCACTACTATGCTCATGTGGTCGCACCATTGACCAATCTCTTGGGGAAGAATTTGAGCTTTTAGTGGACCACCAAGCACAAAGAAGCATTCCAGAAGTTGAAATATAAGGTGCCTTCAAGACTCATTCTTCAACCATATGATCCTAAACTACCTTTTGTGGGTGATTTTGATGCTTCTACTTTGTGCTTGGAGCCATGTTGCAAAAAGAATTTTGATATGGTAACATTCCATTACCTTTGTGTCTCACTGATAAAATATAGTAGAAAGGAATTAGTTTGCTTGAGATTGAGAACAACTAGCAATGGCATGCCACCAAGGTATGGAGGCATTATTTCTTGGAGAAAGAAATGATCATGCAAATTGATCACAAATCCTTGTTGCAAACATTACACTTGAAACACATGAAGAGTCAAAATCATCAATGGGAGGAAAATCTATAATTTTTTGACATTGAACTTGAGTACAAACTAAATCAATTCCATGTCATCCTTGATGCCTTATCATGATGACCTGATTTGAAGTCTCTTCTTCTCATCACGATAGCAATTATGATAGTATCAATTGACTCCAAAGTCCAAGTCAAGTTTAAGATAGCTTTACAACAAGTTCCTTTCTTTCAGATGGTACAAAGTCATCTTACGACATGTGACAAGGAGTACAACACCTTCTCCTTCAAGGAAGGCCTTCTATTCTATGAGAACCAAAATTATGTTCCAACCAAGGGTGATCTCTGACTTGTGCACCTCCAAGAAGCCCATGACTTACCAATTATTGGTCACATGGGTGTGGACAAGACTTTGGGTACCCTCCAATGCCAATGGTGGTGGCCCAACATGGCATGAGATGTTTGAGAGTTTGTCCAATTATGTGAGACTTGCCAATGTAACAAGGCCAACAATTAGAAACCAAGTGGACTCCTTCAACCACTCCCCATTCCATCTACTTGGTGGGAACATGGGAGCTTGGATCTCATCACATCCTTGCCCAAGACAAAGCAAGGTCACATAGTGATAGTGGTGTTTGTGGATAAGCATAATAATCAAATCTCTTTGGCACCAATCTTTGATACCGTGGATACTCCAACATTGGCATAGATCTACTTTGACATTGTCTTCAAGTGTCATTGGATGCCTTGTGTACTCATCTTTGATTGTGATCCTTGATTCACTAGAAAATTTTGGCAAGCACTCTTCTAGATACTTGGTACCAAGCTTACTTTGTCCATGGCCTATCATCTTCAAAGTAATGACAAACTGAACATGCAAATTGCACCTTTGAGAAAATGCTTTGTGCCTTTGTCAATGTTCACCATACCAATTGGGATGAATGTCTTGCAGTTGTAGAGTTTGCATACAATAATTCTAAACAAGCAAGCACCGGAGTCTCTCCTTTCTTCATCAATTTTGGCCAAGATCCACTTGTTTCAGATTCTCTTCTTACTCCTCTTCCATCTCATGTCCCTTGTACTTCTACCTTCTTGACCACCATATCCCAATTCCTCCAACAAGCCAAATCTCATCTCCTTGTTGCTCAAAATCATCAAAAATAAAATGTAGACCACCATCATTGTGATCTCACCTTTCAAGTTGGTGATAAGGTCATGCTCTTGTCCAATAACCTACCCCTCCCACTTGATACCCAAGTTCATAAACTTGCTCCTCATTGGTTAGGACACTTTGATGTCACTCAAATCATTTCTCCTATTGCTTATCAACTTGCCTTGCCTTGTCATATGCGCATCTACCTTGTCTTTCATATTTCCAAGTTGAAACCCTTTGTTCTTGATACATTTTCTTTCTCCTCTCATGTCCAACCTCCTCCTCCTCCTCATGTCCCTATTAGTGATCATGGAGAGTATGAAGTTGATTGTATCCTTGCATATTGCCACATTCAATGAGGCTGTTGATAACATACAAGGTACAAAGTCCTCTAGAAAGTGTATCCACTTCATGATGCCACTTGGGAGCCTCTTTCTCATCTTTAGAATGCACAAATGGTCATCTAGGAGTTTGAAGTTTCAATGGCAATGAGGACATCACTAACTAGCGGTGGAGGAATATGTAACAATAGGGAGTTTAATGACAAAGTTAATCAAGGCTAACAAAGTAATAAATAGGCTAAATTAGCCTAGAATATTCTAAAAGTATCAAAGAAACTTCTTGGTACCTCCCAAGTATTGGGAGGTACCAAGCATGCCAACTAGCAACTTCTAGGAGGAAGCTTCATGGGAAGCATAGCTTGTGCTCCAAGTAGGAAGCTTTTAGAAGGAAGCTTCTAGAAGCTTCCAACTAGCTTAGCTTGCATGTCAAGTAGATAGTTTCTAGAAGGAAGAATCTTGAGAAGCTTGTCAAGAGCCTTGTATGCTCTCTTTAAATACCAAAGCCAAAGCTCATGCTAGACATTCAGAGTTTCCCACACACTCAAGTGTCCAAATGTGATCTCCCATTCTCCTATTTCTCTCCTTGGTCTTGGTTATTTATAGTCATGTAACAAAGAGGGAAGCTCCTCTTTGGTTGATGGATGGAGCATGTGTAATGCAAATAGAGTATTTGAGGAGAAAGGTGTTGGAGGTAGCTATGTAATAATATGGAGTTAGTAGAGGCTAATGAGTTAGTAAAGTTATGACTAGCATTTCTAAGAATGTTCTAGAAATAACTTGGAAGCTTCTTGGTAGAATTTTCTAGAAGCACCTAAGAAGCACCTTGGTGAGAAGCACTTAAGTACCTTCCAAAGATCAAGTAAATTGCATACCAAGTAGGTGGCTTTTAAAAGGAAGATTCTTTGGAAGCTTCTTGGGTAGTTTAGCTTGCACTTCAAGAAGGTAGCTTTAAGAAGAAAACTGCCTTATGAACTTCTCAACAGCCTTGTATTGCTTCACTATAAATACCACATCCAAAGTTCATACTAGGCATTTAGCATTTCCCTCAATTGAGAGTTTCAATGTGACTTTCCATTATGAACTTCCATTTTCCTATTTCTCTCCTTGGTCTTTTATGAGCTAGTGGATGGACTGCATTTTTATACTCCCTTTCCAAGCTTACATTAGGGAGTGATAAAGTCAATGATGCTCTTGGGAAGGAGAATGTGACTCTGAATACACTACAATCTTCATAGCTATTGCTTGGGCCTATATGGTGTACTCATCTTGAAGTGTTGAAAAATCTATTCTCAAGAACCTATGAATCCTAGAGGCAATCTCATGGTGTCTAAAAGAGTCTAGTCAATTGTTGTGCCTCAATGCATTTTGGTGAGAACCAACTAGCTCCATGTTCAAGTGGCAAGAGAAGCTTAATACAAATGGTATACCAATTACTAGGAGAAATGAAATAGCAATTAGTAAAAACACAACCAATTAGTTGTAAGCATAAAAAATGTGATTATTTGTTACAAAATGCCCTGGAGTTATAATTGTTGCTAAACCTCATCACACTATGGAATTAGAAGTGGGTGATATTAAATGATTATCAAGAATTAAAATGATTGTGTATTCAAATATCACTCTTGCAGCCCACACCAAAATAGTGACTTACCCCTAAACAGTCTAGGCAATTGCTGCACCTCAATGCATTCTAGGGAGAATGCACTTCCATAGACAGATAGGAGTAGAGTCCAAAATAGGAAGAGAGCTAACAAGGTCCATGAGTGTAATACCAAGGGTTAGCCATATGATCTAGATGTGAAATTCGGTTTGGTAACATCTAGAATGATGTTATACATGATGGTCAAAATAGATCAGATAGAAGTATCACCAAAAGAGTACTTCTACTAATAGGGCAGAAACCAAAATAGACTTGAGAACCTTAGAACCAATAGCTAGACATATGATTTAAAGGTGAGAATTGTTTTGGTAACATCTGGAAGGATGTTACACATGATGGACTAAACAGATCAGAAAGAGGTATCACCAAAATGGGACTTCTACTAATAGAGTAGGAACCGAAATATGCCTGAAATCTTTGAAGGCAATTTCGAAGGCCTAAACGGATGAATTAGGCCTCGAAAATGTGCAGATCCCCCCCCCCCCCAACAGAGGAAAGGTTGGCCTTCCCTCCCACCCTGGTTTGTCTCGTCGAGAGCTTTCCAACGGTACCTTACTCATGTGATTCTGAGATTCCTACAGGAAGATTCCCTAAAAGATTCCCTCTAGTCAAAGCTCGTTTGACCAATTAGATAGGACCTAGACCAGACAGGTCACCCATCCAAGTAAGTAATCCAAGGGTGGAGCTTGCTGACATGTCACCTATCTGTGTCCCTAATCCTATGGTGGGGCTTCCTTGGAGGAGATCCTCTTTGTCTATATAATAAAGAGAAGGTGCTCCCTTGGGGCATCGAATGTTTGAGTGTGCAATCTGTGTTTTCTCTCTTCTCTTGTCCTCGGAGTATTACAATGAGATACATCTTTCCTAGGTCATCAACTAAAATTGCTCATAATAAGATGGAGATGTGGAGACCACAAGTTGCTATAGTGGTACAAGGATCCTAATATACATACAAGGTCTAAGTAAACCCAGTAGCAATGCTTGGATAAGATATAGAGAGTGCAACCATGAGTAAGAGTTTGGTGGAGCCTAAAGAGAGAGGATAGGTGTATGACGTGGGTTTGGTGTGAGAGGTGGAGTAGCATCCTCTGCCCTATCCATAAGTATTTGATACACCTTGGTGTTGTGCTAGACCAATGTATACCAATGTGTAATCTAGGCACCATTGTATAGGGCATTGGTGAGGTGGTATAAAAGGGTGTTCTGAGGTGTAATACCAATAGCTAGACATATTAGCTAGAGGTGAGAATTGGCTTGGTAACATCTGGAAGGATGTTATGTATGATAGGCTAGGTAGATCAGATAGAGGTGTCACCAAAAGAGTACTTCTACAAGTAGGGCATGAACCAAAAATAGCATAAATTTGTAATACCAAAAGCTAGACATATCATCTAGAGGTGAAAATTAGCTTGGTAACATCTAGAAGGATGTAATACATGATGGGCTAGGTAAATAAGATAGAAGTGTCACCAAAAGAGGACTTCTACTATAAGGTAGGAGCCAAAATTAGCTTGGAAACTTCAATCAATTTTGGAGGCCTAAACGGATGAATTAGGCCTAAAAAATTTGCAGACCTCCTCCCCCCTACAAGAAGAGAGGTTATCCTTTCCTCCCCTTGGGTTTTTCTCATCAAGAGCTTGCCAACGGTACCTAGCGATTTGGAGATAGGAAGATTCCCTAAAGATTCCCCCTAGTCAAAGAGGATTTGACCCGCCAGATAGGATCAAAACCAACATGTCACCCATGCATGCAACTAATCTAAGAGTAGAGATTGCTGACATATCACCAATCCATGTATCTGACCCAAGGGTGGAGCTTCCTTTGATGAAGTCCCCTTTGCTATATAATATGGTCAAGGTGCTCCTTTGGGTGCATCGTAGGTTGAGTGTGAAATTGTGTGTTTCTTCTTCTGTGTTTCTCTTAAGGTCTCCTATCCTTGAAAGATTATATGAGTGCACCAAGAGAGGGATTTGGCTTTGTAGCAGAGAGAGGTTCTAAGGAAATGGGGGAGGGGGTTCTAACACTATGGTGTTGGAAGGTCTATAGAGCTAAGAGAAAAGGGCTGAATCTATAGAGATTGTGGGTCTATATAAATAAGGGAAGGGAATAAGGGAAAGGATTGTGGTGGGAGAAGGGGTCTTCCATAGGGGAATCAACCAAGGTAGTTTCCTACTCTGAGTAGAAGGGGGAGGTAGCAAGAGAGTGGAGGCAAAACCATCAAGAACCATGGCCTATTCCTTAATCGTGCATAAGGGGTATGGGTGCTAGATGAGAAGCTCACCTATGGTTGTTTATGTAGCTATCCATGCCCAACAGCAAAGTAGAAGCATTGTAAAGAGGTTTACTAAGGGAATAACCAAACCAGGGGAGACATAAAGAAACAAAAAAACTAAGGCATTGGACATCTAGAACGACTAGTGGAGAGCATAAACAGCAAATACCATAGAAATAGATAGAAATAAACAAATATCAAGATAAAGAGAAAAGACAAAAGAAAAGGCACTTAGGGAAATGTGAGAAGGGCATATTTGATGCCCACAAATACATTTGGAGGTGCATTTGGAGATGGGGCCCAATCTCCAGATGCACCTCCACCATCTAGTCCAACCACCTGGCTGACAACACTCGCGTATCCACCCAATTGCCTCGTTGATGATATCCACCCTCTCTGTCAACCACAATGCTATGATAGAGATGTAGTCGGTCTACTTGACTTATTTGTCTACCTATCTACCCACAAAGAACCCCAAATATTCCACCAAATACGATCACCTCAAAGCCCCTCTAAATCCCGTCTATGTATGTTGTCAACATTGTTCTATCAAACCCATTGAGAAAACGTTTTGACTAGCTATGCGTATCTAGCTTGCACTTATTACCTATGAAAATAGATATTTTCCCTATCCATGCATTGAGCCTTTTTACAAGGTGCATGACTCAGTACTCGTACAGGATGAGTTATTGAGGAGAGCTATAGGAAAACCCATGAGAAAGAAAATCACATTCCAGGTGAAGATAGCACAATTGTGATGGGTGAGAAGAAATCGAATTTTCTCCTTGGGACCCATGGGATGGGATGGACTCACTCTCTTGAGCATCTCTTGAGGTACACGGAGGTGCATGACATTCACATGCTATCATCAAAGTTATCGCTCGTAAACCATGGATCATATTGACGGGACAGTTGATTTAAACACACCAACCTTCCCCTTCAACATTGAGTTATCATGTCCTCTCTTCCCTATCAAATTCCCTTATGTTCGATGCAAGATGGTAGTGTTCAGGTCACTATCACTCCGCATTTCGGAATTGAATTGAATCAGATCACACACTATCCTCCTCTCACACCGGATGAAAATGGATTATTAATTCGAGAATCACCTTCCCCTCACTTTTGAACCTACAGGCGCTAGTTCTCAGCCAAAGTTCACTGTTAAGTCCACGTCTCACAAAATTGACAAATTGACATGACGATTGATTTCCACAAACACAAGACCTTCTACGTGTACTTGGTCAAACCTCTCTTCACAAACTAGTTTTCTCCAAAATCAAGAAACCTCAAGTCCCCTCGGAGTTCCCACTCTCATCCCACCGATTAATGGATGATCGGCTGCTAGTAAATTTAAATTCTGCACAGTCCCAGAATCCTGGATGAATCTGACGATACGTTTGTGCATAAACTCTCTCCCTAATATGAGCGTTGTCTGCCGCAATTGCGTCAGGTTGACTACAATATAAGCGTCTTTTGGATTCTAGCGTTGAAGATTGGCTACCTCCATGCAATCTCCTTATCACCGGTTACAGTGCACTCTCGATAGTGTCGGATCCGGCCTCGATATTGAGCTCACTTATCGAGGTCGAGATATTACAACTTAAAATAATCTAAAATATCTATATCTATTCAAGTTATGATACCACCTTGTACGGCTTGATGGGGTCTTCCCATCCTTCCTGTTCTCTACGCAGTCGCCCTTTTCTCCTTGAAAGAAATAAAGTTGCCATAGTGGGGATGTTCTCGGGGTTTCTTGCACTTATAAGAGTACATTTTATTGCTTTATTGCGTTTTTGTTTGTTTCAACCCAACTCTCCACTGTCATCGGACTTCCCCCGTCGGCCACTGTGTCATTGCAGGCCGCACTCACATGATGATTGACTGTCAAATTCAGAGTCGTCGTGCAACCCACTATACTCCTTTCGGTGTATACTAGTTGGCTCGGTCTTTCTCATTCTTACCGTTAGTTGGCACAGTATGAGGCAACTTTCCGCCCACCACTTTTTCACCGTGTGAAGCTGGTAGCTACATGCACCTTGTGATCCTTTCATCTCCATTAATTTTGTCTGGCTCAAGTCAGGCTTTTCATCTTTTCTACTGTACCTCTTCTCACTGACCAAACATCTGTAGAGACCTATTTTCATCTGCGTACACTCTCAGGAAAAACACAGTGTGGGAAGCGTTCTGAAAGCTCTAAGGTTCCAGACGACAGACTACAGTCTCCGGGGTGTAGAACCAAGTTCTGAGTAACTGGGTCTGTCTCGGAAGGTGTTAACATCCTTACTTTTCTTACCAGTGTCTATTATCAGAAACTATGTTAAATGTGTCTCAAATTAACCTTTGAGTGAGTGGTACATTTTCAACTATATAGTAACCAAATCTGTACCAATTTCTGAACTTAGTAGAGAGTTGGTGTGAAGTTAATTTCGTATTGAGTAATAGATATGAATTGATAAATTAGATATGATAATAATAACATGTAATAAATTAATGTTCAGCCTATAAGGCGCATATTTTAATGCTCTCTAATGATGCTGATTTACATTTCTTTTCTTATTCTTGTATTTGGGATAAACGTCGTATGATATTTGCTTTCAGATTACTTTTTTGATTTGAGTCTTTTTCCTCTTATGGAAATTTTTAATTATTTCAAATATATCTAGTTAGCCATTTTTTTATCATAGATATATTTTGACCTAAACCTCAATATCTATTTAAAGAAAAACATTTAGCAAGTTTTGGAAATTGGTAGAGATTTGGTATTAAATCTAGTTTATATGTAATATTAGTTATGTATGATGTACATGTCATAACCTCAACAAGCTCTATTCATGTAATTTATATTATTATTTAGAATTGCCAATTTTGGGTCCTTTTTTGCTTTTTTATTTTTTGAATCATTCAAATCAATCCAAATTGATTATTTTTCATTATGCATGCATAGATCAATCTAAGAATTCAAAATAGCACATTTAGAGATCTATAGTAATCTTAATAGTAATCTTTATTACAGTTAGAGATATATAGTAATCATAATAGTAATCTTTATTGGAACTTTCCAAATTTTGAACTCTGAAATTAGAAAATTTAGGGATTTTAGAAAATTTAGTGAATTATTTTGGTTGTCATGAGTAGTACTTGATTATTGTAAATTTCTTGGCCTAAACTAGAACCGATACCTAGTCATTAGTACTCTTGTATGCAATTTCCTCCACTACTTGATGTATTCAACAACCAACATGTTCCCATTTATACCAACAAAATTTGAGAAAAATGAATTCAATAATATCTACATGAATTTGTAGACAATCAAAGAGTAAAATTTTGTGATAAAAAGCTAAAATGATGATCATTTTATAGTTTTATCTCCATCAACTTTATATCTAATACCAAAATTTTATAATTTAACTGATTAGCTTAAATATACTTTCTTGTGTTGTATAATATATTGAAATTTCAAAATATGATCTTATTTTGGCAGGTATTTCACCATATTGAAAAAATTCACAATATGGCATAATTTTGAAATAATTTCATGATATGATCATGTTTATGGGAGAGTCTTGAAGTCATTCTAATGCTACTTCTATATGCTCCGCACACATCACACGGAATACTCACATAGACTCACCAAACTCTTTTAGTGAAACAATTTGTGATCATTATCTGCCATTCAATCTCAATATGAAGCTCATCAATGTCCAAACTTTCAATCAATATTGGATCAAATGTTGACTAAAAGTGGTATAATGGTAAGAAACAAGTTTTTCCTTTGAGATAGGTGTCAAAAATAGATAGATTTGAAGAGGAATGTCACAACTTGCAATTCTTTATTATAACCTATTTAACCGTGGATAGAAACTACTCCCAAAAGAAGGAAGTGTCAGCTCATATGGCACACTATGGTAAAAGATCACTTTCACTACAGATAGGTTCCAAATATTTCTTAAAGGTGATGATACAATCAACTCCAAAGGGGTTGTTTCACTACAACAACATTCAACTCCAAACAATGTGTTTTATCCATTCGAGAAGGCACAAATCCAAAGGCACTAATCCAAAGGCACTTTGCGTTGGTGCAATTCTTTATCTTTGCTCTTGTGGTACTATTCAACACTATAGGTCATTTTTTATCCATCCAGTAGCATTGATTTGATCCTTTAAAACTCTCAAGGATCACACACCAAAGTCACAAGTACAAATGGTCATACACTCAACTACTCAGGTTCCTACTCCAAATTTTTCTCATAGTCACTCAATGAAGGCATGCATCAATACTCAAAATTTAAGCAAAAGCAACAAAGAGCTTGCAGCTCTTTTGCTTTATTTATATTTGGATGACCGAATGAATTATTTACAACAAGGCCAAATCCTTAAATACTCTTCCTATTCAAAGCCAAAGAAATCTAAAGATCTTCTTGGCTCATCCTCATTATACATTGCTATCTTGTTCTTCTGACATGAAGTTAATAAGATGCCTTACATATGTCAAGGATGGTAAATTCTTTCCTAGAGACTATTACATTTTTATCTTCTTTGGACTTACTACTCCAAAGGTAACCTATACAAAGGTCCTACAACTAAGCAAAAGAATGTCTACATCAAAGAGCTTTTTCTACAAAGATCTTTGGTCTAAGATACTATTTCCAAGAACTACCTTTGCATTTACAAATCCTAATCAGTAGTTTGATCATTTCCTTGTAGTATGTGATTTCTAAGCCTAAGGTATCATAGGATTTGGTGAACTTCTTGTCTACATGCTCCCTAAGCCTTATCGCTAAATGGTCCATCTTCTCATCTTTGTACTTCTTCTCTTCCACCTTCTAGACTTGTAATTATAGCTCGTGTAACTTAATCTTTGTCACTTTACCTTGAGTTATTTCCTCCAACATTGCCACCAATTGATCTCAAACATCCTCTATCTTCTAAAGTCTCCATGCCTTGGTTACTTTGGAGTGGAGGAATAAGGCTTCCACTTCCTTAGGTAGTTCTTTCAAGATTTATTATTGATCTTTTGCACTTTCTTCCTTCTCCTTCTTCAATTTTTTGGTCAGCTTTTCAAGTTGTAATGTAGGTTCCTTCTTGTATTCAAATATATGCACCTCTAGAGTAATGATCTTTACCTTTTCTTGATTCAATTTCTCCTGAAATGCTAACCACTTCTTCATCTCTTGCCTTGAGCTACTCTTTGTATCCTTCTTGGTTCTACTTGTGGTCAAGCCAAAGACCTCTCAAGTCTCCTTACACCTTCCAAAAGTTTTCTTCATATTGGTTTTGATCTATAATGAGGAAAGTATTTTTTTGCTTCACTTTGTTGGTTTCCTACATAAACACATTCACCTTTCTACACTCCTCCTTGTATCTATCTTCTCTACATCTTCCTTCCACTTGTCTTGCTTTACCTTTCTTGTGTATAGATTCTTGTGTAGCCTTCAAACATTCAAACAAGAGAGGTGTAGTTGGTGACATGGCATAAACTTGTTGATATTAGGATAAGATCATCTCCACGAGTTGCAAGACAAGACTTAGTGATTGGATGACAAAATTGGCTCCCTTATTTACTTTTGTTCTTGTTCTTTGGTAGCTTCTTCTTTTGTTTGGTCTGTATTCTACTTGGAGGATCTTATTCTTTTGATTCAATATCCACCTTCCCTTTTGTTTCTTCTTTCGATTTCTCCTCAACCTCCTCTTGTTCTTTGTGAGCTTTCCCTCCTTTGGTGGGGCTGAGTGGTTTGTTGGACCAAAGTTGTGTTTCTTCTTGCTAGTTTTAGGCATAGTTTTCTTGATCTACACTCTGCTCTTTTGGATTTGGTGTAGGTTGTGCTTCTTTGTACTACTCTTGTCTTTGGATTCACATACTTACTCTTACAAGGTGAGGGAGTTGTTTTTTTCTCCTTCTTCTTCTTCTATATCTTCTACTTCTTCCTCCAAAAGGTATATTTATCACTTGAGGGATCTTTCTTGGTCTCTTAGTGGGACTTGAGATTTTGATGGTGCCAATGTCTTCTTCTTGACCATTGTGATCACTCTTCATCCAATAGTATAAACTTCTTGGTTTTTTCACATTTTGCATCTACATCTCAATACTTTGAGTTGTGTGGTGAAGTACCCCATTGGGTGATAATTTCTTGGGAATTTCTTCTACTTTGCATTTGTAGGTTTAGCCTCCATGTAGAAGTGGATGGTGAATAAGGCTAGGTATGTTAATCCACTTTCTTCCTCAAAATCTTGGATCAATTGCCTAGATTACAGGTAGAACATATGCATCCAATTCACTTCCTCTTCTTGGTATACATACTTAGAGAAGATGGTGGTGCTTTGTTCATATAGGTTGTTCTTTTTGCCTTGAAAAGTTTGATGCCCAACTCCACAATTGCCCTTTGGTCCTTGTAATTGACCACCCTCTAGTCATTTTTGGTAGAATGATTTTCTCCAAATGAGTCTACAATCTGCATATTCATCTCTTTGCACACATTTCCAAACTTGGTGTGACATCTCACGTTTTGCTAAGTCTACTTTTTTTTTCTTTTTTTGTAGAAAGGAAGGAGTTAGCAGTTTTCAAAGGATGGAAGAAGGTTTATACCAATTACCTTTGGCTTGGGAAGATCTTGCAACCAAGCAAGAGAAGAGGAAAAAGGAGAGATGCAACATGAAGAGGCTAGGAGTGGTTGTAAAAGGTAGAGAATGATCAAGGAGGAATTATGAATACCTTTGGCCACACTAACCTTTGGCAAAAGGGACATTTGGCCTAAAAGATCATTGGGGTCATGAACTTTTGGCATCATCAACTATTGGTCTTAGAAACATTTGGTGTTGGACACATTTTGGTCAAAATTTAGTCAATTCAAATTCATTCATCATCAACTATTGGCCTTAGATTCAATAGTTGGTGTTGGGCACATTTTGCCCAAAATTTAGTCAATTCAAATGGATCTTGATGACATGAATGAAGCACCATCAAAACAAGAAATGGAATTAATTATTGTTTGACATACCAAAAAATTTGCATGTGTGGGTTGTGACCACTCATCTTGCACTATAATGAACATTTGTGCATGTGTGTGGTATTGTGATATTTAGCTTAGTATAACAAGTACTTGAGAGATATTATATTTATAGATAAAGGATGGTTCTATATTAGTCATGATTAGCTAAAGTTAGTCATAGCTAAGATAGATGGGACCTCACTTTAGAGGAAGTTGAAAAGATGAGCACCACTATTTTGGATTCTAGTGTGTTGACTTGGTATTATTCCTAGGTGTTTGGCTTTGAGGAAAGAGTTGAGAACTCTTGGGCCCGCAAGCCTTTTTGTTTTGGATTCTTCTATAGTCCAAGGATAGCCCATGTGAAGGAATCCTTGACTTAGAGGTTGGGTCAAGATAAGATCACATGCTTAGTGGAATATGCACATGTGGATGGATATTCCTTTATACTTTTTGATTTTACTTGACTTTTAGCCTAGTAACTTGAGTTACTCCAGTAATTAGTAACTTTGGTGCATAACTATTTCACAAGTATATAAGTTTGGGGTAAGGAGATACTCATCATCCTTTCATTTGAAACTTTCTCTCTCTCATTGAGTTCTCTAGTGAGCAATGTCTTGAGTCTTGGAATGTTAGCCTTGGAGGAGTATGATGGATTTGGGGTTCTTTGCCTTCTTAGTCCATGGTGCACTACCATAATAGCCATCAAAGGTTCATCCTGAGTGAGAGACAAGCCAGCTCACAGTACATCCATACCAAAAATTCATAATGGTTGAGCCAATACTATAAGACAAAGATTAGATAAGCCACTTTTACTTTTCGAAATTGAATAAGTGCCATCCTTAGCCAAGTGAGATTCCTCCCCACCTTTAGCAATAAGTAGTGAGACTTCAACTTATAAAGAGAGTGTCTTCTCGTGGGTGAATTCCCTAACTAGAGATGAAGTTGAAAGACATGGGCTTAGTGCATTGAGTGCCTAAGCATTCTAGGATGATACCTAACATTATTCTCAAGACTTATAGGTTAGTTAAGTGGCAATTTTATTTCAAAGCAAAATCCCTTAGTAGTAGGAATTCAAATCCATGCTATGAAGTTAGGAAATTAAGAACCACAATATGTTGCATGAGATCAAAGATAATTGGGATCTGGGAATGGACAGTTTGAGAGAAATTGTGTTTGCTTGGATGGAGTAGCATTGGTGAAGAGTGTTGGGGCTAAAGAATTCACCCCAAGTGCCATAATTCTTGATATTGAGTGGAATAGGTCCAATTGGGATATGGAAGCTAGACCAAGCCTTCCTTCAAGAGACCTAATAAAAAAATGGATGGCTGGTTTAATCCTAGAATGATCCTACTTGACAAGCCATCACCAAAGCCAAAGAGAACCACCTATGTCAATAACAATCAAAAAAATTTCTTTGAATATGTGTTTGAAGGGATACATATTAATTAGGTGGAGATTTTTTAGAAAGAAACACAAGAAATATGCAAGGACATGAATGAGGAAGGAAGAGTAACTCATCTCTCTCTCTTTGTTGCTAACTTTAATTTGGAGATGGAGTTGTTAATGATAGAAGAGACGGAGAAATACTTGGATAATTACGTCCTTGCAGGTTACCTTGAACTTCATAAGGATTTCAAGGTGATGCATAAGAAATACTAACTCACATATGCAACATTTACAAAGAACAGGAAATTTGTCCCGGTGCAAGAAGCCCACAACAATTTGCATTTCAAAAGAAAAGGAAGACTGTACATATCAAGCCAAAGGCAAAGGCCAAAGAAGAAGGCAAGAAATTTTGAAGTAGTCAAAGATTCAAGCAAAGATGAAGATGAAGACAAAGACAAGCCAACCACAAAAGAAAAGAAGGAAGAAGTAGAGGATAATGTTAGACATCAAGAAGTTGTCATGCATACATCTTGTGAAGAGTCGTTCACTAAAATAATCATCTCTTTGGAAGGGGACAAGGAGCATAAAGGAGGAGAAGAAGTTCAATCTACTCTAGCCAAGAAGCCCCAAAGAGTCACAATAAAGTCTCAAGGCCTTAAGGAGTACATGGTCAAAGAGGAGGAATGAAAAAAAAGCTTGGCCTCAAGAATGAAGATAGAAGGAGTGACCAAAATTGAATCAAAGCCTATCACGTCCTAGCCTGAAGGTGAAATAGTTCTTCAAGAAGAAGGAATACTAACATCCTTAGATTTGAAGAAGGTTCCAGAATCTGACCTGATGAAAGATGAGACCAAGACACAAGGATGTTTAGGGCCAAAGAACCTCAATATTTTGTGGAAGGTAAGGTAGTAAGGCAAGACAAAGAACCCACCTTCATTGCCAATATAAGCAAGGGCAAAGGAGAATCTTTGGTCCCTACCAAGGAAGATGGAGTAGAATCAAGTAGAAAAGATCTACCTTTGGTTATATTGGTACCTCTTTCTAGGCTAGTCATCCACACAATAGGATGAGTGTTGGAATTGATGGAAAAAATCCTTCCATCATACAAGGGATTACAAAAGAAGATCACCAACTATTTCATGTTGATTAAGCATCTCCATCAAACCATGCAAGGAGTAAATTGAGAGAAGAGGAAACCATAGTAGGAGTAAGCCAAGGATCATGCATTGTATGTAGAAAGGAAGCACAACAATGATTTGGCCTAAGAAAAATTCAAGTTGAGGGAAGAAGGAAAAACCTTAGGGAAAAATGACAAAGACAAAGAATTGTACAAGTGGCAAGACAAAGGGAAGACCCTTTGTAAAGAAGAAGAAAAGCATGAAATAAATTTTGATGAGCAATTGAAGGCTGGGAAGGAGGAAATAAATGCTCTATGGGGAGAGGTGTGACAAGCCAATCAACATACAATTGAAGTATTTAGTAAGTAAACAAGTTGATCCCACAAGGATACGGGTTAAAAATGCTTGAATACAAAGGAAAATATCACATTGGAGTCCTTTACTATTTACTATTTAACCTCTTGGGAAGAGACAACTCCTAGACAAGGACAATGACACCAAGAAAGTACACAATAGAAACAAAAAAGAATAACTACCAGCATGAAAGTATATAATTCCAAACAAATTTTGAGAAGTGATGGTTTAGAGAGAGAGAGGAGCTCCTCTTCTCCAAAAGTATCCTAAAGATTATGTGAAGATAAGTGTCCTATCCTTCCAAAGACAGGAAGTATGGTCTTCCAAAGACCAGCCTTTCTTTGGAAGGTGCTTACCTTCCCCAAAGATCCTTGCTCCTTGTGAAGATAGAGATTTGAGGTATTCCAAAGATTATGTGCATTCCTTTTCAAAGGCACCACATTTTGTGAAGTCAATGTACTTCCCTTGCAAAGGCATTTTCTTCACCAAACATAGTGTACTGCCCTTCCAAAGGCACCATCTTTAGCAAACTACAAGGTTCTACCCTTTGGAAGGCACTATCTTCCTAAAACAATATTCTACCCTTCACAAGGCACTGTCTCACCAAAACCCAATGTTCTTTCTTTTGGAAGGCATGATCTTTGAGACACCACAAGATCTTTGTGACAATCTATCCATTAGGGTCTTGTCGTGCGTATATACATTGCTACACAACATACATCGCTGTCAACAACATACACTATAAAAGCAAAACTCACACATAAGTCATACATAGACTCTAAAGTGCCACAATAATCAGATTGCTTAACATTCTCAACTCAACTCAACTCAGATCAGTACTTGATCTGTCACTCTATAAACTGCCAACAACTGGGCACTGATTACAGTCAAGCCACACCCACTCAAGCATAGAGAATCCAGGTGACGCTCACCGGCCTTTGTCCACCATAGCCAGGAACTCGAAGGCTCAACATCAGAGAAGTGAGCTCTTTGGAGCTCACTTCGAAACTATACCCCTTGGACTCGAGCTAGCCCTGAAACCCTAACGGTCCCGCTAATGGCACACTTGACGGTGCAAATGGTGCAAAGTGACGGTGGGCCCCACCGTGAAGTCAGTACCCCAAACATGAAATCTAACTGTCGGAAAGTAATCCCTAAGAAACTGCTAGAATAACTCTAACTACCATCACTGGAACTCCAGTGTTTGAGCATCTAGATGCGGAACTACAAATGGCGTGACAGCTATCGTGCGTATATACATTGCTACACAACATACATCGTTGTCAACATCATACACTATAAAAGCAAAACTCACACATAAGTCATACATAGACTCTAAAGTGCCACAATCGCCCCCTAGCTGGCGGTTAGGTCCCTCTAACTCCAGATAGCCATCTACTCTAAGTATATGGTATACCCTCTAATGGGCAAAGATCAGGAGGCCGGGTGCTATGGAGCCCCATCGTTAGTCGCCTGTCTGCAATCTATACCATATAAAGAATGAACTAGCTATAGGTCAAGTACATCTAGGACATAACCACTGTCCTTGAGGAACCACCGTGAGGGGAGGAGTCATACATGCCATATGCCATCCTCTCGAACAGCTATCACACACTAACATAGTAGCAGCTCCACCAGAAGAGCCACATAACATACACCTCAAGCCTGCACGTACAAGTGCCAAGCTTGGGTCCATCGTACCATCAATGTTTGGGAGGTGGCATGGTGCACAATTGCGCACATGATCCTTCCAAACAACACCATCACGTCCTTCTAACAAAAGGACTCCAGATGGCAAAACCTCGCGCACTCTCAAGATAGTGCGGCCTGTAGAAACATCAAGTGTCATCGGTGCTGTCTGCTGTAGATATACATAGTCACCTGGATGAAATCGACGGATCGAGGGTCTATAACCTCCTCCTCAAATGGTAGCATAGCGTAAAGTATCTCTATGCTGAGCAATCGCCAAGTTCTCAAAGGCCATCGGCATCATTCTCTGAAAGATCTCTGCCCGCTGAGAACATGCGCTCATCCATACATCGGGGTCATCCAAGTCCAAAACTACAGTAGCATCTCGACGAATGGCTGCAGGTAAATCTGGATCTCGTCCATAGAGTAGAAAGTATGGAGAGAAGGATGCTAAGGAGGCTTGCCGGCTGAACCGATAGCCCATGGCCAACCAAGGTAACTGGAGATCCCAATCTCCCAAGTGGCCTCTCTACAAACCATACTTTTGCAATCCTCTCTTCACCGTTTGAACCACTCTCTCTGCTAAGCCATCTGCCTCAGGGTGATCTCGGGATGTAGTACGATGATCAATCAAAGCCTTGTCACACAAGACCTGAAACTCTCCCAAGAACTCTGTACCCTGATCAGTCAAAACCTCAGCTGGTGCACCAAAATGACTAAGAACTCGATCCAGGAACGAGTAAGCTGTCCCTTCACTAGACTTGTCAGGAAGTGCCTCCAACTCAATCCACTTGGAGAAGTGCTCCACCATCACCAAAACATACCAATGATGTCTCACAATCAGCGGTAAAGGTCCGGCGAAGTCCAAACTCCAACGGTAACCCAATCCCATGATAGGTAATGGGTGTAACTGTGGCGTAGGAGCATTGAATGATGCTCTAACTCGGTCACAAACCACACATCTGGCAACAAACTGCTGTACCTCGGTCTGCATACCGCGCCACCAATAATGACTCTGAAGTAAGCTATATGTACGCTTTACTCCAAAATGTCCTAGCTCCTCATGAGCATGACGGACCAACTGTGGTCTCTGTGATGGAAGTGGTACTACTCGCACTCTACCATCCTCCCATACACGCAAAAGGTGTCTACCCTCCAATCTGAACCGTCTGGCTCGCTGAAGAACACGGTCTCTCTCCTTGGCCCCAACTGTGCCACCCACAACACCAGTGCGAAGATAGTCCATCACTAAGACATCATCATGAATGTCTCGCTGAACTGTACCAATATCTTCACTCTCTGGATCTGTGACCTCAATAACTCCTCTTGTATGCGCTGAGAGAGATACCACCAAAGTCTCTGCAAATATACACAAAAAGGCCGATGCATGCCAACCTAGCACCATCTCCTCATCTGTCTCACCATGCCAATGTGCTCCGGTCTGATCATGCTGGTTGGGACATGGGTTTCTACTCAACCCATCTACATCACGGTTCACCACTCCAGGTCTGTGAACAACTGTGAAATCATACTCCTGTAAAATCAGAGCCCAAAGTGCAAGCTTCCCTAAAAGCTTGTCGGACTCCATCAACCACTTCAGCGGCTGATGATCAGTGATGAGAGTGAAGGGGTTACTAAATAGGTAACATCGGAAATGTGCTACTGCCCAAACTGCTGCCAAGCACTCTCCCTCATATGAACTATACTTTGCCTCCGCTGAATTGTTGGAGCGACTAGCATAGGCCACCACAAACTCCTTCCCCTCATCATCATGCTGGGTGAGCACCGCTCCAAGCCCCAACATACTCCAATCAATGTGAACCTGAAATGGTCGTCCCCTGATCGGTCTCCTCAAAATAGGAGCAGATGTTAACCTCTCCTTGAGCTCTACAAAAGCTCTCTCCTGCTCATCTCCCCAACACCACTCTTGTGTAAGCTTGGTCAGCTTCGTCAAGGCCTTGGCAATGGCACTAAATCCTCTAACATAGCGACGATAGAAGTTCACCAACCCAAGGAATGCTCGCACTCTGCTCACATCCGTAGGCCGAGGAATATGTGCAATAGCCTCCACCTTGGTCTGCTGAACACCAAGTCCTCCGGGGAAGATAGTGTGACCCAAATACTCAACCTGCTCATGGAAGAACCTACACTTCCCAGGATGTAATTTGAGTCCATGAGATCTCAACCTCTCAAACACCTCCAACAATTGTCTCTCATGCTCCTCCACAGTAGTGCTATAAACCAAAATGTCATCAATATAGCACCGAGCAAAATCCAATCTAGCTAGGATCCTATCCATGACCCTCTGGAATTCAGCAGGAGCATTCTTCAACCCAAATGGTAAGAACCTCCACTGATATAACACATCCTTGCCGTGAGGATCAATAGCCCAAAATGCTGTCTTGGACTTATCCTCCTCCCTGATTGGCAACTAATGATATCCCGCTCGAAGATCCAAAGTACTGAAGACCTTTGCATGCCCAAACATCAAAAATCTCCTCCGGTGTAGGCATGGCATACCGATCAGCCTTGGTCTGTCGGTTGATAGGACGATAATCTCCACACATCCGCCTATCTGTATAGTTGCCATGCATATCCTTCTTGGCTGGCATCACTGTCGCTGATGCATACTCTCCATGTGAAATCTCCACCAAACCAGCCTCAAAAAGGTCACTACTCCGGCTCTGAATCAATGTCCTCTCCATATCACTATATCGATAAGGACGTCGAAAAACTGGTGTGTCGCTAGTCAGCTCAATCTGTATACCTGGTCCCTTCAGAGCACCCAAATCCTTCATACTGAAGGAAAAACAACTCGTGTGACTCCTCAAGAACCTCCAAACCCTCCGTCTTTCCTCTCCAGTAAGCTTGGGTCCAAGATCTGGCTCCCAAGTATCCTCTGTAACTGTAGTAGGAGTGGAAGACGTACTGACTGGCTGCTACACTGGGCCCTTGGGAGCAATAGTGTCATGCTCCTGACCACTAGAGGTCCCAACCTCTGTGTGAAAAACTCCCTCCACTCTGGCTGCAAGCTCCACACGTCCTTTAGCTGCATCCCATGTGGACCAAGGGTGTAATCCAAGTAGCCCACGCTCACCTGGATGGACTCCAAGTAGACCACTCTCCCTAGTAGCTGCTGGATGTGTCCCAAGAATACCATGTCCACTCGGTCCATTGCCCCCAGCATGTGCTTGAATCATCTCGATAGGCACAAGGCTCACAAGTGTCCGAGTGGTGATGCCTATCAAGTGCATCCTACGCTGCTCTGCCAAACCAAGGCTCACAATCCAGGTCAAACAGTTCAGGTCCATAGCCTGACCTAACACTTGATGCCTGGATGTCTCTGATACTGCTGGAACAGCGGTAATATCGGTGCGAAAACCCATCGCCCGCTCTCTCTCATCAGCATTGGGCTCCACCAACTGCTGTAACTGTTAGTCCCAAACAAGTCTAGGTCCTCCCTCTCGAAAAGCATGAGAGCTTGGGAAACTCATGAGTGTGGGAAATGCAGCTCTAGGCTGTCCAACTAGGTTCACCACTGCCGTAGGTGACCTATCAGCCACTACCACTGTTTGAGACTGACGTCCAGCATCCAAGATATCATCAACAAGAATGTGGTCTAGTCGCTGAATCCCATCATAACTACGCTGTGGAACCTCTCTGGGTAAGAGGTTCATCCACCAAAGACAAAGACGATGAGCCCGTGATCCCACTCTGGCTGCATCTAACAATACAGCAGGTCCCATCCATGAATGGACCTGATGTGTACTCGCCACCACTCTAGTGCAAGAATCACCCATCAATGGAACGTTCTCCAAAAGGTAAGCTGGAGAAACAGACTGATAAACCTGGAGATGTCGTAATATCCATAACAGCTCCCAAAACACACCAGAACGAGGATCCTGAAGACCTAAACCGTGGCCCGCACGTGTATGTCCCTGACATGGCCATCCAGAAATCACCAAGTGAACAGGCCCATGTCTCTCTAGGTCATGCGCCCCCAATAAGGAAATGTCTCCTGGTAAGGCCTTCTGGTAACCTCTGACTGCTGACATTGGTAATAACTCCGGATACCGATAGGCCAAGTGTGCCACATGATGTAGATAGACTCGCCTAGCAGTCTCATCTCTCTCTACATACAAGTACCTCTGTACTCGGATACCCGCCTGTAACACCGCAGCTAGTCCGGTGCTGATCCCACCAAACAACTCCAATAGGCATATCCCCTCTACTGGATACTGCCAAGCAATGAGTGTGGTATCCAGAGGTGTCAAAGCAATCGCCTCTGGAGGCTCATCCTCACACTCATCCCCTAATGGTACGAAGGCTCCACTCCAAGCCTGTTGCACCAACTGATCCGCATGCTGCTGCAATGCCTCCTCTGAACTCCACAATGGAACATCCAAGGTGGATGGAACAATCCCACTCGTACTCCAAAGTCGAGTGATCTCCTCTGGTATTGGAGTATCCTCTGCATGGGCGTTCCCCTCCAACAAGTCACCAGGCCAAGTAACTGCACCGCTGAAAGCTAAAACTGATGCTGCCATGGTCCCGGACTGTAGTGAGCCAAGACTGCCACTACTGAAGCGTACTGGTAGACGATATACCCGTCCCTCACCAGACTGCCAACCAGGTCTATAAGAGGCTGTCTCCTCCCAATAGTCAATGCTGAAACCCATAGGGTATAACACTGCTCCCCCAACTAGCACATCATATGACTCAGCTATCGTCGCAATAGCCTGAGCTCTCACCACCGAGCTATCAGTCGGATGACCAGGCTGAACCTGGACAACAAGGTCTCCACGTGTGATGTACTGTGTCGAACCACCACCAAGAGATGTCTGGATCTGAAATGGACACCTCTCCACATCGGTCTTCCGTAACTCCAGACCGACAACTGCAACCTTCCCCAACATAAGGGGCTGCGCACTAGAGTCTAACAAGACTCTCTGTGGTGTATAGACCTTCCCTGAAGGTCCCACTAAACGAAAGATCCCCCTCTGGTTATCCAATAGGACAACACCAGGTGTAAACCGCGCTCTCTCAAAGGCCAGTCTAGCTGGCAACTCCTCCAGTCTAGCCGCTGCTGCCTGCCATAAACCACTGGTCGCTGAACGGATCCCATGCTCCTCAACCAAGTCAGCTCCACTACCACCACCTCTGCTCTAGTAGTAGGAACTGCACCATCCCTACTCTCACACAACGTGGCAGCCAACCGGAACATTGGGGTTGGGTCAACTCCCAATGTAAACATGTCACTGGCTGAAAATAAAGGATGCCGCATAATCAGCTGAGCCGTCCCCAACATCATGCTAGACTCAGTCTGTGTAGTAGCAGGTGGCTGACTAGCAGGTACTCCATCATGTACTCCATCACCACCTACCACACCTGCACTATGACATCTAGGAACCATGGATGTAGTCTGCAATGCCTCAGATAGCGTGAAAGACTGGGGAAGTCTGACCTGTCTCCCAACCTCTCCTCTCTGTGGGTCCAACTCCACTGATGCTCCTCTAGGCTCTGGAGCACGTACTGCACTCCTAGTCACTGTTGCAGATGCATCCACCTGTGCTGCTCCGCACATGAAGTCCAAAGCATCTCTATCACCAGCATATGAGGTGGAAGCCTCAGCACCTGAATCCGATCTCCTCTTAGCAATAGCCATACTAGCCAATCTCTGCTCCAACTGCTCAATTCGAGTAGCCATAGCTGTGTCAGAAGTAAGGGCAGGTACTGCACCCCTACTAGGTGTAGATCCTCTACCACCACCTCTACCACCTCGTCCTCCATGAATTGGAGCTCCTCTACTACCTGCCATAGCAGCCCTACCACTCTGTAACTCTGGGTGTAGTCACCACAAGTCCAACAAGCACAAGTCCAGTCACCACAAGTCCAACAAGCACAAGTCCAGTCACCACAAGTCCAACAAGCAACACCACCACTCACTGGCTGCTGCTGACCCAAAAATGAGGGTAAGGGTCTAACTCCACTAGGCCCTCCACTCGCTCCATAGGATCTGGGCTGTCCACCCTGTCCTCAAAAACCAACTGGGCGTGGTGCACTCTGCTGCACTCTAGAACAAGTCACAACCGTGGATGAGGTCTCTCTACCAAATCCAGCTGTCACCACTCTCTCCTCCACCATGTTGAGCTCAATACGCTCAACCAAACCAAAGACTACTGCCAAAGTGGGCGAAGTAGCCTGCAACAACGTAGCATCACGAACTCTACGTCGCAACTCCTTGTCCAGTATCCCATACCAAAACTGGACTGCCTGGGCCTCAGTAACTCCCTGAGTGAAACTGATCAGCCGCCTCATGCGAGTATATGCCTCGCGTAGGCTCTCTCCAGCCTTTCGCTGGAACTCCTGCAAGCTCCTCAGCTTGTCAGTCCGCACTCCCTGGTAGTTCTGCCTCAAACATAGGAAGAACTCAACCATGGGGTTAAACCCTGGTACCACACCACCTCCTGCAGCGGTACCTCCACTCGTAGTAGCACTATCTCCAGCTAGTGCACCTCCACTAGCTCCACCAACACTACTCGAGCTAGAACTCGTGGGTACAGCCGATCTACTCCTGGCCACCGAGCCTGAAGTGATGGAGACATAGTGTGGAGACCAATATTGTCTCCATAACTCAATCTCCTCCAAATGAGCTCTCCTGAACTCATGGTAGTCGTCCATCGGTGAACCCTCCAAGTGCTGAAACAACCCCTTCCATGCCATGAAGGGTGTGAACAAAGTCGGGTTCCGCATCTGCTGCAGATCACACCAACTATCAAACTCCTGGATGAAGTCATCCAACTCAATGGTACCCATTGTACCAGAGTAACGCCTAGGGCCTTTGGAGGTCCCATAAATCTCGTTCATGTCCCACAACAACGGTGCGGACACACCAAGTGCACTCTCAACTGAATCAGCTCCTGTGTCGAACTCCAACTCAGAGTCAATCTCCTCCCTCACTGGGACCTGAGATACAAGCTGATACCGAGCACCACTCCGAGTAAACCCACTACGTACTGCAGGGCTAACTCCTCTGGAATCTCCAAAGAACTCCGTTGTGACCACGTAACTGCAACAGCAAACCCGAACCACCAACTGCAACCGCAAGTCGCAACCGCAAGTATCCCACCAAGTGCCAATACCACCGCGTGCCAACACCAACTAGACACCACCCACTAATGTAACTCTAACCGAGATAACTACACTAGGGGAAAGGCAACCTGTAACCTGCCATCATAACACGCACTCTCACGGTCTGCAGGTCATCACTTCCTGCCTCACCGGAGAGAAACAAAGGTAGTCTGACTGGTCATCACTCCAGCTTCACCACCGAGAGCACACCAGAGCACCAACGCTCAAAAGTCAGGGCACCTCACACAAACATGGTGCACAAACAGCAAGCAGAGAATGGAGGGGATCCAATCACAAGAAATCTAAACGAAAACCCTCCATCTCATAACACAACCGGGGACTGACTCTACCACCATTTGGCATTTGACATAAGAGTAGTTCGTATCTAAGTCCTAAGCTACCAGGATCACCAAGAATGGGATCAAACTGCCTCTACTAGCCAAAGCTACATGTGTCTAGATAATAGTGGCACAGTCACTATGACAACAAGTGAGGGTGGACCAGTTGGCTAGGGCACCAGTCTAGGAACAAGAGATCTAGGGGTCAAACCCTGTTGCGCACAATCTAGCAAGAAAGGCAGATTTTGCCAACCAATGACCAAGATCTACACTAAACTAGCTAGCCTCACGCCAGCAAGCTGGCTTGCTGGCCCTTCTGGCCCTTCTAGGCCTTCGTAGCCTCTCATAGCCCACAGCCCTATGCCTCGAAGCCTCTAAACGCCAAATGAGGCCTTTCTTGTTGCCACTTCGAACCTCCTCCAAAATTGGCGAAACTTCTTCAAATCTGCAAAACTCCTCCAAACTAGCAAAACTTTTCCAAATCTGGCCAAACAGCGAAACTCCTCCAATTTTGGCCCAAAAATCTGACGTAAATCTGACGTAAAATCTGACGTAAACCCTAAAGATGGATGTCTGCCAAATCCCCCGCTAACTTTCCACTCGAGCCAAATTGACAAAACGGGTTTTTCCAAATCACAATTTCATGAGAAGAGCTTTCCAACTCCACCTTCAATTTCACTTTCTGAGCCCAACTCGCAGCAAATTGGTCATGCCTTCACCTCCTGAGCTCAAAATCACAACACTGCTCGAAAATTGCTCCTTCTTTGCTCGAAATTTGGCCAGCGCTTCCGCACACCGTCCGCCTAACTGCCAAATTTGCATCAACTACACGAGCTTCTGCACACTAGGGAAACACAGAACCTGAATCGAGCTACCACGATCCACCGAGCTTGGAGATACCACCAACACTCAACGTTCCTACATCCGATTTCCCCCTGACTTCACTTCTCTGATGTAATCAGATTGCTTAACATTCTCAACTCAACTCAACTCAGATCAGTACTTGATCTGTCACTCTATAAACTGCCAACAATTGGGCACTGATTACAGTCAAGCCACACCCACTCAAGCATAGAGAATCCAGGTGACGCTCGCCGGCCTTTGTCCACCATAGCCAGGAACTCGAAGGCTCAACATCAGAGAAGTGAGCTCTTTGGAGCTCACTTCAAAACTATACCCCCTGGACTCGAGCTAGCCCTGAAACCCTAACGGTCCTGCTGACGGCACACTCGATGGTGCAAACGGTGCAAAGTGACGGTGGGCCCCACCGTGAAGTCAGTACCCCAAACACAAAATCTAACCGTCGGAAAGTAGTCCCTAAGAAACTACTAGAATAACTCTAACTACCATCACTGGAACTCCAGTGTCCGAGCATCTAGATGCGGAACTACAAATGGCGTGACAATCTTCACACTTTGGTTACTTACAATGCAATAACTCAAGGCCATCAAGGCATAGTATCAAACAATCTTACTAAAGCTAGTGATCACACACACCAAGCATCCCACGATGCTTATTGATCTTCACCAAATTGCACACATGAATCAAGAAAATTTCATTAGAGAGTTTAAGAAAAGTGAAGAAAAATAGAGAAGCTCTTTCACTTTAATCACCAACTTTTAGTGAACACTATAACACTTTGAATGTTGCACTTAAATAGATGTAGACACTCAAAACTAAGAACTAAAACAAGAACTAAAACACAATCACCACCTAATAATCAATCATACCCACTACTAGTGCAACTTAAGGAGGGTACAAAGAAGGCATGGTGGGAATATTATGTAGCACCACTACCTCCACAACCAGTTCTAATGACTCCAATGTTTCCTTGAACTTCTCTTTTTAACTCTAAAGCCTCCACTACAATGTCAAACCAAGCTTTAACTGATACTTAAGTCATCTTCAAGCTCTCACTCAACTCTATAAACTTCCTCTATAATTCTAGTCTAAGGCCTAAGGCAATCTTGCTCCAATGTATGGTCTTAAAGTGGCTCTATGAGTTTCTGATATGCAAGTTTGAGCTCATGTATCTCATCCACAATAGTGGTGATCTCCACAAACTCCACCATTAACTCATCCATGGTCTTCTTGTGCTCTAGTGTTGTTCCTCCCTTGACCTCTTCACATGCAATTGCACTATCACTTTACCATCTTGAAGAGCCTTGGTTGGTGTAGAAGTAGGAGATGCCACCAAGAAATGGAGTTTTTTGTGCTTCTCCTTGTTCAAAATTTTTTTTGTAGTGATGAGCTCTTGTTGCACCTCTTGTAATCTTATCTTGTTGAGTCTTCACCATGTCTTGATACTCGATGATGCAAAGATGCATCTCCTTCCAATAGGTGATGGCTGAGTCTTCATAGTTTGCCTTTTGAATGGCTGTCAATACTTGGTCAGCCACCAATTGCATCACTTGCACTTTGAATTGCAAGATCTGATTTGAATTTTGCCTTGAATTTTGCCTTTGGTTGCCAACTTCCAAAGATCCACTTTTATCTTCTAAAGAGTCTCTTCACCAAATGGTTCTCATCTTCATGTTCTTACAAAAAACTTCATATCATGATCAAGTCTTCCTCCAGTTCCTTGATAGGATTTTTCTTCAACCATTTGTTCCTTTCCTACTCTCTAAGAGCAATCTTCAAATTATCTAACTATTCCTACAAAGAAATCAACTCTACATATTGCTTCTTTTGTTCTTCTTGAAGATAAAGTACTCGCTCTTTAAGTAAGTATTTTGGCCTTGTGCTACTCCAATTGAGCATGCATCTTGGTCACCATATTCAAGTAGCCTAATAGCTATGGATATTTCTTCTTGTATGTTAGATAGTGAGTATCCAATACCATCATCAAAGGTAGCAAACTATCATTGGTATACCTCACTCTAGGCATTTCCTAAATAACCAAACATTTTGTCTCCTTGGTCAATTTCCTTCCTACCTTGATGGGTTGGGAGATATCTTCTTCTTTAGGTACTTGCAATGGTACAATGACATTCTTTAAAATATTTTTGTTTTCTTCCTCAAAGTCACTTATATTTCCCAATTCTTGAATAGGAACCTTTTGGGGTTCTTTCATGAAAAGATACTTAGGAGTGAGCATGTTGTTGATGCACCGTATATCAACTTCACCAAGTATGTCTCCTTCTTGGCTTTGGGTATCTTCTTCTCCTACTAGTTCCTCCAATGTTGCTCCTTCTTGGTCAAAATCCATTTAATGCACTTTCAAAGTTCTTTCTTCCTCTTCTTTAGGTTGAGCATCTTCATCTTCATCTTACTCCCTGATAACTTGGATTCTCTTTGCCTTCTTCTAAGTGCATCAAGTAGTGTGGTTTTGGCCCATCAAATGTATTGTACTCTTTTGCATATAAATGTGTAGGATTTACCCCCAATTGATTGGTCCTTCCAAAAAAAGTGCTCAAAGAAGGCAACCTTCAATTTCATGAGATAGGTAATGCTTTGGGCTTAAATATCTTCATTACAGCGCCAAAAAATCTCTCATTGAGCAAGGTTCTTGTATTTAGCCACTAGCCTCTCATTGGCAAAGATGCCTATCATGGGCAAAAGCCTTATCAATCCTTTCTTGCATTGCTATTCAAGTTGAACCAAGACTTGAAAGTATACCTTCTTCCCACTCTAGGTTCTCTCCCTATTATCTTTCTCCAATTGAAGGGTATCAATTCTCTCACATTTTCTCTCAACCCTCTTGGTACTACTCTCTTTATACCATGAAGCTCTAGAGCCTAACAAACAAATTATACTCCCAATTTTACAAAGAAAGCTCACTCTCAACCTTTGTAATGTCACTCTTTGGACAGCCCTTTCCCATGGATTGATAGTTTGGATCTTAAATTTAAGAGGATTCCTAGGAACCCAAGGAGCAGCATGTTCACAAATATTACAATTGAAATTCAAGGAAGGAAAGCAAACCCAATGACTGTATAGACACTCACATTTGAGGAGGACATATTTGATGCCTCACCTTTTTGCAAAGTCCACCATTTTACTTTTTTTTATTAGGTTTTGTAGAAAGTTAGGAGCTAGCAATTTGCCAAGGATGGAAGAAGGTTTTATACCAATTATCTTTGGCTTGGAAAGAAATTGCACCAAGAAAGAGAAGATGTATAAGGAGGGTGTAATACCAAGAGCTAGCCATATGATCTAGATGTGAAATTTGGTTTGGTAACATCTAGAATGATGTTATACATGATGGTCAAAATAGATAAGATAGAAGTATCACCAAAAGAGTACTTCTACTAATAGGGTAGAAACCAAAATAGACTTGAGAACCTTAGAACCAATAGCTAGACATAAGATTTAAATGTGAGAATTGGTTTGGTAATATCTGGAAGGATGTTACACATGATGAAACAGATCAGAAAGAAGTATCACCAAAAGGGGACTTCTACTATTACAGTAGGAACCAAAATATGCCTGAAATCTTTGAAGGCAATTTTGGAGGCCTAAATGGATGAATTAGGCCTCAAAAATGTGCAGATTCCACCCCCTCCCCAATGCAAGAAAGGCTGGCCTTCCTTCCTCCTTGCTTTGTCTCATCAAGAGCTTTCCAATGGTACCTTACTCATGTGATTTTGAGATTCCTACAAGAAGATTCCCTAAAAGATTCCCTCCGGTCAAAGCTTGTTTGACCAACCAGATATGACCTAGACCAGACATGTCACCCATCCAAGTAAGTAATCCAAGGGTGGAGCTTGCTGACATGTCACCTATCTGTGTCCCTCATCCTATGGTGGAGCTTCCTTGGAGGAGATCCTCTTTGTCTATATAATAAAGAGAATGTGTTTCCTTGTGGCATTGAATGTTTGAGTGTGCAATCTGTGTTTTCTCTATTCTCTTGTCCTTGGCATATTACAATGGTATCAGAGCGATTGTTTTAGTCCAAGAGAGTGGATCACCCCTCTTGGAATAGCACGAACTACTGAAATTGAGTAATTTGAGGTGGAAAACATAGAGTAGTTGCTAGACTTAGGAAGGACTTTAGAGAGCAGATGGGATGGATACGCCAAGAGGCCAATTTCCCACACTTAGCTTTCCATTCTCAAACCCATTCCACATCAAGGTTATGTACATCCAGCGTGAGCAGATGAGGGTATCGTTAGTTTCTCACTTTGGTGCAGAATTCATGGATAGAGTGATGAACTCACCAAACCCGGTGATTCTACCTGTGGTGATATATGACAGAGAGTGGGATTTGACAATCTACATTCTATTATGATAATATGGATATGAATGTCCCAAATCCTCTCCCTTTCAACACTCAAGTAGAAACCCGTTATGTAGTGAGGCCAAAAGTGATGTTTAGAGATTTTGTGGTTAGGAATTTTGGTGAGGAGTATTATCAACGAGTGATAGCTTCTAAGGTCCCAATGGTAATTCCAATAGTTTGTGCACCTTCCAGAGTGATTATATTGACTCTGTATTGAAGTAGACATTAGCAATTGAGTGTTGTAGGAACCATGGATCTGCAATTGCAAGAGCTGGTGCAAGGAATGCAAGGGATGTTGAATGAATTTCAAGAGATTAAGATGACCATGGAGACATTACAAAGTCAAGTGCAGATCCTCAGGAACGATCAATCCATGCAAGAAGAAGAGCGGTCTCAAAACCCAATACTTGCAACTGAAGTACTTGGAGAGGCACCCGTGCCTACAAACCCTATCAACGATGAAGCCACATTGCTACTCCGGATGAAGAAGACCTGCAACATCGAGCCTTACAAGGAGCAGCGTTTGATGGGAGTAGTGGAAAATTGGATCTCAAGAATGAATCGATATTTCCAATTGTTCTCAATAGAGATCACAGAGCATGCTGTAGCCGTGTTTGCATGTGGGTACTTGACCGATAAAGCCCTCACATGGTATGATTCTTGGGGACAATCCATGCTGGCAAAGAGAAGGGAGCTCACATGGACAGCAATGCAAGAAGGACTACTGAAGAATTTCCAATCAATGGATTCTGTGCATATGGCTCGAACCCGACTATGGGGATTGAGACAAAAGAATAGCATACAAGAGTATGTGGAGGCATTTTTGGATCTACAAGTTGCAATTACCAACATGAATCCAGAAGAGGCTCTTGACAATTTCAAACGAGGGTTGAAAGAGCGGATTTGCCAAGAAGTCATGGTGCAAAATCCTCGCACGGTATTTGAAGCCATTACTTGTGCACAGAGAGTAGCAGGAGCATTAGGTGGAGGTGAAGGAGTAGCTCCACCTCAACATTATCGGGCAGAAATGCCACATATAGGTGGACCAATACCGATGGAATTGGGTTACCTTTGATTCCAAGATCGAGGAGCACGACTGCTTCAAGGGGAGCGGGAACGGGTAGAAGAATAAAGAGATGGAGTCCCACGAGGAGAAGGGACTCGAGGAGAACAACACATTGTTACAATTGTGGCCGTATTGGGCACATATCTACCAGTTGTCGCACTCGTTTCCCTAGAGGCCCTCGGCCTTCATACAAGCAATCTTTGAACAACATGGAGAGGCACATTGAAGAGGAGGAGGTGGAAATCACTTTGGAAAATAAAAATTGCCAATAAATATACCTCACGGCCTTACTGGCTCAATAAGGAAGCAGAGAAGCAAGGGAAGGAAGAAGAATAATGCGCAAAGATCCCAAAAGGCAACCTCACAATTGATTGTTGTGAATGGAATCTTAGAAGGTAATCAAGTGAGAGTATTAATAGATCCGGGAGCAACAGAGAATTTCTTGTCTTGCTCTGTTGCAATAAGATTGGGAATGGATCTAGAGAGAGATGGAAGTGAAGAAGTAGAGTTCCCAAATGGGCAAACAAAGAGGATTGAATCATTACCTAGACGGGTAACCTTCTTTGTAGGAGAATATCAGGAAGCAATTGAGTGGCGAGTGATATAATTAGCTCGTTATGATGCAATTTTAGACATGCCATGGATGGAGCAGTACAACCCTATGGTGGATTGGAGGAAGAAAGTAGTGAGAACCCACCAATGGTCAATCATTGGGGTTAAAGAAAAATCACACAAGCAGAAACTGCCTCTATATGTTGTAGAGACGGCAACTATCTGTAAGACCGATAGATGTTTTATGGGTCTAATAAGAGAAGTCCAGAGTGCACAACTCCATGGAAAAATTCCTGAGAAATTGAAGGATGTGGTGGATGAGTTTCAAGATGTCTTTCCCAATGATCTACCCTCAGGATTACCACCAAAAAGGCGAGTAGATCACAAAATTGAGACACTTCCGGGGAAGACGCCTCCTTGTAAGGCCCCATATCGCCTATCACCTCATGAGTTGGAGGAGTTTAAGACTCAAATTGAGGAGATGCTGCAAAAAGGGTTCATCCAACCTAGCGTATCACCATATGGGGCCCTTGTCTTGTTTGTGAAGAAGAAGGATGGTACAATGCGCATGTGTATTGACTATCGGGGTCTCAATCAACAAACAGTGAAGAACAAATAACCCTTACCTTGCATGGATGACCTGTTTGATCAACTCCATGGAGTGAGATACTTCACCAAACTGGACTTGCAGAGCGGTTACAATCAAATCCGAATCACAGAGGAAGATGTGTACAAAACTGCCTTTTGAACCAGGTATGGCCACTTTGAGTATCTTGTGATGCCTTTTGGCCTCACCAACGCACCTCCCACTTTCATGAGTCTAATGAATGATATATTTTGTCCATACTTGGATAAGTCTGTTATCGTCTTCTTGAATGATATCTTAGTATACAATAGCACAATGACCGAACACAAACAACATCTACGAGAGGTCCTCGAGATTCTAAGACAGAATCAGTTGTACGCCAAAATCTCAAAGTGTGATTTTGGCAAGTCTAAAGTAGACTACTTGAGGCATAGAGTAAGTGCAAAGGGCATTCAAGTATTGACAAATAAAATAGAGGTCATTCAAAATGGAGTGCCCCAGAAGATCAAACTCAACTTAAGAGCTTCTTGGGGTTGATGGGATTCTATCATAGATTTTTCAAGGACTTCTCCAAGGTTGCACAGCTTGTAACGGCACTACTTGGCAAGGGGAAGAAGTGGACATGGGGAACCTCCAATGCTCCAAAGGAGCACCTTGTCTTTGTTATATAGCAAAGAAGATCCACTCAAAGGAAGGCCCAAGCTTAGATCAGATATATGGATTGGTGATATGTCAACTAGCTCCACCCATAGATTAGTTGCATGGATTGGTGGCATGTTGATCCTTGTTCTATATGGTTGGTCAAACAAGTTTGATTGGAAGGAATCTTTGGCAGATCTTCCTATAAGAAGCTCAAAATAGCATGGGTAAGGTATCATTAGAAAGCTTTGGATGAGATGAACAAGAGGGGAGAAAGAAACTCCTTCTCTACTAAAAGGGGGGGCTCATATATCTTTTGGGGTCTAATTCATCCATTTAGGCCTCCAAAATTGGCACTAAAGTTTTCAAGGTGTTTTTTGCCTTTGCACTATTAGTGAAAGTACTCTTTTTGTGACACCTCTATCTGATCTACTTAGACCATCATACATAACATCCTTCCAAATATTACCAAGCCAATTTCCACCTCTAGATAATATGTCCAGCTAATAGTATTACAAGTTGTCTTATTGGATGATGTAACAATATGGAGTTTAGCGACGAAGTAGTCGGGCTTACGAAGTAGCACATAAGACAAAGTAGCCTAGAATATTCTGGAAGTATCTAGGAAGCTTCTTGGGAAGCTTCCCGGTTAGCTTAGCTTGCACCTTAAGTAAGTAGCTTCTAGAAGGAAGCTTCTAGAAGCTTCCAACTAGCTTAACTTGCAAGCCAAGAAGGCGGCTTCTAGAAGGAAGCTTCTTGAGAAGCTTCCTAGCTAACTTGGCTTGCACTCTAAGAAAGCGGCTTGAGGAAGCTTCTTGAGAAGCTTCTCAAGGGCCTTGTATGCTACCTATAAATACCAAAGCCAAAGCTCATGCTAGGTATTCAGAGTTTTCCCTCATTCAAGTGTCCCAATGTGAGTTTCCATTCTCTTATTTCTCTCCTCGGTTTTGATCTTTTACATTGGTATCAGAGCAGGAATGGGATGGATGGAATTTATGGACCACCAAATCCACTTCCACCAAACCATTGGGATTTTTGCGTCCAAATACTATCCAAGCATCGTTTCACATAGTTCATCACCTCACACTTTGGACAAGATTTTTTGCATACGATCACCATATCTGAGGAACCCTTGGTGCTTCTGGTTGTAACTTATGGAGAACGATGGACGTGCTATTTTTATGTGTTAATAAATTAGATAGAGTGGGAGTGGTGTGATAGAGGAGCAACCATGGTGGCAATACCTGATGTTATCCTTGCTGTGCAACAACAAATCGAGCACCTTACTTGATTGTTGGATGAACAAGATCTTTGATGACAAGAGCAGGTGGAGAGAGTACCAATTCGAGAAGGAGAAGATTGGATCAGATTCCCTAAACCCAAGGTATTTGAAGGCAAGAATCTCTCGGGTGCAGTTTTGTGTTTGATTGTGAACGTTATTTTGAAGCTACCAATCTACAAGATGAGCAAAAACAGATTCTCTTGGCTTCTAGCCAATTGGATGGAGTAGCAAAGCTATGGTGGAGATTTTGAGTGGAGCAAGCAGAACTACAAATGGTTTCACCGATCTTGATATGGGGAGAATTCAAGAGCGCAATAATCAGTTGATTCCAAGCTATAAATGCCACACGAGCTGCACGGGATAAGTTGGCAGAGTTGAAACAGATTGGCTCTGTAAGAAGTTACATCACGCAATTCCAAAACAACATCATGCAAATTCCATACATTTTGGAAGGTGAAGCTCTAGATCGATTCATGAGGGGCTTCAAGGCAAGAACCAAATTAGAAGTAACCATGCAAGAGCCACAACACTTGGAGGAAGCCATGCGGTTGGCCGAACGTTTTGATTCCTTGGTGGCAACAACTTGGTCTCGACCTCAACCCCCACAAAGCCTACCAATACACTACACATAAGTGGAGGAGCCAGCACCAATGGAGATTGATGCAATTCAACGAAGACCACTAGGCATGGCAGATAGGGAGAAACTGTGACAAAATGGTGGTTGTTTTTATTGTCGCCAATTGGGGCATCACATTGCTGAATGTCCACTTAAGAATGGATGACCTCGACAAGTTACCCAAGTGGAGGTTGTGGAGCGGAATGATCGGAAACGAGGAATCCCAATTGGAGATTTTGAGCCACCTATTGGGAGCTTGATTAGTTCCAATGGGATTGAAGGTGTCATGCGTATATACATCGCTACACAACTTACATCGCTATCAACATCATACACTATAGAAGCACAACTCACACATAAGTCATGCATAGACTCTAAAGTGCCATCGAGCTACCACGATCCACCGAGCTTGGAGATACCACCAACACTCAACGTTCCTGCACCCGATTTCCCCCTGACTTCACTTCTCTGATGTAATCAGATTGCTTAACACTTTCAACTCAACTCAACTCAACTCAGATCAGTACTTGATCTGTCACTCTATAAACTGCCAACAACCGGGCACTGATTACAATCAAGCCACACCCACTCAAGCATAGAGAATCCAGGTGACGCTCACCGGCCTCTGTCCACCATAGCCAGGAACTCGAAGGCTCAACATCAGAGAAGTGAGCTCTCTAGAGCTCACTTCAAAACTATACCCCCTGGACTCGAGCTAGCACTAGAACCCTAACGGTCCCGCTGACGGCACACTCGACGGTGCAAACGGTGCAAAGTGACGGTGGGCCCCACCGTGAAGTCAATACCCCGAACACCAAATCAGACTGTCGGAAAGTAGTTCCTAAGAAACTACTAGAATAACTCTAACTACTATCACTGGAACTCCAGTGTCCGAGCAGCTAGATGCGGAACTACAAATGGCGTGACAGTTGTCGTGCGTATATACATCGCTGTCAACATCATACACTATAGAAGCACAACTCACACTAAGTCATGCATAGACTCTAAAGTGCCACAATCGCCTCCCTAGCTGGCGGTTAGGTCCCTCTAACTCCAGATAGCCATCTACTCTAAGTATATGGTATACCCTCTAATGGGCAAAGATCAAGAGGCCGGGTGCTATGGAGCCCCATTGTTAGTCGCCTGTGTGCAATCTATACCATATAAAGAATGAACTAGCTATAGGTCAAGTACATCTAGGGCATAACCACTGTCCGTGAGGAACCACCGTGAGGGGAGGAGTCATACATGCCATATGCCATCCTCTTGAACAGCTATCACACACTAACATAGTAGCAGCTCCACCAGAAGAGCCACATAATATACACCTCAAGCCTGCACGTACAAGTGCCAAGCTTGGGTCCATAGTACCATCAATGTTTGGGAGGTGGCATGGCGCACAATTGCACACATGATCCTTCCAAACAACACCATCACGTCCTTCTAACACAAGGACTCCAGACGGCAAAACCTCGCGCACTCTCAAGATAGTGCGGCCTATAGAAACATCAAGTGTCGTCGGTGCTGTTTGCTGTAGATATACATAGTTGCTTGGATGAAATGGACGGATTGAGGGTCTATAACCTCCTCCTCAAATGGTAGCATAGCGTAAAGTATCTCTATGTTGAGCAATTGCCAAGTTCTCAAAGGCCATGGTAATGGGTGTAACTATGGCGTAGGAGCATTCAATGATGCTCTAACTCGGTCACAAACCACGCATCTGGCAACAAACTGCTGCACCTCGGTCTGCATACCGCGCCACCAATAATGACTTTGAAGTAAGCTATATGTACGCTTTACTCCAAAATGTCCTAGCTCCTCATGAGCATGACGGACCAACTGTGGTCTCTATGATGGAAGTGGTACTACTCGCACTCTACCATCCTCCCATACACGCAAAAGGTGTCTACCCTCCAATCTGAACCGTCTAGCTTGCTGAAGAACATTGTCTCTCTCCTTGGCCCCAATTGTGCCACCCACAACACCAGTGCGAAGATAGTCCATCACTAAGACATCATCATGAATGTCTCGCTGAACTGTACCAATATCTTCACTCTCTGGATCTATGACCTCAATAACTCCTCCTGTATGCGTTGAGAGAGATACCACCAAAGTCTCTGCAAATATACACAAAAAGGCCGATGCATGCCAACCTGGCACCATCTCCTCATCTGTCTCACCATGCCAACGTGCTCCGGTCTGATCCTGCTTGCTAGGACATGGGTTTCTACTCAACCCATCTGCATCACGGTTCACCACTCCAGGTCTGTGAACAACCGTGAAATCATACTCCTGTGAAATCAGAGCCCATCATGCAAGCTTCCCTGAAAGCTTGTCGGACTCCATCAACCACTTCAGCGGCTGATGATCAGTGATGAGAGTGAAGGGGTTACCAAATAGGTAACATCGGAAATGTGCTACTGCCCAAATTGCTGCCAAGCACTCTCCCTCATATGAACTATACTTTGCCTCCGCTGAATTGTTGGAGTGACTAACATAGGCCACCACAAACTCCTTTTCCTCATCATCATGCTGGGTGAGCACCGCTCCAAGCCCCAACATACTCCAATCAGTATGAACCTAAAATGGTCGTCCCCTGATCGGTCTCCTCAAAATAGGAGCAGATGTCAACCTCTCCTTGAGCTCTACAAAAGCTCTCTCCTGCTCATCTCCCCAACACCACTCTTGTGTAAGCTTGGTCAGCTTCGTCAAGGCCTTGGCAATGGCACTAAATCCTCTAACATAGCGGCGATAGAAGTTTGCCAACCCAAGGAATGCTCGCACTCTGCTCACATCCGTAGGCCAAGGAATACGTGCAATAGCCTCCACCTTGGTCTGCTGAACACCAAGTCCTCTGGGGTAGATAGTGTGACCCAAATACTCAACCTGCTCATGGAAGAACCTACACTTCCCAGGATGTAATTTGAGTCCATGAGATCTCAACCTCTCAAACACCTCCAACAACTGTCTCTCATGCTCCTCCACAGTAGTGCTATAAACCAAAATGTCATCAATGTAGCACCGAGCAAAATCCAATCCAGCTAGGATCCTATCCATGACCCTCTGGAACTCAGCGGGAGCATTCTTCAACCCAAACGGTAAGAACCTCCACTGATATAACACATCCTTGCCGTGAGGATCAATAGCCCAAAATGTTGTCTTGGACTTATCCTCCTCCTTGATTGGCAACTGATGATATCCCGCTCGAAGATCCAAAGTACTGAAGACCTTTGCATGCCCAATCGCATCAAAAATCTCCTCCGGTGTAGGCATGGCATACCGATCAGCCCTGGTCTGTCGGTTGATAGGACGATAATCTCCACACATCCGCCTATCTGTATAGTTGCCATGCATATCCTTCTTGGCTAGCATCACTGTCACTGATGCATACTCTCCATGTGAAATCTCCACCAAACCAGCCTCAAAAAGGTCACTACTCCGGCTCTGAATCAATGTCCTCTCCATATCACTATATTGATAAGGACATCGGAAAACTGGTGTGTCGCTAGTCAGCTCAATCCGTATACCTGGTCCCTTCAGAGCACCCAAATCCTTCATACTGAAGGCAAAACAACTCGTGTGACTCCTCAAGAACCTCCAAACCCTCCGTCTTTCCTCTCCAATAAGCTTGGGTCCAAGATCTGGCTCCCAAGTATCCTCTGTAACTGTAGTAGGAGTGGAAGACGTACTGACTGGTTGCTACACTGGGCCCTTGGGAGCAATAGTGTCATGCTCCTGACCACTAGAGGTCCCAACCTCTGGTGAAAAACTCCCTCCACTCTGGCTGCAAGCTCCACACGTCCTCTAGCTGCATCCCATGTGGACCAAGGGTGTAATCCAAGTAGCCCACGCTCACCTGGATGGACTCCAAGTAGACCACTCTCCCTAGTAGCTACCGGATGTGTCCCAAGAATACCATGTCCACTCGGTCCATCGCCCCCAGCATGTGCCTGAATCGTCTCGATAGGCACATGGCTCACAAGTGTCCGAGTGGTGATGCCTATCAAGCGCATCCTACGCTGCTCTGCCAAGCCAAGGCTCACAATCCAGGTCAAACAGTTCAGGTCCATAGCCTAACCTAACACCTAACACCTAGATGCCTCTGACACTGCTAGAACAGCGGTAATACTGGTGCAAAAACCCATCGCTCGCTCTCTCTCATCAGCATTGGGCTCCACCAATTGCTATAACTGTGAGTCCCAAACAAGTCCAGTTCCTCCCTCTCGAAAAGCATAAGAGCTTGGGAAACTCATGAGTGTGGGAAATGTAGCTCTAGGCTGTCCAACTAGGTTCACCATTGCCATAGGTGACCTATCAACCACTACCACTGTCTGAGACTGACGTCCAGCATCCAAGATATCATCAACAAGAATGTGGTCTAGTTGCTGAATCCCATCATAACTACGCTGTAGAACCTCTTTGGGTAAGAGGTTCGTCCACCAAAGACAAAGATGATGAGCCCGTGATCCCACTCTGGCTGCATCTAAGAATACAGCAGGTCCCATCCAAGAATGGACCTGATGTGTACTCGCCACCACTCTAGTGCGAGAATCACCCATCAAAGGAACGTTCTCCAAAAGGTAAGCTGGAGAAACAGACTGATGAACCTAGAGATGTCATAGTATCCGTAACATCTCCCAAAACACACCAGAACAAGGATCCTGAAGACCCAAACCGCGGCCCGCACGTGTATGTCCCTGACATGGCTATCCAGAAATCACCAAGTGAACAGGCCCATGTCTCTCTAGGTCATGCGCCCCCAGTAAGGAAATGTCTCCTGGTAAGGCCTTCTGGTAACCTCTGACTGTTGACATCGGTAATAACTCCGGATACTGATAAGCCAAGTGTGCCACATGATGTAGAGAGACTCGCCTAGCAGTCTCATCTCTCTCTACATACAAGTACCTCTGTACTCGGATACCCGCCTATAACACCGCAGCTAGTCCGGTGCTGATCCCACCAAACAACTCCAATAGACATATCTCCTCTACTAGATACTGCCAAGCAATGAGTGTGGTATCCAGAGGTGTCAAAGCAATCGCCTCTGGAGGCTCATCCTCACACTCATCCCCTGATGGTACAAAGGCTCCACTCCAAGCTTGCTACACCAACTGATCTGCATGCTGCTGCAATGCCTCCTTTGAACTCCACAATGGAACATCCAAGGTGGATGGAACAATCCCACTCGTACTCCAAAGCCGAGTGATCTCCTCTAGTACTGGAGTATCCTCTGCATGGGCGTTCCCCTCCAACAAGTCACCAGGCCAAGTAACTGCACCGTTGAAAGCCAAAACTGATGCTGCCATGGTCCCGGACTGTAGTGAGCCAAGACTGCCACTACTAAAGCGTACTAGTAGACGACATACCCGTCCCTCACCAGACTGCCAACCAGGTCTATAAGAGGCTGTCTCCTCCCAATAGTCAATGCTGAAACCCATGGGGTATAACACTGCTCCCCCAACTAGCACATCATATGACTCAGCTATTGTCGCAATAGCCTAAGCTCTCACCACCGAGCTATCAGTCGGATGACCAAGCTGAACCTGGACAACAAGCTCTCCACGTGTGAAGTATTGTGTCAAACCACCACCAAGAGATGTCTGGATCTGAAATGGACACCTCTCTACATCGGTCTTCCGTAACTCCAGACCAACAACTACAGCCTTCTCCAACATAAAGGGCTGCGCCCTAGAGTCTAACAAGACTCTCTGTGGTGTATAGACCTTCCTTGAAGGTCCCACCAAACAAAAGATCCCCCTCTGGTTATCCAATAGGACAACATCAGGTGTAAACCGCGCTCTCTCAAAGGCTGGTCTAGCTGGCAACTCCTCCAGTCTAGCCGCTGCTGCCTGCCATAAACTACTGGTTGCTGAACGGATCCCATGCTCCTCAACCAAGTTAGCTCCACTACCAACCACCTCTACTCTAGTAGTAGGAACTGCACTATCCCTACTCTCACACAACGTGGCAGCCAACCGGAACACTGGGGCTAGGTCAACTCCCAATGTAACCATGTCACTGGTTGAAAACAAAGGATGCCGCATAATCAACTGAGCCGCCCCCAACATCATGCTAGACTCAGTCTGTGTAGTAGCAGGTGGTTGACTAGCAGATACTCCATCAGGTACTCCATCACCACCTACCACACCTGCACTATGACATCTAGGAACCATGGATGTCGTCTGTAATGCCTCAGATAGCGTGAAAGACTGGGAAAGTCTGACCTGTCTCCCAACCTCTCCTCTTTGTGGGTCCAACTCCACTGATGCTCCTCTAGGCTCTGGAGCACGTACTGCACTCCTAGTCACTGTTGCAGATGCATCCACCTATGCTGCTCCGCACATGAAGTCCAAAGCATCTCTATCACCAGCATATGAGGTGGAAGCCTCAGCATCCGAATCCGATCTCCTCTTAGCAATAGCTATACTAGCCAATCTCTGCTCCAACTGCTCAATCCGAGTAGCCATAGCTGTGTCAAAAGTAAGGGCAGGTACTGCACCCCTACTAGGTGTAGATCCTCTACCACCACCTCTACCACCTCGTCCTCCATGAACTGGAGCTCCTCTACTACCTACCATAGCAGCCTTACCACTCCGTAACTCCAGGTGTAGGTCGAAACACCGGTCACTAGTGTGACCAAATCTGTGGCAATGCTCACATTGCCTCTGTGCTGGCTGTGATGCACTAGAGGTATCAGGTCCGCTGCCCTGAGTACACTCTCTCCTATGGTGAGGTCCACCACAAGTCCAACAAGCAACACCACCACTCACTGGTTGCTGCTGACCCAAAAATGAGAGTAAGGGTCTAACTCCACTAGGCCCTCCACTCGCTCCATAGGATCTGGGCTGTCCACCCTATCCTTGAAAACCAACTGGGCGTGGTGCACTCTACTGCACTCTAGAAGAAGTCACAGCCATGGATGAGGTTTCCCTACCAAATCCAGATGTCACCACTCTCTCCTCCACCATGTTGAGCTCAATACGCTCAGCCAAACCAAAGTTTACTGCCAAAGTGGATGAAGTAGCCTGCAACAACGTAGCATCACGAACTCTACGTCGCAACTCCTTGTCCAGTATCCCATACCAAAACTGGACTGCCTGGGCCTCAGTAACTCCTTGAGTGAAACTGATCAGCCGCCTCATGCGAGTGTATGCCTCGCGTAGGCTCTCTCCAGCCTTCCGCTGGAACTCCTACAAGCTCCTCAGCTTGTCAGTCCGCACTCCCTGGTAGTTCTGCCTCAAACACAGGAAGAACTCCACCATGGAGTTAAACCCCGGTACTACATCACCTCCTGCAGCGGTGCTTCCACTTGTAGTAGCATTATCTCCAACTAGTGCACCTCCACTAGCTCCACGAACACTACTCGAGCTAGAACTCGTGGGTACAGCCGATCTACTCCTGGCCACCGAGCCTGAAGTGATGGAAACATAGTGTGGAGACCAATACTGTCTCCATAACTCAATCTCCTCCAAATGAGCTCTCTTGAACTCATGGTAGTCATCCATCGGCGGACCCTCCAAATGTGAAACAACCCCTTCCATGCCATGAAGGGTGTGAACAAAGTCGGGTTCCGCATCTGCTGCAGATCACACCAACTATCGAATTCCTACATGAAGTCATCCAACTCAATGGTACCCATTGTACCAGAGTAACGCCTAAAGCCTTTGGAGGCCCCATAAATCTTGTCCATGTCCCACAACAACGGTGCGGACACACCAAGTGCACTCTCAACTGAATCAGCTCCTGTGTCGAACTCCAACTCAAAGTCAATCTCCTCCCTCATTGGGACCTAAGATACAGGCTGATACCGAGCACCACTCCGAGTAAACCCACTGCGTACTGCAGGGCTAACTCCTCTAGAATCTCCAAAGAACTCCGTCGTGACCAAGTAATTGCAACAGGAAACCCGAACCACCAATTGCAACCGCAAGTACCCCACCAAGTGCCAACACCACCACGTGCCAACACCAACTAAACACCACCCACTAATGTAACTCTAACCAAGATAACTACACTAGGGGAAGGGCAACCTGTAACCTGCCATCATAACACACACTCTCACGGTCTGCAGGTCATCACTTCCTGCCTCACCGGAGAGAAACAAAGGTAGTCTAACTGGTCATCACTCCAGCCTCACCACCGAGAGCACACCAGAGCACCAACGCTCAAAAGTCAGGGCACCTCACACAAACATGGTGCACAAACAGGAAGCAGAGAATAGAGGGGATCCAATCACAAGAAATCTAAACGAAAACCCTCCATCTCATAACACAACACCGGACTGACTCTGCCACCATTTGGCATTTGACATAAGAGAGTGTTTGTATCTAAGTCCTAAGCTACCAGGATCACCAAGAATGGGATCAAACTGCCTCTCCTAGCCAAAGCTACATGTGTATAGATAACCATGGCGCAGTCACTAGGACAACAAGTGAGGGTGGACCAATTGGCTAGGTCACCAGTCTAGGAACAAGAAATCTAGGGGTCAAACCCTGTTGCGCACAACCTAGCAAGAAAGGCAGATTTTGCCAACCAATGACCAAGATCTACTCTAAACTAGCTAGCCTCACGCCAGCAAGCTAGCTTGCTAGCCCTTCTAGGCCTTCGTAGCCTCTCATAACCCACAGCCCTATGCCTCGAAGCCTCGAAACGCCAAAATTCAGCCAAATGAGGCCTTTCTTGTTGCCACTTCGAACCTCCTCCAAAATTGGCAAAACTTCTCCAAATTTGCAAAACTAGCGAAACTCCTCCAATCTGGCCAAACAGCAAAAACTCCTCCAAATCTGACGTAAATTTGACATAAACCCTAAAGATGGCTGTCTGCCAAATCCCCCCCCTAACTTTCCACTCGAGCCAAATTGACAAAACGGGTTTTTCCAAATGTCTCTCACTCAGGATGAATCTCTGATGGCTATTATGGTAGCGCACCATGGACTAAGAAGGCAAGGAACCCCAACTCCATCATACTCCTCCAAGGCTAACACTCCAAGACTCAAGACATTGCTCACTAGAGAACTCAATGAGAGAGAGATAGTTGCAAATGAAAGGATGATGAGTACCTCCTCACCCCTTGTTTATATAGTGGTGAAATAGTTACATACCAAAGTTACTAATTACCGTAGTAACTCAAGTTACTAGACTAAAAGTCAAGTAAAGTCAAAAAGCAGAAAGGAATATCCATTCACATGGGCATATACCCCTAAGCATGTGATCTTATCTTGACCCAACCACTAAGTCAAGGATTCCTTCACATGGGCTATCCTTGGACTAAAAAAGAATCCAAAACAAAAAGGTTTGCGGGCCCAAGAGTTCTCAACTCTTTCCTCAAAGCCAAACACCTAGGAATAATACCAAGTCAACACACTAAAATCCAAAATAGTAGTGCTCATCTTTTCTACTTCCTCTAAAGTAAGGTCCCCTCTATCTTAGCTATGACTAACTTTAGCTAACCATGATTAATATAGAACCATCCTTTATCTCTATATAAATAATATCTCTTAAGTACTTGTAATACCAAGCTAAATATCACAATACCACACACATGCACAAATGGGTGTTACAGGCCGTCACCAACATACGGAGTACAAGGTCCTTTGGAAAGGGTATCCCCTTCATGATGCCACCTGGGAGCCTTTTTCTAACCTCTAGAATGCACAGACGGCCATCCAGGAATTTGAAGCTTCAATGGCGACGAGGACGTCACCAACTAGCGGCGGGGGAATATGTAACAATATGGAGTTTAGCGACAAAGTTAGTCGGGAGTTTAGCGACAAAGTAGTCAGGCTTACGAAGTAGCACATAAGACAAAGTAGCCTAGAATATTCCGGAAGTATCTAAGAAGCTTCTTGGGAAGCTTCCCGGTTAGCTTAGCTTGCACCTTAAGTAAGTAGCTTCTAGAAGCTTCTAACTAGCTTAGCTTGCACGCCAAGAAGGCGGCTTCTAGAAGGAAGCTTCTTGAGAAGCTTCCTAGCTAACTTGGCTTGTACTCTAAGAAAGCGGCTTGAGGAAGCTTCTTGAGAAGCTTCACAAGTGCCTTGTATGCTTCCTATAAATACCAAAGCCAAAGCTCATGCTAGGCATTCGGAGTTTTCCCTCATTCAAGTGTCCCAATGTGAGTTTCCATTCTCCTATTTCTCTCTTCGGTTTTGGTCTTTTACAGATGACCAGAGTGGGATTTTTAGTTTGGTGAGATCTTCAAGGAAGGTTTATACACATGACAAGGTCTTATTAGACTTTAATGCATAGCCCTTTATTTTGGGGAAGGTTATACTTCTTGGCCTTGGGTTGTAGAAGACCAATGTGGAGAATTGTTTATTTTAGATCCAAACATCTTTAGGCGGTGGTTCCACCTAGTATATATCACATGTGTGTAGCTCATTGTCCAACTTCAGCCTGGTCATCCAACTAAGAGTTTTTTGTGATGAGAGCCCATGCCATTGAGATAGTAGCAAAGTTGTATGATGTGTTAGTTGGTGGAGTAGTATTGCGACCCATTTAGTATTGACTATTGGGAGTAAACATCTATGGTAACCCACTCATTGCCTCCTCCTAATGTAGATTCTTGTGTTTTTCTTCTTTGTTTTTTGCACAATTGAGTGACTACCTAGGTTAGATTTACACTAGCAACTAGGATTAAGGACTTATAGCCCAACTCCCCAAGAGATATTTTAAAAACATGTAGTCAAGAGGATATCATCAGAGTGAAGCCTCCATAGAAGGGATAGCAAGGTGATACTATTAGCTAGACATATCATCTGTTATGGAAATTGGCTTGGTAATATTTGGAAGGATGTTATATATAATTTTCTAAGTAGATTACATAGAGGTGTCACCAAAAGAGTACTTCCACTAATATGGCAAAGGTCAAAAACACCTTGAAAACTTCACAACCAATTTTGGAGGCCTAAATGGATGAATTAGTGCTTGAAAATTGAAAATTTTTTTCCCTCTTGGGAAATGAGACATTTCAGTCCCTCCATGTTTGTCTCATTGAGAGCTTTCCAACAGTACCTTGCCCATGCTATTATGAGCTTCTTATAGAAAGATTTGACAAAGATCTCCTTTGGTTTATCTTTTTTGACCAACTAGATAGAACAAGGATTGACATGTCACACATCCATGCAACTAATCTAAGGGTAGAGCTCATTGATATGTCACCAATCCATATATTTGATCCAAGGGTGGAGCTTCCTTTGAAGGGATCTTCTTTGCTATATAATAAAGACAAGGTGCTCCTTTAGGGCATCAAAGTATTGAGGTTGAAGCCTTGCATTTCTCCTCTTATGTTTCTCTTGGAGGTTCTTCTATCCTCAAAATATTACAAATGATCATGGCCATGATGATGATGAAATGCCCAAGACCATCAGAACACGACCAGTATCACAATTACGGGTACAAGATGCCATGTCGGCATTTGGCCATCATTCTTCAACAATTCAACTTCCCTCAATCAATTGTTGCCATGTCAAAGAAAGAACTATGTTTGGTTTCCATCAGCCTATGTGCCACTTCACACATGTGGGAGAAATAACATTTCACCATTGAAGATTGATAAACATTTGCAATGGGCCAATAGAAGCATATAAACATCTTGCTATGAGGAGAGAGAGTAAGTTTTTAGCAATTGAATTTGCATCACCTCTAAATTCACAAGGCAATGCCCTAAGGCACACTAGGTGACCTTGCAATATAGATTCTTGAGTCTTGAGTGTAGCACAAGAGGCCATGTGAGCCGGTGATTGGGATTTAGGAGAGTGGAAGGTAATTGAGAGAGCTCAATTCAAAATCATTAGACAACATAATGTTGCCTAACAAGAAGAAGATGTTGGCCGTAATTTCCCTCCAACCTTTGAGAGTAGAGAAATGGGCACACTATTGCTATGCAGATTGTCTCAATTACAAGCACTTTTTCTAGTTGTGGATTTGGGATTTTAGTTATCTTCTGATGGTGCTCAAAATAAAGGAGAAGAAGAACCCAAACTTTACAAACCTGCACAATAATGTGTTTTCACGGACAAAGGAGTACTGATAGAAGGTGCACAGGTCAGATTCTATTCCTAGAGCAATGTACCTTGACCAAGAGTGATCTCAACCAAGAGTGTGCCCAACCAACAGAAAAAATGATGAGGAAGTTTGAGGCCTCATTTAAGTTTGCTAAGATAGGGAATGGCTGGAAGGTAAACAGGTACAACAACCCTACTTGTCAAATGGTGGTGACCTTGCTCATGAAGCTCTTCAAATCAATGAGGATCACTTATGTCAACAATGGGCATTCCACCTTCTTCTAGCTACTATACAAAGGAAAACCCATGGATTGGGCAAAGATGTCCTATCATTATGCTCAAGAGATGATAGAGTAGCTCCAAACATATGGAGGAAACACCTCCATATCTTCATTCATCTTGCAATTTTACATTAGGATGCAGTTATTGAAGAAGGAGGAGTAGACCTTCTTCCTAGCACATTACTACCCGTTGGGCTACCATCAAGCCCAACCAAAATATGTGATGGAAAGAAAGAAGTACAAGAAGGTCTTCCTACATTACCAAAAGACCCAAAAATGGGCCCTGATAGGCAATTTTGAGGAAGCATGCATGAGCAACTAGAAGGCAAACATAATGTCAACTCAATTAGGAAAAAGGCACTGGCATAATCTTCAAGATGTGATTTCTTTTGATGAAGAGAATTTATGATGTATGGGTTGGTTGGGGTTAGTAAGTGAGGAGAGGAGTGAACATCACTCACAAGGAACTCCTTGTGTTGAAGAACCTAAAGTGAATGGGGAGAAGGAATCATCTCCAATGAACAAGGAGGTGTGTCTAAAATAGGAGACTTCCTTTTCTCATATTGAAATGTTCTCCAAGGGAGAAAGAGGCAAGGCAGAGCAAGATGAGGAATTGCAATCCACCCTTGTGGCTATGGTGGTCTTGGAATTATTGGATCGACCCACCACCAAGAGAGAAGAAGACATTGTGGTGGATGAGGAAGAGGATATTTTGATATCCCAATTACAACTCAAGAAGACTCCTCCTCTGACACCATAAGTTAAGATAGTGTAGAGCTCACTTGTGGTGCCTTCAGAAGGGGAATGGGTGGTGACTCCAACCCATGTATTTGTACATGAGGACATCCAAATGCCACCCTTATGATCACAAGGGAGGAGGTTCTCAAGTGTAAAGAAGGAGAAGGTTTAGTAGACAGCTTGTCTTAGACTTGGACAAAGTGACTATTGCTAAAACCATAGTAGTGTTTGAAGTGTTGGGCAGTAGATTTTGGCAAGGAAGAAGAGAATGCTAAATTCCCACAAGACTCCATGAGGACCACATCCTAATGGCCTTGACACCTATTCATGACCACCTCCAAAACCAAGAAGCGGCTCCAATACGGCAACAAGGAGAAATGAGGGCCACCCCAACCCCATCATCCTACAAAGAGCCATGATAGGACTATCTTGTGAATTACCCACACTTATCAACTTGGGTTGTTTACACGTTGGGGCCAATCATGAAGGCTATGGAAGACTTGTTGTTGGCATATCAAGACATAGACCCAATCATGACAAATAACAAGTGCCTGATTGAATTCTTACACTATCAAATTAAGAAGGTTGTCTAAGAGAAGTTGGGAGCAAAGAAGGAGTTGACCAAGACTCATGCTAGTGTTGTATGCCAAGAGACTCCAAGGTTGGACTATTGGTTGAGCTCCAAAGAAATTACCAATACTTGGAATGGAAGTTGGACCAATTGGCGGCTTGTGAAGTCATGTTGTTTAGAAAGGGGTCCATGGTCATGACAAAGAGAAGTCCTCACCACAAGTGAACTTGGAAAGTCATATCAAACAAGGAGAGTCTCCTTATTTGGTCCCAAGTGCCAACTCACCACAAGTTTGTAAGTTGGAGGAGGGTCTCGTAAAAAAGGAAATGGAGCTACAAAGAGGCAAGACAAATGGGAGATCTTGTTTACCAACCAAAGGTATATAAGAAGGAAAGTGACACCTTGCTAGAATAGTACCAAATGGAGCTATGCCAAGTGAAGGCCAAACTTGGATTGATGAAGGTTGGTACTGCTCAATGCGAACAAGCATTTGTAGTCTGCAAGGTGGCTTGGAAAGATAAACTAAAGAAGAAGGAAGGAGAGATGGACTTGATGAAGAAAGAGATATTAGGAGCAAAATAGCAAATCACCTGCTTAGATTCCAACATACTAACACTTAAGGGGAAGTCTGAGCATCATGTTGAGGAGATGAAGAAGAAGCACAACAAGCAATTGAGTGCTAAAAATGGGGAGGTGGAGCTTCTACTAGATTCATATCAGTGATGGAAACCTGTAGATTGAGAAATACCTCCACATACTCTTGTATATTTTTTTTTGTTCTATTGTACCCCCATAGTCAGGTTTGAGCCATCTACACAAAATCCATAGATTAGAAATTCTTCAATAGCCCTTCTTGCATTATTGTCCAAGTGCTCTCTCTTCCTTTTGCCAACACTAACCATTCCCAAGCAATATACCATGTGAAGGCTTTACCAATCAAGTACCCACATGATAATACACTTATAGAATCATAGGTGATCTAAGTTGTAATTGATCAAAAGTATCAATCATTCTTGAAATCCAAATTTTTAATATTCTAATGGAATGTTGTCTCCTCAAAGGCTCAATGCTGCATGTCTTCTTCATCCATAGTAATAATGTGGCTTCATTGTTGACCAAGTTTGGTGTCATCGGTATGAGTTATTCTCCAAGTACTTTTTTCACCATTACTATATTTTAGGATGATTCTCTCTTGCACTACATTATTTACTTGACTTTGCAATACCTCCATTTTCATCTTGATCTCCCAAAAATCATTCAACATCCTTTGTATTCCTTGCATTAGATCTTGCAACTATGGCTCCATGATTTGTACACATGGCAAATGCTCAATCACTATTGCTTATTTCAATAGAGAGTTTAAATGATCATTTAGGAGAAGGCACAGACAATTAGGACAACCATTGGGACCACAAAGGCTATCACTCATTGATAATTTTCCTCACCAAAATTGTAGATACAAAATCCTGAAATATCACTTTTGGTCTAACTACATAAATGATTTCTACTTGCATGTTGAAAGGGAGAGGATTTGGTATTCAGATCCATTCCATCATAAAAAATGTATCTTATCAAATTCTACTCTCTATCATATATTGCTCTAGGTAGAATCATTGGGTTGGCAAATTCATTACCATGTCCATGAACTTTGCTCCAAAATAGTAAATGAGATATACTCTCATGTTGGATGTATATAATCTTGATATAGAGCATATTCAAGAACATAAAGCAAGGTGCAAGAAGTTGTCCTCTAGGAGCATCCATCCCATTCTCTCTCTAAAACACCCCCAATCTATCAATTGCATTATGTTTCCTCCCCTCCAAAATTACTCAAGCTTAGTAGCCTATTTTCTTCCAAGAGGTGTGATCCACTCTCTTGGATAAAACACCTACTTTGATACCATTGTAATGTCCAAGGACGGTAGAACCCTCTAGAGAAACACAAGAGAAACCCAAGGCTTCATCCCTCAATACTTTGATGCCCTGAAGGAGCACCTTGTCTTTGTTATATAGCAAAGAGGATCCACTCAAAGAGAGCTTCATCCTTGGATAAGATACATGGATTGATGATATATTAATGAGATCCACCTTTAGATTAATTGCATGTATTGGTGACATGTTGATCCTTGTCCTATTTGGTTGGTCAATCAAGTTTGACTACCAAAGGGAATCTTTGGAGAATCTTCTCATATGAAGCTCAAAGTGGCATAGGTGAGGTACTATTGAAAAGCTCTCAATGAGAGAAACAAGGAGGGAGGAAGAAACACCCTTTCTCCTAAGGAGGGGAGAGTGTTTCATTTTTCAAGGTCTAATTCATCTATTTAGACCTTTGAAGTTTTCAACGTGCTTTGAATAGAAGTACTATTTTGGTAAGACCTCTATCTAATATACTTGGTCCATCATATATAACATCCTTCAAAATATTACCAAGCCAATTTCCACCTCTAGTTACTATGTTTAGCTAATGGTATTATAGTTGGGCATGAAAGTGTAGATAGTTCTTAATTACATATAAAGATAAGATATAATTAGTGTAGAACTCCAAGGATAGGAGACTTGAAGAGAAACACACCATGAGAAACACACCATTCCACACTCTTAACCTCTGATGCCCCAAAGGAGCACCTTCTCTTTATTACATAGACAAAGAAGATCTCCTCCAAGGGAGTTCCACCATAGGATTAGGCATATAGATAGTTGACATGTCAGCAAGCTCCACCCTTGGATTACTTACTTGGATGGGTGACATGTTGATCCTGGTCCTATCTGGTTGGTAAAACAAGCTTTGACTGTAGAAAATCTTTTAGATAATCTTCCTATAAGAATCTCAAAATCATGTGAGTGAGGTACCATTGGAAAGCTCTTGACAAGACCAAGCTAGCTTTTCTTATGTTGGGGAGAATCTTTATATTTTTGAGGCCTAAATCATCCGTTTAGGCCTGTGAAATTGACTTCAAAGATTTCAGGCATATTTTGGTTCAAACTCTATCAGTAGAAGTCCACTTTTGGTGATATCTCTTTTTGATCTACTTAGTCTATCATGTGTAACATCCTTCTAGATGTTACCAAACCAATTCTCACCTTTAAATCATATGTCTAGCTATTGGTTTTAAGGTTTTCAAGTCTATTTTGGTTTCTACCCTATTTGTAGAAGTTCTCTTTTGGTGATGCTTCTATTTGATAAAATTCAGGCCATCATGTATAATATCATTCCAGATGTTACCAAACCAAATTTCATATCTAGATCATATGGCTAGCTCTTGGTATTACAATTAGCAATGAGTGATATGGGTGTAATTAGAAGATTTTCAACATCCTTAGCCACTAAATCTCTTTGTCAAAAAGTAGGAATTTTATAGATTGTATTAAGGTTACTGCTTAATGTAGATTTTTCACTCTTTCACAATGAAAGCCTTAGCACAAGGGCTTGCACAATCCTTTGCATTTATTTTCCACACTTTGAGTCTTTGATTGCTTAATTGGTCAAGTACATGTGAGGAAACTTGTAGTCGGAATGTGCACTTGAGTACTTGCTAGGAAATTTACATGATTCTAGGGTGTGTGATCCTTGGAGTTCTAAAGGAGGAAGACAATGCAAAGAATGGTTTGTGAACACTCTAGTATTGAAATTACCATGGACTGAAAAGGCAATCAAACAATCAATTTTGAAATTTTTTAAGGATAATGCCTTTTAGGAAGGGTAGTACATATTCAATGACATCATCAAAGTAATTGAACCTTTGGGATGAAACTGACCTTTGAGGTAGAACAAATCTTTGAGGTGAAATGACCTTTGTGGTGGAATTGGCCTTTGGGGAGAAGAGGATTGTGGCATAAAGTGAACTATCACCTTCAAGATTAACTAAGAATAAATCTTTTGTGAAAGTGATTTTAATTTCTCTTTTATGTATTCTGCCATAGTGGATGACACTATTCTCTTCTAGAAGTGGTTCCTACAAAGAGGTTAAATAGATAACATGTAAATAAACCATGATATTGTGATACTTTTCCTTCAACTCTAGTCATTTCTAGAGTTGAACACATCCTTATAGAAACAAACTATTCTTATCATTTTATTATTATTATATCAACACTAGGATGTCACACTTGGTCTTCAAGGTGATGCCTCTAGTTTGACCCACATTTTAAGTATTTTAAGCTCTAGACCAAGTCACTCCACAATAAATTGCCCACTTTTTTATTGTTGGTGCATAGAGAATTGTCTCAAGGATCTTCCTTATGGGTTTGGGAGTAAACCAAAGTTTCCTATCTAAATGCTATGAGCACAAAGAACTAAATTTTGATAATTGCAAAATAAATTTGGACAACTACAAAGGACTATGAAGAAGTGTGAAGAACTACAAAGATCTAAGATGATTGATTGCTCTTTGAGTTCAAGACTACAAATTTCTTGCAAAAAGTTAAGTTGCTCAAGGTATACTTGAATTTATAGCTAGAACTTTTCAATCAATGAATGAGTAGTCACTCTCCACACATGCAAGCATTTTGGTGGACACCAATGGTACCCAATGGCAGTTCTTTATCCAGGTAATGACATTTAAATTGGTGTACATTCCTTTGGGCCTTTGTACTTGAATTCTTTGCCTCCAACCATTCTTTGGACTTGACTTCTGTGAGATCATATCTTTGGATTGCATTTGTCATTGTCCTTGTTTCTTTTGTACCTTTGCATGTATAGATACAACTCCAAAGAGAACTCAATTGAAAGGTTTATTCTCTTGAATAAACAATTATTCTACTTTATCCTTATGAAAAAGAGAGAGAAAAAAAACAGTTTGATGTTTGCAAAAAGGTGTGCAACACAATGTTGTGTATGACTCTTTTGACAATGTCAAACATGTTGTACAAGAACATATTGTTGCAAACAACTACATTGACAAAAAAAACCATAGGTGTGAGCTTTTACATGCAGAAAAAACAGTTAGAATTGAAGACTTATAGAGAGGTGCATATATATTGTGAGAGAAAGAAATAGGGTTATTTTGTGAAATTTCTCATAATGAATTGATGCTATTTTCTAACAAAGGAAACTATAAGATTTATATCTTTTAAAGATAAATTAGTTGATACATTAGTCTTTTATTCCACTAAAAACCCATAGTTCTATTGAGTAAGTATTTTCTTAGGTTTAAAAAAGGTGTTTTCTATTAGTAATGTATCATAGCTGATTCTTAAATTCTTAAATTATTAAAAATCAGCTTTAAATTATGAATAAAGAAGTGTAGCAATAATATTCATATTAGTAAGGATCTAGCTATAAAATAAAATATTTTACAATAAGCAAAATAAATCATATAAGTATATTTCTTAAAAATTATGTTTTTCACACTTGAAAAATAAATTGTACTTTGGATAAATGTGATGTGTTTGTTGAGATGATATGTTGGCAAAAAAGATTCATTTGGATCATGTAAATCTCTTCTAGAAAATATCACTTAAGACATGTTATATGGAAGAGTTTAAGCTTATATTGATTCAAAAACCTATAAACACATCAAAAAATATCATTATCTCAAGAAAATTTCCATCCGGCTTAGTCAATTGGTTTTAATAGAAGATATGGCTGGAACATCAATTAATATTAATATATAGTTTATGAAAATCTACTTTGAATTATATTTTAAATAATAACTTTCAATGCCATTCATTGAACAACATGATAAGACATTTTATGGACACTTACGATTTGATTAGTACACTTTAAATAAGAGGTTTGCTTTTTCTAACAGGTTTTTCTCAAGATTTTATTAGATAATCATGTAATATTCAAATAGAAGGTAATATTTCATATACTATCATTTTGAATATTAGAGAAAGGAAAATATCATTTTCCTTTCTCAATCTGAAATCTATCTTTGAACATTCAAATTCTTTTTTGAGTATCTAAATCATCAGTACTAGTATCATTTTGTATCATCTAATATATTTAAACTTATTACTGTAAGACAAGTAGAGTGCTAGAACAAAAAATATCTACTTATTTTATTCTTACTTATATCAAAATATAAACCTGAAAAAAAAACAATGATATAAAATATACAATTTTCAATTGATTTGAATAATTGATCTATTGATTGATTAGACATCTTATACAAGTTTTAAGATTATATACAAGAAAACTATGAAATTTAGTCATTTGATAAGGATCAATGAAGAGTCTGAATATATTGATTGAAAGTTATTTGCATCAATTGTTGGATAAAAGTTGTTGTTATTTATAGGATGATACTCTTTCCAAGTGAAGGATTGTTTTATGGATGATAATATCTTTTTTTTATGAAAAAGAAATATATTTTATTCAATAAATTAAATTTTAAATTTTAAATTTTAAGCATATTAACATATTATATAAATTTCTACAACTAGCTCACATCTAGATGCAAAGAGGCACTTCTTATTTTTACATCATAGCCAGTAGTATTTCCACCAATCAAAGTAAGTAAGATAATTTGATATCATAGAAATTGTTATTCCTTGATTGGATGGTGATTAATTCTTATTTTGATAAATAAAGGTTAGTGTTAACCATATAGAGCTCATGTGAAGGAATGTTGCTATGATATGTCTAAAAGGATAAGAATAGCAAACTCAAATCATAACCTTCTACTTGATGAAAATTACTATGGGAAAATGAAGAAAATAAATCCAATTGAAGCTAATTAATTATTCTTATTTTATAGAACATAGTTGATCCAATTACCTTTAAAGATATGTGCTCAAGAGCTTTATTGAGAATTTTATTATAATACATAAGCACTATAATTTATATTTTACTTTCCCTTTATTCTCAATTAAATCAACCATAATATAAAATATTATCCATTTCCAAATCATCTATTTTCAATATAATTTCCTACAAAAATTATTAAGATTTTAATGTTAGATCCACATGCTAATTAATGGTTTAAGTACAAAGAAGTAAAATAAAAATAAAGAATAGGCTTTTTTGATCCAGATCAGCTATCTATCAAATCCAACAGACATTTTCAAATGTTTTGAAATTGATATTAATATGTTAAATTGCAAGTACAATAGGGCATTTCACTTAACCATTGTTTGCAAATGTAAACATTATGAAAAGAAAATATACGGGAGGTCCCATAAAAGTTTACTCTGTATTGGCAATAGGATACATAATATTTTGTAAGGTACCTTGTAACTACTTATTAGCCCTTATAAATCATATTTCAATTGCTTGGCCAAGTGTGACACATTGAGGAGGGAAAAAAATTTGAATTTCTATAACAAGTGTCACGGATTGCCATAATTTGAAATTGGAACTTGATTTAGTTTAGCATCAAGACCAAAAGAGTTTAGTCCAGTGGACCTCAATAACAAAAAATGGACATATTCATAGAAGCCATATTAGATGTGGCCATACAAAGTTTAAAATTTGACACTGAGTGATAAAACTAAAAGAAGTTAGATTAGAAAATTTATTGTTGAATCAGAAGAAGGAGAGAGTTTGCAATTTGACCCTAAATGAGAGAATAAGAAGAAGTTAGATTGGATGTAGGCCAAAGAAAGTTTTCAATTTGACCTTGATAGAATCAAAAGAATTTAGACTAGAGAATTCATTATTGAATTAGAAGAAGTTAGGACCTTGATAGAATTGGAAGAAGTTAAGACTACAGAATTCATTGTTGAAATTAGCCTTTAATGTAAGGTGAGAAGATAGTAGAGAATTCCTAGTTTAAAAGTGTATTTGGTTTACAATGCCTCACCTTAGTACACAAAACTACTTTAAAGGGAATTGAAAAAAATCATATGCTTCCATATTGCCAAATTTAGGGATAATGTGGAGAAATGTATGAGGAACGTCTGTAGATTTGTATTTGTCTTTGTCTGTAGATTGTGACATGGGAGAATGTGCAAAAGAGGAAGAGGAAAATATTGACATCTTTATTAAATGGTGTGGACTTCTTCATAAAAGACAATATTTGAAAGGAAAAATGAAAATGCCATGCAATATTGAGTTTGTATATAAATTCTTCTTGTGCTAGATCTGCTTTCTTTCAAAGAGTTGATATGTGCTCCTTCATGGCTTTGGTGAATCTATTGAAAGTGCATGTTGTCTTCAAAAGGAGGAGGGAAGTTGAAAGAAACTAAAACACATGTATAGCTCCAAGTTGCATTAGCACTAGATCAATTTGAACATAATGGAAATGGAGCATGTGTAGTTAGAGGAATGAATTTATGGGGAATTAGTGCAAGTCTACCACCAAATTTACTCAAAGAGTAACCATTTCCATTCTATCACTTATGAGGAAGGAAGTGCAATGGCCCAAGATTGAAGAGAGAGCAAGAATTTCACATTTGAAAGTATTTCTAGGGTCTATATGATTAGTGGATGGTACTTTATTTCCCTTTTCACAAAGGCACACTATCAATAAAGAAGTATACTTTAGTAGGAAGAGATCTTACTCTATAAATAGGTAGGTGGTTTGTGATGACAAGCCGGATCATTCATTGTGATGTAGGTACACAATCTCCCAACATAAAGTGACACAAACTGCATAGTCAACATGAAGTTTGTTTGTTGAATATTGAGTATAGTAGGTGGTTAATGAACTTGGTTGTATTGAACAAGAATGCTTGGATCATGTCATGATACAACATGTTTGAAAATTTCCAAGATATGGTCTAACCTAAATCACCAAGGCCTATTCATCCTTTTGAGACCAATGAATATTTAATAGGTGATGCTAGATATATACCAATGAGTAATTTAGGTCCTTTGTTTAAACAACCTAACACTCAAGAGGAGAAGTACTTTAATGTATGTGTGGCTCAAACAAGGTCCCTTAATGAAAATTGCATTGGTATATTGAAAGCATGTTGGTATTCTTTAAGGGAATTGAGTTACAATTTAAATAATAGAGAATGCAATTCCTACCTCCTTTTTTGGATTTCTAGTTGTGTTATATTGCACAAATTTTTTATTAATAGATGTGATATTTGGGAAGATAACAAAGAGGAATTAGGAAGAGAGGAATCAGAAAGCATTCACTCTATGGACGTAGGTGCTGGGAGCACTAGTCAAATGGAGGCCAAAATTAAGAGCACTCAAGGAGTCCAAGAAGAAACTAGGTGCTTAGTTGTAGAAACTTGCCTTGCATTGAATTGGACTTCTAGTGGACACTTGTATGGAAACCATGAATAAAAATAAAGCATGATATTTTTGGTTTCTAGGGATTATACATATAATTCCACAAGCTTCCTTTTTTGGCAATGAGGTCACTCTTTTTTTATGAGCTTTGCTTGTGCATTCTGGAGTCTCCATTTTAAACTTAGGTTTACTTGTTTAAGGAGGAGATTGCTCATGTATTGGCTTTGGCTGTGCGAAACCAAAATCCAAAATCTTGTAATTGCTCATGAAAATTTGTGGCTTTTTCATTTTAGAGTGGCTTTGCTTGTTTAAGAATGGATTTGCTCAATGTAAAATTGTGGAAGTTGTTGTCGGGATTTTTAATTTTTTTTGAAGTAGTTGCGGGGATATGCTTCTATATGATAGAAGGATTTAATGTTGTTGGTGTGAAATTGGGTAGAAAAAAATTTAGGTTATTTGATCACCTATTTTGCATGTTCATTTGGAGTGGATGTTGAGAGAAGATTTGATAGCAATTAATTTAGTGGCATGAATGATAGCAAAATAGTGTTGTCCATTTAACATTAGAAATTGGATAGTCACAATAGCAATAGCAATTACAAATATCATCAAAGCCAAGATTTATTGGACTTAGTCCATGTGAAAACGCTTAGGAGTTTGTCCTTGAAACATGGTTTATCAAACTCCTTGAAAACACAATGTATCATAATAGCAATAAAAATAATAGAGATAGGAATCAGAGCAAGGACTTGGTCCATGGGAAATGAGAAAATGTATAGGAGTTTCTCCTTGTAAATAATCTACTTGGAGAAAAATAGGAAATTGGCATTGGTGATAAAGTGAGTGCTTATTTACACAAAGGAAATCATATTTTTTGTACTACCTTAGAACAATTTTCAATTTGAAGAACAAGATTTTTTGAATAAAAAAATATTTCCCTTTGATGGTTAGAGAATGAGATTAGAAACATTTTCAATTTTTTGTGTTAGAAGCATTTCAAAGAGAAATTTTATTTTCCATTTGAAGCATTTCTCACTCAAAGAAATTCTCACTTTGGGAAATTTCACTAGAGGAAAATCACATGGGAGTTGAACGTAGAGAATGCATTTAAGGTAGAAGAGAAGAAAAGAGCCTGGAAGAAGAGAAGATTGTAGGAACAGAGGAGAGAAAAAGAAGTTAAGAATTTTTGGGACATTTGAGAAGAAGGAGGCGAGCCGAGAATTATAGAATTTTTGGACAGAATCATAGAATGGTGAATTCAAAAATTGTAGAAGGAGAAAGGGAAAAGAAGAGTTTAAGAGAATTCCTAGATGGAGAGGAGAAAGAATTGTGGAGAGCTTAGTAGAATCACAAAAGAGGAAAGAATTGCATCGAGCCAAGTAGAATTACTTAAGGGAAATGGGCCAAAATCATGCAAAAGAGGGATTGAAAAATTAGGGAAGTGAGAGAATGGTAGAATCAAGAAAGGGGAGAATTGGGAAGGAGGAGAATTGCTAAATCAAGGAAGGAGGAGAATCATAAAGAAACAAAAGGGGGAGAATTAGAAGAGCCTAGAATTGCAATAAAAGTGGACGGAGAAGAATCCAAAAGACCCAATATCAGAAGGAACCATAGCAATGGAAAATATCCTTGATTATCAAACATGCTCTTACTCTCCTAACATGGAAGACATCAACAAATGGAATTGGTTGGGTAAATTCCACAAACTTTGGAATGACATAACCAAAATTACATGAACATGGTTAGACCAAATCCAAATTAGAGATACCATCAAGGAATTTGGGGGTGTAATTTGGATTTTCTTAGCCTAAAGGTCATATTTGAGTTACCATACTATGTACTCATATAAGTGTCTTGAATTTGTTTCTTAAATTGTCTTTGGAGAGCAACCGTTGAAAAACCATGGAGAGCAAAATGTCTATCTAAAAATGTTTTGAAATCATCATGGACAACAAAATGTCTATTTGCAAATTTTTTGTTTCAAATTCATTTCAAATTGTTGATAAACCCTAAAACCCCAAGGCTTGAGAAAACCTAAGTAGCTTCATGACCAAAGCCACTTCTTTTTGACCAAATCCATCCAACCCCTAACTGAATCCAACTTGGATCTGCATGTAGCCAATTGTTCTTCAAGCAAATCTAACTCGGATACATGTGGAGCCATTGCCACTTAAGCCAATCTAAGTTAGATCTGTGTAGAGCCAATTACCACCCAAGCAAAGCAATTTGTTGGACTGAAGCCATGTTGGTATTTGTTTTGACCAAGCAAACCCAAATTCCATGCAAGAAAGCCACTTGAAAACCAAGCATATCCAGTTGGGAGTCAGCAAATTCATATTCTATGAGCAGATCTAGTCTTCTTTATAAGCAAACCCATCATATCCCAAGCAAGTTGCAGGCAAACCCATTACATATTTTGATATTTTGGGCAATTGTTGGATGTGTTTCAAGTTATTGCATCTATAGATATCGGTTGGGGAAAGGTACCAAGTGTAAGGAGTGAGAAACCTTCTACAAGATGGTAATAGGGTGAGATAATGAAGGATTTTGGGATTCTTTATACGGGGCTGCAAGAGAAGGTCTCTACGAGTTGACTAAGCCCAATTGCAAGAGAAAGAGAAAAGTGTTATAGAGCCCTTGCTTTATAATAGAAGGCTTCAAAGGGATTGTTATGCATAACTTCTATGCTGCTACTCAAGGATTCTTATAGTCTAACTACTTCTATAGAAGTACTTTTGCATTGGCTCATTATGTGATACGTCAACCAACACCTGTATATGTACAAGTGCTCATGCATGCAACCACACCTGTCCTTGTAGTTCCACATGTAGCTAGTCCAACTTAATTAGGATAACCAATGCTTGTAATTATCAATGTCCCGGCCATAAACATCAAGATGGAGGATATCTTGGTCAAGTTGAAATGATTGGAGAATGTTCACCTTGCAAAACAACCTCAAGAGGAATTTGGTAAATATTTCTACTAAGGGAGAGATCTCTTGTACATGTTTCCTTGGACAGAAACACACTAATACTTAATGTGCTACCCTAGACATTCCAAATTTTTGCTGCCATTATAGAAGGTATGGGCATACATGATCACTTGTAGGACACTTTGATGGTGCCAAGAACCAAGGGAAGAAAGAACACATGCCGTGGACATTATCTTGAAACACAATAATCTCAACCAACACTTATGGGATCTGCTCTTCTGCAAAGGAAGAGGAAATGGACAAGGTAGAGTACCTCTTGGACCAAAGATATGTTATCATATCTGTAATGAAAATCACTACACCAACTAGTGCACAACAAACAAACCTGCTTGTTGCATGTTCTAATATGGAGTCCATACCAGAGCACAATACTTGAAGTTTAGGAATTTCATAACTCAAACATGAGGTATCCTTGGACCATCTACAAGAATGTGCATTTCATTACCATAGAGGAAGGATTCAATAAGAGAGAGGCACTTCTAAATAGCACAAGTGTTGTTATTAAGGCAAATGTGTTCTTTGTAATACAATTTTGCACTTATGAAGCACCTTCCATAAGTAGCAACTCTAATACAAAAAGCTATTCTTCCAAGAGCTCAACTAAAATGAAACGTGTGATGAATCTTGTAGCCCACTCTAGAGATGTAGAGAGCTGCCATACCTATGTTTGATACCTTGGCAAAGCAACCACTAATGCCTATCATATACAACTACAAAATTCTTGCCAATCTAGCAAACACCAAGGCAAACATCACCTTGAAATAACTATGCAAAGTCTTTCCCATATAACATAGGAAGCTACAAAACTTCCTTATAATAATTCAACCTATAGTTTGCTTCAAGGACCCCCTTTCAAAAAACATTGTTCCATAGCAAAAGAAACCTATTCCCATAGGTAGTCCAATACCTCCAATTACAAGCATCCCATATACCGCCTTAGTTTAGGAAATTCCATGTAATCTCTACATATTTACACCAAGGTCCATGATCCAAATATCCTTATAACCATCCAAGGAAGCATTATTCTTAATTGTAGCATTGACTTAGGATCCTTGGTAAACATCATCACTAAGGGCGTGATAGAAGGTTGTGGTACCCACATTTTTTTTTTCCATGTTTAGTTGTGTTTAAGAGAAGAAGCAAGCACTGAAAGTTGAATTGTGGACGAAGAATGGACAAAAGTAACTTCGGAGGAAATCTGAAGAAGATGACATCGGATCCGATGATGGAGGTACTTGGAAGAGGAGTACACTGGAAAAAGTCCAAAGATCACCGTCTTCAGGTTGGAAGGCGGAGGAGAGATGAAGACCGTTTAACAACCTTGGTACGTTGCAAGAAAGTACATTTCAAGAAACAATGGGAGCAGAAGAAGCATGTCTTGATAGTGATCGGGAGTTGCACACAAAAGAGAGAAATTTGAAGCTTAAATCGATTGAAGAATGATTGCAATTCGGGGTAATATAAAATTGCAACTATGAAGGGAAAAGTTGAATTTCCAATCCCTTTGAGTAGTCGTCCTATAGTTATGCGTGTCCGAAAGCCCATCGAGAGTGAGATTTTCCAAAACCCTAAGGAAGTTAGTGTGTCTCGTCCAAGAGAGGGTCTCATCTTCCAACATCATAGAACAAGAGAACAGATCATGGCAAAGAAGGTGGCCAACGTGCTGGCGGTGCGAGGTTTTGCAATCCAAAGAGTAGATGTAGTAGCTAGAATTGAAGTCTTGATTAGACTTTGTATTACCTTTTTAGCATGGAACTGGAATTTCAGTTTCCCGGGAGTGATGGCAGAGATTGCTGCTAGTAACTGTTAGGAGGGTCCCAAGGTGGAAGGGAAGAGAGGCAATCCGGCTTGATGGACTGAGTCGGATTGGAAGTTAGTATTGGGGAGAGAAGCAGGAGAGTCAACGGGGATCACCTTCTCTCGGAAGTGTGATGCTGTAGAGGAGACGGCGGAGATCCGCAATTTGTTTTTTGCTCCGAGAACTACGAATGGCTACAAGGTGGAGTCCTATCGGGATCCAATCCAAAGAATCATTGTGGGGGCGATGATGGCCATGTTCAAGCCAAAATGAACCACCTACATGAACATGCAGCAAGCTGTCTTCTTCCATCAAATGTTTGCAGGAGCTCTAGTGAATTGGGCAAAGTGCTTTTACCACCGAACAAGGCAGATGGTGGTTAATTGGCAAACGGGCTCGCCACCACATTACTTTGCACCATTTGCAACCCACTTTTACTTCGGACTGAACTTGCTGACCGAAGAAGAGCATCATCATATGGTGTCTCACATGCATCCAGATTTACGACGGGAAGCAGACGAGGAAGAGCGCCAGTATATGCTGCATCTTCGAGCGAATGATGAATACTTCTCAAAGACCGGAAAATGGAAAGTCAAAGAAATTACCAGTCCGAAGACAAAGAAACATGGCAAACCCAAAGAAGCAAGGTCGCCTCCCACACAAAGGAAGACTCGGCGACTGATTTTGAAGACTGCAAAGATCGTAAAAGAGGCATCATCGGGATCGGAGTGTGGGGAAGAAACTAAGTCACAAGAGGAGGAATCTGAAGAAGAGGAGCTCACCTTAAAAAGTGAGGAGTCTGGGAGCGATAGCGATGGGGAGCCAGAGGTTTAGCAATCGGTGGCAGTAAGTGAGGCTTGTCAGGCAATGGTGGTGAACAAGTCAAGACCAGAAGAGAAAGAGGAGAATCCCGCAGGGCCGAGTTCAAGGGGCCAAGACGAAGAAAGTACCAAAACGGTGAAGATACGAGGACCGTGACTTTGGATGAAGGAGCCAATGACGGAGGAGAAGACTCCAGACAAAGATGGCAATGAAGAGGAAGAAAACTTTGGTAGGATATATATATTTGACAAAGGTGGTCACACTGTTGCTAGGGCTATTGAAGGAGCATCGGAGAGTAATTCCCTGAGATCGCATGAAGGGGATGAACAAGTTGCAGATCGTGACGTATTTGATAAGTGAAGTGAAGGGGAGTTGCAGGAGCAACAAGTCCGAAGAAGTGAGGAAGTGGAAGTACTTCGGAGGGAGGAAGGCTTGATGAAGAAAACTTTGACCATGCTACAAGAAAGCTACGAAGTAAAAGAAAAAGAACTGCAGAGGCAAGCTGGAGAAATCACAAAACATGCGATGTGGCTCAGCAAGATGAAGGAGGAAGTGAGTGATGTGTGCATTGAGAATGTTCATTTGAAGGCGATGACCATCATAATGGAGCAAGATTTGGAGAGTTTGAAGCAGAGTGCAGCAGCAAAAGATCAAGCATGGCAGAGAGAGTTGGCAGCAAGGCAAGAAGAAGAGGAACGATTACGAGAACCTATCCGGAGTGCAGAAAGGTAGAGCATGCAATATGCAGAGGAGAAGAAGATGCTCGCTGCAGAATACGAAGACGAGTTGAAGATGTATCGTGAGGAGTTGAAGGTAGAGCGCTCTCGAGGATATGCATCGAAGTCAGTAGGGGAAGTTGCAGGGAAGTTAAGAGCAATTTTAAGCACGGAGGCTGAGGGGAGATTAGAGGAAGCTTGCCTACATGAGTTGAAGTTACTTGTGCAGGAAAATCGGAAGAGGAAAGCCAAGGATGTGGACATGAACACCTTATTGATTTGATTGAGGGAACGCGTAGATAGGAAAATGTTAGATGTAGAGAACAATGTTAGTCTTAGACTAGATTTAGTCAATTTGGAGTTAGAAAAGATTCGGAATAGTGTGACAATAGAGAAGAAACCCGATGTCACAGAAGTAGGAATTCAAGTGTCATTGGACTTGATAATTGACACATTAGAGAAGAGTGGGTCAGGAGATAGAGATTTAGATAAGTCACTCCTAAGCTCAATTGTAGTTCCTAGTGTAGAAGTCATAGAATTAGTGAAGGAATTGGTAGAATCAGCTAAACCCAAAGAAGGCAAAGTATTAAGAAGATCATTGGGTTTGGAAGCCAATGATGAGGTAGACATTGGATCGGGATAAGTATCGATTTTGAGATAGGAAGATGCAGATATGAAAACATAGACTGTCACTTGGGATCTGTAGGTAGGAATAGATGTTAGGAAGCGGTGCATAGGTAGGCAGGTCTGCCGTTTGCTTCAGTATTTAAGTGGAGGAATCGCAGTACAATGTTATTCAATATTCACATTTCTGAAGATAGATAAAGCGAAGTGCTGTTCTTAGCACTCGTCGCTTAAGTTTAATTCCGATTGTCAATTTTGTGTTTGTGTTTGTGAGTGTATGGAGAATTCCAAAGAGCAAGTTAGTGTGTCTATGGTTGTTGGAATCTACAACCTTGATATTCATTCTGTGTGTTTGATCCTGAGTGAAGTGCATTGGAGCAATGCCTTGACAGATCTAAGAGGAATTGTAGTGTTAGTAGTATTCTGCATTTGTGATTGCAGCACGAAGTTGATGTGAAGCAATTTTGATCGAGGAAGTTATGCCTTTAGTTATTTGGACAGAATTTGCTATGATGTGATTATGTGTGTGTTCGTGACAAGTTGTCAAGATTGTGAGCTTGTTACTCTCTTCTGGGTGTGGTTTCTACCTGAGGGACTAAAGAAGAACTCAAGAAGAACTAAAATTGTTACTTTGCTTTGTATTTGACCAATTCTGACTTGTATCTCTGTGGGAACAAACTTTACTTACCCAATTACCGCAAAAGTGATATTTGCCGGGTTGTCACAAAAGTATAGGGATGACAAGAATGACAAAGACTCTCACCCTTCTCTATATAGCCAATGGATAGCAAAATCACCGTCTTGGAGTGTTAACCAAGGTTCTCACACTCATAAGGAAGCAAACCTTCTTGATCAATTACTTGATAATGGATATGCCTTTGTGAATACAATTTCCACTCTTATTGGGAATCTTCTAGCTGGTAGATGCTGATGTAGTCATCTCATGGCAGATCAAGAAGCCAGGCTTGAAAAAGAAATCAAGACATACCATATTACCTATGTATCCTACTAGGGCAATGTCAAGTTCAGATCATGAAGGAGAACCAAGTTTCAATGTTGATGCATGGAGACTTGCTCACATTGATGGTGATGAGGAAATTACAGATACTATTGCTAATTTTCTTCTCATAATGGAAGAAGAAATGAGTGGTCAAGCCAGAAAACTACACCATAATAGCCTTATTCTTTTAGCAAGTCCGCAAAATGTTCTTGGCAGGCATGCTTCCTCCACTCTAATTAGAGGGTTTTTGGACCCAAACAATACTTCTCTTAGCATTGATGATTGAGCTTTTTACCATGCCATGTTCCCACTTCCTTGCACCCAAGAACATACTCAAGAAACCTTGACTACCTCATGCTTCTATCTCAAAGATGATATCAATTGCCATGACAAAGAAATAGATAAGGAATGCTTCCATCTTCATGGAACTCTTCATGACAACATTATTATCTTTTGAGACAATGAAACAAAACCTATGGTGATTGACATAGTTCTTCTAGCTCATTCCAAGAAGATGAGTCTTCCATCCCATACTATTTTTTTTGATGCTAAAAAAAACCCACAAAGTGGATTGTTAAAGAATATGAAGTCCATTACACCATACTTGAGGAGGGGTTAAAATGCTACTTTTTGGACAAACCTTCCAAAAATTTGTTTGAGACCATTCCACTCCACTTATAGATGGTAGACAAATCTCAAGATCTAGATATCTCTTGGGTGGAGGAAAAGCCTTAGTATATCAAGATTAGCACCAATGTGGGCATTAAGAAACAACCTACTTACCAAGCTTTCTTCCAAGAATTGTGGGTTGTGTTTGCCTACAACTACATGGAACCCATGAGCATGGACCTACAAATATGTCAACACCATATATTGCTACAACCAGATGCTATACCAATCTAGTCCAAACCATTCAAGTTGAACCCACCTACTTTCAAAAGGTATGAGAAGAGCTAGAAAAACTACTCAAGTGTAGGTTCATTTATTTCATAGGAGAGATGTGACAACCCGGCAAATATCACTTTTGCGGTAATCGGGTAAGTAAAGTTCGTTCCCGCAGAGATACGAGTCAGAATTGGTCAAATACAAAGCAAAGTAACAATTTAGTTCTTCTTGAGTTCTTCTTTAGTCTCTCAGGTAGAAACCACACCCAGAAGAGAGTAACAAGCATTGACTCGCAGTCTTGACACAAATTGACACAAATTAACACTCCTTAATCACAACTCCATCAAATCTTTCCAAACAATCTTTATTGTGATGATTCAAGCTCTCCCAAAAATGGCACTTCACTGCAAAACAACTTTGCCTCAGAATTGTGTTCCACCCCTCCACTGAAGGCAACAACTTCCTTGATCAAAATTGCTTCACATCAACTTTGCACTGCCCTCACAAATGCAAAATACTACCAACACTACAATTCCTCTCAGATCTGTCAAGGCATTGCTTTGATTGCACTTCACTCAAGATCAAACACACATAATGAAGATCAAGGCTGTGGAATCCAACATCCAATAAACACTTTGACTTGCCCTTCAAAATTCTTCACACACTCACAAACATAGACACGAAGTTGATACTCAGAATCAAGCTCAAGCAACGAGCACTGCTTCACAGCACTTTGCTTTATCTATTCTCAGAAATTATGAGCACTGAACAACATTTGACTGCGAGTGCCACTCTTAAGTAGTGAACAAATTGATAGTTCTAACAAATATACCATTCTACAACAACTCTTCTAACCTGCAGATCCGAAATGACAATGCACCTCTTCATATCTGCCTCTTAAAATCTCAAATCTGTTACTACTCCGATCCGATGTCTACTTCGTCCTCGGCTTTCAAACCCGAACCCGAAGTAACTTTACTTCCTACTACTCTATCCTTGTGTTTCACATCTTCTACTTCTTCTACCAGATCCAACAATTCTCTTTCATGATCTGAAATTCCACTAGTGGGTAATCTATCTAACTCCTTATCTCCCGACCCACTCTTCTCTAATGTCTCTAATGGCAACTCCGAAGACATTTGGACTCCTATGTTATCTACTTCGGGTTTTGCTCTAACATCCCTCCAAAGTTTTTCTAGCTCTATTTTCACTAAGTCTAATCTAATTGAAATGTTATCCTCTACCTCTAAAATCTTTCTGTCTACACGAGTTCTTAACTTAATCAACAAGACATTCATATCAATGTCTTTTGCCTATCTTTGCCTCGTCTCCTGCACCAACAACTTCAACTCGTGCAGTCTCTCTTTTTCAATTCGAACGTTGGCTTCTGTACTCAACATAGAGTTCACCCTGAGGACAATCTCCTTCAATGGCTCCAACCGTGTCTTTCAATCTCCTTCAATGTCTCCAACCTTTCTCGTTCCCGATCTGCAAGCCAGTCCTCTCAGTACATCGCCAACTCTGCCTTGAACTCGGCTTTCACCGTCTCCTTCTCTTTCTCCTTTTGTACAACCTTCTCCTCCTGATTACGAAGTAACTCTTGTAACCTCTCTTCTTCCCTATACCGTGCAGCCTACTCTCTTTGCCAGAGTTGCTTCTTCTCCTCCATACTCTCCATCACTCTATCGAGCTCCTGATCCTTTGCTACTACCCTTGCCATAGCATGGATAAGTTCTACTCTTGAATCAACAAACTGCTGCTTCAAGATTTCATACTCCGCTACTTGTCTCTCTCTTGCTATGTCACTCTTCCTTGCAAGATCCTCTCGATAGCTCACTTCCCTCTTCAGGTCTTCAATTACTTGACTTCTCTCTACTGCCTCCGCTCGCAGTACTTCCCTTTCCTCCTCACCTCAGGTTACACTCTTCTTCAACTCCGAGTTCTCTTCTTCTAATCTCGCCAATACCTGCAAATACAGTCTTTACCTCCGGACATGTCGAATGCATCTCCCTCTTCTTGTGCTCCAACTTCACTAACAAAGGACACACAATCTCCTGCAAGTACTCCACTCCATTTCTTGCACCTACTTCTTTTTGCGTAGAAATCTCCTTCCTTACCTCTTCTTCACCCGATACTCGCCTTCTCCTTTGCAGTCTTTGTATCGAGATTGATGCCTCACTGCCCAAGCTTTCTCCAACCTCTTCCTTTGCTTTACTCGGCCCCGCTTCACACTTCACTTTTCGTCGCGAGCGAACTCCTCACTGTATTGCGATCTTCTTTTCTTTGGGCACAGTTACTTTGTCTTCCAATTGTGTATTGTCTTCGGCTTCCAACTCTGCTTGCACTTCTTCTTTGTATTCTTCAGCCACTGGCGCCAATGTCATCTCTCCACCTTCATCACTATTGCTACTCTTACCTCCACTCTGCAATGTTAGCTCCGGCTCCTCCTCGTGTTCTGAGTCTTCCATTTTGAGCTCGGCATCTCCTTCTGAGTCCTCATCCTCCGACTCAATCACCACCATACCTCGCCTCGGGTTACTTCTCTGCATCTTCCGAGGTTTCTTGCTTTCTTTGGCTTCACCTTGCCGACCTCTCTTCTTTGTCGGGGTACTCATTGTGACCTCCACGTTCTTCCCTGTCTTTGCATAGTAGTCGTCGGTGCTCCTGATCTGCAAGATGTATTGCTGCTCCTCAACATTGACCTCCTTTCGCACATCAGGATGGAAGTGCGACACCATCTGAGTCCGCTCCGCCAAGTTCAGCAAGTTGAGCCCAAGGTAGAAGTGTGCTGCAAACGGCACGATGTAGTGTGGAGGCGACTTATCCCACAAATTCCACACCATCTGCCTTGTTCTCCCGTGAAAACACCTTGCCCAATTGATTGGTTCTCTTGCAAAAAACTTATGGAAGAACACCACTTGGTGTTTCATCACATAAGTTGTTCTCTCTGGCTTCAAGATTGCCATGAGAGCACTCACAATCCCTCTCTTCACAGGGTCTTTGTAGCTCTCAACCTTGTACCCATTCTTTGTCCGTTTTGACGAGAAGGCATCTCTCACCTCCTGGGTCTCTTGAGCTATCTCTCCCTTTCCCAAGAACGTGGCTCCCTGCTCCAAGCCTGCTTCCTTCCCAAGTACAAGTCTCCAATCCGACTTTGTCTAGCGAGCCGGATTTCCTCTCTTCCCCTCTTCCTTGGGTCCATCGAGACACTTACTCTCGATGATCTCTGTCATGAATCCTGGAAAACTTACATTCCAGTTCCATGCCATAAATGTGATCCGAAGTCGGCTCAAGACTTCGATCCTTGCTATCACGTCTAACCTCCGAATCGCATGATTTCTCACTGCAAATTTGGAGTTCTTCTTCCCTCCTCCCATCTCTTCTACCTTCGCACTCTCTCTCGATTTCACTCTCGTGACTTCTCCCTTGCGCACGAACACCAGTCCAACTCTATTTCCCTTTCCCCGATCACCTACAAGATGACTCCTCAACGGCAAAGGAAAATTGCTCAACATTTTGTTGTTGCAAGTTTGATTTTTATAGAGTTGTGCTTCTTTGTCTTCCGTCACTTCAAGTTCCTACCGAGAAATCACACCTCCAGCATGCACCTGTCACTGTCAATCAACCTTTGCGCGTATGAGCCGCCAGTTTTCAAACGGCCCCTTCTTGAATTTCTTGCCCCAACGAAAGGTTGTTAGACTGTCTTCACCTCGGGTTGAGCTCCCCCCGATCCGAAGACAATTTACTTCGGGTTGTATGCTGACAAGGCATTTCCAAATACTTTGCCTTATGACCCAAAGTCACTTTACTTCAGGTTTCATCTCGAAGAATCTTTTCTTTGCCTTCTTCGGCCATTCAGGCACAATCCGACTTCTCTATACACTTCTTCTCCTTTATTCTAAAAAAACAAAAAATGTGGGCACCACAAGAGATAAAGTGAGCCTCTCTAGTATTAGGGGTACCAAAGAAAGATACAAGAAATTTTTGAATCTATGTTGACTTTCATAAGTTGAATTCAAAAAGCATCCCAAACCCTTTCCAGTTTTCATTCATTGATACATTGTTGGACAAGGTGACCTGTAGCCAATGCTTTTCATTCATAGACGGCTATTTTGGCTACAATCAAATTGCCATTGCTCTAAAAGATCAATAAAAAAACCACTTTTGTTATAGAGTGGGATACTAATGCCTACCAAGTATTACCCTTTGGATTAGAGAATCCTCCCATAATGTTTTAGTGGTACATCATGAATTCTTTTGGTGATTTGAGAAGAGCCATGGAGTTATACCTTGATCACATATGTGCACAAAGTTCTTGTACCAATGACATGCAAGTACTACAAGCCATTTTACATATTTGTAGGCAAGTTAGGATTTCACTAAACCTCCAAAAATGTTTATTTTCTATCTTGTGTGGACCTCTCTTGAGCCACCTTGTTTGCAAAAGTTGCATCATGGTGGACCCAAAGAAAATCCAAATCATTCTACAACTGCCCATACTAAAGACAATATGCAACCTTAGGCATTCCTTAGGATGTATAGGATATTTCCAAGGGTATGTCCACACGTATGGCAAGATTGCTTCAACCCTCACTAGCCTACTACACAATACTGTTGAGTTCTTGTGGCCATGCCAATGCATTACAACCTTTGAGACTTGAAATAGAAATTGGCTATTGCTCCAATTCTCACAGCCTCCAATTAGAAGTTGACATTTCACATCTTTGTCAACATCTCTAATATGTCCATGGGTTTTGTTTTGGCATAGTATGATGACTACTAATTGAAACATTCCATCTAATGTGCCAGTTGGCAATTTAGTAGAGAGAAATTACTGGAAGAAATGATGATCTTTGCTATCCAAAAGTTCTGTCACTACCTCATAGGGAACAATTTCATATTCCATGTAGATCACAAAGCACTCAAGTACTTCATCAAAAAACAATTGTTGTGTGGGAAGACTTATCTATTGGATGCTCTTCCTACAAGAATTCACTTATGTCATTGACTACCATCCTAAAAAATCACATGATAATGCAGATTTCCTATCCCATATTCCCAGAGACCCCGCCAAGAATTTTGTAGACACCAATCCTATAAACTTTCATCTCTTTTACGTTTGGTACACAATTACTACACAATCATCATGGATGCTCCAAATTCAGCATTACTTGTCTATGGGCTCCATGCCCTCTAATTTACCATGGGCAAAACACAAAAGTTTCATATGTCAACCCTCCCTTTCACTATCTTGCAAGATGATCTATATATAACAATTTTAGACCAAGTATGTTTGCATTGCATTAACCCATGTGAAGTGCCTATAATACTGAAGGCATGTCATTTTGATGAATCAAGAGATCACTTCTCAAGAGAATTGACTGCCTACAAGGTCTACCTTCCCGGATAATGGTAGCCATCCATCTCTTATGATGCCAAGTAAGTATGCCCACATGTGTGATTCCTATCAACATATTGATAAACCCGCCTCATGATCCCGCATGTACCTCCACCTAGTCTTAACTGCACAACTCTTCCAAAAATGGGGTATCAATTTTGTAAGCCCAATCAAACTTGCAACTTGTTGGAGTAGACATTGTTTTATAGTTAGAATTGACTATATAACTAAATGGGCAAAAGCCAAATCCTTTATGAATGACTCCGCTACCATCACCATCCAATTTCTGCATATAAACATTATTCCTAGATTTGGTGTTCTCTTATCCATTGTCATAGATAATGGACCACACTTCATCAATAAAAGGCATACTAGACTTGATCATTGCATATAGGATCCAACACAACTGGTCTACCCCCCATTATCCACTATAATACCATTAGCTAAAAAGATTATCTAGAAGGAGAAATAGGCTTGGTAATATCTTTAGGGATGTTATATATGATGATCTAAGTAGATCATATAGAGGTGTCACCAAAAGAGTACTTCCACTAATAGGGCAAAGGTTGAAAACACCTTAAAAATTTTAGAGCTAATTTCAAAGGCCTAAATGAATGAATTAGGCCTCAAATAATAGAAAATACCTCCCTTGACAATACAAGTGTTCCCTCCTCCCCTTGTTTGTTTCATCAATCTTTCCAATGCTACATGGATGCTACCTTACCCATGCTATTTTGAGTTTCCTACAAGAAGATTCCCCAAAGATTCTCTTTGGTCAAACTTCTTTGATCAACCAAATAGGACAAGGATTTACATGTCACCAATCCATGTAGCTAATCTAATTGGAGTTCATTGACATGTCACCAATCCATGTATCTGATCCAAGGATGTAACTCCCTTTGAGTGGATCCTCTTTGCTATGTAATAAAGACAAGGTGCTCCTTTGGGGCATTGGAGTATTAAGGAATGAAACCTTGTGTTTCTCTTATATTTCCCTTGGGGTCTCTCTTGTCCTTAGAAAATTACACCAACAAGAAAATGGTCAGATCAAGCATGTCAATAGAATCCTATTGACACAATGATCAAAACAAACAATGGTCATCTTATTCTAAAAGCAATGCTCAATCTGAACCATACAAATTAGGATAAAAAGCTCATGGGCGTATTATGTGCTTACCACACCACAGTAAAGATGGCTATGGGATTCACCCTATTTCAACTTGTCTATGGGCAAGAGGCCATTTTCTTGATTGAATTACTCATCCCGTCCCTCCATATCCTTACTATTAAGTTGATAGGGAAATCTTTGTCTGACAAAGAGGTAACAACAAAAGAAAGAGTCTTTGTGCTTCATGATCTGAATGAAAAACATCTATAGGCACTTTAAACATAATACACCATGCAGGCCAAGTGGAAATCTATTTTGACAATAAGACCAAAGAGGTGGCACTTTACAACAATGACTTTGTACTAAAGGTATAATGATAGGATGAGCCAATTCCTTAGCAAATTTTCCAAGAAATGGTTAAGCCCATGATCCTATAGAATGTGGGAAGTATTTGATAATGGCTATGTCTAGTTGGAAACATTAGATGGAGAACTATTGACATCCCGCACCAATGGCTCAAAGTGTAGACAATGCAATCTGCACTATATCCCATTGAGAGACCAAGAAGAGAAGATATCACAAGAAACATGATGCTTCTTCATTTCACCCAAACAATGCTCTATGATAACTATGTTGCACAACTATCTTCCCCCAAGAGGTGAAGGACTCCCCAAATGAATGTACTATCACTTACAAGCTTTCCTTGTAGAGGGATATCTCTTCTTAGACCTACAATCCTGAGATGCAAATTCAAACAACAACCAAAGCAGGCACATAACAAAAATATCCACCACTACCAAGAATTCTCTATTTCTTGCAATACACAACTATTGTATCAATGCAAAGAAAAGATGAAATTACATTCATGATGGGTTACATTCAATAGAAAAATAGTGCCACATGGCTGAAGCTTTGAATTCAAACATAAAATAGTGCCAAGTGGAGGATGATGTTTAAAATATTAATACAAGGTGGCATATTTCATGGGAAGCATTTAAATCAAAACAATAAAGTACAATGGTTGATAGAATTGCACTTGAACAAAACTCCCAATTCCAATTTCTTTCATTTTGTCAATTCAATCAAGAGAGAAAATAGTTGGAGCAAGCTCAAGTGGAGGAAGAAAATCACATTTTGTCAAGAAAAATGACTACATGAAGTCATTTTATCAACTACATTATGATAAAAAACACTACATGAACAAGAACAATCAACCAAAACTCAAGATACCAATGCACCACAAGCAAGGATTCACAAGCAAGGTGATTGAAGGAGCAATCTTGGACTGCTTGGATTGAATAGTGCGAGAGGTTGTCATCTCTAACATAAAAAATTTGGTTAGAACATGGAACAAAATTTAGTGGATGGAGTTCTTCTCACAAGAGATCTAGAATGAATCTACAATCAAATCTTCAAATAACTTGACAATTGCACAAACATCAATTGGTTCCAAAGGAAGAGAAATTGAGATACTTCAACAAATCTTGTTAATTCTAGAAGAAGAAGCAGAAGAAGCAATGGTTCCATAGAAGAACATTGAAGCAATGGTATCAATGTACATGTAATTGGGTTACTTATGCAACTTTAGCAACGTAAAACCCAAAACACAAGAGAATATGGAGAACGGTAGCATATGGAATATCATAGCTCACAAATAATACTAAACAATGGATGAAGAATTCACAAAATTCATGACAATGGTTGACGACTTACAAGTAGAAACCAAGGTCAACACTTCTCTCTTTCACCAATGATACAAGAAGAGAGGTGTTTGTCCTCAAAAAGGGGTCCTTTTAGCTTGGAGGGAGTTCAAGTGTAGGCCAAAGCACCTGCTAGTGCTTTTATTTTTAATGCATTGACAATTTAGTAAGAACCATGAACAAGAATGGGTCCCAATTTTGGTGGTAACACATCCAATTCTCTTTTACACCATGAAAAGCTTTCATTGGCTCATTGGTGGACAATATAATATGTCTTTATTTAAGTGTATCACTAACAATTGCATTGATAAGAAGTTTAATACATGGGGAAGCATCAAATTATTCTCATGTAGTATTCACCTAACTACAAGAATGTTGCATGAATTTCAAGAAGGTATTACTCATGGAGAAGACAAAAGGTGGAAGACCTTTTAACATAAGGCCCATATTAATGGTACTATTGGAACATATAGCACCAAATTTTGTTCCAATTGAAGGAAAATCTTACTAAGGAAATGGTGCAAACTGCTCAATTACCCATCTTCAAGAAAAGCTACCAAAAGATGGTAAGACGGATTGGGGGCCAAAACATGAGCCCTTACGTGATAGCTGAACTTGTCACAACTTCACCAAGTGGATTGAAAAGGAACATGCCAACCTCTTAAAACTACAAATGGCCAAAGTAACAAAAGAATAAGAGGAGAAACTATGGGAACCCATACATCCCATAGAAGAAGAGATGGCATGATGTAAGAGGAAGAAGATGGCCAGCCTTGAGAACAACATAGTAGCATCCCCATTCCTAATGAAGGAGAAAAAGAAATTGAAAGTAAGGATAAGGACTCCCACCAATGTGGAGGAAGAGACCAAGCACCCTCTACCCAAGAAGAAGACAACTCCCTCAAGAGGAAAAATAGTTATTAAAGAAAGCCTGGAGCACCCAACTTCCACTTTTGAGAAGGGAAATAGTTCCAAACAATGGGGAGCACAAGAAATTATCAAGTTAAAAGATGACTCACCTAGTGTTCCCAAAACCAGAAGAGGCCTTCCTCAACCTATGTTTCAAATAGCCATTCCTATAAGGGATGATGGAGAATCAAGGGCACTGACCTTCTTGAAAGAGTTGCTAATGGATATGACTAGAGGGGTACATACCTATAACTAGAGGCTGCAAGAAGAAGAAGATCCCATAGAACAAGATAGGTTGGGAGCGTTTTCTTAGATGTTGGGCACCCTCACTAATAACCTAGTGATCGGAGATTGCTTTAGTGGGTGGATAAATAATCCTAATCAAGCATGGAAGCATGGTCTTATGCCTTATTGATAGATATAAAATAGGAGCAGCTAGCCCAAAAACTTATAATGGACTTATGAGTAGAGTAGGACCAACTCATGTGGGAAAGTTCATGTAAACTACAAGAAATGGAACTTGCTTGGGCACAGAAGCAAGACAAGTGGAAAAAGAAGTCTGCCAAGTTGGAGAACAAGTTTGTAGAGGTTGAATTATGACTCCAACTTAAAAAGAAAGAGAAGTCCACTATCAACACACTATTGGTGCTCACACTACTGGAAAATAAATGGAGTATAAAAGGACTCTAAAAGCTATAAGATGAGGCAATATGCTCCAAGAAGGAGTCCAATGTAGGAAAAGAAAGGGTGCAGGAACTTACAACTCAATTAGAAAATTTCCTCAAGGAAGCAAGCAATGCAACAAAGACTAAGTCTGACCTTGAGGAGAAGGTAGTTGCACTAGAAAAAGAGACAACAATGTAGGAGAGAGTATGGGAAGGTATAGATAGGGGACTTACCACCTACAAAAAAACAAATAATGAGCTTGTCAATGAGAAGGTTTGATATCAGAAAGGACCTTCTCTATTACATGCAAAAGAAGGAGGAGGAAGAGGCCAAGATGAAAGCCCAATAGATATCCAAAAACAACTTGATGATAGAAAATCAAAAGTTGAAACAAAGTTCAACCAACTTCTTTGATTTATCAACCATAACTTGCTTAGAAGCACCAATATCAAAGAGCATTTTGGTGTGAAGGACAATCCCAAGGCAAGTAGGGATCTAGACAAACCTAAAGGATCTATAAGAGGTGGATCTAAGAAAGATGGTCATGGTGATGATGAGACAAGACCATTTGGGAAGAAGATGGGAGGAAGTCCCATAGGCAATGAATTTCCCACGTCTAGTTCATCTTGGCCTACAACTCCTGCATAGCAAGAAGAGTGTGGGGCCAAGCACCAAAGAGGGAAGAAATCCACATCTTTTAGGAAGAAGACGGTAGGCAATCCTGTATTAGAAAAAGCTATGGGAAGCAGACCTGTCCAGGAAGACATGATGGGAGGAAGTCCCGTGCCCATCTATATGGAGAGTACAAGGAGTAATTTCAAGCCTCTAGAGACCTAAGAGACCAGTCAGGATTTTGTAAGAATAGAAGTTACAAGAAATATTAGGGTGGAGGAAGACGGCAACCAAAATGCTTGCTCAAGTAACACCAAATCCACAAGGGTCACAATAGCAAGATGGCTAGCCAAAGAAGTGCTGATCATCAATAAATATCAAAATATTGACAGCAGAATGAAAGCTACTTGTATAATGGATGTGCATGAGGAGGACTCCCTAGTTCCACAAAGGGAGCTCCTTGTTTTGGATCTACTTGAAGAAAGAATGAGCCAAATAAGTCCCCATGAATCAAGAGAACCACGTCACGAGTTGGGAAGTCTTACAAGACTGTCTATGGGAGCTAATGTTGTAACAAGACTGTCTATGGGATCCAAAGGTATGGCTGATACTCATAAAAGGTAAGTGACCTCAGAAGCAAGAATAAGCATGGGGTCCCAAGTCTCCAACTAGTGGGAGTAGACAAAGTAAGGAGGCCCAATGAGGCCTCAACTTCTAGTAGATACTAGGGGAAATCCTACAATTATCCATGGAGACAGCAAAACTGGTTAGGAAATGGGCAGAAAGTACGGCCATCTTAGACAAAAAATTCCCATACTTCATGACTACCTTGCAAGCTCCCAAACCCCAAGACCACATCAACAAGGTGAGGATCACCCCCTTAGTGCAAGATATAAGAAGGTAAGAGGAAAGCTACTCATGGGCAATGATTGCAATATGGGCATCCATACAAGAAATGGCTCCACCACCAAAGTTCATCAAGCAAGCCCTGCATGATCCACATGATTTCCAAGATTGGTTACAGCTAGTTGTTCCCTCCAACCATGAGTCTAGCTACAATCCTATAGTAGTTACTACCTTGCTGTTGTTTATGACATTTTGGGAGCTCAAACTCATCAATGTCAGCCAAGTCAAGGAGATAGTTGAAACATTTTTCCAAGTGGACAAGGAGCATTCAGCTTGGTATTCCTTCTTGCATAGACCAAATCTTACACACGATATGAAGAAGGAGACATTTCATAACCTTTATGCAGTAACAACAAGAAATGTTGGTCTTCACATTGGTGGAACAAGTCTAGTGTTTGACCTTGCCTTTCTCATTACAAGAGCATCAATCAAATGCCATGTGATGGCTCCATGTAAAAATTGGATTATAACAGTTTGCTATGTTGTGAGTATAAGGAGTTTAGTTTTGGCAACTAGGAAGGACCAGATGTGTATTAGTAGAAGCCATAATAAGGGAGATATCCAATTAGAAAACCCCCATGAGATCACTTATGTAGCAATGTCTTTTGTTGTTCACCTTGAGGTATTTAGTTGATTGCCTAAGGCTGGTGAATCAAGGATTGGCACTAAAACCACATTTATGTCATGGAAAGAATATATCAAGGTTTCCAAAGTGTCTAACCAAGAGATTACAAGGATAAACCAAGACATTAGATTGTAGTGCACCCACAATGCCACTATCAATATTGATCTTGATTTGTAGAATTTACCCATTAGTACAATGAGACAAGAATTGATGATTGTACTTGAGCAATTGGGATAAAAAAGCAAACCAAGCAAAACCAATGTTTTCTCAATAAATAGATGGGTCCTTGGCAATTTTGGAGAGGTGTGTATGAACTTGTAAGAGTCTAGTATTTGAATATTCCTTAACTTATGAGGCACTTAGTTCTTGCATGATCAAGCCCACAATAGGAGATACAACTCAAGCGTCAATGTAGAGGATGTGGACTCAAAAAAAGAGAATGAAATGGTGGCCATCTCATATGTAACCAAGTGTAACAAGTTGTAGTGAAAAGAGTTCCTATACCATATTGCTTGTATTGGAGAATTCAAGTAAGAAGTCCCACAATAGCCTATGAGGATTTCCATTATGTACTTAGTCATGAAAAGATCACTCTTGTGTCTTTTCAATTCTAGAATTATGCAAGACTAATAGTACCTACCAATACTTTCTTGTGTTGGCTATCCCTTAGCTTTCAAGGGCTTGTAAAAAGGGAGCTACATGCACCAATGTGGAGCCAACAAGGCTTCATGGACCATTGGACTCCCTTCTTATAGGCATGAGGAAGCAATTAAAGGATAGATTGGAGTTGGAGGTACCCTACATGTACAAGATGCATCATTTCTCTTATAGGAAGAAACTTCATAATTTACTTGAGGTTTGAATCCACACTACAAGAATAAGGGAAACTATGGGTATGTTAGAAGATTGCGGGAAAAAGTGGTATACTACGTAGCATCCTGTAGTTTTCAAAGTGGCTAGTTATTGTAAGGCTCTTGCCCAATTGTAAAACCATATGGTCCAAGATGGCAAGGAAGAAAGTGCATGTAATCCCTTCAAAAAAATTATCACAAATGTCATCTCCATGTACCTTGGGTAACAAGCAAGTATATGGGTTTGTCATTTAGATATGACCTTGGAATTTGCACACTTGGATTGGTTTATTGATGCTTAAGACACCATGTTCAAGAACTATTAGGAGCGGATTATACAAGAATGCCCTACAAGATGAGATCTCAATTTTTTCCTTACACCAACAAGTGCAAGAGTAAGAAGTAGCACTCAAAGGCTTGCACAAAGGACAAGGATTTAGGAGAAGGATGTGTCAGCTGGGCACATGTACCAAGTCTAAGGGATGAGAAACCATCTTTAGGATGGTACAATAGTGGAGGATAATGAAGGATTGTGAGATCCTATGGGCCCATTAAGCCCAAGTGCAACATAAAAAGAGAAGTGTTATGTGATCTTCTCAACAGGCCATTTAGTAAAGAAGTATGGGTGAACTCCTCTATGGGTTCTTGTATTATAGCAAAAGAGGAAGGTGGTAATTAAGATCTAAGCAACAATTTGATAATATTCAAAGTAAGTGCATCTAGGCTAGGAACATCTAAGGGAGGAAAGCCAATTGGCATTCTTGGTGCAAGTGTGTAAGAAGGTGACAGCCGCAAGAAGAGAAGTGATTAGGGTAGACAAAAATTATTTTTAGGGTTAGAGCAGCTATTAAAGTGGGTTGTTCTTCCATGAGTGGGTAATCTTCTAACCTAGAGTTTGTGATAGGGGATTCTTGCAGATTCACTTATCTCTCATAAGGTTTTGTTCACCTACAAGTTAGGACATGAGGGTATGATTGTGACTGCACGAATCAAAGGTTTCCATGTAATAAGGATGTATTATTGATGTTGGCACTAGGATCTAAATATTTAAGGATAATAATAAGCCATTACTCTACTTGAATTCTGTGAATGATAAGATGGAAGTGTGAATTCTATCGAGTCTGCTATGTTATGGAGTGATACCACTCATGTAATTATTGCCTTGTCTAATGAAGACCCTACCAAGGAGGACGATGAGCTCACAAGGGAGATAGAGTTGAGAGCTATCTCCAAGGGTAAGTGTCTCTAGGAGATTCTCATACTTGAGTGGAATTACAAACCGCTATGGGAATCTTGTCTATACCTCCTCCCCAAGCCAAGTAAACAGCCAGCCATGCAAGGACTGTACTGACTTCCACTTCTCTTGTAGCATCTCATATCGCCCACTTTAAGATGAGACTTTCTCGCCTACAATAGAGTTTGTCAACAATTGGGATAAAATAACACCCACCAGCTTTGTTCACGGTAGATCTTTCACACTTTGGCTTGGTAACATTAGGTATGCATTTGCTTATGGCACAAGAACAACTCCAAAGAGGAGATATGTACCACATAGGTTGATTTTTCACTGGTTTCCTATTAGAGCTTTGATTGCAAAGAAGTATCTAGCAAGGAAATGTGTCTATCCCACATGGCGACCTTCTTCTATTCTTGGTGCACTCATTATTCCCACAAGGAGACCAACGGTGGTCCACGGCCATTCCACACTCCATGTGAGAACAAAGCTGAAAAATGCAGATGAGGACTATGACTGGACAGAACCAACAGTTGAGGTGAAGATATGGTATTTGCAAAAGAAACTTAAACATCCACATGGAGGACATTTCAAGTTGAGCTTTGCCAAATAGTTTTTGACTCTTTATTTTGTGGTAGAGTGGTCTCTCTTGGATGATGATAAGGTTACATACCAACCAAGAGCCAAGGAGTTCTTTATCAACCCCTCTTACAAGTTAGAAGAGGTCAAGGATGACCAGCAAGACCAGCCAAAGGACAACAGTGAGTTATGATGATATGTTCTCCATTGTATAGATATATACTTCTTTGTAATAAGAATATTTGAACTCTTCCCCTATATTTTGGTGTTAATACTTTCTTGATTCATATTTCTTATGTTTAGGGACGGAAATTCACATTTGAGGTCTTGCATGATTTATCTCAGATTTCATTATGACATGTTGATTCAAGTATTGCATGGTGTACATAAGTCAGCCAACGAGACTAGTTTTGTTGTACCTCCTTTGTAGGAGCCTTCTCTTGTTGATCCTCCCCTACCAATCCCTCCTCCTAGTGTGAAGCCTTTAGAAGATCTCATCCTCTCCCATGATCTGCCCCTATTGGTCCTTTCCCATATGTCATTCTTATTGATTTAGATGAGGAGCCCGTGGGCAGAGAAGGAGAGACTAGCACCAAAGAGAAAGATATAACATAGAGGAAGCTTGCTTTACTAGATAAAGAGCATAGGCTTAGAGAGCATGAGGAGCACCTTATAGCTATAGAGAGGACTTGAGCAAAGGGCTTAGTTGAGTTGGATAGGCTAGTGGATGAGAGAGAGGCTAAGGAAAATGATACAGATCCTATTGAGTAGTTTTACTACAGAGAGTTGGGTACTACTAAATAGATGTTATATGACTCACACACAATATGAGCAGGCCGAGTGTATGGAGATAGCAATATCTATGTAGATTTAAACAGATGCTATACCCATCTTGAGCCATGGGACACAAACTGAGATGCCATCTTCCCATGCTAGAGATACCTAAATGTAGCCTAACCTACGTGGTATGCTTAGAGAGGAGCCTCAAGTGATGATCTAGAGTGGAGACATTATTGCTTGGAGAACAAGACATTCAGTTGACCTTGCTCCACCTCTAGGACAAGATCAATAGGCTTGAGACCATGCATAAGCTAGGCAATTCATTCCTTGTATAGTTTATACTCACAAGAGCAAGAGGGAAGATTTGGTTTTAGATAATGGATGTTTCGTAGACCTTACATGGGATAGCAATGTTCTCTTCTGAAAATGGCGTACCTTGGTCACTCAATGTGGTTGGTCACATTATAGAGGTAGGAGTTTCTTTTTAATATGTTCCACGCCTTGGGACTAGGGAGTTTATAAAGTATCATATAGAGTTCTTTGAGGTGATCATTTGGTTTGGTAGTACTAAGACATAATTAGAGCACCTTATTTGGTCCATGTTTGTTGCTGGTTTCTTGCCAAAGGAGATTCATATAAGGTTTACCCTCATGGTCTTCTTTAGTGACTTGGATGGGTATATGGAGAGGTTATATGTTTAGACCTTATGATAATTTTACTCTAGGTTTGCCATTGCACAAGATACTCATAGTTGACAATGCTATGCTTCCTTATTGTAGGAACCATCTCCATGGTACTCTCCACTCTCCAATATTGACTCCTTCTTACATCCAGGGTGGTTCATCAGACCTGCTTAGTGGATACCTTGCAAGAACCCTTAGATAGATTTAGGACTTACACATGTTCAACTATAGACTCCCTCATCAATGAGTGGACCTCTGTATGTCTTTGAGCTTACAATGTGAATCCTTGTGATTTTTTAGTTGCATCTTTCTAAATTAATCATGATAAGCTAAAGTTAGTCATATCCAATATAAAGGTAACTCTAATTTAGAGTGAATACAAAATATGAGCACCACTTTGTTGGATTTTAGTGTATTAACTTTGAGAAAAGAGTTGAGAACTCTTAGACCCACAAGCCTTTTTGGTTTGGATTCTTCTATAGTCCAAGGATAGCCCATATGAAGGAATCTTTGACTAAGTTGTTGGTTCAAGATAAGACCACATGCTTAAGGGATTAACCTCATGAGTTTGGATATTCCTTTAGACTTTTGTCTTTATATGAATTTTTATATAAGAACTTGAGTTACTATGGTAATTAGTAACTTTGGTATGTAATTATTTTACAAGTATATAAACTAGGAGTGATGAGGTACTTGTCATATTTTTATTTGCAATTATCTCTCTTTCATTGAGTTCTCTAATGAGCAATGTCTTCAATTTTTGAGGTGGCTTGGAGTTTTAGCCTTGGAGGAGTTTATTTCTTTGCCTTCTTAATCCATAGTGCAAAATTCTAAAAGCCATCAAAGGGTCATCCTGAGTGGGAGACACAAAAGCTCATAGTTCTTACTTTTCATCATTTCTAGGTTCATCTTGAATGAGAGATATGCAAGTTCACAATTCATACTTTCTATCATTTTTACTGTTGTTATGAATTATTTCCTTCAATTTAATTTGCATCCAATTTTATTGATTAGAGAAATTATACTTCAATTAAATTTGCATCGTTAAATTTTTTCAATGTATGGGAAAATCCCACAAGTTTTGATGAGTGCATCTCATTCAAGCAAACCCAATCTCAAGTGAATCCAAATTTTTTTGAGCAAACTCATCCAATCTTGAGCAAATCCATAGAGTTTCATGCAAACCCATAGAGGTCAAAAAAATCCAATGAATGCTTGAAAGGGATGATGGCTTGTAACACCCACTGGTGCATGTATGTTCTATAGGGATATTAAGTTTGGTATTGCAAATAGTTGATCAATATGATCTGTATGGAATTTAGCCAAGCTTCTATGTTAGTCATGATTAGCTTAAGTTAGTCCTAGCTAAGAGAAATATGATCCTACTCTAGAGGAAGAGAAAAGAGTGGGCATCATTATTTTATCTTCTAGTGTCATGACTTGGTATTATTCCTAGTTATTTGGCTTTGAGGAAAGAATTGAGAACTCAAGCTTAGTTGGTATGGATTTTTCTATAGTCCAAGGATAACCCATGTGAAGGAATCCTTGACTTAGTTGGTAGGTGAGAATAAGACCACCTACTCATGGGATGGTTCCCATGTGCTTGGATATTCCCTTAAACTTAAGACTTTATTTGACTTTTAGTCTAGTAACTTGAGTTACTCAAGTAATTAGTAATTTCTCTCATTGAGTTCTCTAATGAGGAGTGTCTTGAGTCTTGGAGGCACCTTGGAGTTCTAGCCTTGGAGGGATGTGATGGAGTTGGGATTCCTTTCCTTCTTAGTCCATGGTGCGCTACTTAATAGCCATCAGAGCTTTATCCTGAGTGAGAGACATGCTGGCCCCTAGGCTCAAGAGGGTGAACCCATTATAAATAGGGCGGCTTTGCGTATGAGCAAAGATTCCCTATGTGCATGGGTGAACCATTCTAGTGTCTGAGTGAACCATGGAATGAGCTAATTTTTGCAAAATATATTAATTGATAAGATCTTAAACATTAAAATAAAGATTTGCTATTATACTTTCTTGTGAAAAAATCTGCTTGAGAAGTGCTTGACAAAGGCAAGTCTTCTCCGTATATATCTTCTTGCTCCTTGGTGACTCGGTGCTTATATGTATACGTGTCACACTACATATCTCATCATCTTGCATGGACAATTCAATAAGGTTCAACTCTAGCCCCCTTCCCATACTTAAAAGTGTAGGGGGAGAGATATTAGCTCTTCCTCCAAACAAGGCATCCATTCGGTGGAAATAGGGACACACATGGTTTAACTTGTCCTCAATAGTGGTACATCCACGTTTTATCTCTTCATCAGTGAGACCTTCACCCATGGATTTCTCTTTCCACTAGCGAACTTCCTTGAAAGACTTCAAGAACTGAGCTTACTACATTTTCTTTTCTTTTTCTTATTTCAATCTCTTCTTATTCATGGAAGAAGGAAATCCATTGCCAAATTTCACTAAATTTTTTTCCATGTAATTAAAGATAGTATTTTTATGAATGGGTTTCCAACTACTACCACTGTGGATCTGTTTAAAATGCTTGGTGTCCTCCAAGTAATCCAAAATTTGGCTATAACGATGTGAAACCATTTTGAATCTATCTCCATCACATTTCCCGATGCTAACTTTGCTTATTCTAGGAACATTGCCTTTTGCTCTAGGTAAAGGACTAGGATCATTGGATTTTACTCTACCTCTATGAAGAGGCGTCTTGAAAGGCGTAACAGACCCAAAACATACCATTTAAAAAGTTCTTGAAATCCTAATCTTGCTCTTGGAATAGAACTATTCACTCCAAGATTAGAATTGACATTATAGACCTCTTGACTACTCCTCACAGACATATCAATCCTTCCTATGTCTTTGAGCAAGGGATGAGAGAGATCATAAATAGATCCCAAAATTCCACAGTTTTCCTTTTGAATGACTTTGCTTGCGTTTTACTTCTGGTCATTAGTTATCCTTCATTCATTCACTCTCTTGTTTAAACTTAGATGCATAATCTCTCGTTATTTCCCTCTTCCATTCAAACTTTCATTATCTCCACCGATGTTCTAAACTATTGTCATTTTGTGACACATTGCACCTTGAAATTAGTTTACATTTAAGAGTGTTAATTCAATTTATTCAAATTTTAACACTCTACACAATCTGTAAATACCACTTTGATACAGGCAGTAAATACCTGCTATAGCCCGCAACAAAAATTTATAGACCATTCACAAATGGCCATAATTTTTGTACTGGTCCAGCCGGAATGTAAATAAAACTACCTAACAATAGCACCTCTCCTTAGCCTGCCAACTCTAGAGTTTGTGATTGGTCACCATGATAAGCATAGAGAGAGAGGAAGCAAGTCAAGTAAAAAGAAAAGATGCAGGCGCCAGAGTTGCAAGGAAAGAGAAAAAGTGATATATTATATTTTCATATTATGCAGTAACGTTATCCGCAAAACAAAGGGGAGTTAACTCGCAATACACTGACGTGATGTTAAGTATAATTCTGAGATTAAACTGGGGCCAAACTCGGGACCGCGATGGGTACGTTCAGAGAATATGGTGACATTTAATGGTAGACTTTAAAATGCGGATTGCGCCAATAAACCTGATCTGGACAAGAAGTTTTCTCTAGAGTACGCGCACAAACGTATCGTAAACTCACACGCGTGTTTGTTTGTGTTTGCGAATTCGGCTCAAGTCGCGGTCACATGGCCAAACAAGTGTGGTATAATTACCCTTCACCGCGAGTTTAACGTCAGTTTTTCGAGTTTGCGGACAACTTTAGTGTACTCGGCCCTTTCCTTTCTGAAGCGTCGGATGGAAATCAAAACGGCTATGATTTGCAGGCTAACAAGAACTGCCGAAAAACTGTGGTGTGGTGTGGAGAAATTATCAACTCGTATATGGTAAATAGATATATCTTCATTTACTTACTTTTCGTGGTGTTTAGAGCGATATATAGATCTCATGATTTGAATAGCTCAATCATTTTAGGTGTAATAAGACACATTTCCTATTCCGATGTTATTGAATTCATTCCGATGCTACTGAAACATAGTCTCGTTTTATCTTTTGGAATTTAACTTTGTACGATTTGATGAGACATTTGCATCCTTCTTGTTATTTTGCTTGTCACTTCTCCACGCAAGATACTTCAAACACACAAGGTAATGGAGGTTCCGAAGGATGTGGCTCCTCGAATTTGTATGTTCTTTGGCGATATTTTCTAAGGCAGTCAGTATCATTGCATCACGGGAGGAGTTTCGGTAGCAGAATTTATGTTTGCGCCGAAGACGGTGTACTATAATCAACTCTCCGTTGGAAGTCTAATCTGCTTTTAGTTATCTTACATTGTCGAAACACTCTCACAGATAACATGTAGTATCAGTTCATTATAAAAAGGAGGCTAGTCACCATATTAACGGTTCAAATCATTTTCATTAAAGAAATAGAGGTTAGCCACCATGGTAATTAAATGCATTTGATTCATAATCATCTTTTGGTGTCTTAACACTCTAGAAGTTTGCCTTTAGTATTATTTTATTTTAGAAATAGAGTGTAGCCATTATGTCAACGTATTAAAACGCAATCGATTCTTAATTATCTTTTAGTGCTTAAACAATCTCACAATTTTCATTTAGTATAATTGGATTATAGAAATTGAGGCTAGCCACCAGATCAACTGTCTGTATTATTGTATAACTATGTTATAAAAGAGACAGAGGATGGCCAGCATATCAACAATAGTCAGTCTATGTTAATAGTTTTTATTGACATTAAGAACAGAAATAAGTAAAAAAACTCTTTCACGATTTGTTTAAAAACACATAAAACACAAAGTTTTGCATCGTAGTTTATTATTGTCTTTTAAAGGCGATCCATATTGTTAATTTGAAAGCTAAACGTAGTCCATTGTAAAGATCACTATGAATTGCATTAAAAAAGACAATAATTAACTACAATGCAATCAAGAAAATCTAGAAAACAGTTCTCGTTTGAATATCTTGCAATCTTACCAGATTACGCTCAAAACGTAGTACTTTAAAGCGTTATGTGTTTAACAAATGGTGGCAGTAGGAAGAAGGCGACCGCGTAGGAAAAACGAAGGATGGGAAGCTGGTGGTAACAAATGGTGGTAGCTATGAGGTGCATTGTATGACAGTAGCAAAAATAAGCAATTTTTAGCATACAGCGAAAATGCTAGGTGCATTAACGTTATCCGTAAAGTAACAAACAGAATTTCCTCAAACTCGCTAATACAGAGAAAATGCTAGGTGCATCTTATCTAGAGAGTAGCAAACGTAGGCAACTTGAGTTATACTGAGAAAATCATGTACATAAATTTGGAGAGTGTAGACTATATTCAGTATTTATTTAACTAGAGAAAAGGGCGACCGCGTAGAAAACACGAAGGATTTATTTAACTTAGTGCCGAGCTTTGTGGATCGGCTGTAGTTCGTAACAATCTGACAAGTGCAGTGCATCGCCACGCTGGCATGCCAAAGGTGAGCGCCGAGTTCATGTTGGCACGCCGACGCGTAGATTACTGGAACTTCGCATTGGGGTCAGGATAGTCGGCCGACGTGAGGGGTATCGGGTGGTTAGTTCTAGATTTCTCCTTGATTCTGAAGGAAGTTTTGATATTCTCCCGATGCTTCGTCACTTTCAGAAAGGAAAATTAATCTTCTATCATGTTAGGTTTTGGATTCCGCATAAATTTTTTCCCAGATCATGCAATGGTGACTTGACAGTGACTATCCATCGAACTTACTTAAAAGGATACAATAATTAGAAACATGACGCCGGTCCATGCGTCCACCTTCGATACCCATGGACCACGTCAATCATGCTATTTAAACAAAAATAACGTATGAAGCTGTGAGAGTTAGTAGAATTTCCGAGAGAAACATGATCAGAATCATTCTTGGAATGAATCAATGAGGACTTATTCTACTTTGATTTTCTGTTTTACAATCGGCATTCTCAGTATATCTAGCATGTTAACAAAGCGAAGGACGACTCTAACAACCATCACCTCAATGACCATTGAGACAAATAACATTCGCCAAAAATCTATTAATAATACTGGGACATATTACTGGGTCAGCATATGTCTGAGTTACTAAGTTCATATATGGATCTGTTGTATAATCTGCAATGTGCATAAACTAATTTATCATGTGGAAGAATCTCTCCTAACCAAGTTCAGACATAATGCCTGTTTCTTGTAGAAAGTGCCAGAGTTCCTCAGGGACTTCGAGTCTTTTGGTACTATATCGTACCTCTGCACAAGACTCCCTGTAACTATGTACAACATGATTGCCAACTGTTGCCCGTGACAGCTTCTCCGTCCAATACCGAAGACGTACTTGCCGTCATTTCCTGTGAAATTTATCTCTCGGTCCAAATATCTTTCAGGTTTAACAACATGAGGATCAGGAATAAGGCTTTCTCATGACCCATTCCCGACAAATTCACAGTCATCCACGTATTCTTGGGTACGTCAAAATTACCGAGGGTTGCATCTTCGTTAGCAGTCTGGGGAATTAGCACTGTAGCAACTCGATGCAGCCTTAAACCCTCCTTGATCACTCCCTGGAAGTAGGGTAGCCTGTGGAAATCCTCTTACCTCAATTGGCTGCTTTCACCAAGCATATTGTCAATTTCCTGCTGGACCATGAACAAAATTTCAGGATTTTCTACGAATATTTTCAGCCGTCCCTCCATGGGGGAGATAGTTGTATCCTGATCAGCAAAAAATGTTTCTTCATATATTCCCAGTGCTTGGTAATGGTTTATCTCGCCATCCCGCTCTCCGCAGCTTGAACCATATCACAGAAAGACCATTGTCTTTCCTGATTGTACCTGAAACACAGTCAATGTACAACGATTAATTCCGCTGCTAGTTGTCGAGCCAAATTGCGTCAGTATGACGCTGGATCAATCTTTACATTTACAGCTTAAATCACGATCATACAGAATCTCTGCGGGACAGTTGAGTTTGTTTAAACGTAGTAGCTATCAATATGCAATATTCTTTTGGAGAATATCAAACAACAGACAGATTCACCTCTGGCCTTAACTACAGACTTGATGCCACGTTCAGCAATAATCCTCTCGTACAGTGCATGTTGGCGAGTTATTCTTTTCCGCAAAAGCTTGTAGGATAACCAGGACATTGGCCGCCCAACAAAAGGAACGAAGAACTCTATGGCCAGTCGATAATCGAAAACAGTTTATCATTGAGTGGCACAATCTCGTTCGCGTACTTCCCTGCTCTAGGTGCGAAAGCGAATACCATCAGTATACTCACCACCATGTTCTTGCAAATTCTTGTGCGAGCATTGATAGATGTTCCAGCATCCATTTCCTCATACAATCATGGTAACAGTACATCAATAACGTACTTATCTCCCTACACCTTTATGAGCTGAGTCTGTCCAGCCACTAACAGTTTCCTGGTGATTCTCCAGGTCGAGCCATGCGGGGTGAACAGTGCACCTGTCTGAGTGGCCGTCGGGGATCTCTCGGAGCCCTGGTACTAAAATTTTGACTCTCTTTTGAGTTGAATATACTGCCTTTGGTGATCAACATCTTCTTTACTATATCTGGCCTGCTCACTACAGTAAAATCCACGTTCGTGAATTTGAAAGTCTTGATGGGCCATCCCTTTGCTTGAGATACCTTTCACCACTGTACGGCTATTTCGCCTCCCTTCATATCAAGCATATTTCCGTTCACTGGGAATGATGGAAGACCGGGTGGAAGATTGTATCTTCTCTTGAAAGTTGAACTCACTCTCAACAAACGGTACGTAAGACCCAGCACGCAGCTGTAATAGGAACGGTATAAGGAAACCGTTGCGACAGATCCAGAGAACTCCATGACGAGGGCACTTGAAGTAGCTCAGAGAGATATTTAGCGGGCTCATCTTCTCTGCGTGAGACAAGATGGTGGGTTTGAACGGAGACCTTGTTGTAACTGCCATATGAGTGTGATGTATATTCATGAATGCGTGGAAACCTTCCCTCTTTTCCCTCGCTTTACAGAGAACATATCGCACAATCATGTGATAGAGCCGACATGTTAGATGTTAAGACGTTAGTATCATATGCAATGCTCTTGATCAAACATCCAAAGTCAAAGATCCGATCTTCTTTAAGCTCTTTGTGTAGTTCTTAAGGAAAGAAGTTAATATCATATGGAATGCTTTCAATCTAACCTCCAAAGTCAAAGATCCGCCCTCATTTTAGCTCTTTGTGTCATCCTTACTAGGTAAAGCTGATATCTCAAGAGAAACACAACCTTTTGAAAGAAACCATCTCTTCATCCAAAAATTGTCGTTTAGCTCCATTTTACTACTTGTAATTTATCCTTCTATGGGTTGGATGGTGTTTTCTCATCTTTCTTGCTATCTTATGGTGTCATATAATATATTTTTTTCATTGGGGACACAACAAGTGCCTAGTTGTGTAGTCTAGAGATGGGAGGTTGTATCTACATCTATTATGAATAGTTGTGTCCACTTGTAATCTATATCATCAAGAACTTCTCCACCAATTCCCAAATTTCCTGGGTAGGAAAAGGACAACTTATCTTGCCACACAACATGTGCTCCTTGTTTACTGGTCATCACTTCAAGGATTGCTAAGGAGATATACATATCATTCCTGAGAAAAGAAAACCTAAGTGCAATGCTTGCGTGTATATATTGTGTGTGTGTATATATACCCAACATACATTGGTATCAACATCATACCCTATAGAAGCATACGTTATATAGAAAGTCACATATGAACTCTAATATACCACAATCACACCCCTAGCTGGCGGTTACATCACTCTAACTCCAAATTGCCATCTACTCCAAGTATGTGATATGCCTTGCGGTAGGCAAATATCAAGAGGTTGGGCATTATCGACCTCCATCACTAGTTGCTTGTATGTAATCTATACTAAATATAGAGTGAATTAGCTATGGATCAAGGACACAGCTACTATCCTTGAGGAACCACCGTGAGTGGAGGAGTCAAACATACCATATGCTATTTTCTCAAATAGCTATCACACACCAACATAGTAGCAACTCTATCAAAAGACCCATATAACATACACCGCAAGCTTGCATGTACAATTGCAAAGCTTAGATTCATAGTGCCATCAACATTTAGGAGATGGCTTGGCACAATTGCACACATGATCTTTCCAAATAAAACCTAAAGTCCAAACTTCAAAAATAATCCTACTTCATGATATATAGTGGGTGTAATTGTGGTATAATAGCATTGAATGATGGTCTGACTTGATCATAAACCACACATCTAGCAAAAAATTGCTAAAGATTGGTTTGCATACCATGCCACTAATAATGATTTTGAAGTAAACTATATGTTTTCTTTACTCAAAAAATGTACTAGCTCCTAATGAGCATGATGTACAAACTGTGATCCTTAAGATAGAAGGGGTGTTATTTGCACTCTACTATCTTCCCATGCCGAAAAACTCCTTGTGTATATGCTGAGAGGGATACCACCATAGCCTTAATCAATATACACAAAAGGCAAATGTATGCCAATTGGATACCATCTCCTCATCTACTTAATCATGCTCCAGTCTGATCATGCTGGTTGGTACACAGGTCTCTACTCAACCCATCTACATCACAACTCACCACTCCAAGTTTATGAACAATTGTGAAATAATGTTCTTGTAAAATCAAAGGTGATCATGCAAGCTTCCCTAAAACCTCATCAGACTCCATCAACCACTTCAATGGTTGATGATTAGTGATGAGAGTGGAATGCTTACCAAATAGGTAACATAAAAAATTAATATTGCCCACATACTGCCAAGCACTATCCATCATATGAACTATAATTTGTCTACATTAAATTTTTGGGGCGACTAGCATAGACCATGTAAACTCCTTCCCCTCAACATCTTGTTGGATAAGCATTGCTCCAAGCTATAACATACTCCAATAAGTATGAACTTGGAATGGGTGTCCTCTGATCAGGGTCCTAAGAATAAGGGTAGATGTTAATCTCTCCTTAAACTCTATAAAAGCTCTCTCTTGCTCATCTCACCGACACCATTCTTATGTAAACTTGGTCAGCTTAGTCAAGGCCTTGGCAATGGAACTAAATCCTCTAACATATTAGCAATATAAGTTTACCAACCCATGAAATATTCACACTCTACTTATATCTATAGACCAAGGAATACATGCAATAACCTCCTTGGTCTACTGAACATAAAGTCCAATAGGGTAGATAGTGTGTCCTCAACGTATGCTTGGAAGAATTTAAAATTCCTAAAATGTAATTTGAGTTCATGAGATCTCAATGTCTCAAACACCTCCAACAAATGTTTCTAATGCTCTTCTATAATAACACTATAGACCAAAATGTCATCAATATAGCACCAAGTAAATCCAATCCCACTAAGATCTTATCCATGACTCTTTGGAACTTGGCAAGAGCATTCAAAGCAAGAATCCAAATAGCAAAAACCACCACTTATACAATACATCCTTATTATGAGGGTCAATATCCCAAAATTTTATCTTGAATTTTTACTCCACATTGATTGGCAATTGATGAAATATTACTCAAAGATCTAAAGTACCTTTGCATGTCCAATTGCATCAAAGATCTCTGATATAGGCACATACCAATCAGCTCTAGTTTATCAATTGAAATGATTGTAATCTCCACACATTTGCTATCTCCATATTTGTGTACTTGCCATATATATCCTTCTTGGTGCGCATCACTATAGCTAAAGTATACTCTCCATGTAAGATCTCCAACATCTGGTAAGCAACATACTCATCCTTCACCTAATTTCCAACCTGGTCTATAGGAGGCTATCTCCTCCTAATAGTCAATACTAAAACCCATAGGATATAACATTGATCCACCAACTAGTACATCATATGACTCCATTACTATCATAATGGTTTGAGCTCTCATCCCAAAGCTATAGTCAAAGATCGGGCTGAATTTGGACAATTAGCTCTCCACATGTGTTGTATTGTGTAGAACCATCTCCTAGAGATGTCTAGATTTGAAAGGAACACCTCTCCACATTGGTCTTTGGTAGCTCAAGACCAACAACTACAACCTTCTACAATATAAGAGGCTATGCACTAGAGTCTAATAGGACTCTCTATGGTGTATATACCTTCCATGCAGGTCCTACCAAACAGAAAATCCCCCTCTAGTAATCTAATGACAACTTCAGGTGTGAACCAAGCTAGCTCAAAGGCAAGTTTAGTTGGTAAATCCTCTAACCTAGCTGCTATTGCTTGCCATAAACCACTAATCGTTGAGTGGATCCCATGCTCCTCCACCAAGTCAACTCCACTATTAACCACCTTTGCTTCAAAGGCGAGAACCACATCATCCCTAATCTCACAAAGTGTGGCAACCATCCGGAACAATAGAGTTGGTCAACTCCCAATGTAAACATGTCATTGGTTGAGAACAAAGGGAAACACATAATCAACTGAGCCGCGACCAACATCATAATAGTCTCAATCTGTGTAGTAGCAAGTGGCTTACTACCATCTAATCCATCGTGCACTCCATCACCACCTACCACATTTGCACTAGGACATCTTGGAGCCATGGATGTCATAAATTATAGCTCAAAGAGTGTGAAAGATTGGGGAAGTCTGACCTATCTACCAACTTCTCTTCTTTGTGGATCCAACTCCATTGATGCTCCTCAAGGCTTTGGAGCACATACTACCATCCTAGTCATTAGGGAAGATGCATCTACCTATGCTGCTCCGCATATAAAGCCCAAGACATCTCTCTCACCAACATAAGAGGTGGAAGTCTTAACACCTAAATTTGATCTCCTTTGAGCTATGGCCATGCTAGCCAATCTATGCTCCAACTGCTCAATCCAAGTAACCATGATTTTATTAGAAGCAAGGGCAAGTAATGCATCCCTACTAGGTACCACCTTGTCCTCCATGACCTAGAGCTCCTCTACCACCTGCCATAGTAGCTCTATCACTCCGTAACTCTAGGTGAAGGTCAAAGCATCAATCACTAGTGTGACCAAATCTATGGCAATGGTCACACTTTCTTTGTATTGGATGTGATACAGTAGAGGTATCATGTCCACTTCTTGATTGCACCCTCTCTTGTGGTGAGGTCCACCACAAGTCCAACAAGCAATACTTTTGACATAAAAATGAAGGTAAGTGGTAAGTTAAGCCTCCCACTCACTCCATAAGATCTGGGCGATCCACTTTGCCCTCGGAAGCCAACATGGTATCATGCACTCTACTACACTCTAGAAAAAGTAACAACTATGGATGAGGTTTCCTTACCAAATTCATCACTCTCTCCTTATAATACCATTAGCTAAACATATTATCTAGAGGTGAAACTTGGCTTGGTAACATCCAAAAGGATATCTTTTATGATAGACTAAGTAGATTGGATAGAGCTATCACCAAAGAAGTACCTCCATTAATAGGGTAGGAGTCCAAAACACCTTGAAAACTTTAGAGCCAATTTTGAAGGCCTAAACAAAAAATGGATAGATTCCTCTCCCTTTGGAAGAAAATCTTGCTATTCCTTCCTCCCCCCCCTTTGTTTGTCTTATTGAGAGCTTTTTAACAAGACCTCACATATACAATTTTGAGCTTCCTACAAGAAGATTCCCTGCGATCAAACATTTTGACTAACCAAGTAGGACAAGAACCAACATGTCACCCATCCATGAAACTAATCTAAGGGTGCTTGCTGACATGTCACTAGTCAATGATTGGATCCAAGGGTGGAGCTTCCTTTGAGGAAATTCTCTTTGCTATGGAATAAAGACAAGGTGTTCATTTGGAGCATTGGAGTATTAAGTGTGAAACTTTGTGTTTCTTCTCTTGTGCTTCTCTTGAGAGTTCTCCTATACTTGGAATATTACACTCCTCTACCATGTTGAGCTCAATATGCTCAGCCAAAGTAAAGACCACCACCAAAGTAGGTGAGGTAGCATGTAACAATATAACATCATGTACTCTACATTGCAATTCCCTATCTAGGATCCCATACCAAAACTAAACTACTTGGGCCTTAGTAATTTCTTGATTGAAATTGATGAGCCATCTCATGCAAGTGTATGTGTTTCATATGCTTTATCCAGCCTTTAGTTGGAACTCCTACAAGCTCCTCAGCTTGTCAGAGCACTTCTTGTTAGTTCTGACTCAAGCACTATAAATACTCCATCATGGGGTTAAACCCAATAATGCACACCTCCCATAGTAGTACCTCCACTCATAGTAGCACCATATTCAACTAGTGCTCTTCCACTAGATACATCAATGCCACTAGAGCTAGAACTTGCGGGTACTAGCAATTGACCCTTAGCAATTGAGCCCAAAGTGATGGAGATGTAGTTTGGAGACCAATACTTTCTTCATAACTCGATCTTCTCCAAGTGAAATCTCTTGAACTCATGATAATCATCCATTGGTGGACCTTCCAAGTGTTGAAACTACTCCTTCTATGCCATGAAGGGTGTGAATAAAGTCTAGTTTTGAATCTACTAGAAATCACACCAACTATCAAACTCTTGGACGAAGTCATCCAACTCAATGGTACCCACTATACAAGAATAGCATCTAGGGCTTTTGGAGGCCTTATTAATCTTGTCCATGTCTTATAACAATAATGAAAATACACCACTTGCACTCTCAACTAAATCAACTCCTATATCAAACTCCAAATCAAAGTCAATCTCCTCACTCACTTTAACTTGAGATACAAGTTGATATCAAGCATCACTCTATGTAAACCTACTACTTACCATAGTGATACCTCCTTAGGAATCCCCAAAAAACTCCATCTTGACAATATAATTGAAATTGCAACTGTAACCACCACAAGTACTCCACCAAGGATCACCACTCATTGTGACAATTACACTCAGGGAAAGTGCAACCTGTAACTTATTATCACAACATGCACTCTCATGGTCTATTGGTCATCACTTCTTGCCTTATTGAAGAGAAACATAGGTAGTTTGACTAGTCTGTAATACCCATTTATGCATGTGTGTATTATTGTGATACTTAGCTTAATATAACAAGTACTTGAGAGATATTATTTATATAGATAAGGATGGTTCTACATTAGTCATTAATAGCTAAAGTCAGTCATAGCCAAGATAGGGGGGACCTTACTTTAAAGGAAGTGGAAAAGATTAACTTCACTATTTTGGATTCTAGTGTGTTGACTTGGTATTATTCCTAAGTGTTTGGCTTTGAGGAAAGAGATGAGAACTCTTGGGCTTGCAAGCCTTTTTGTTTTGGGTTCTTCTATAGTCTAAGGATAGCCCATGTGAAGGAATCCTTGATGTAGTTGTTGGGTCAAGATAAGATCACATGCTTAGTGGAATATGCCCATGTGGATGGATATTCCTTTATACTTTTTTACTTTACTTGAATTTTAGCCTAGTAACTTGAGTTACTTTGGTAAATAGTAACTTTAGTGCGTAAGTATTTCACAAGTATATAAACAAGGGATGAGGAGGTACTCATCGTATTTTCATTTGCAATTATCTCTCTTCCATTGAGTTCTCTAGTGAGCAATGTCTTGAGTCTTTGAGTGTTAGCCTTGGAGGAGTATGATGGAGTTGGGGTTCCTTGCGTTCTTAGTCCATGGTGCGCTACCATAATAGCCATCAGAGGTTCATCTTGAGTGAGAGAAAGGCATGCTTAGATTTTTGGTTTTGTTATCAAGACCTCTCTAGAAGGCAAGATAATGTTCCATGTACAATTCTATATTAGACAGAAGGAGGCTATGAGAGCTCACTTGGAGAGAACTTTAGGGGAGAAGAGGGCTGGACTTATATTAGAGAACTTGGACCCATTTGTATACCATGTATTTCATTATGGTGTCTTTGAGGTGATTTTGTATATCTTATACACATGAGAGGATTTGGAGAGATTGTGTAAGGTGGACTGCATATTTTGGGGATTAAGGTGATTTTGGGCAAAATGTCAAGTTTGAGATCTAGACTTGAAAATTCTACACATGATAGCTTGGGTTATCTTTCAGTTAGCATACTTGAAATATTGTGAGAGATACTATGAGCATTGGGCTAGAATTTTTCAAAGTTGATAGGGTAAACTCCTCCCGCAACTGCATGCTCTTTAGAAAATTGTACAAAGTTTTCTATTTCTTCAATTTTTAGTGGATTTTAATGGAAATTTCCAAGAAAATTCAATGCATTGTATCCTACCTCCTGACTTGAAAATTAGAGAGAGATCATTCTTTCACAAGGAGTTATGAGTTTTTAAAGTGAGGGGGGGTGGTTTTCAGACCAAATCTGAAATATGTGTGCTGAATAGAAAGGTGTCTAGGCCAAATGGCCCAATCAAAAGACCTGAAATTTTTCAGGGGTAGACGTCCTAAAGTTGTGGTAACATGTGCAAAAGTTCAAAGGACTGTGACATACCAGTTGAGAGATTTGAGTGACATTGTGAGAAAAGGCAATTTTTTAGAGTTGAGATCTCATGCATGAGGAGTTTGAGAGCAACAAAAAGCATATTTGAGTGTTTAGATTCATCTAGGAACATGGAGGGTAATCAAGAGTGGAAATTGAAACTATGCAAGGTTCCCCAAGTGTTTGAGGTGATTCTAGGGGTGGATTTGAGGGAAAGAGAGTTTAGAATAGAATTTGAAGAGAGTGTTGAGAGGATCCAAAAACCTACACCACTTGGAGGAAAGAGTGAGTCTAAGTGTTTACTATGTGGAAAGAAGGGACATAAGGCAAGTGCATGTCCATTGACCTTTGAGAGCAAGAGATTGAGGAAAAGGAGAGGATTACTTGACTTGGGTTTGCATGTTGACTTTCTTCACCAAGATTGAGAAGGAGAAGATATAAGACCAAGGAGTTGTGTGAGGTTTGTGGAGTTGAAGGATTTTCAAAAGGACATGAGTGTAGTGGTGTAAAAGACCAAATCCAAGGAGAGAAATAGGAAAATGGAAACTCATATTGGGACACTTGCATGAGGGAAAACTCCGAATGCCTAGCATGAGCTTTGGCTTTGGTATTTATAGGTAGCATACAAGGCCCTTGAGAAGCTTCTCAAGAAGCTTCCTCAAGCCACTTTCTTAGTGTGCAAGCCAAGTTAACTAGGAAGCTTCTCAAGAAGCTTCCTTCTAGAAGCCGCCTACTTGGCATGCAAGCTAAGCTAGTTCGAAGCTTCTAGAAGCTTCCTTCTAGAAGCTACTTACTTGAGGTGCAAGCTAAGCTAGTTGGGAAGCTTCCCAAGAAGCTTCCTAGATACTTCCGGAATATTCTAGGCTAATTTGTCTTATGTGCTACTTTGTAAGCCCAACTAACTTTGTCGCTAAACTCCATATTGTTACATATTCCCCCGCCACTAGTTGATGACGTCCTCGTTGCCAATGAAGCTTTGAATTTCTGGATGGCCATTTGTGCATTCTGGAGGTGAGAAAGAGGTTCCCAGGTGGCATCATGAAGGAGATACCCTTTCCAAAGGACCTTGTACTCCGTATGTTGGCGACGGCCTAGTTGAAGATAGCAACGCGCAAGGATACGATCAACTTCGTACTCCTCATGATCATTGATAGGGACAAGAAGAGGGGGAGGTTGGACTCGAGAGGAAAAGGTAGAGGGGTTAGGGACAAAGGGTTTCAACTTGGAAACATGAAAGACAGGATAGATACGCATGTGACAAGGCAAGGCAAGTTGATAAGTAACAGGAGAGACAATTTGGGTGATATCAAAGGGTCCTATCCAATTAGGGGCAAGTTTACAAACTTGGGTATCAAGTGGGAGAGGGAGGTTACTAGAGGATAGCATGACTTTATCACTGACTTCAAAGGTGAGATCATGACGATGGTGGTCTGCATATTGTTTTTGGCGATTCTGAGCAACAAGGAGGTGAGACTTGGCTTGTTGGAGAGATTGGGATGTAGTGGTCAAGAATGTGGAAGTATGAGGCACTTGATGGAATGGCGAGCAGTTGAAGAAGTCCACTCGGCTTCTAGTTGTTGGCCTTGTTACATTGGCAGCTCTCACACAATTGGACAAATTCTCAAACATCTCGTGTCATGTTGGACCACCACCATTGACGTTGGAGGGTACCCAAGGTCTTGTCTACACCCATGTGACCAATGATGGGTAAATCATGGGCTTCTTGAAGGTGCACAAGTCAAAGATCACCTTTGGCTAGAACATAAATCTATTCCACATGGAATAGAAGGCCTTCCTTGAAGGAGAAGATGTTGTACTCCTTTTCACCTATTGTTAGATGACCATGTACCATTTGGAAGAAGGGATCTTGTTGTAGAGCTAACCAAAACTTGTTATGGATCTTGGGGTCAATTGACACCATTGTGATTGTTGTCGCGATGAGAGGAAGAGACTTCAAATCAGGTCATCGTGATAGAGCATCAGGGATGACATGGAACTGACTTGGTTTGTACTCAAGTTTGATGTCAAACAATTGGATTTGCTCTTCCCATCAATGATGTCAACTCTTCATGTGCTCCAAGTGTAAGGTCTGCAACAATGGCTTGTGATCAGTTCGCATGATCACTTGTTTCCCCCAAGAGATAATGCCTCCATACCTTGGTGGCATATACCATTGCAAGTTGTTACTGATCTCAAGCAAAGTAATTTCTTTCAGCTGTATTTAGTCAGCAAGACACAAAGGCAATGGGATGTAGTCCATCTGGGAATTTTTGTTGCAACACAGCTCCAATTGCAAAGTTAGAAGCATCAAAATCAACCACACAAGGTAGTTGAGAATCATATGGTTGAAGAATGGGTCTTGAAGACACCATATGCTTCAACTTTTGGAACGTTTCTTCATGCTTGGTGTTCCACAAGAAGCTTGAGTTCTTTCCCAAGAGGTCAGTCAATGGTGCAGCCACATGAGCATAATAGTGGATGAACCGCTAGTAAAAACTAGCCAATCCATTGAATGCCCGTACTTCTGTAGCATCCTTTGGGGTTGGCCAATCAGTAATGGCCTTGATCTTCTCTTCTTCTATCTTGATCCCCTCTGAGGAGATCTTATGACCCAAGAAGGTAACCTCGTTTTGCCAAAAGACACACTTTGACTTCTTGCAGTAAAATTTCCATTGTCGTAGTCGTCTTAGGACTTCTCGCACATGATTACATGTTCTGCCTCTGTCTTGCTATAGATTAAGATATTATCCAAGAACGCCACCACTGACCAATCCAATATTCCATCCAACACCCAATGCATCTGATCCATGAAGACTACTGGAGCATTAGTAAGTCCGAAAGGTAAAACTCTCCACTCAAAATGCCCATACCTTGTGCAAAAGGTAGTCTTTTGCACATCCTCTCTATCAATTGGAATTTGCCAATAGCCACTGCAAAGATCCAACTTGGAAAAGTAACATGCTCCACTTAGTTGATCAAGCAAGTCATCAATCCGAGGCAAGGGGTATGCATTCTTCACGGTTTGCTTATTGAGCCCACGATAATCAATACAGAAACAAAGTCTTCCATCCTTCTTTGGAACAAATAATACCGATGCTCCCCAAGGAGAGGTATTATGTCGTATGAAGTCCTTCTCCAACAACTTGGTAAGTGTTGTTCACAACTCCTCCAACTCCTTTGGTGAGAGCTGATAGATTGGTCTACTCATTGGAGTACTCCCTGGCAATAACTTGATCTTGAAGGGCATACCTCGATCAGAGGGTAATCCCTTTGGCAGATCCTCCAAAAACACGTCTGCAAACTCTTGAACTATCTGATCAACCATTGCTTGATGAGGCTCTTGGCCTTCCTCAGATTTTTCTTGTGCCATCTGCTTGATCCACACCACAAATATAGACTTATCTTCCTCCAAAGCTTACTCTATGGTTGCTTTACTAACAAATGTCCCTTCTAGGGACTCATCTCTCTTCCAAGCTTGCTCCATGGTTGCCTTCTTGGCAAACTTCCCATCTTGGGATTCATCTCCCTTCGAGGTTCACCCTATGGCTACCTTCTCAACAAACTTCCCATCTTGGGACTGATTATTCTTAGGTGTCTTACTCAGAGGTGCCAGACAACCTAATTGGAAATTCCTACCTTGGTGTTGTACTTGAAATTGTCATCGGGTCCAATCGAATTGAACCTTATGACGTCCAAGCCAAGGTAGACCTAAGATGATATCATAGTGTAGAGGTGCCACTACAAACCTCATACACTCTAAATACTCCTTCCCAATCTTGAAGGTAACAAGATGCAAGGTGCAGAATGCAGAACCCTTTCTACCATCCGCCATCATCAAACTACTTGCAATCACTGGCTTGATAGGAATACCCAATTCCTTTGCTACTTGCATAGACATGCAATTCTCTGAACTTCCAGAATCAACCAAAATCCTACAACCCCAATTAGATATCGTACCTTGCAAGTGAAGCAAACTTGCATAGGTCAAGCCTTCAATCCCATTGGAACTAATCAAGCTCCCAGTAGGTGGCTCAAAATCTCCTATTGGGATTCCTCATTTCCCTGATCACTCCGCTCCACAACCTCCACCTGGGCAACTTGTTGAGCTTGTCCATTCTTGAGTGGACATTCAGCAATGCAATGCCCCACTTGGAGACAATAAAAACAACCACCATTTTGTCACAATTTCTCTCTATTTGCCATGCCAAGTGGTCTTCATTGAATGGCATCAATCTCCATGGGTGCTGGCTCCTCCACTTGTGTGCGGTGTATTGGTAGGCTCTACGGAGGTTGAGGTCAAGACCAAGTGGTTGCCACCAAGGAATCAAAATGTTCGGCCAATCGCATGGCTTCCTCCAAGTTTTGTGGCTCTTGCATGGTTATTTCTAATTTGGTTCTCGCCTTCAAGCCCCTCACAAATCGATCTAGAGCTTCACCTTCCAGTATATCTGGAATTTTCATAATGGTGTTTTGGAACTAAGTGATGTAACTTCTTACAGAGCCAATCTGTTTCAACTTTGCCAACTTATCCCGTGTAGCTCGTGTGGCATTTATAGCCTCGAATTGATTAATTATTGCACTCTTGAATTCTGCCCATGTCAAGATTGGTGCAACAATTTTTCATTCAGCTCGCTCCACTTGGAATCTCCACCATAGCTTTGCTACTCCATCCAATTGGCTAGAAGCCAAGAGAATTTGTTTTCGCTCGTCTTGTAGATTGGTAGCTTCAAAATAACATTCACAGTCAAACACAAAATTCTCCACTACACTCTGGAGATTCTTGCCTTCAAATACCTTGGGTTTAGGGAATCTGATCAGATCTTCTCCTTCTCAAATTGGTACCCTCTCTATATGCTCTTGTCGTCAAAGATCTTGTTCATCCAACAATCAAGTAAGGTGCTCAATTTGTTGCTGCATAGCAAGGATAACATCGGGTATTGCCACCATGGTTGCTACTCTATCAATCCACCCCTAATCTTTCTAATTTATTAACACATAGGAATAACACGTCCACCGTTCTCCATAAGTTACAATTGGAAGTATCAAGGGTTCCTCAGATATGGTAATCATATGCAAAAAATCCTATCCAAAGTATGAGGTGATGAATTGCATGAAGTGATGCTTGGGTAGCAATTGGACACAGAAATCCTAATGGTTTGGTGAAAGTGGATTTGGTGGTCCATAAATTCCATCCATCCCATTCCTGCTCTGATACCAATGTAAAAGACCAAATCCGAGGAGAGAAATAAGAGAATTGAAACTCATATTGGGACACTTGCATGAGGGAAAACTCCAAATGCCTAGCATGAGCTTTGGCTTTGGTATTTATAGGTAGCATACAAGGCCCTTGAGAAGCTTCTCAAGAAGCTTCCTCAAGCCACTTTCTTAGAGTGCAAGCCAAGTTAACTAGGAAGCTTCTCAAGAAGCTTCCTTCTAGAAGCTGCCTACTTGGCGTGCAAGCTAAGCTGGTTAGAAGCTTCTAGAAGCTTCCTTCTAGAAGCTACTTACTTGAGGTGCAAGCTAAGCTAGTTGGGAAGCTTCCCAAGAAGCTTCCTAGATACTTCCGGAATATTCTAGGCTAATTTGTCTTATGTGCTACTTCGTAAGCCCAACTAACTTCATCGCTAAACTCCATATTGTTACACCTATGATCTAAAGGAGTTGGGAGGAAGACACTTTGATAGGATTAACCCTGATAAGTTGAAAATGTATCATAGAAGGTAGAGAGACATTCACTTTGAGGACAAAGTTAAAACTTAATCCATGGGTAAATGTAACACCCATTTGTGCATGTGTGTGGTATTGTGATATTTAGCTTAATATAACAAGTACTTGAGAGATATTATTTATATTGATAAAGGATGGTTCTACATTAGTTATTAATAGCTAAATTTAGTCATAGCCAAGATAGAGGGGACCTTACTTTAAAGAAAGTAGAAAAGATTAACTTCACTATTTTGGATTCTAGTGTGTTGACTTGGTATTATTCCTAGGTGTTTGGCTTTGAGGAAAGAGTTGAGAACTCTTGGGCATGCAAGCCTTTTTGTCTTGGATTCTTTTATAGTCCAAGGATAGCCCATGTGAAGGAATCCTTGACTTAATTGTTATGTCAAGATAAAATCACATGCTTAGTGGAATATGCCCATGTGGATGGATATTCCTTTATATTTTTTGACTTCACTTGAATTTTAGCCTAGTAACTTGAGTTACTTTGGTAAATAGTAACTTTAGTACATAACTATTTCACAAGTATATAAACAAGGGATGAGGAGGTACTCATCATCTTTTCATTTGCAACTATCTCTCTGACATTGAGTTCTCTAGTGAGCAATGTCTTGAGTCTTGGAGTGTTAGCCTTGGAGGAGTATGATGGAGTTGGGGTTCCTTCCGTTCATAGTCCATGGTGCACTACCATTATAGCTATTATAGGTTCATCCTGAGTGAGAGATAGGCCGGCTCATGGGTCATGACTCCAACCTTACTACCGAGAGCACACCAGAGCACCAATGCTCTAAAGACAAGACACTTCATACAAACATGGTCCACAAACATCAAGTAGAGACTGGAGTAGCTCCAATCACAAAAAGTCTAAACTAAACCCTCCATCTCATTAATCAACACCAGATTGACTTTACCACCATTTGATATTTGATAGAGTATGAGTGTCTACCTACCACTAAGCTACCAAAATCACCAAAGATGGGATCAAATTATCTCTCCTAGCTAAAGCTACATGGGTATAAGTATCAATAGATCAATCACTATGACTATAAGTGAAGGTGGACCAATTGGCTAGAGCACCAACCTAAGAACTAGAGACCAAGGGTTCAAACTCTATTTGCGCACAATTAGAAGGATGGGTAGATTTTGGGTGACTGAAAACTATCAAAAACTCATCTAAAGTAGCTAGCCTCACACTAGCAAGTTGGCTTGCTGGTCCTTCTAGGCCTTCATAGCCTCTCTAGCCCACACCCATATGCCTCAAAGACTCTAATAAGCTAAATGAGGCCTTTCTCCTTGCCAATTTGAACCCTCATTAAATCTCACCAAACTTTACTAACTCGAGCAATTTAGCCAATAAAGCCTTTTTTATTACCAATTTGAACCCTCTCCAAAAATGGCCAAGCTTCACCAACTAAAGCACTAGCTAGGGCAATTTGAGAAACCTTTAACTCTAGACAACCTCTGCAAACTCAACCTCCAAATCTAGACAACCTCTACCAATCTAACACACTTTTTCTATAGTTGGCTGACCATCAAATCCTCTACTAACTCTTAGCTTGAGCCAAATTGAGAGGATATGGATCTCCAAATGCCTCAGTCAAGGGGATGGGTGTTCCAAAATCCACCTCCAATTTTGTACTTTGAGTTTAATTCATACCAAATTGACCTTGATATCACCTCCTAGGCTCAAATCAAACACCCACTATCTCAAATTGACTCAATTCTCAAAAATTTGGCCAATGCTTCCACATACCGTCTGCCTTACTGCCAAATCTACATCTACTCAAATAGGATTTTTGCACACAATCACTATTAGGGAAATCTAGGACCATGATTGAAAGTAGTTACAATAAGCTAAGCTTGGAGATATCACCAACATCCTAAGTTCTTGCACCTAATTTCCCTTTACTCTCATTTCTTTGATGTAATCAGTTTGTTCTTCCACTTGAATCACACTCAAATCACATTTTTACTCGACCCTTCACTCAATAATATGCCAACAATTGGACATTAATTATAGTCAAGCCACATACACTCTAGATAAGAGATTCCAAGTGATGATCGCCGGTCTTTATCCACCATAGCCAGAAACTCAAAAGCTCAACATGAGAGAAGTGAGCTCATTGGATCTACTATTTGAAGGTATACTCCTTTGCTCAACCTAGGTCTCTAGCTCTAATGGCACCACTGAGGGCACATCCGATGGTGCAAACAATGCAAGTGATAATAAGTCACACCATGTGATCAATAATCCTAACATGAAATCATACCCCCAACAAGTAGTCCATGAGTAACTACCAAAATACCTATGATTACCAACACTACCACATTAGCATCCAACCAAACTAACTTTGGCGTTACAAATATCATGACAATGAAGACATCCACCGGATATTCTCCATTTCATTTGGTATATCATATTGAGTCTACTTTACCTATTCACTTTGATCTTACCACTTTTCAAAGCATTCATATGAAATTGAAGAAGGCACAAGGAGGTGATGCAAAGAAGTCAAGGAAGGAGCAACCCATGGAATTAGAGGAGGCAAGAGCAATTGCTATGGTTTGAGTGGAGCAAGCCCAAATGAAACAAAAAGAGAGCTAGGACAAGAAGTAAGGCAAGAAGAAGGTAGAGCCCTTCAAGGAACATGATTTGATAATGATGTTTGATTCCATTCAATTCAAGAGGTTGCAAAAGAAGTTCTTCCCTAAGTCCTTTGGAACTTTCATAGTAGAGGAGATGTGGGGCAATTACACCTATGGTCTCAAGGAGTTTGGAGGAAGACATTTTGATAAGATTAACCATGATAAGTCAAAGTTCTATCATAGAAGGTAAAGGGGCCTTGACTCCAAGGATGAAGTGAAATCTTAGTCCGGAGGTAAATGTAACACCTGTTGATGCATGTATGCTCTATAGGGATATTAGGTGGTATTGCAAGTAGTGGAGAATATTAACTATATGGAGTTGATCTAAGCTTCTACATTAGTCATGATTAGCTAGAGTTAGTCATAGCTAAGATAAAGTGACCCTATTCTAGAGGAAGGAAAAAGAGTGAACATCACTATTTTTTCATCAAGTGTATTGACTTGGTATTATTCCTAGTGATTTGACTTTGAAGAAGAAATTGAGAATGACTCTGCCCACAAGCCTTAGTGCAGACTTTTCTATAGTGTAAAGATAGCCCATGTGAAAGAATTTTTGATTTGGTTGGTAAGTGAGGATCAGACCATCTACTCATGAGATTATTCCTATGTACTTGGATATTCTTTTAGAAATTTTGATTTTATTTAACTTTTAACTTAGTTATTTGAATTATTTTGAGAATTAATAACTTTGGTATATAAATTTTTCACAAGTATATAAGCTAGAGGTGAGGAGGTACTCTCATCCTCTCATTTGCAACTATCTCTCTCGTTAAGTTCTCTAGTGAGCAATGCTTGAGCCTTGGAGTTCTAGCCTTGAAGAAGTGTGATGGAGTTGGTGTTCCTTGCCTTTTTAGTCCATGGTGTCCTACCCTAATAACCATTAGAGTTTCATCTTGAGTGTAAGACAAGCTAGCTAAAAGTACCACCTTCATTAAGCAATGTAATCAATTTCACCTAATCCCACCTTTTGAGAGTGAAGGATTATGAGTTAATTCTCATGAATTAACTCATAAGCCTTCACTCTCAAAAGCGTTAAGGGGATCTTGAAATGTCATGTGAAATTTTAATAGTACCCATAAAATTCTGTTTGGACATTTCATCGTTGCTTTCATTTGCTTTTACATGTACGCATAAAATTCCACTTTGAGGGTAGCACTAAAGTTCCATAATTTTCCTATAACTTCTAAATTTGAAACCCCTGTTGTAGCTCATCCCGTTGAGTCACCGGCTTTTTCAAAAGAAATGTGGCCATTAGATTGCTCGCACATATGTTTAGACCATTTTGCTTGACCTTTATGTAGTGGAAGATCCAGATCCAAAAGTCTTCTCTACTGGAATCTGTCAACAAGACTTAACTCCGTAATCTCCTTAATTCATACATTTTTCTTCTTCACGGACGTGTCAAGTCTTATATTCGCATTTTTCGTTCCAAATCCAACTCTGCCTAAGTCGACTCTTTCCCGGTGATTGATATCGAAGAACGTAAAAAACCGTTTAGTTAAGCAGGAGGTAAATTAGAACTGAGCCTTCGGGCTGGGTGAGGGCAGTCCACGGGATGGAGAATTCGGCTTGCGGTTAAAGCCGAGTCGACGGGAGTGGAAGATTTCAGACTGTGGTTAAGGGACTGGAGTAAAGTAGGAGATCCCGGTTAGAATCAAGACACTCGCATACAGCGGGAATCGAGGTTTTCGGGCTAGGATCAGAAGAGTCGGCTGGAGTGGAGAATTTCGGGGTTTTGATCAAAAGAGCCGGGGATTCCGTGCTTAAGAGTAGCGGCGACTTCGCTACTCTTAAGCACGACTTCGGACTAGGTCCAGGGACTTGAGACAATAAAAGTCTCGAGTTTTAACATATCACTTTATCATCGTCCATACCAAAACGAACCGTGAGATATGGGTGGTGATGATCCGTGCGGGTTGCCCTTGAAAGAAGGCTGCATGCTCGAACTTTCTAATCTGTTGAAAGTAAGCTACCTGGATTAGGCGCTGAAGTTTACAGAACTGTCAAGCCAGGGAAAGCAATGAAAGGTTCGGTGGGAATCAATTCGCTCTGTTCATTGTTGGTGCGACATTTTTGTACAACCCCGCCATGGGTACGCGTTAAGATCGAACTTACTCACCATCGTGAAGAATATAAGAATATATATATGAACAAGGCACCACTAAGAACATATATCAAAAAAGAGTACAAAGTTCAACAATCCCAAGTGACACAAAGGCATATTTGGTGAAAGAGTGTACTAACAACAAGCACCGGAAAAGCTAAGAAGGAGGGGACTTTTCATATATGGACCATTTAGAAATTTTATTCACAAAATGGGGCGGATCACCAATTAAAAAATATTTATGACCCAACACATCACACCGTGCACATGTCTATAACTATTCAGGTTGCTCCACACAACAAGGGGTCTTGGCATAGTGATTGTGTCCGCATTTCTTGCAAACCACAATGCGCACTTGCTTGAGCCTACCTTCCACTATAGTAGACATATCTTCAACGCCTTGAATTCTACCAGCAAGAGGCAGCACATGCGCTTGTGGCACTGTAGGCATGTCACATCTTGCTGCAAGCATTGAATGCGACCTGCCATTGCATTTTTTTGGCTACAGATTGCTTTGTTGTGGCCCTTAATCCCACATTGGCCACATGTATACTGGTCTTCCGTGCTGACTTCACCCCTTGACCGTAGCCTTTTTGATTTCAGCCTGCCAGCCTTTTGTGTAATGTTGTGCAGTTTGGACACCACCATCAGAGGGAAGGTCATTACATGAAATCAGCATCATTGATGTATCGTAAGTTGGACTACAAAGCAATTGTTAGGTAGGAGCTTTCCATAAAACATGTTGATGCAAGCAATGCTTTGACAATTGCACCAACAACATGCACACAAGGGAACTGATATTCTTCAAAAGCTTTGCAACTGCAGGTTTGGGACTCAAGATACACAACACTTTTGCTTCTATTGGTTGGGTGTATTACCTCCAAACCAAGAAGCAAGAATTGTACCACTTGATATTGCTAGCTCTTGCATTTCAATTCATTGTAGCATTGCATCATGGATTTTGGAATGGTTGTATTGACTTGTGCATACAAGCTCTACCTCCAAAACATTAGCTCTGCAACTTAGGATACCCATCCACTTAAAAAGTTCAGATATGAGCCATTACTCAACTTTTCAAGCCAAGAGTTGGTGCACTCGACCAAATTGGACATAACCATGCCATATGTAACATTGCACAGCTGGAAAGTGTGTTGTTGCACTCTTTATGATGTCACAACCAATCAAGTAGTCGGCCGCAAGTGGATTTTCCAAGCGGATGACTTTCATTGCTACTTCATGCTCCATTATCATTAGTGCCTTTGCTGCCATCCGTATCTTGCGCTTAAACATTGACTTAAATCTTGCATTCACATTCTTTTTGAGGTGGTATGTACAAATTAATTTGTGTGATTTTGGCAAGACAATGCATTGCGCATTGTGCAAGCCCTTTTCACGATCATGCATGAGAATGATGCTTGGCTGTTCAACCTCTAGACTTGAAGCTCTCAATTTCTGAAGGAAAAACAACCGGTTTGCTTCATTCTTGATAGGTGCAATGCAGGTGCAAAGTGGAACAATATGGCCTTCACCATCATGAGCGCATGCAGACATTGTCACCCCACCATATCTTGAGCATAAGTGGCATGCATCCACAATGACCATTGGCCGGCAGTGACAAAATGCCAATTTCTGCAATTGAGGACATAGAAATGACCACTCTATAGCACTCTCAACATTTCCCTCAAATGCCCATATTGCTCCATGGTTTTTTTGAGTGAATTAAAAAAAACACTTTAATAGCATGAAGGAGTGGTCATTTTCCAAACCATTATTTGTCTTGCACTGATTTAAATCTCTCCATGCCGTAGAGTAAGTGGCAGTCTGCCCGTGTTGAGCACAAAATTCTATGTGCACATCAGCCGGCATGAAGGATTTGTAGCGCACCAGCAAAGGCTCTGCCAAAGCCAACAAAGTTGAGATAAAAGTGCATGGTGCCATGGTGCAAATGTATGAGGTCCAATTCAAAAAAATGTAAAAGGCCATCCTTTATGTCTATATGCTGTCACACTGAAGTTGCAAGCCGGCCCTGATCTTGCCCTTGATGTAGCCTTGGCAGAGGGGCAACAAACATCAAGCCTATCCAGTTTGCTGCACTCCATGTAAAAGGGAAGATGTTGCGTGCTGCATATCTGGCACAACCAGGAGCGCAATTATCCAATGTGTCAAACCATTTCAAAAGCGTCAAATACATTTAGAGACATTGAGATTCTGAGTTCTATAAGAGAGATAGAGACAGTAGAGCGCAATGAAAAGTGGAGTGGGTGGCTATCAGCGACCTCGCCCATGTTTGCAAGTAAAACTCTGAAATGAGCCCATTGAGATTCTGAGTTCTACAGGAGAGCTAGAGACAGCATAGCACAAGGAAAAGCACAGCAGGTGGCTATCAATGAACTCACCCATGTTTGCAAATAAAGCTCTGAAATGAGCCCAAATAAAATCAAGAATCCACCTATTTTTGCAAATAAAATATTAACATGGCCCATTTATGAAAATTCCACTAAGAAGGAGCTAATCTACTCTTGAATTGTGTGATAGAAATATTCCAAGGGTATTTTTAGGAAGGGAAGACCATAGGCATCTATATATATATATATATATAGGTATACAAGAACGGAAGCCGTTTTGGGAACGGGTTATCCAGAACTCATGAAGTGCAAATGAGCGATAAACAATATGTACATGATACTGAACACTAGGAATATGTAACCCCGAGGGTAGAATGCACGATAAGGTCAGCGACACGCAAGACTAGAGTAGTGAAATCTTGAAGTTAGAATGCATTGAAGGTAACCTGAAGCAATGGCAGAATCAAAATAAACATATTGAAACACTAGTATATCTATATGAGAAACATCATCAAATGAAATGCAAAATAACTGTCACGTGGAAACCGTTTGATAGCAACTCGTGTTAGATAGCAACTCGCATAGTTGAGATGCAGCCTGCAAAGAAATCGAGATAGTACTCCCGCATAAGTAGAAAAATAAAGACTCCATGAAGAAACGGACAGCTGAAAAGGATGGAGATGAACTGGTGGCAAGAGACAAGAAATAGTCGGTAAATATCACAGGTCAAGGAAGAGCTGAGTCAGGAAACAAAAATTGGAGAAGGTGGATGAGGCAGAGCACATGAAGGATAAATCGGGTCAGGGAAGAGCTGAGTCAGGAAACAAAAATTGGAGAAGGTGGATGAGGCAGAGCACAGGGAGGATAAATTGCTCAGATAACAAGGGAAGACAAGCAAAGCATCCAAGGACGTGGATATCGATATATCACAGCAAGCGCTATGGATGCTTGAGTCCAGAGAAGCCAAACAGATATATATAGATATATATGAAAGAAATACATGTACACCATATTGAAGATGGATGGGATTCAATATCGGATAGAAGGCAGAATTATGAGAAGTCAAATTGTAAAGCAAAGATAGATTCTGTTGCTTGAGAAGATCTTATCATGTTATCTTTGGCTTTCTTTTGTTTTTCCATATTGGAAGAGAGAAGTTAGCGTTATGTAAAGAGTGATGATAAGAAGACTTGCAAAGCATGACTAGCTTCCAATCATGCCAAGATCAAAATATAAGACTAATTGTAGTTTCATGGTGTGTGAGTTTAACCCCAACAAAATTCTTCAACATATGCATATTGTAACAATATGGAGTTTAGCGACAAAGTTAGTCAAGCTTACGAAGTAGAGAATAAGACAAAATAGCCTAGAATATTCTAGAAGCATCTAAGAAGCTTCTTGGGAAGCTTCCCAACTACTTAACTTGTGCCCTAAGTAGGTAGCTTCTAAAAGGAAGCTTCTAGAAGCTTCTAACTAGCTTAGCTTGCACACCAAGTAGGCGGCTTCTAGAAGGAAGCTTCTTGAGAAGCTTTCTGGTTAACTTGGCTTGCACTCCAAGAAAGCGGATCAAGGAAGCTTCTTGAGAAGCTTCAAGGGTCTTCTATGCTACTTATAAATACCAAAGCCGAAGCTCATGCTAGGTATTCAGAGTTTTCCCTCATTCAAGTGTCCCAATGTGAGTTTCCATTCTCTTATTTCTCTCCTCGGCTTTGGTCTTTTACATTGGTATCAGAGCAGGAATGGGATGGATGGAATTTATGGACCACCAAATCCACTCCCACAAACCATTGGGACTTTCATGTCCAGATATTACCAAAGCATCGTTTCACACAATTCATCACCTTGCACTTTGGGCAAGATTTTCTACATATGATCACCGTGTAAGAGGAATCCTTGATACTTCCAGTTGTAACTTATGGAGAACGGTGGACGTGTTGTATCTATGTGTTAATCAACTAGATAAATTGAGGGTAGTGGAATAGAGTAGTAGCGATGGCGGCAATACTGGATGTTATCCTTGCAATGCAACAACAAATCGAGCATCTTACTTGATTGTTGGATGAACGAGACCAGCAACGACGAGAATAGATAGACAGAGCGCCAGTTTGAGATAGAGAAGATTGCATTTGATTTTTGAAACCCAAGGTGTTTGAAAGCAAGAATCTTCCAAGCACAATGGAGAATTTTGTGTTTGACTGCGAACGTTACTTTGAAGCCACCAATCTTGAAGACGAGTGGAAACAAATTCTCTTGGCTTCTAGCCAATTGGATGGTGTGGCAAAACTTTGGTGGTGATTCTGAGTAAAAAGAGCCAAACGACAAATTGTTACACCAATTTTGACATGGGCAGAATTCAAAGATGCAATACTTGGTCGATTTCAAACTATAAATGCCACCCGAGTCGCACGAGATAAATTGGCGGAGTTGAGGAAAATTGGCTCAATGAGAAGCTACATCACACAATTTCAGAACATCATCATGTAAATTCTAGATATCCAAGAAGGTGAAGTTCTGGATTGATTTGTGCGAGGATTGAAATCACAAACCAAATTGGAGGTGACCATGCAGGAGCCACAAAACGTAAAAGAAGCCATGCAATTGGCTGAGCATTTTGATTCCTTGGTTGCAACAACTTGGTTTTGACCTCAACCTCCACAAAGCCTACCAGTACACTACGCACGAGTGGAAGAACCGGTACCAATGGAGATTGATGCTATCCAACGAAGACCACTTGGCACAGTAGATAGAGAAAGATAACGACAAAATGGAGGTTGCTTTTATTGTCACCAAGTTGGACATCGCATTGCTGAATGTCCACTTAGGAATACGTGACCTCGACAAGTTGCCCAAATGGAGTTTGTGGAACAGAATGATCAGGGAAATGCAGAATCCCAGTAGGAGATTTTGAGCCACCTACTAGAAGCTTGATTAGTTCCAATGGGATTGAAGGCTTGACCTATGCAAGTTTGCTTCACTTGCAAGGTATGATATCTAATTGGGGTTGTAGGATTTTGGTTGATTCTGGAAGTTCAAAGAATTGTATGTCTATGCAAGTAGCAAAGGAATTGGATATTCCTATCAAGCCAATGTTTGGAAGTAGTTTGATGATGGCGGATGGTAGAAAGGGTTTTGCATTCTACACTTCACATCCTGTTACCTTCAAGATTGGGAAGGAGTATTTAGAGTGTATGAGGTTTGTAGTGGCACCTCTACACTATGATATCATTCTGGGTCTACCTTGGCTTGAACGTCATAAGGTTCAATTTGGTTGGACCCGTCGACAAATTCAAGTACAACACCAAGGTAGAAATTTCCAATTAGGTTGTCTGGCACCTCTGAGTAAGACACCTAAGAATATTCAGTCCCACGATGGGAAGTTTGTTGATAAGGTAGCCATAGAGTGAATCTGGAAGGGAGATGAGTCCCAAGATGGGAAGTTTGCCAAGAAGACAACCATGGAGCAAGCTTGGAAGAGAGATGAGTCCCTAAAAGGGAAGTTTGTTAATGAAGCGGTCATAGAGCAAGCTTTGGAGGAAGATAAGTCCGTATTCGCGGTGTGGGTCAAGCGGATTGCACAAGAACAATCTGAGGAGTGCCAAGAGCCTCATCAAGCAATGGTTGATTGAATAGTTTAGGAGTTTTTAGATGTGTTTCCGGATGATTTGCCAAAGGGATTACCCTCCAATTGAGGTATGCCCTTCAAGATCAAGTTATTGCCAGGGAGTACTCTAATGAGTAGACCAATCTATCGGCTCTCACCAAAGGAGTTGGAGGAGTTGCGAACAACACTTACAGAGTTGTTGGAGAAGGATTTCATATGACATAGTACCTCTCCTTGGGGAGCACCGGTACTATTTTGTTCTAAAGAAGGATGGAGGACTTCATTTCTGTATTGATTACCGTGGACTCAATAAGCAAACCGTGAAGAATGCATATCCCTTGCCTCAGATTGATGACCTACTTGATCAACTAAGTGAAGCACGCTACTTTTCCAAGCTGGATCTTTGTAGCGGCTATTGGCAAATTCCTATTGAAGGAGAGGACGTGCAAAAGACTACCTTTCGCACAAGGTATGGACATTTCGAGTGGAGAGTTCTACCTTTCGGACTCACTAATGCTCCAGTAGTCTTCATGGATCAGATGCATCGGGTGTTAGAGGGACTATTGGATCAGTTTGTGGTGGTGTTCTTAGATGATATCCTAATCTATAGCAGGACAAAGGCAGAACACATGAATCATGTGCAAGAAGTCTTAAGATGACTACGACAGTGGAAATTTTACTGCAAGAAGTCAAAGTGTGCTTTTTGGTAGAAGGAGGTTACCTTCTTGGGTCATAAGATCTCATCAGAGGGGATCAAGATGGAAGAAGAGAAGATCAGGCCATTACTGATTGGTCTACCCCAAAGGATGCTATAGAAATATGAGCATTCAATGGGTTGGCCAGTTTTTACCTTCGGTTCATCCACTATTATGCTCACGTGGCTGCACCATTGATTGACCTCTTGGGAAAGAACTTGAGCTTCCAGTGGACCACCAAGCATGAAGAAGCATTCCAGAAGTTAAAGCATATGGTGTCTTCAAGACCCATTCTTCAACCATATGATCCTCAACTACCTTGTGTGGTTGATTTTGATGCTTCTAACTTTGCAATTGGAGTTGTGTTGCAACAAGAATTTCCAGATGGACTACATCCTATTGCCTTTGTGTCTCGCCGACTAAATACAGCTGAAAGAAATTACTCTACTCGAGATCAGGAACAACTTGCATTGGTATATGCCACCAAGGTATGGAGGCATTATCTCTTGGGGAAACAAGTGATCATGCAAACTGATCACAAGCCATTGTTGCAGACCTTACACTTGGAGCACATGAAGAGTCGGCATCATCAATGGGAAGAGCAACTCCAATTGTTTGACATCAAACTTGAGTACAAACCAGGTCGGTTCCATGTCATCGCTGATGCTCTATCACGACGACCTGATTTGAAGACTCTTCCTCTCATCATGGTGGCAATTACAATGATGTCCATTGACCCTAAGGTCCATAATGAGTTTCAATCAGCTCTACAACAAGATCCCTTCTTCCAAATGGTACACGGTTGTCTAACAGCATACAAAAAGGAGTACAATACCTTCTCCTTCAAGGAAGGCCTTTTATTCCATGCACACTAGATCTATGTTCCAGCCAAAGGTGATTCTCGACTTGTGCACCTTCAAGAAGCCCATGATTTACCAATAGCTGGTCACATGGGAGTGGACAAGACCTTGGGCACCCTCCAATGCCAATGGTGGTGGCCCAACATGACACAAGATGTTTGAGACTTTGTCTGATCATGTGAGAGTGCCAACATAACAAGGCCAGCAACCAGAAGCCAAGTGGACTCCTTCAACCACTTGCCATTCCATCTGCTTGCTGGGAGCATGTGAGCTTGGATCTCATCACATCCTTGCCAAAGACAAAACAAGGACACACTGCAATCGTGGTGTTTGTGGATAAGCTTAGTAAGCAAATCCACTTGGCACCAACCTGTGATATCGTGGATGCTCCAACCTTAGCACAAATCTACTTTGACAATGTCTTCAAGCATCATGGGATGCCACGTGTACTCATCTCCGACCGTGATCCTCAATTTACCAGGAAGATTTGGCAAGCACTCTTCCAGATACTCGGCACCAAGCTTGCTTTGTCCACGGCCTATCATCCTCAAACTGATGGACAAACCAAACTTGAAAATCATACATTGGAAGATATGTTGCGGGCCTTTGTCAACATCCACCATACCAATTGGGATGAATGTCTTGCAGCTGCATAATTTGCCTACAACAATTCCAAACATGCAAGCACTGGATTTTCTCCCTTCTTTCTCAATTTTGGCCAAGATCTGCTTGTTCCAGATTCTCTTCTTGCTCCTCCTCCCTCTCAAGTTCCTCATACTTCCACATTCTTGACCACTATATCCCAATCTCTCCAACAAGCCAAGTCTCACCTCCTTGTTGCTCAGAATTGCCAAAAACAATATGCGGACCATCATCGTTGTGATCTCACCTTTGAAGTTGGTGATAAAGTCATGCTATCCTCTAGTAACCTCCCTCTCCCACTTGATACCCAAGTTCGTGAACTTGCCCCTAATTGGATAGGACCCTTTGATATCACCCACATTGTCTCTCTTGTTGCTTATCAACTTGCCTTGCCTTGTCACATGCGTATCCTTCCTGTCTTTCATATTTCCAAGTTGAAACCCTTTGTTCCTAACCCCTCTTCCTTTTCCTCTCGAATCCAACCTCCTCCTCTTCTTGTCCCTATCAATGATCATGAGGAGTACAAAGTTGATCGTATCCTTGCACGTCACCATATTCAACAAGGCCGTCGCCAACATACGGAGTACAAGGTCCTTTGGAAAGGGTATCCCCTTCATGATGCCACATGGGAACCTCTTTCCCACCTCCAAAATGCACATACGGCCATCAAGGAATTTGAAGCTTCACTGGCGACGAGGACGTCACCAACTAGCGGCGGGAGAATATGTAACAATATGGAGTTTAGCGACAAAGTTAGTCGGGCTTACGAAGTAGAGAATAAGACAAAATAGCCTAGAATATTCTAGAAGCATCTAAGAAGCTTCTTGGGAAGCTTCCCAACTAGTTAACTTGTGCCCTAAATAGGTAGCTTTTAAAAGGAAATTTCTAGAAGCTTCTAACTAGCTTAGCTTGCATGCCAAGTAGGCGACTTCTGGAAAGAAGCTTCTTGAGAAGCTTCCTGGTTAACTTGGTTTGCATTCCAAGAAAGCAGCTCAAGGAAACTTCTTGAGAAGCTTCGAGAGTCTTGTATGCTACTTATAAATACCAAAGCCGAAGCTCATGCTAGACATTCAGAGTTTTCACTCATTCAAGTGTACCAATGTGAGTTTCCATTCTCCTATTCCTCTCCTCGGCTTCGGTCTTTTACACACATGGTCAGTCCACATATCATGAATTACATCACATACACATTAGTAGTTAATGTACCCCCAAGATATTAGTAAGGATCTTTTTCCACACTGTTTTTATTTTGATGTGGTATAGAGTTTAGGCTCGTTGATAGGAAGGTTCCATCCACTTGGCTTAACATCAATATAGATTTAAAAAAAAACAATTTTCTTTGAATACGATGAGGTACTGTAGGAAAGGCTTTCTGTATAATTTCAGAAATTTAGTTATTTGTCACTTCCTGATTATGACACGTTAACATAAATTTTGTATCACATTTAAGAAAATTATGAAAATTATAACCAGTAAATAGTATTTACGATGAAAATGTTCTCTTTCGAAAGAAAATATCAGTTTTTAAAAATGGTCCCTTAAGTTTAGATAATTTAATGTTTTTTAAACATAAGAGTAGTGGTAAGAGGCCCTAACTTATTGAAGGCTCCCACAAAGTTGAGCATCACAATATCGACTAAGATTAATCACCAGCCCACTGTTTTGCCCACGTTTTCTCCACTGGTTCTCTTTAAATATCTCATGTTGTGTAGATGTAGGCACACTATCCGCGTAGTTCTCTTGTCCTTGGTCAAGTCTTCCTTCTATTTTTGCCGATGATATTGTCCCATACGTAAGAGGAAATCTGCGCTTGCTCTGGCCCTTTCTATTGGTTCGCAAACTTCAGCTTCACATGAAATCCACATGACTTATCAAATAATGGTGAGTTTAGTATCCATGATAGAAGCGATCAACGGCACTCTAACTTCGCTACTTACGGCGAATCTTTAATAGCAGGGATCCTTCTAGTCTTTCTTAAATTGGTAACTTACTGCACCCCGTATGCCCATCAACCAGCTTCCATCCATGAAATCTAGGATATCCAGAATTCGATAACAATCTAGTAAGGTCTCTCGTACGTTATACGTTTATAAGTATTAAGATTTGTTTATACATCATGATGAAAGTATAATAGTTATCTGAAGTGTTAAGTAAACACCGGTGTATTTTCAAGCATCGAGGAATAGTTCTAGAAATACTGCTCTGATGTTATTTTTCATTGCTGAGTACCAAACTATGGACGAGGTCTTACCTTCATTTACATGAATAATCTGTAAACGTGGTGTCTCAAACAGTATCATAAGAATCCTCTACTTCACCAAGGGTAGTGTACAAGGATGAACCAAATTGAGCAGGGTCAGAAGTTAATGTGATCGACATCAGATATGGCATTGATCCAGGGTCGGGTAGTTCTCTTGGACTATTGATTTTGCATCTGTTCAAATCGCGGAGGACATTGCATGTCTCTGCTTCCAGCGGGTTGTCTTCGTTTCTGGCATTGCACTGCCTTTACTTCAAACACGCGTTTACATGATTCTTATCAACTACGGTAGAATCTTTCGTTGCTAACATAGAATCTTGGGCTGAAGGTCCAGTTCAGGTCTCAACATGGATCGAAAGGTGTACACGTCGCGTGTGGATCCTAATTCAGATGAGATATTTTTGCGCACATTCTTGCGTCCATGCTGTCTGTGTAGGTTTTATATATTCACACAAGTAGACTCTTACAGAGTGGGGGTAGATTGTCCCTCATAGTCGATGGTCCTCGTTTCGTAGGTGCTGCTGGGATCATTAGGACGGTCCGTTTCCTGTTTACAGCCCTCCTGATCGTAAAACTTCGAGCGCCTGACTGTTCGAATGCCGGTCTGTGGTTGCCCAGGGGTACTAGCGTACAGTTCAAAAAATTTAGTAGAATCATGTGTTGTGGTCGTTCCAAGCGAGAACATGATAGTGGATTTCTGCAATTCTTCGAATTAAAGTCGTCGATGCGAATCCAGAATTATGATGTCAACTTGAGAGATGAACTTAACAGTACCCCTACATTGGCATTTCGACTTACCGGTACCGCAATGCTTGCCGTGGGCTTAGTCCGTCCGCGTTCCACTGAAATTCTCGACCAGGTAGATTTTGATTTTATAGTTCATTGTGTTAGTGAGGAATAATTCGATGTAACCTATCGCAGTTTTGGAGAATCGACCAATCCCCCGCGATACTGAAGGACAGAGGAGAGAAACGGGGTAGGAAGTATCCCAGGAGTGAGAGGGGATGCAGGATAATCAAAACCTCGTAATTTCTTTCAACGCATAGTAACCGATGTGGTATTACGAGTAGCCCGGTGGCGCGTTCTTCGGGACCGGGCGACAGAAAGAGGGTTGAATTGAAGAATTTCATTCAGATGAATTCATAGTTTTGAGTTGAGTTGAATTGAACTCGTTTAAACTGAATTCTATGCCGTTGAGGATGTGGACGCAGCCAACGGATAATATTCCAGAAATACTTTTTCATATAATAGTGATTGAAATTGATGATTTTGCACAATGGCATGAAGAAGAAAACCAAGTCGACATTCCTTGATTGTGTTCAGATTAGAGCCTATTTTCGTTTATTGCGTCTTAGGAGTACAAAAGAAAGTTGAACATAAGAGAGTTTGATTAAGTTAGATCATGATTAAGTGACGGCAAAAGATTCGATCGACCAGACTACCATGTTCTCCGGCCAATCCTGTTCTCTGTCAGGAATTTAAGAAATCTCAAATTCGAGAGAATTTGGCCCGAATTTCTTAGGTCATCCAGGGAGCTGATCCGGGGGGTTCGCCTCAAACTTCGGGGCGAGCTTCCCAAATTTCCTAAGCATTCGACTAATTTTTCCGTAGCTCGCCCCGAGTACATTCCCATTCTGAGGATCTCATCCGGGAAGCTAGCTCCGATGTTTGGGGTCAAATTTGGGATGCCGTCGAAGGAACTGATCCATGAGCTCGCCTCGATCCCCTGGATGACCTACTCCAAATTTAATCGCGAATTGCGTTATGAATGTAATCACAATTTTCCATAACTGCGGAATGCAATTTATACACAAGAACAGTCTCACTTTTAACTAACATTCGTTGCCAACCAAGACAATCAGCTGCCACGTTTAAGTACCGTTTACCTTAGCCAAACGAGCTTCAGAACATTCCCCTGGATCATTCCTGCGATAATAAATTACGATTCCGGCAGTGGTGATCCTTAGCGGATTCTCTTTTCTTTTGAGGATGTTTTGTTACTTACGTTAGTAAAGGAACAATTGTACTATAGAAGTCATGAATTGCCAACTTGTCCGAGCTCGCCTCAAACAATCCTCTTGCAACACAAGTATTTAGATGCTAAAGACGTGACCTAAAAATAACATCTTTTGGCAAAGCGTAGGAATAATCCAATTGCGCGGTGAAGGTCGCCAGTCAAACTCCCACTTCAATAACAGTTTGTTGGCCATTGCTGTGAATCATCTTCAGGGAAAGAGGAAAACTTGAGTAGGAGTTTGGTACTTGGAGTAACATGACTGTACATTCTGGATTGTCGAGCTTCAGGAAACAGGTGTTAGGTCTCTCGCCCTAAAATGCCCTTTAAGTTGGTATCTAACAGTAAGGCCAGTGTTCATTTTGCACTGGATGTTTGGGACAATCAGTCCCAAAGATCAAAACAAAGGAAGTCATGCGTTGCATGCTAGTAATCGAATAAAAGTCACCGGACATTGAAACGAAAATGAAGTAACAGTAATTACGGCAAGAATCGACGGGTTCCTTCTCATCGAGGCGAACTTGTTCCGTGATGTTGAGATCATCAATGTTTCCGCGTAAATTAATCGGTCGGGGAGGGGGGGTCACCGACTACGGCCTTAAGGGTTCGGGTCGAGCACTTTTTGCTGGTAGGTGTTCGTGAAGACTTGTTTACTCAGGTGGAGAGTTTGAGTATTCTTATTCAATCGCGTGAAGCGCGAGGAAGGCAATTCATGTTCAGATTGTCAGCTACTGCGAGGCCTTGCTTGTAATGCACAAAAATCAGCCACATTACCAGGTCTTCAGTTTATTTTTCTCCAGATTATGTAAAGCATCCAGCAAAATCAAGACACTCGCCTGTTATTCCTCAATTGCGAAGAGAGCGATTCCAGACACCAAGTTCCTTGCTTTCAGCCGGCAACACATAGAATTAATGAGGAGGATAGAACAATACCAAATTGCTACTGAGTGAAGTCGCGAGATCCAGATTATGTGAGTTGTCTCATCTAGTCTATTGTGGTGTTAAGTAATGACACCAATTGTGTAGGATTTGACTTCCGATTTGCAAAATGTCGAATAAGATTGATAGGGCTCATGACCCGCATGAAAAATAAGGCCAAGGGGAGTTCAGAGCCTGGAATACATCTTACAACGATTACACTCCAGCTCGCAGCCTTATTTTGCGAAGAAGCTGATTTTGATGCATGAAGGCTCTACCTCAATGAGATTTCAACCGAACACGATATACAGTTTTCTTTTATATGTTGCTGGGACTCGTGTCCACAAATCCTGAAGTTAAAGTAGATTCCTTGCTCTGCATCAGTACAATTAGTACGAGGAGTGACAGCACCTACAGTAGCTTTGAGGTCTTCATGAAGGTATATAAGATATTCCGGCAGCAATGACGAGCGCTATGTATGTTCCTTCTGTATAAAAAGTGCTTTGACGCATAAAGTGCTACAGAGTAATAATATCTAATACGTACCAAATCTACTTTTGTTCAAACCACTTTCATAAAGCGATTACCTCTTACTGCTATGCTTCAGCAAAGATTGAGAGTACGTACAGAGGTCAACAAATCGTACAGGATACTATTTACCTTTGATAGAAAAGTGGCAACAGCTTCTCATCCAACAAACACGGAAATTGATGGAGTACAGTCCAACAGGATTTATTCAACCACAACAAATCCAGGCACATTACGGTCACTTAAACGTCGTCACTAGAGTTTTCTTCGGGTAGCTTAAGTACATCCAGTAGCTGTCAATGTTTCTTCATAGACAACACAATCATTTGTTACCTAGAGGGTGACATGTATATAGGTCAACCTTCACTGTTTCAATCTGTAGTATACAAATGAACAGAATCAGTTTACCCCATCAATTTCAGACACTGGTCAAGTAGCATCGAAACCCTAGAAACATCTTCCATGACATCCATTGCTCGACCTGTAAAGCAGTCTCCTTTTTGATACAATCGAGGTTATCAGGAAGAACTGTGACCATGCCAATGCATCAAGGAATCTAAACAGAAGGTTCCCCTCTCCTTCAAGTTTTCAGCAGACATACAGCCGACAGACATGGCAACACAGATCAATGGGAGGGATGTAAGGTTAGTTGCACGCAACAACGATGTCTTACTGTAGGTATGAGATTCTATGGAGTGGTGAGCTCAAACAGCTCCAGATTGTACGCTTTCACACAGCAAAGGACGGACTCAGATTTGAATTTTCAAGCTCTTGCCAGAACATATCTGTCTGTATGAAGTCTATACGTTCATGATCAAAAATACCACAACGATCGAGTCACAAAGGCAATTAGGTCCAATTAGTTTTAGACACATTTTCCTTTGACCTTGACGAAGATCACAAAGTATGAAGATAGTCTTGCCAATAGAGACACTAATTATATATTTATTTTTGGATTGATAGAAATTTACATCTAATGTCAGAGATGTGCTGGACAGGGGATAGTCGGTGGTATACTAGACATTTGCTGGATAACAAACAGGCAGTATCTTGACAATAACTGAAGACGCATATCATGATGATCTACAGTGCACATTCTGAAATTTATAGAAATGCAGTACCTAAAATTTTATTGTCTGTACATTGTGATCCCTCTTGTCAGACTCTAACTGGCCCATAGTACTCAGTCTTTCCTATTTTCCGACACTATCAACTATATAAGCTGATGCAAAAATTGTATGTACATGGACAGCCACCCTAATCACTCACACTCTTTTCTCTAATTGCCGACTGAGCTATAATCATCAATTTGTGAAGAAAGTGGAATGGAATGGCCGAGATACCCGTGGTGGCAGGCGTACAGAAGACGATGGAGGTAGTCAGGTATGTGAATAATCAAACCTGTTTAGGAGAAATTTTATCTCAATATGTTCTGCTTCATCAACTGGACTTCATTGAGGGAGAAACGAATATCGAGGGTCCTCTGATATGTATAAAGGCCGGCATCTTGCATTGGCAAGACCCATGCTTCCTCCCCAGAATCGTTGTGATGACTATGCCACCATCTTGGAGGAGTAACAAACATAGCTCCGGCCTCCCAGTCAACCCTGTTCAGAAACATATGTGTGTAAGCACGTCTCCTTCCTCTTGTCTTAAACCTAAGGTGCTAGGTTTTATTGATCTTGCATTTTCAGGGTGCTTTGAACCTAAGCATCAAAGGTGAAATGATACGGATGACATGAAACCTATGATATTAAGCGGGTGACACCTTGAGGAGGTACTATCTATAATCCTTAGATGACGATCTGTGTTTTCAGACGATCTTAAATTATTTCAGGTGTATTTTCAGATTTCAAGTTTACACAGAAGTGAGTTTAATTGATCTCACTTCGATTTGACAGCTTTGACAGAACGGTTATCTCACATGGGCTCAGTTTACGATGGTTTCACTTTCTTACTCGCCTGGCCTAGGGCATAGACTAGTACAAGTATTCTCTCTCAAGATGATGACCAACTTCCCTTGACCCTTCCAGCTAAGTTTGACCACCTTCTATGGAGATAAACTTCGACCAAGAGCAAACACATGCAAATGTGCAGCGTACTAACAACCAACTACGGAGTCCCGGAGAGACAGCAGAAGAAAATATCAACTTACCGGATTGGATCAATTATCTTTCCATTGATGTCAAGGCTTTCACCCATGAGAGTGTAAGTCCCGGGTACTGCATGTATTGCCAGGTCTAAAGCCGTTGAAGAGTGCCTATGGGGCTTCTGCATTTGTCCTGAAAAGTAGGATAACTTAACTTAATGCGTGAAAGGAGCACGAATCAACGCTGCTCACTGAGATCCAAAGGAATGATGTAATTGCTATGCTCAACCATATTAGTTTTCAGTAAATTTCGGTTTCACAACCACGAGAACTGAGATCCGAAGATATGCAATATCTCGATTGATAATAAATATCCTGAAAGCTACTCATATACAGCGGAGCGAGCTGCAACACCTGAACTCATGATCCACTTACATTGTTACATTTCCACGCCAATTAAGATCTACTATTGCCATGAGGTACAAATACAGAAAAGGCCATACCTGCTGGTAAAACGTTTAGTAAAGACCAAAGTGTATGGGAGAGTGTCTTCGTTTGCGGGGTAGCTGTGTTGCCAAGGAGGATACCCATTCGATTTCGCTCTTCTGCTCCTTCTTCAAGCCTCACCTTCTCCATATTGGCCATGAGGTACTCCCAACTGATATCGTAAAATTACATGTTAGAAAGCTTGAAGGATTCATCAAAAGTACCAATCGAACTATGTTGTCTTATTATTTAGAGTTCAGCTTTCCGGATATTCTCATGATAGCACCTGAGTTTGCGCAGATCCAGAGTCAGCAAACTACTGCGCTTGTAGCATCTAGAACATGGTCAGAGTGCATTCGGCATCTTTGTCAACTCACGGTGAAAGTTCAAATTAGACCACTGAGCAACTTTGGTGCGGATACCAACCGTTAGTACACTTGACCCCTCAAATGTGGTGCAATTTCTCAAAGATTTACATTTTCAGGCCTATGAATACCAATATACCCATGGACTGATCAAACAGTTCGAAAGGGGCATTCTGCTCGTAGGTTAAGGTACTTGACAGAGGACTTTTTTAACAACTGTTTTAGAACCTTCTCAGAACAAGTTTTCAGAAACCCCAGTAAAATGAGGGTATACCTGAAAAATGTCGGCTCGAACTGCTTGGTTTTGGGCACGACACCGAGGTAAGACAAAAGCGGGGAGTCATGAACCCAGTAAAGGCCAGCACCGCCAGTGTCATCGTCGAAACAGGTATGAGTGCACACCGTATCAACTTGACTGCCTGGAATGACAAAAAGATCCCCCGTCTTCCATTTTATATCACCGAAGTCAGTATGTGTTTTTCCCTCTCCGTGGACGACGTAAAATGCCTGCACAGCAAGACAAAGGCTGATCAGATCCATTGCAAAAACTTGTCCCTGTCATCTGCTCAAATCCTACGAGTCCTCGGCTAGACGAGAATTTAAATGGAACATGTGAAGCCCTGTCTGTGGGACAACGTATTAAAGGTTGTATATACTGAAGAACTTTTGATAAGTTTATCATGTGAGGCTCCCACCTGTACAGAACAATCACAGAGGTGTATTGGATGATATACGATTGTGCGGAGCAAGCTCAAACTTCAAGCAGCAGTCATTCCTTAAAACAGCACGTAAACGAGACTGAACGGACCTGAGAGGTTGCAGAAGCTGTGGTAGTCAAAGACTCGCCCACACATACTCGCACGAACGAAGCGAGGAGGTTGGGAGATGATGCTGCATATCCAACTATTCCCATCTCCTCACTCAAGTCCAGTGTGCTGACCCTCGATGGTCCCGACCGGTGATCGCAAGCGTGCAGTCCACGAATTGGTATGGATTTCAGGACAGGATTTGCTGCACTGGTGTACTCGTAGACTCGGGCATGACTTTCCCATGACGATTCACTCGTAGAGTCTCCTTCGACACTTCCTGATTCAAACTCAAGGCCGGGTCCTGTCTGCTGAATGTCAACTGCTTGTGCAGAAGTCTTATGGATATTTCGTTTTCGAATTGTACAATCAATGCGTAAGTTAGTCGGCCGAACAGCTGCTGGTGCTGCTTGGAGGCCTTTGAGACTTAATCTCGAGCTGCTGCTGATTGAGCTGGAAAACGAACTTGCTTTCTCCGTCATACCCCAACAAGACACCAGGGTGCCGCGAGACGCCACCGCAGACTCCATCACCACAAAATTCTGCCGACCAGTTCCGAGGACTTCAAACTTGCCCCTAAGCGCAAAGCCACTTAGTTGTTGTCCAGAAAAATCGAGAAACGTATTGATGGTTTCACAACATATATCTCCTGGCGAGTTGTTGATATGTTTTGGTCGGCTAATCAGGTGGGCACAACCCTTTTGATCTAGATCGAACTATCTGGCGGGCTTTTCAACCCCTGAAAACGAGGTTCGTGGACGCGACTCAGCTGATTCACGTCTTACAGACAGACAGGCTCAGATTTTGTGCTGTTGAAGTTGATTAAAGTTATCAGGAACTGCAGTCAGTACCGAAAAAGGATGGAGGAGGTTGTGTTCAGGATCTGACAAGGAAGTCTGCCTTTGCAAGCACGAAGAATGTTTATAAGCAAAAATTATAGCACCTCTGGCTGCGTGGATGGACCTTTCTCAGCCACACAATTTTGTTAGTACCTTTGCAGGAGAGCCGTCGGGCAGATAGCCAGCAAGCTCGACAGTCTGGTGGCAATCTGACAGGTATGGATTCTGGAGGTTCGACCCCACCAAGTCCTCTTTGGCAACTTACCCAGCCTTTTTTTGCCCACTTGGCTTGCACTTTCTTGTGTTTCCTGAGACCTGTGAATTCGTAGTTGTTTAAACAAAGACAAATAATGCCAGAGAAAGGCTATTCTGACGAGAGAGTCAGGACCAGCAAGCCACAGGAAGCCATGGCTAGTGCATTCTCCCTCATAATTGTACGGTTCTGCATGACTAGTGAAGCGGAGATGGGAAGATCTTGGAGGATCCTAAGGTCAAGCACCCTGAGAAGTGCGGTCGCTGCGATAGGACTTTCACATGACACGTCAGTGGGTGTGCAGAAAACTCCTGTGCAGCTTCCGAAGATGGGGCAATCGAATCAGCCATGCGTAGGGCCTAAGCTTTGGTTCTAAATTTGGAGATGGTTGTGCATGAATCTGGACTCTGGATTTGAGCACCTTGTATTCAAATGCGATGCTGACTGTAACTTTTACAAGTATTGGCCGCAGACACACCCCTGAAGTCTCATGCTGGTAGGCGGCGGTCCCATACTCGTAGGGGACCACGGCTAATAGGAGCTGCTCGCACTCGTACGAATTTCGGGGGATTAGGATTTTGAACCATGTCTTAACCCGCAAATCTGTAGAATTGGTTTCTCCGTGCAACGCATTGCGCTTTTTAGTGTTGCGATTTTTCGTTCCTGGAACTCGGGGATGCCATTTCCTTTTGGGTAATCTTGATCACCTGGTGTGTGTATCTGCTTAAGTTTGATCCAACCAAGTGAGACAAGCCGCTAAAAGCTCACGGGACTCTGCAGAACTTTACCTCTAATGTCTTATCCTTGTACGGCTTGATGGGGCCTTCCCATCCTTCTTGTTATCCTACCCGGTCGCCTTTCCTCCTCTGCAGAACTTGAGAAGAAAGTTCTGCAACTTAGATTATACATCTAAGATCAATCTACACAACATCCACACAATCTGTGACCGGTGCAGGTGGTACATAAGCGAAAGCAGTTGAAAATTGCCATCTAAACTCACGCTACCGGAACTAAGAAATGTCCAGAGTTTCCTGAGCTCTTGATTCTTCTTAATGTTAAAGACGCAAGAGAACAGTACTCTATAGAACTTAAGAAGACTTGAGTCTCTTGAATTTGGTAACCTGCATGACATTGAACTGAAGAGAGCGGACTGATGAGCTGGAGTGTGCAGCTGCAGTTTATTGGCCTGAACTTCTTAGCTGGAGCATCCGACTGACGAACTTTCTCACCTTTTAAATTACTCCCAGGCTGTAACCTCATAAGTTAGTTGTTATCAACTCAACCTTCCGTGCTATGTGTGAAACATCGCATTCTCCATTCTGATACTTGTTATTTCTTTTAACCAGGCATATGTCACGGTCTAGGCTTCCGTTGTGTAAGCACTACTTTATCTCTGAGCTCATCAAATCCATTGCACTTTTCATTTTATGCACGCGGTTTTCTTCTCACCTAAAAGTTCCATGCATTGTAGGACGTTACCTATTCGTTTCCTTGCAACCTGCATTGTCCATGAAAGCCGAACGATGTTATATGATTCCGAAGCCGCTCTATAGTCTTTCTAGCTTTTGGTGCATGTTGATTTGAGATACGCACTTTTACCTATAGAGGAGCCTCATCGAAGACAATCCACCAACAGAGTCTTTTGATTGGTGAATATATCCCTCAAGCAGATTGCCCAACATTTTCTATCTAGTATTATGCAGCTGATCGTACTTGTTCACAAGTTGTCAACAGGTCAAGCTACGCGCGCTTGCCTTTCCAACAAGAAAGCCTGATCTTCTTCAAATCCCCTTTTGTTGTCCCAAGACAGTAATTTCCTGCCAAAATTTTGGATTCTTTCCTTGACTTTCTGGCAAGCTCAGAGCTAATTTGCTTAGCTTCTTAGTGGCCCTTGCCCTTCATAAATGGAGGAATTCGAGAGGCGTCTAAATCTGAGAATGGAGTTGGCGACTCTTCAATATAAAACATTCATATCCATTTGGTACTAAACAGTTAAACTTCGTCCAGATGCACGAAGATTTGAGTACCTGTCAGGGTACCCATTTCCGATTTCAACGCTAAATGACAACTGGGAAGTCAAGGCGTGCAGAGGTTCAGAATATGATACACCGTGTTACTTGCTACGGTTTCATTATGTTCAAGCTATTTCCTCCTCTGATGTTCTAGACATGCAGCGGGTCTACTACAGAAGATTCTCAGCTACTTGCTGACAAGTTCGACTTGTTTGAGCAAGTGAATTCCACCTGACATTAATTGGTGGGAGTAGTCTTAGTAATCTTCCTTTTGACGCACACTCGGCCTCTCAGTTCGGCCTTATTTATCACATTGTAAATAGAATCAGCAGCAGTAAAGGGTCCATCGACCGGCAACAACAGTCCTACCAAAATCAGATATACTTGTTGTTTACACTGCGATCCATCCACGACTTACAACACTAAATTTTCTATTCTTCTAGCTGTATTCTTTCTAGTCTAAGGTGTGCCCGCATCTGCTGCAAACATATTCGTCAATCTTACAGCAGGTCAGTATGATTTAAATCGTCCATCCACATCAAGTTGGCAAGTGGCTGCCACTTTGTGACAGAGTCAGAGAGCTATCAGTTCTGATGGGAAACCGTAGACACAATTCTCAGGGCAGTGGAGACTATTCTACTGCATAGGTGAATTACACCCAACGATATAGGCATTCAAGCGTTGACTGTCTTAATTTATCAGGTCAGTGGAGCCTGCTCTATTCCAAGGATGAATACTATCCTACCATATAAACTGAGCAAGGAAACTTATGATCTTTCAGAACAAAGGAATCTTCTCTACACTGAGGATGGCTACATCCTAGCATATAAAACTCACCAACCAAACCGTGATGTATCTGGACAGAGGAACCTTCTGTACTCCCTAACTTACAGAACTGCTACTTACTACTTGCACAAATCAGATACGAGGGAGTACACGCTAGCAATGTAAATTTAAGATCGAGATAGGGCACACCCGTAAGTACAGCCCAAAGGTATTTGTACTCATTGCTAGCAAGGAGTAATCCACACTGACAGTAGCACTATTGTCCTGAGAGTTTCGGCAAAACTATTTGAGATTTATGATATAATTACATTGCTCATAAAATTGTACATTGCACAATGACAGTATAGCAAGTTCAGTCTGTACAGTACAACACAACTGTCTCTATTCATTACCGAAGCGGAGTTCTCTGACAAGCCTGTGCGATGCAAGAAATATTTGAAGGAAACGCGGAATATCCTGCTAAAATGGAAATGCCGGTGAGATAACTAATACTGATCAAGCGCATCATTTATATCTTTTGGTAGTATATCTCTGGAGGTGATTGCCTGAACACCTGATGCTGCTCTTTCCAATAGCAAGTTCAATCAGAGCTAGAATAAAGCTGCGTGAAGGCTTTTCCGGAAAGGTATAACGAGTTACAACGATGAAGACTGAAATAAAGTCACAATTCTTGTTCAGAGCCCAGACTTGGTATTCTTGTCCTTCAGAACAAGGTCATCCCATTCACGATTGCGTGGAAGAAAAGTATCAGATATGTAGGTACAAACAGGCATCACCAAAAGTCTTTTGGCTTTGCAATGTTGAAAGGCAGCCACACACAATTTTCCTGCAACACCTTGTCCACGGAAAAGACTGGGAACATAAGTATGCTGCATGAGCATAACCTGCTTACTTTCTTCGTACTCTTGTAGTTTGATTGAGCTGCACTGACTGAGCGGCTTGATTACGTATTGCAAATACGCTTTCCCATCTGGTGTTTTAAAGCGATGGCGCTCCTCATCCCAGACTATTTGGCTGGATTCGTTCTCAGCAGCAGCATCAGGTAACTGCCCTGTCTTCTTGCCAGGAATTCCAGCAGGCGAGCTTGAATTACTAGACATAGTCCGTGTTTTCCCTTTGTCGATAGAAAACCCAGTGGTGGAACGACGGAATAGCTGTAACTGGACCACACACACTGAAAAGAATAAGATATAAAAGTGAGGTCTGGACAAACTGCGACAACCATGATTAGTAGGCTCGGTTGTCCAGATTCACAACTTGGGTTTCACTCACCAAGAGAAACATTTCCTGTTTTTTAAGTTTTTCGAATATCGAGGTCAGTATTCGAGGAATGCGACACAGCTTTCGTATTTCCGAGCATTCCTACCGGAGTGAAATTTTAGATAACTCGCCAACAGATTACATAGTACCAATATTTCACGATTCCATCTAACTTTCAGACCAAGTTCCTTCACTTCCTGAAAGTAAACTCTGCTATCCCCGAGAAAATCAAGAACTGCGATTTTATGCATCAATCATGGAAATTGCAGCACATATATGGTGGAGTTCCAATCAGTATCTTGCAGCTTTAAAACTCCGAAAGCTAGGCCAAACTACAGTAGTCACCAGAGGGGTCATAATTCACAGGAATCTCGCAGCTTTAAAATCGGCAGCAATAGTCAGAACCAAAGGTATACACCTTACGCAGAGATCTTAGATGATAATCTCTTTTCTTCCACGGGGACAAGAAAAGAGATTATCTCTTTCTCGTCCTCGTGGAAGAAGGATGGGATAATAAGGCAATTATATAGAAGGTCGGGAGATAAGCATGACAATTGTTGCTGATGGTTCTAGGACTTCCACTAACACAAACAATAGAAGCAGAACCTAGGAAAACAGTGAGGTCAGCCGGAAAAATCGACAATTAACAGTCATGGTCTTAGGGATTCTTATAGCTACCAACCAAACAATTGACTGTGGCTCATCAATCTAGGGCTCCTCGACATACATGCCACAAATAATGAGTCACAGTTAATCAGACACTGAAGAAATTCAATTACCTCCCAACGCAAGCTCATATCGTCCAGCGCCCTATACTGATGGATCTATTATCTTCTAATTGGCCGACCTAGCAAACGCGTTGTAGGCTCCAGTCTGAAATTCATCGAGATAGAATTTATCGAGCCCAAATCCAAACGCAACTCCAATTCTTATTTCACGATTCCACGATGGACCGATCGGTCATATGCGAATAGAGTAGAACGGCGTACATCTTCGGATTACAATCACCTCAGATTAAAGTGCACAAATAACAGAGGCAATTCGATCAAGATTTTTCAACCAAGATTTGAACTGACCTCAAAGAGAACTTGAACACGGATTCTTCAATGTCCCAGTTGCTTTGTCTCTGTCTGTTCCGGGGTCACACAAAGTTGTCGTGAAATCCAACCCACCGCTCGGTACTGATCATTAACCACTGATTAGTCGGAAGAACACTTCAAAATTCCATTATGTTACATTCATCGATTGAGGAATGAACTGCCCTAAACAGTATAAATTCTTCATGGCCAAATGGATGGGAGATTTGGCTGCTCTTTTTGTTGCAGCGTATAAAGTTTTCATGTCCAAATGGATGGGGAATGCGGCCGCTCCTTTTGTTGCAGTTTCTGTCAGGGCAGGTTTACTATGAATTGTTGCGTTGATGGATACCTGTCTGTCTATGAATGAAGACTCGATATTAGGTTCAAACTTCAAGGACCGTCTCTTCTCTTTCTCCATCGATTGTGTCTTCGTTAAGAGGGGGACATGCGATGGTGCGTAGAGAGGTATAGGGTCCGAGGGGGAATTGAGCAGCCCTTCAAGAGGAATATATTAGGAGGAATATGTTAAGGTTATCTAGTTTAGGAGACAGGCTTAGGAGGAATATGTTAAGGTTATCTAGTTTAGGAGGCAGGCGTTGCCATAGGATACCATCGATGTACACTTGATTACGTGGACTCGATTATGATGGTGCAGTACATTGGATCAGGTAGTAAAGTTTAGTAGAGTAGCATGAGCACTATACTTTTTATTTATAACGAATCCTACTAATGAAACTATCTCTTTTTTATGCTCACTCTACTCTATAGCATTAGAGGAACTACAACAAGAGGTTTTAGATTATCAACCTGAGTAGCCTTTATGTTATGATAGTACGAGAATTGTGTATACCCCTTATCTTTCTTTAGGAGGCTTGTCAAGGATGGTTTATGAACACCTTAGCAATTACTTTCAGACAGATAATCCTTCTAGTGGTTTTACTAAGTTGTTTCAATTTGTTGTAGCAATAGTGAGAAGAGACATTCCTATGTTTGTTAGTCGGGTGTTCAGGGCTAATAGACTTCTCACGACGGAGAAAGACACGAGGGGCATTAGACCAATGTTATTGGAGAGATCATTTTGCGTTTGGTTAGTCATACCATTGTCTTTCAATATCATTCTCACTTTCGGTAGCACCTCAATCCACATCAGTTTGGACTAGCTACCCCTAGAGGATGTGAGGTTATATCTCTAGGCATTAGGGCACTCCTAGATATCCATATGGAGTGGATCATCCTACAAGTGGATGTTGAGAACATTTTGTCTTAGGGGCATCCATCTTTAGAGAGCTTAGGGAGGCTGGTGGATCATTGGTGAGTCTTTTTCCTTTTGTGAGGTCTTTTTATGGCTCTCTTGCTTCCCTTTACTACAAGCATGGTTCTTCACCAAAGGGAGTCACCGTCTTGGAGTCAATTGTTGGTACACATTAGGGAGATCCTTTAGGAGGACCCTTATTTGCCATGGCTCACTTTAGAGCGCACATATCTACTACTTTGGCCATGCAAGGTTGTATATTTCACTCCTTGGCAGATGATACACACATCATGGGCCATGTAGATCAGATTAGGCAGGCCTTTGACCACTTGACTACCAAGCTACATCTAGTAGGCTTTAGAGTCAAGGTGTCAAAGTGCAGGGTATCGTCCCCTTTAGGTATCTCTCCCCACCTTGAGCTTCTAGAGGGGTGTATCACATCTACATACAGACTACGTGTTCTTGGAGTGCTAGTAGGATCCGAGGATTTTGTCACATGCTTCTTAGACATTGCCCTTGCAGAGGATGTTTTCCATGTGGATGACCTTCCATTATTAGGAGATATGCATGTGGCATTTGGTATATTCTCCTCTAGTATTGCTCGTTGACCATCCTATCTCATCCGTACAGTTTCCCCCTTATCGTCCTTCCTATCACATATGAGAACCTTTGATAGGAGGATTATGGGAGTCTTTGGTGATATTATTGGACCAAGGACATTTGAGTGTGTGACAATGGATTTGGCACATAGATAGACGGCTCTGCCAATCTTGTGTGGAGGAGTTGGCTTGCTATCTATGGAGGAGACGGCACCTTTAGCGTTTTTAGGTAGTTGTGCTCTCTCAGCACTCCTACTTTCCTTTCATTTTATGGTTGTTGATAGGCCGGTTTTGGATACTTATGTGACAAAGGTGGAGGGAGGATCCTTTTCTCTCTAGATGTTATTGCAGCAATTGAGAGATAATCTATCTCCATGGGCACGAGAGTACTTCCATCTTGTCCATCATTATTGTCAGATTGGACTAGAGGTTTATAGTCTTTCTTGATGGAGCGCCAATGTGAGCATACACTACATTTTCTCTTAGTTGACTCATCCATTCCTCAGGCTACTAGAGCACATCTTTGCTCTTGCTCCGGCAAGAGTGCAAGCTCTTGGATCCTAGCTCGACCATGCATTAGGGCATTCTGACTTACACCCGCTACTTTCTCTACAACGATGAGGTTTCACTTAGGTTTGGTCCACCCATCTGCATCTTCATTACTCACTTGTGAGTGTGGTTCTACATTAGATGCAACAATGGTCCATACGACATGATGTCCTTTTGGGGGACAGAGGATAACTACCCATGATGCTATTAGGGACATAGTGTTTGCTATGGCATGAGAGAGTGGATACTTGGCTTGGAGGGAGTATTATAGACAACATGTGTTGGTGCAGACTTATACTTGGTCCAAGATGATCAAGTGATAGTAACGGAAGTCATGGTTACAGATCCTATGCGGGATATAGTTTTGGAGGGAGTGATTACCCATCTTCCTGGATGTGCAACGAGTGCAGCAACATGTCGTAAGGTCTCCAAGTATAGAGGCATGCAGCAAGGTCACCTCTTGTTCCTCTAGCCTTGGAGCTATATGGAGCGATGGACACAGTGTTTGACACATTTGACAAGGAAGTACAAGAGAGCTTATCATGTTAGGCGCCAAGGGTACCACTCTCACTCTAATACTTTGTAGTATATTTTAGACAATGTGTGTCCATTGCTCTACAAGGGGAATGGCTGGTGCAATCCATAGGAGAGCAATCACACTATGTGATGCTTCTTCGGATACTCTAGTTGTTTGTAGACTGTACGACTTGCATAGCTTGGATATCTTAGATGCAGTAGTGCAGATTTCTCATATAGACTCTATTGGGGCTTAGCCCCATTTTACCTTTTTCATCTTTCCCTTGGACTGCTTGATGGGGTCTTCTCATCCTTTGTTTTTTCTACACAGTCGCCCTTCCATCATCTCTTGTAGATGTTATGCACATTATATAGATGTTATAAATATATAATATGATTAACATTTATATTGTATTTTTATTATATAATAAGTGTATATTTTACATATGTATCAGATGTAGTAATGTATTTGAATCTTATCAGATTATTGTATAATTCTTAAATGTTAAACATTTACATAGGTTCAGTCTTAGATTATTTCGTTGATAGAATATCCACTTGTTAGTCTTAATTCTGTGTTCAACATTTCAAATGTGTGATTATTTTTATTTTATTTCATAAAATCTATAACTATATGTTTGATTTGTACTTTGCAGTGACTTCTAAAATTTTTTTAATTGACAGGCTTTTAAAATAAGAATTATATCATAACTTCTCAACCACGTGAGATGAGTGCTCTAAGTAATTTTCCTATGACAAAGGAATAATGAAGTAAATAGAAGAAAAGCATTTAATTACATCTTAAGTCTTAAATTTTACATAAAAAAATTTCAAAAGTTTCAGTAAACTTGAGATATAAGTATATTGAAATAATTGGTTAAAATTTTAATTACGTCGAAATGCATACTCAGGTTGAAATAGATGCTGTAAATAAGCATTCTTATGTTGTTGTGATGATTAAACTTAAAAAATTTGAAAAGATAACCGCGCACTGTGATTGATTTGTTTAGTATCTTCTTTAATATAGTATTTGAAGTTGCAAGTGATGACTTGCTCATCCAATAATTACCCTGATAATATTTTATTTTTTAGTATTATAAAGCTTTAGCATGAAAGGATTCATATTTCCCTCCCAGGCTTACCGTACTCTATAAAATCTAAAACAATTAAACCTAGAGATACGATTTCTACACCTGACATTACGGTTCTAAGGTAGCTGCTTAGAACCATAATCTTGGGTGTACGGATACTATTGTTCGGACCTCCCTTTTATCATTTTACAAGGTGAGGCCTTGTCTCTAAAATTTTAATAGTTATATTACTGAAACCTCACCTTAATTTAAGAATTTGGATTAACTTGAAATTTTGTGGTTTATTATGAATTATACATATCAGAAATTTTCTAAACTAAGACAAACCTTTTAAATCAGTTTTTAAGAATTTAAAAATAAATTTACAAATTACAACACATCAATACCCCAGTATAGCAACCTAAGAAAATGGATTGATCTTGAAACTGACATGATTCTAAATTAATCAGATTTATGTTTGGTTAGAATTTATATTTTTAAAGTGTTATCTCATATTTTAATGGGATTTTTATTCTCCTTTTGTATACTCTTCTATTTTTATACTATAGCTATGGTTATACTGATATTTTACTGATAAAAAAGAACTAAAAAAATTTAAAAATCGCTATTTGTAGTTACCCATTTACACTTGAAATGTCTATATGAGAAGTTCACCAACTTCACCAACTATTTTATGCATCTGGTCCACTGTGCAAGGTAGGTGCACCTCACAAGAGCCTTACTTCTTTGGTTTACTAAAAAGCACTTTGCTCCTAGGTTGTTGTTTGTTATTCATATATATAGTCATCATTGGTTTTGTTTAGCTAATGTGCTTGAAGTGAGAGTTTGAGTTGAGTGCTTAGAATTCCGCTGACTGCATACAGAAATTGACCCCGGGAGAGAGTTCTTCCGGAGATCTTGTATTGTGAATTCTTAATTAACTGTTTCACCCATGGGGATGTTAGTACATGATTCACAGCCATGGGCTGCGCCTTGTGAAAAGACATATCTGTTCACCATCGTAAGCGTCTAAGTTTGTCAGGTTGGTTTATAACCTGTTTCCTACACTCTTCTTTAAACTTATGACACTTGACAGAACTTCTCCTCCTAAGATACCAAAGCATCAGTAGATAATTGGCTAGCTTCGGGCATGAGAGGGTCTTTGTGAGAATATTGGCAGACATAGTATTTGTAGGACAATAATTGAACGTGAGTACACCACTAGCAGCAAGCTGCATGATAAAATGGTAGCGGACGGCTATATGTTTAGGTCCCGTGTGATATTTAGTAGTGTCTATGGGTGTTAAGGCACTTTGGTTATCACCATATATATATATATATATATATATATATATATATATATATATATATATATATATATATATATATATATATATATATATATATATATATATATATCTCTTTGTCAAGATAAATTTTATGCTTTCTAACCACTTACGTAGCTATTGCCATGGCTACATACTCGGCTTCGGTACTAGAAAGAGTTGTAGTCTTTTGCCAAATGCTTCCCCAACTGATCCCCTAAATTCACCATGTTACCTTTTTTTCTCTCCCTTGTACGGCTTGTCTCTCCCAATTTTGATAATTTCTGAGGGCTTTCTAGCATGTAGCATTCGAGTGAATAGTAGATTCTCTTTGTTTTTCAATTTTGGTTTCATTGGCACCTAAATTGAAGACTATGGAGAATGGAGTAGAAAGTTATGAAGATTTTTAGCTTTTTTAGGGTTGAGAGTGATCATTATACATTGAGAATGATGGGTTGGGAATTTTCATTTGCAATCTCTTGGTTTTCATGATTAAGTTCCATGGGAATTTAATTTGAAAATTTTGGAGATGGAAATTGAAAGTTATGAGAGCTTATAGATTTTAGGGTTTGGAGGGATTGTTTTCTTATGTGAGTTGGGATGTGAGGGGTTGTGGTTTTGCAGATATGGGGAGATATGGAGAGGAGTATCATGTGTTACTATCACTATTCTTGTGCTAGCCATGGCTACACCTTCCCATGTGGGGTCGCCTAGAGCAGGTCGGGATACACCATGCCCGGTGTGTCATCGATGCTTTACCTCGCAAGGGGTAAAGACCCATGTGGGAAGGATGCACAAGGACTATGATTGGACCACTTGGGATGCCCATGTGAGACAAGCGACCACATCGACAGCAGTGACACTCTGGATTACGCACGCTTCTTCTATACCTTCATTGATTGTTCTAGGGATACCGATCGAGTCGTGGGAGTGGTTAGCTTCTCAAGCGGGTTGCATTTTGGGGTTATTTGAGACTAGTTTTCCATGTCCACGTCTATTCCATAAGCTACCCCGCACACTGCATGATGAGGCTAGATAGGCTTTTCGCCTACCACTGGATTGTTTGGCACGTGAACCCTTGGACGAGTTAGTGTGGTTCCTATTCCTCCTACTCCCTTGATGGTATCTTCATTATGCTAGAGGAGGACGTGCGGGGCATAGAGAGGTGGCGGCAAGATTTCGTCAATTCCAAGCGGGGGATTGGGCAGCCCTTCAAGAGGAGTCTGTTAGGGCTACATGATTTAGGAGACAGGCATCGCCTCAGGATACCATAGATTCCACTCGATTATGACGATGTAGGACATTGGGTAAGGCGGGAGAGTTTAGTAGAGCAGCACGAGCGCTACACCCTTTGTCTATAGCAAGTCCTACTGATGAGACCATCTCTTCCCTACACTCATTGCATCCTAAGCAGTAGAGGGACTACCACTAGAGGACTTAGATTATCAGCCTGAGCAGCCTTTATGTCTTGATAGGTCGCTATTTGCACAAGCATTGTGCACTACCCCTCGCCTTTCTTGAGGAGCCTTGTTAGGGATGGTTTATGAGCACCTTAGAGATTGCTTCCAGGTAGATGATCCTTCTAGTGGTTTTACCAAGTTGTTTCAAGTGGCTGTAGTAGTAGCGAGAGGAGACATTCCTATGTCTGTTAGTTGGGTCTTAGGTGCTAGTCGACTTCTCGTGATCGAGAAGGACATGAGAGGCATTAGACCGATTGCTATTGGAGAGATCTTTTTGCGTTTGGTCAGTCGTACCATTGTCCTTCAGCATCGTTCTCACTTTCGACAACACCTTAGTCCACATCAGTTTGGAGTAGCTACACCTGGAGGATATGAGGCTATCTTTCTAGGCATTAGAGCACTCTTAGATATCCATCCGGAGTGGGTCGTCCTACAGGTGGATGTTGAGAATGCTTTTAATAGCATCTCACGTGCATCCATCTTTAGAGAGCTTAGGGAGGCTGGTGGATCCTTGGCAAGTCTCATTCCTTTTGTGCGGTCTTTTTATGGCTCTCTTGCTTCCCTTTACTACCAGCATGGTGGTTCACAAGAGGGAGTCACCATCTTGGAGTCAGCTATTGGTACACATCAAGGAGATCCTTTGGGAGGGCCCTTATTTGCCATGGCTCACTTTAGAGCTATCCTATCTACTACTTTGGCCATGCCAAGTTGTGTATTTCCCTCCTTGGCAGATGATACATACATTGTAGGCCCTGTAGATCAGATTAGGTAGGCCTTTGACTACTTGACTACCGAGCTACATCTAGTAGGCTTGAGAGTCAAGGTATCAAAGTGTAGGGCATGGTCCCCTTTAGGTATCCCTCCACTCCTTGAGCTTCTAGAGGGGTGTATCATATCCACAGATGGACTTTGTGTTCTTGGAGTGCCAGTAGGATCGGAGGATTTTGTCACATGCTTCTTGGACGTTGCCCTTGCAGAGGATGTTCTCCATGTGGATGACCTTCCATTACTAGGAGATCCGCAGGTGGCATTTGGTATACTCTCTTCCAGTATTGCTCGTCAACCATCCTACCTCATCCGTATAGTTCCCTCCTCACCGTCCTTCCTATCACGTCTGAGAGCATTTGATAGGAGGATTATGAGAGTCTTTGGTGATATTATTGGACTAGGGACTTTTGAGTGTGCGACAAGGGATTTGGCGATTTGGCATTGGATTTGACAAGGGATCTAGGTGTTATTGTGGCAGACGAGAGATAGTCTATCCTCACAAGTACAAGAGGGTTTTCCACCGTTTGTTTCACTATTGTCAGATTGGACTAGAGGTCTACAGTCTTCCTTGATGGAGCAACAGTGTGAGCATACGCTACATTCTCTCTTAGTTGACTCGTCCATTCCTCAGGCTACTAGAGCACGTCTACGCTCTTGCTCCGGCAAAGGTGTAGGCTTGTGGATCCTAGCTTGACCATGATTAGGGCTTTCCGACTCACACCGGCTACTTTCTCTACAGCAATGAGGTTTCATCTAGGTTTGGTCCACCCATCTGCATCTTCACTACTCACTTGTGAGTGTGGTTCTACACTAGATGCAGCGGCGGTCCACATGACACGGTGTCCTTTTGGAGGACAAAGGATAGCTACCCATGATGCCATTAGAGACATAATGTTTGCTATGGTGCCAGAGAGTGGATACTTGGCTTGGAGGGAGCGTTCGTATGCGTTGCAGATGACACGTGTCAAGGCAGACTTATACTTGGTCCGAGATGATCAGGTGACAATAGCGGATGTCGTGGTCACGGACCCTACGCGGGATACAGTTTTGGAGGGAGTGATTACCCATCCCCTGGATGGGCGGCGAGTGCAGCAGCAGGTCGCAAGGTCTCCAAGTATAGGGGCATGCAGCGAGGTCACCTCTTTGTTCCTCTAGCCTTGGAGTTATATGGAGCAATGGACACGACATTTGACACATTTGTCAGGGAGTGTGCGAGAGCTTATCATGTTAGGCGTCAGGGGGTACCACTCTCACTCTCATACTTTGTAACATATTTCAGACAGCGTGTGTCCATTGCTCTACAGAGTGCAGTGGCTGGTGCAATCCATAGGAGAGCAATCACATTAGGTGATGTTTAGTCGGATGCTCAGTTGTGTGTAGACCATATGACTTGCATAGCTCGGATATCTTAGGTGCGGTAAGGCAGATTTCTCATACAGACTCTATTGGGGCTTAGCCCCATGTTACCTTTTTTATCTCTCCCTTGTACGGCTTGATGGGGTCTTCCCATCCTTCATTTTTCCTACGCGGTCGCCTTTTATCACATGTACGGCTTATGGGGTATTCCCCTCCTTTGTTTTTCCTACGCGGTCGCCTTCTTCCACTGATTGCACCACCACAGAAGAGGAAGCATGTGTATCCGGACGTGGATTGACATTCATCAACGTCGCCAACCCAATCAGAATCACTGTAATCAAACATAGAGTGAGTACAATTAGACGTTCATATTGCAAGTATAACTTAAATGTACCAGCTACATAGCTACATACTGGAAAGTGTACTTGATGGCTTGAATATCTTTCCATCCATTGGCCATGAATTGTGCATGAATGTTCACGGAATAAGACAAGTGAGGTCTTGTATTGGTAGAGGCCCATAAGAGGGATCCAACAACGTAAGGAAACGGAAATTACTTGCACTCCTCTTTGTCTGCAGTAGTAGTAGGGCAGTCGGCTAAGGAGAGATGAATCCCCATAACCATATGAGTAGATACCTGTTTTACGTTCTGAACACCATATTGAGTGAGGACTTGTGAATGAGTACTTGTGTTAAGTGGAGGCGCTAAGAGAGACGGATCCACCCAGCTTGACGGTCCCGTGTTATACCCAAGCTGAGACAGTGGTGAACTTCACCAAAGCCTTCCATGTCAAAGCTGGGCCTTGATCTCTATCAGCAGGGAAAGGTTAGTGCATGCAATTAACATATCGTCTTACATATAAGGTGAACATAACAAATTCTGATTCTCGGTGCATGAAGTATACCTTGTCATCAATTCCTGATTTGGTGGAACTCTTTTCTACTAGATATCCATTTATGACCAGGTACCATTCTCATGCAGACTCCTGTATAAGGCTCGCTTGATGAGACAACAGTTAGCGCTGGTAGGAGGATTGACCCTCTCAAGTATAGTCATGTATATGATTTCATAAATAGTGCCATTAAGAAATGTGGTTTTAATATCCATCGGATGTGCATGGAGGTCCCAGTATGCGGCGAGAGCTTAACTAAGCCGAATAGAACTCTAATGACGGGTGAACATGTATCAATATGATCTAAGTCGTATTGTTGGGTAAAACCTCAAGCTACCAACTGTACCTTATAGCAATCGATAGATCCATCAGGCTTAGGTTTTAACTTAAACAGCCACTTGCAGGTTATGGGCTCTCGGACGGGGTCAACGAGGTATATTCCCAAGTACCATTAAGTTCATGGGAGCAAAATTCATCGGCTATCACTTCTTGCCATTGAATCTACTATGGGGACCTTAGAGCCTAAAGGTAGGTAAATGGTTCTAAGATAGGCCAGTAGTAGCAAGAGCACGAGATTTCTTTGGATGGATTTTGGGAATGAGAGTTGACGGATCATTATTCACCTCCTCATATCAAAGAGGAGGATTTCCTTGATTTATTCTATCAAAGTATCAAAGCGCTGGAGCGTGACCAGGTGTAGGCAGTGTTATATCATTAGGTTCAATAGAATGACTGTCAGATATAGATGGTTGTTCATAATTTACAGATAGTCTACATCGAAGAGGACCTTTGAGATTGTCAACTTGGTTTTTTGAGAGAGTCCTTAGAGTATTAACTCTTTGGGTGATGGGAAAGGACCTAGAAAATGGAGGAGAAGAAGAATCAGGTAGAAGCCCTTGGGCACAAGAACTGCTAGGCTCATATGAAGGAGATTTAGGGTCAAGAGGATCAGATTCAAAAGTGGGTTCATAGAACCAACTTCAAAGAGAGGGTTTTGAAACGGGCAATGTAGACTGGAAATTTGCGGTAATAAATCATCTTGGAAGAATTGGGAAGGGAGTAGAGTTAGCGTGGGGGACGAAACTGATTGCAAGGGGTAACGATTGGAATTATAAGAGATGGTCTAGGCTGTGCTGGAGTTGAGGATGATAATGGTGATGAAAAAGAAAGATTAATAAGTTAAGCTGGTGGAGCCATTATAGGTTGACCAGGCTGACCAGTAGGTCTTGGGATAGACAACACAAGAATTTGAACTTGGGCGGGGACCTGGAGGTGCAACCGGATGAATATAAGGAGGAATAGCCAAGCAGAGTAATGTCGGATCTTGTGAATGAATATCTAAGTTAGATGGAAAAAGCGATGGAGGCTCAGGCTCAGGTATGAAACCAAGGATATTAGTTAACAATTCCTCTTCCAGAAAGATTACATCCCATGAGGTGAATAGAAAACCATCACGGTAGCATTGTAGCTTATAGCCTTTTATTCTTGTGTTGTATCCTAGAAAACTACATTCTTCAGACTTGGGATCTAACTTGAATTAAATTTTGATACGGATTTTAGCAAAAGCCTTGCAGCAAAAAAATTGCAACCAAGGTAAGTCTGGTCTTTTTATGCCAAAGTTTAAAAGGAGTTGTGAATCAAGGGATGGCTTTAGTTGTGCATCTTTTTTGTAAATATATAGCACAAGTAATTGCCTTGCCCCAACAGGGTTTATCTAACCCAACCTCATGGAGCATGCAACATGCCATATCATAGAGGCTGCAGTTTTTGTGTTCAATGATTCCACTCCAATATGGGGTGTATCAATTAGTGAGTTGTTTTTCAACCCCATTTCATTTTAAAAATGCATTAAAAGCTAGACCTAAGTATTCTGCTCCTTGATCAGATCATCAAGTTTTTTATTTTCCCGTCTTTCTTTCTGCAAAGGTAACCAACCAAACAAAAGCAGCAAGGCAGTCCAACTTTCATTTTAGTAGCTGAAGATATGTATACTTGGATAGTAGTCAATAAAGGTGACAAAGTATTCATATCCAGTCGAAGGGGATATTTGTCTTTTGAGGTTAGTATGCACAAATTCTAAGGACTTTGTTGCACTAAAATTGGTTGGATGGGGAAATTTAGGCCTTACGTGCTTGCCATGCACACAAGTTGTGCAAATATGTAGTCAAATGCATTGAATTTTAAGTCCACAAACAATATCATCTTTTGTGAGATCTCTGAGTCTATTTAAACTGATATGCAGTAAGCATAGGTGCCAGAGCTGAGCATTTTTGCCTACGTGAAATAAGTTAATTTTCAGAAAAGGAAAAACATTTGGCAAAGTGTTTGCAACAAGTGCAATGATATTGTTGGCAGGAATATAAGAAAAATCATGAAATAAAACATTGCTTTTAAGTAATGAAGATAGTGAAGGATGAGCGTCATCTGGTTCACTATTTTCATTAGAAAAAATAGTATGTGTAGGGATCTTTCACCTAGTTCTGCAGTAATTACATGAAGTTTGTCTTGGAATGAAAGAGTTTGTTGTAAAAGTGATGTGACACATGCATACACATGAGAAGGAAACCAAGTAGCATTGTAAAGCGTACGAAAGTGATGGACTTAGTGTTAGGAGACTTTTGCAACATGGGATCTTGGTTATTACGGAAGTGAAATATGCAACAAAGTGCATTGGTTTTCTCATCAATTACCAATGGCAAGGGTAAAGGGAGGATGTGTAGGGTGGGATATGAGATAGTTTCCCATTCATTGTCACTATCGTCCTACCTAGTGGAAGTTGATAGGTTTGCAGTTGGGACAAGATGACAAGGTGCCTAGATGAATTTTTTGTTATTTATTTAATGATTTTGGTATTGTGTTGGGAAGCATCGGGCAAGGTAGCCATTATTGTTTTGAATTTTGTAAAACATGTGACTGTGAATATGAGATTGTTGACAAGAAGGACAAGGTATGCCAATATCTAATTCACTGGGCATGAGAGTCAAGGGGTAGGAAAATCAAGGCAATAGGCATCCGTGCACATAGGTAATACCTACTGCATAATTTTGATCATTGATTTGTTCTGTTGTGGATTTGAGGGATTGAGGATAGAGGTACACATATGATAGAGATTATTGGTAAATGTGCAGGTCACTAGTATCATAAGGTCATCTTTGGCAAATCAGTATACATTCTTGGTGTTTGATCATCACAAAACCACCATTTGGATCAAACTCTACTAAGCTAAATAAATTTTATTTAATTTTGGGACATAGGGCACATTGGCAAGGGGAAGAGGCTTATTGTTGTGTAGTTTTTGCTGGACAATGCCAATGGTAGCAATGGCTCGTGAAGAATTGTCACCCAAGAAGATTTAGTGCTCTGTCAAGTTTAGTGTGATGTAGACAATGGATGCATATCCATAAATTGCAATGCATCGTAAGCAAGGTGGTGAGTTACACTTGTATTGATGAACCATGGATTGTCTTTCTATTCACTTAGAATTAGGGCTCTAAATGTGTAAAAAACATAGATAACAAAAACAAAATTAGTGTAGCTTGAATTGCTTTTCTAATGCCATCAATTTTGTGTGACAGTTTTTGAAGATGTGGCTATATGTAGATTGGGACGACCTTTGGAGCAGTCTTGTTTCCAATGTCCAAAATTTTTACATCATGGGCATTTTCTTGGTAGTTGTTTGTGTTTTGTTATTGTCTTGATAGCTTAGATGTCTAGGTAGAAAAGGGTGGATTTATCCTTGTTGAGTTGAGGAGCTTGCTTGGGAAAAAAATTCCAAATATTGTGACACTTCATAAATCTTGCTCTTGCTAAGAGAGCAATGCTCTTGGAGGTTGATGACATGGCCACTTCCTCTTGTAGGAAGATGGTTATGAGGTCATCAATAGAAACTTAGCCGGGAGTGTGAAGTTGTTGGATCACATCTTCATACTTTGTGTGCATTGAGCCCATCAAGGTAAGGAGCTCATCTTGTTGTGTAATCATAATACCTACTTCCTTGCATTGATTCATTATTGATATAAAATTATGTATGTGTTGAATTATAGATTCTTGATGTTTCATTTTGAAACTCAAAAACTTTTATCTTAAATGGTGCAAAACTACATTTATGGTAGAGAATACTTTGGTGAGTAGGTCAAATGCTTCTTTGTTGGCCTTTATATTTGTCATGTATGATTTAACAGTTGATGCACATCAATTTTTTATGCTTACTAAGTCCTTTAGATTACGTTTCAACCATCTACTTGGTTGGTTATGACAATGGGTGCGGTTGAGTGGTATGCTTCTTGTGGGCATGGTGTCTTACCAAAAAATATCCTTGATTTCTTCAAGTTCATGTTTTTTAGGTCAGTGTGCCATGTGATCAAATCATTGCAATTAAATTTCATCCAAGCAGAGGTGTTGATGTTGTTAGAGGAAGCCATTAGTGATCTATATGTGATTTCCTTTTGTAACAATATAAAGATTACCGATGAGTTAGTTGAGACTAACAAAGTAGCAAATAGGCCAAATTAGCCAAGAATTATAAGAATATTCTACAAGCATCTATGAAGCTACTTGATACCTTCCAAGTATTGGATAATGTGCATACCAAGTGGTGACTTGTAGGAGGAAGCTTCTAGGGAAACTTCCCAGTTAGTTTGGCTTGCACTCTAAGAAGGTGGCTTTTCAGAAGCTTCTCAAGAGCCTTTGTCACGCCATTTGTAGTGCCGCATCTAGATGCTCGGACACTGGAGTTCCAGTGATAGTAATTAGAGTTATTTTAGCCATTTCTAAAAGACTACTTTCTGACGGTTAGATTTTGTGTTCGGGGTATTGACTTCACGGTGGAGCCCATTGTCACTTTGCACCGTTTGCACCGTCGAGTGTGCCGTCAGCGGGACCGTTAGGGTTTCAGAGCTAGCTCGAGTCCAAGGGGTATAGTTTTGAAGTGAGCTCAAGAGAGCTCACTTCTCTGATGTTGAGCCTTTGAGTTCTTGGCTATGGTGGACAGAGGCCGGCAAGCATCACCTGGATTCTCTATGCTTGAGCGGGTGTGGCTTGATTGTAATTAGTGCCCAATTGTTGGCAGTTTATAGAGTGACAGATCAAGTACTGATCTGAGTTGAGTTGAGTTGAGTTGAGTTGAGTTGAGAGTGGTAAGCAATCTGATTACATCAGAGAAGTGAAGTCACAGGAAATCAGGTGCATGAACTATGAGTGTTGGTGGTATCTCCAAGCTCGGTGGATCATTGGTAGCTCGATTCAAGTTCAGTGTTTCCCTAGTGTGTAGAAGCTCAATTTATTGATGCAAATTTGGCAGTTAGGCGGATGGTGTGCGGAAGCGTTGGCCAAATTTTGAGCAAAGAAGGAGCAAATTTCAAGCAGTGTTGTGATTTTGAGCTCAAGAGGTGAAGGCAGGACCAATTTGCTGTGAGTTGGGCTCAGAAAGTCAAATTGAAGGTGGAGTTGGGAAGCTCTTCTCATGAATTTGTGATTTGGAGAAACCCATGTTGTCAATTTGGCTCAAGTGGAAAGTTAGCGTGGGATTTGGCGGACGGCCAACTTTAGGGTGATGTCTGATTTTTGGTTGGGATTTATGTCAGATTTTGGCCAGATTTGGAGGAGTTTTTGCTGTTTGGCCATATTTGGAGGAGTTTTGCTAGTTTGGAGGAGTTTCACCAATTTTGGAGGAGGTTCAAAGTGGCAACAAGAAAGCGTGGGATTTGGCGGACGGCCAACTTTAGGGTTTATGTCAGATTTTTGGTTGGGATTTACGTCAGATTTTGGCCAGATTTGGAGGAGTTTTTGCTGTTTGGCCATATTTGGAGGAGTTTTGCTAGTTTGGAGGAGTTTCACCAATTTTGGAGGAGGTTCAAAGTGGCAACACGAAAGGCCTCATTTCAGCGTTTCAAGGCTTCAAGGCATAGGGCTGTGGGCTATGAGAGGCTACGAAGGCCTAGAAGGGCCAGCTTGTTGGCGTGAGGCTAGCTAGTTTAGAGTAGATCTTGGTCATTGGTTTGCAAAATCTACCTTTCTTGCTAGATTGTGCGCAATAGGGTTTGACCCCTAGATCTCTTGTTCCTAGATTGGTGCCCTAGCCAAGTGGTCCACCCTCACTTGTTGTCATAGTGATTGTGCCACTGTTATCTATACATATGTAGCTTTGGCTAGGAGAGGCAGTTTGATCCCATCCTTGGTGATCTTGGTAGATTAGGACTTAGATACGAACTCCTCTTATGTCAAATGCCAAATGGTGGTAGAGTCAGTCCCTTGTTGTGTTATGAGATGGAGTGTTTTTGTTTAGATTTCTTGTGATTGGATCCCCTCTATTCTCTACTTCATGTTTGTGCACCACGTTTGTGTGAGGTGCTCTGACTTTTGAGCGTTGGTGCTTTAGTGTGCTCTCGGTGGTGAGGCTAGAGTGATGACCAGTCAGACTACCTTTGTTTCTCTTCGGTGAGGCAGGAAGTGATGACTTGCAGACCGTGAGAGTGCGTGTTATGATGGCAGGTTACAGGTTGCCCTTTCTCCTAGTGTAGTTATCTCGGTTAGAGTTACATTAATGGGTGGTGCTTGGTGGTGTTGGTACTTGGTGGGGTACTTGCGGTTGCGACTGGCGGTTGCAGTTGGTGGTTTGGGGTTGTTGTTGTGGTTACTTTGTCACAATGGAGTTCTTTGGAGATTCCAGAGGAGTTAGCCCTGCAATACATAGTGGGTTTACTCGGAGTGGTGCTCGATATCAGCCTGTATCTCAAGTCCCAGTGAGGGAGGAGATTGACTCTGAGTTGGAGTTTGATACAAGAGCTGATTCAGTTGAGAGTGCACTTGGTGTGTCCGCACTGTTGTTGTAGGACATGGACAAGATTTATGGGGCCTCTAAAGGCCCTAGGCGTTACTTTGGTACAGTGGGTACCATTGAGTTGGATGACTTCATCCAGGAGTTTGACAGTTGGTGTGATCTGCAAAACCCGACTTTGTTCACACCCTTCATGGTATGGAAGGGGTTGTTTCAGCACTTGGAGGGTCCGCCGATGGATGACTACCATGAGTTTAGGAGAGCTCATTTGGAGGAGATTGAGTTATGGAGATAGTATTGGTCTCCACACTATGTCTCTATCACTTCAGGCTCGGTGGCCAGGAGTAGATCGGCTGTACCTACGAGTTCTAGCTCGAGTAGTGTGGGTGGAGCTAGTGGAGGTGCACTAGCTGGAGATAGTGCTACTACGAGTGGAGGTACCGCTGTAGGAGGTGGTGTGGTACCGGGGTTTAACCCCATGGTGGAGTTCTTCCTATGTTTGAGGCAGAACTACCATGGAGTGCGGACTGACAAGCTGAGGAGCTTGCAAGAGTTCCAGCAGAAGGGTGGAGAGAGCCTACGTGAGGCATACACTCGCATGAGGCGGCTGATCAGTTTCACTCAAGGAGTTACTAAGGCCCAGGCAGTCCAGTTTTGGTAGGGATACTAGACAGGGAGTTAAAATGTAGAGTTCGTAATGATATGTTGTTACATGCTACTTCGCCTACTTTGGCAGTGGTCTTTGGTTTGGCTGAGCGTATTGAGCTCAACATGGTGGAGGAGAGAGTGGTGACATCTGGATTTGGTAGGGAGACCTCATCCATGGCTGTGACTTCTTCTAGAGTGCAGCAGAGTGCACCACGCCCAATTGGTTTTTGAGGATAGGGTGGACAGCCCAGATCCTATGGAGCAAGTGGATGGCCTAGTGGAGTTAGACCCTTCCCCTCATTTTTGGGTCAGTAGTAGCCAGTGAGTGGTGGTATTACTTGTTGGACTTGTGGTGGACCTCACCATAGGAGAGAGTGTACTCAGGGCAGTGGACCTGATACCTCTAGTGCATCATAGCCAGCACAGAGGCAGTGTGAGCACTGCCACAGATTTGGTCACACTAGTGACCGGTGTTTTGACCTACACCCAGAGTTACGGAGTGGTAGGGGTGCTATGGTAGGTAATAGAGGAGCTCCAGTTCATGGAGGACGAGGTGGTAGAGGTGGTGGTAGAGGATCTACACCTAGTAGGGGTGCAGTACTTGCCCTTACTTTTGACACAGCTATGGCTACTCGGATTGAGCAGTTGGAGCAGAGATTGGCTAGTATGGCTATTGCTCAGAGGAGATCAGATTCAGGTGCTGAAGCTTCCACCTCATATGTTGGTGATAGAGATGCTTTGGACTTCATGTGCGGAGCAACACAGGTGGATGCATCTGCAGCAGTGACTAAGAGTGTAGTACGTGCTCTTGAGCCTAGAGGAGCATCAGTGGAGTTGGACCCACAGAGAGAAGAGGTTGGGAGATAGGTCAGACTTCCCTAGTCTTTTACGCTATCTGAGGCATTGCAGATGACATCCATGGTTCCTAGACGTCTTAGTGCAGGTGTGGTAGGTGGTGATGGAGTGCATGATGGACTACCTGCTAGTCAGCCACCTACTACTACACATATTGAGTCTGGCATGATGTTGGAGGAGTGTAATACCAAGGGTTAGCCATATGATCTAGATGTGAAATTTGGTTTAGTAACATCTAGAATGATGTTATACATGATGGTTAAAATAGATCAGATAGAAGTATCACCAAAAGAGTACTTCTACTAATAGGGCAGAAACCGAAATAGACTTGAGAACCTTAGAACCAATAGCTAGACATATGATTTAAAGGTGAGAATTGGTTTGGTAACATCTGGAAGAATGTTACACATGATGGACTAAACAGATCAGAAAGAGGTATCACCAAAAGGGGACTTCTACTAATAGAGTAGGAATCGAAATATGCTTGAAATCTTTGAAGGCAATTTCAGAGGCCTAAACGGATGAATTAGGCCTCAAAAATGTGCAGATTCCCCCCCCCCAATGAAGGAAAGGCTGGCCTTCCCTCCCCCCTGGTTTGTCTCATCGAGAGCTTTCCAACGGTACCTTACTCATGTGATTCTGAGATTCCTACAGGAAGATTCCCTAAAAGATTCCCTCCAGTCAAAGCTCGTTTGACCAACCAGAGAGGACCTAGACCAGAGAGGTCACCCATCCAAGTAAGTAATCCAAGGGTGGAGCTGGCTGACATGTCACCTATCTGTGTCCCTAATCCTATGGTGGAGCTTCCTTGGAGGAGATCCTCTTTGTCTATATAATAAAGAGAAGGTGCTCCCTTGGGGCATCGATTGTTTGAGTGTGCAATTTGTGTTTTCTCTCTTCTCTTGTCCTCAGAGTATTACAATGGTATCAGAGCGAGTGTTCTAGTCCAAGAGAGTGGATCACCCCTCTTGGAATAGCATGAACTACTGAAACTGAGTAATTTGAGGTGGAGAACATAGAGTAATCGCTAGACTTAGGAAGGACTTTAGAGAGCGGATGGGATGGATGCGCCGGGAGGACAATTTCCCGCACCTAGCTTTCCATTCTCAAACCCATTCCACATCAAGGTTATGTACATCCAGCGTGAGCAGATGAGAGTATCGTTAGTTTATCACTTTGGTGCGGAATTCATGGACAGAATGATGAACTCACCAAACCCGGTGATTCTACCTATGGTGATATATGACAGAGAGTGGGATTTGACGATCTACATTCTATTATGATAATATGGATATGAATGTCCCAAATCCTCTCCCTTTCAAGACTCAAGTAGAAATCCATTATGTAGTGAGGCCGAAATTGATGTTTAGAGATTTTGTGGTTAGGAATTTTGGTGAGGAGTATTATCAACGAGTGATAGCTTCTGAGGTCCCAATGGCAGTTCTGATAGTTCGTGCGCCTTCCAAAGTGATTATATTAACTCTGTATTGAAGTAGACGTTAGCAATTGGGTGTTGCAGGAACCATGGATCCGCAGTTGCAAGAGCTGGTGCAAGGAATGCAAGGGATGTTGAATGAATTTCGAGAGATTAAGATGACCATGGAGACATTGCAAAGTCAAGTGCAGATCCTCAGGAAAGATCAAGCCATGCAAGAAGAAGAGCCGTCTCAAAACCCAGTACCTGCGACTGAAGTACTTGGAGAGGCATCCGTGCCTACGAACCCTATCAATGATGAAGCCACATTGCTACTCCGGATGAAGAAGACCTGCAACATCGAGCCTTACAAGGGGCAGCGTACGATGGGAGTAGTGGAGAATTGGATCTCGAGAATGAATTGATATTTTCAATTGTTCTCAACAGAGATCACAAAGCATGCTGCATGCGTGTTTGCATGTGGGTACTTGACCGATAAAGCCCTCACATGGTATGATGCTTGGGAACGATCCATGCTGGTAGAGAGAAGGGAGGTCACATGGACAGCAATGCAAGAAGGACTGCTCAAGAATTTCCAATTGGTGGATTCTGTGCAGATGGCTCGAACCCGACTATGGGGATTGAGACAGAAGAATAGCGTACAAGAGTATGTGGAGGCATTTTTGGATCTACAAGTCGCAATTACCGACAAGAGTCCAGCAGAGGCTCTCGACAATTTCAAACGAGGGTTGAAAGAGCAGATTTGCCAAGAAGTCATGGTGCAAAACCCTCGCACGGTATTTGAAGCTATTGCTTGTGCACAGAGAATAGCTGGAGCATTAGGTGGAGGTGAAGGAGTAGTTCCACCTCAACATTATCGGGCAGAAATGCCACACATGGGTGGACCAGTACCGATGGAATTGGGCAACCTTTGATTCCGGGATCGAGGAGCACGGTCACTTAAAGGAGAGCGGGGACGGGTAGAAGAACGAAGAGATGGAGTCCCACAAGGAGAAAGGACTCAAGGAGAACAACGCCATTGTTACAATTGTGGCTGTATTGGGCACATATCTACCAATTGTCGCATTCATTTCCCTAGAGGCCCTCGGCCTTCGTACAGGCAATCTTTGAACAACATGGAGAGGCATATTGAAGAGGAGGAGGTGGAAACCACTTTGGAAAATGAAGATTGCCAGTAAATGTACCTTGCGGCCTTACTGGCTCAATAAGGAAGCAGAGAAGCAAGGGAAGGAAGAAGAATAATGCGCAAAGATCCCGAAAGGCAACCTCACAATTGATTGTCGTGAATGGAATCCTAGAAGGTAATCAAGTGAGAGTATTAATAGATCCGGGAGCAATAGAGAATTTCTTGTCTCGCTCTGTTGCAATAAGCTTTGGAATGGATCTAGAGAGAGATGGAAGTGAAGAAGTAGAGTTACCAAATGGGCAACAGAGAGGATTGAATCATTACCTAGACGGGTAACCCTCTCTATAAGAGAATATCAGGAAGCAATTGAGTGGCGAGTGATACAGTTAGCCCGTTATGATGCAATTTTAGGCATGCCATGGATGGAGCAGTACAACCCAATGGTGGATTGGAGGAAGAAAGTAGTGAGAACCCACCAATGGACAATCATTGGGGTTAAAGAAATATCACACAGGCAGAAATTGCCTCTATATGTCGTGGGGACGACAACTGTCTATAAGACCGATAGATGTTTTCTGGGTCTAATAAGAGAAGTCCAGAGTGCACAACTCGCTAGACAAATTCCTGAGAAATTGAAGGATGTGGTGGATGAGTTTCAAGATGTCTTTCCCGATGATCTACCCTCAGGATTACCACCTAAAAGGCGAGTAGATCACAAAATAGAGACACTCCCGGGGAAGACACCTCCTTGTAAGGCCCCATATCGCCTATCACCTCATGAGTTGGAGGAGTGTAAGACTCAAATTGAGGAGATGCTACAGAAAGGGTTCATCCAACCTAGCATATCACCATATGGGGCCCCTGTCTTGTTTGTGAAGAAGAAGGATGGTACAATGCGCATGTGCATTGACTATCGGGGTCTCAATCAGCAAACAGTGAAGAACAAATACCCTTTACCTCGCATGGATGACCTGTTTGATCAACTCCATGGAGCGAGATACTTCACCAAACTGGACTTGCGGAGCGGTTACAATCAAATCCAAATTGCAGAGGAGGATGTGTACAAAACTGCCTTTCGAACCAGGTATGGCCACTTTGAGTATCTTGTGATGCCTTTTGGCCTCACCAATGCGCCTGCCACTTTCATGAGCCTAATGAATGACATATTTCGTCCATACTTGGATAAGTTTGTTATTGTCTTCTTGGATGATATCTTAGTATATAGTAGTACAATGACAGAACACAAACAACATCTACGAGAGGTCCTCCAGATTCTAAGACAGAATCAGTTGTACGCCAAAATCTCAAAGTGTGAGTTTGGCAAGTCTGAAGTAGACTACTTAGGGCATAGAGTAAGTGCAGAGGGCATTCAACTATTGATAGATAAAATAGAGGTCATTCAAAAATGGAGTGCCCCAGAAGATCAGACTCAACTTAAGAGCTTCTTGGGGTTGACAGGATTCTATCGTAGATTTGTCAAGGACTTCTCCAAGGTTGCATAGCCTTTAACGGCACTACTTGGCAAGGGGAAGAAGTGGACATGGGGAACTGCACAAGAGTTGGCCTTTCAAGAATTGAAGGCCGCCTTGCTACATGCACCAATCTTGAAGTGGTATGACCCAAAACGTCCAATCAAGTTGGCTACGGATGCATCAGGCATAGCAATAGGAGCAGTCCTACAACAAGAGTGGCATGACGGATGGCATCCAATTGCATATTTCTCTTGAAAGTTGTTACCGGCAGAGCGCAACTACCACACCACAAAACAAGAAGAGCTGGCCATCATTCTAGCAACCAAGCATTGGAAGCACTACCTGGGCGAGAAGGCATTTGTAGTAGAGACAGACCACAAACCTCTATTCTACCTCGAGACATAGAAGGATCTATCTCGTCGCCAAATTTGGTGGGCAGAGTGGCGACAACGCTTCAACATGACAATCACTTACATGGAAGGTAAGAAGCAACTTGCATATGCATTCACCCACATGCCAATGGCCAACAACTTGGCGGCAAAGGTTAAGATTAACCCTAAATTCTGGCAAGAGATTCTAGCTGCTACAAAAACTGATCCACAGATTGTAGAAGCGCAATCGTCCAAAGGTGTCACCAGCACCCAAGGACTCACCTTTCGGGAGGGCTGATTGTGGATCCCAAATGTCCTAGAATTACGCACCACCATTCTAGCAGAATGTCATGATTTGGCCATTGCAGCTCATGTCGGAGTGGACAAGACCTTGGAGGCAGTCAAGCGCCATTACTATTGGCCCAAGATGAGCAACAACGTGATGGACTATGTGCGTAGCTGTCTACTTTGTCAACAGAACAAAGCTTCTAATCAAGCTTCTGCAGGGCTCCTTCAACCTCTTCCCACTCCTACCCAACGTTGGGAACAAGTGAGTATGGATCTAGTTTGTGAATTACCCAAGACCACCTCAGGGTTTGACTCCATTGTGGTCTTTGTGGACCGGCTCAGCAAAATGATTCATGTACGCCCTACCACCAAGGAGGTGACCGCTCCACAACTAGCTCAACTATACTTAGATGCAATCTTTGCTCACCATGGCTTGTCTAGAGTACTCATCACCGATAGAGGCACCCAATTCACCAGTTTGTTTTGGCGAACACTCTTTGGGTTCTTCAAAACCAAGTTGGCCATGTCTACAGCTTACCACCCACAAACAGATGTCCAAACAGAGCGGGCTAATCGCACAATTGAAGACATGTTACGCGGCTTCACCTTAGAAGAGCAAGAGAGGTGGGACACCCTACTACCGTTGGTGGAATTTGCTTACAACAATTTAGTGAATGCCTCCACCCAAGTCACTCCATTCTCCCTCATGTATGGTGAGCATCTCTTCACACCTTCTAGCTTGATGAAGATCCGTCCAATGACTACCAAGGTTGATGCAGTCAACACATTTGTTTCTAGAATCCAACAAGGTGTGGAGAGCGCCAAGCACAGGTTACAGATTGCACAAAATCAACAAAAGCAGTATGTTGATGCACACCGTAGGCACATGGAGTTCAATGTTGGGGATCAAGTGTGGCTATTGACAACCAACCTCACATTAGTTGGATCTCGTAAGCTCAGACCTCGTTTTATTAGGCCTTTCTCGATTCTTCGTCGCATCGGCGCTATGGCCTATCACCTTGAGCTACCACCACACATGAAGATCCATCCAGTGTTCCATGTCTCCCTATTACGCAGATATGCTCCCCGATCAGGCCAAGGTACTTCCACACATGACATTTGACCTTGTCCAACAGTCATTGATGGCATAGAGGAATATGAAGTGGAGCGGATTCTCCAAAAGCGCATGCGTGGTACTTGCCATCCGCGGGTGGAATATCTAGTACAATGGAAAGGTTACCCCCTCTATGAAGCAACCTGGGAACCCGCTGCCAATTTGGCACATGCACCGGTATTGGTGCAAGCATTTGAGCAACAATTGCACAACGAGGACGTTACGTCTTAAAAGGAGGGAGGTCTGTAATACCAAGGGTTAGCCATATGATCTAGATGTGAATTTCAGTTTGGTAACATCTAGAATGATGTTATACATGATGGTTAAAATAGATCAGATAGAAGTATCACCAAAAGAGTACTTCTACTAATAGGGCAGAAACCGAAATAGACTTGAGAACCTTAGAACCAATAGCTAGACATATGATTTAAAGGTGAGAATTGGTTTGGTAACATCTGGAAGAATGTTACACATGATGGACTAAACAGATCAGAAAGAGGTATCACCAAAAGGGGACTTCTACTAATAGAGTAGGAACCGAAATATGCTTGAAATCTTTGAAGGCAATTTCAGAGGCCTAAACGGATGAATTAGGCCTCAAAAATGTGCAGATTCCCCCCCCCCCCAATGAAGGAAAGGCTGGCCTTCCCTCCCCCCTGGTTTGTCTCATCGAGAGCTTTCCAACGGTACCTTACTCATGTGATTCTGAGATTCCTACAGGAAGATTCCCTAAAAGATTCCCTCCAGTCAAAGCTCGTTTGACCAACCAGAGAGGACCTAGACCAGACAGGTCACCCATCCAAGTAAGTAATCCAAGGGTGGAGCTTGCTGACATGTCACCTATCTGTGTCCATAATCCTATGGTGGAGCTTCCTTGGAGGAGATCCTCTTTGTCTATATAATAAAGAGAAGGTGCTCCCTTGGGGCATCAATTGTTTGAGTGTGCAATCTGTGTTTTCTCTCTTCTCTTGTCCTTGGAGTATTACAAGGCGGCTCAGCTGATTGCGGCATCCTATTTTTTTAGCCAGTGACATGTTTACATTGGGAGTTGACCCAGCTCTAGTGTTCTGGTTGGCTGCCACATTGTGTGAGAGTAAGGATGGTGCAGTTCCTACTACTAGAGCAGAGGTGGTTGGTAGTGGAGCTGACTTGGTTGAGGAGCATGGGATCGGTTCAGCAACCAGTGGTTTATGCCAGGCAGCAACGGCTGGACTAGAGGAGTTGCCAGCTAGACCGGCCTTTGAGAGAGCGCGGTTTACACCTGGTGTTGTCCTATTGGATAACCAGAGGGGGATTTTTCATTTGGTGGGACTTTCAGGGAAGGTCTATACACCATAGAGAGTCTTGTTAGACTTTGGTGCGTAGCTCCTTATGTCGGGGAAGGTTGCAGTTGTTGGTCTGGAGTTACAAAAGACCGATATGGAGAGGTGTCCATTTCAGATCCAGACATCTCTGGGTGGTGGTTCGACATAGTACATCACACGTGGAGAGCTTGTTGTCTAGGTTCAGCTTGGTCATCCGACTGATAGCTTGGTGGTGAGAGCTCAGGCTATTGCGACAATAGCTGAGTCATATGATGTGCTAGTTGGAAGAGCAGTGTTATACCCCATGGGTTTCAGCATTGACTATTGGGAGGAGACAACCTCTTATAGACCTGGTTGGCAGTCTGGTGAGTGACGGGTATGTCGCCTACCAGTACGCTTCAGTAGTGGCAGTCTTGGCTCACTACAGTCCGGGACCATGGCAGCATCAGTTTTAGCTTTCAATGGTGTAGTTACTTGGCTTGGTGACTTGTTAGAGGGGAACGCCCATGCAGAGGATACTCCAGTACCAGAGGAGATCACTCGGCTTTGGAGTACAAGTGGGATTGTTCCATCCACCTTGGATGTTCCATTGTGGAGTTCAGAGGAGGCATTGCAGCAGCATGCAGATCAATTGGTGCAGTAGGCTTGGAGTGGAGCCTTTGTACCATCAGGAGATGAGTGTGAGGATGAGCCTCCAGAGGCAATTGCTTTGACACCTCTGGATACCACACTCATTGCTTGGCAGTATCCAGTAGAAGGGATATGCTTATTGGAGTTGTTTGGTGAGATCAACACCGGACTAGCTACGGTGTTACAGGCGGGTATCCGAGTACAGAGGTACTTGTATGTAGAGAGAGATGAGGCTGCTAGGCGAGTCTCTCTACATCATGTGGCACACTTGGCCTATCGGTATCCCGAGTAATTACCGATGTCAACAGTCAGAGGTTACCAAAAGGCCTTACCAGGAGACATTTCCTTACTGGGGGCGCATGACCTAGAGAGACATGGGCCTATTCACTTGGTGATTTCTGGATGGCCATGTCAGGGACATACACGTGCGGGCTGGGGTTTGGGTCTTCAAGATCCTTGTTCTGGTGTGTTTTGGGAGATGTTACGGATACTACAACATCTCCAAGTTCATCAGTCCATTTCTCTAGCTTACCTTTTGGAGAACGTTCCTTTGATGGGTAATTCTTGCACTAGAGTGGTGGCAAGTACACATCAGGTCCATTCTTGGATGGGACCTGATGTATTGTTAGATGCAGCCAGAGTGGGATCACGGGCTCTTTGTCTTTGTCTTTGGTGGACAAACCTCTTACCCAAAGAGGTTCTACAGCGCGCTTATGATGGGATTCAGCGACTTGACCACATCCTTGTTGATGATATCTTGGATGTTGGGCATCAGTCTCAAATAGTGGTAGTGGCTGATAGGTCACCTATGGCAATGGTGAACCTAGTTGGACAGCCTAGAGCTGCATTTCTCACACTCATGAGTTTCCCAGGCTCTCATGCTTTTCAAGAGGAAGGACCTAGACTTGTTTGGGACTCACAGTTACAGCAGTTTGTGGAGCCTAACGCTGATGAGAGAGAGTGGGCGATGGGTTTTTGCACTAGTATTACCATTGTTCTAGCAATGTCAAAGGCATCCAGGCGTCAGGTGTTAGGTCAGGCTATGGACCTGAACTGTTTGACCTGGATTGTGAGCCTCGGCTTGGCAGAGCAGCGTAGGATGCGCTTGATAGGCATCACCACTTGGACACTTGTGAGCCCGGTGCCTATCAAGACGATTCAGGCACATGTTGGGAGCGATAGACCAAGTGGACATGGTATTGTTGGGACACATCTAGTAGCTACTAGGGAGAGTGGTCTACTTGGAGTCCATCCAAGTGAGCGTGGGCTACTTGGATTACACCCTTGGTCCACATGGGATGCAGCTAGAGGACGTGTGGAGCTTGCAGCCAAAGTGGAGGGAGTTTTTCACACAAAGGTTGGGACCTCTAGTGGTTGGGAGCATGACACTATTGCTCCCACGGGCCCAATGTAGCAGTCAGTTAGTACGTCTTCCACTCCTACTACAGTTATAGATTCTTGGGAGCAAGATCTTGGACCCAAGCTTACTAGAGAGGAAAGACAGAGGGTTTGGAGGTTCTTGAGGAGTCACACAAGTTGTTTTGCATTTAGTATGAAGGATTTGGGTGCTCTAAAGGGACCTGGTATACGGATTGAGTTGACTAGCGACACACCAGTTTTCTAACGTCCTTATTGATATAGTGAGATGGAGAGGATATTGATTCAGAGCCGGAGTAGTGACCTTTTTGAGGCTGGTTTGGTGGAGATTTCACATGGAGAGTATGCATCAGCAACAGTAATGCCAGCCAAGAAGAATATGCATGGCAACTATACAGATAGGCGGATGTGTAGAGATTACCGTCCTATCAACCAATAGACTAGGGCTGATTGGTATGCCATGCCTACACCAAAAGAGATTTTTGATGCGATTGGGCATGCAAAGGTCTTCAGTACTTTGGATCTTTGAGTGGGATATCATCAGTTGCCGATCAAGGAGGAAGATAAGTCCAAGACAACATTTTGGGCTATTGATCCTCACGGCAAGGATGTGTTATATCAGTGGAGGTTCTTACCATTTGGGTTGAAGAATGCTCCTGCTGAGCACCGAGCAAAATCCAATCCTTGTAGAGCTCAAGGAGAGGTTGACATCTGCTCCTATTTTGAGGAGACTGATCAGGGGACGACCATTTCAGGTTCACACTGATTGGAGTATGTTGGGGCTTGGAGCGGTGCTCACCCAACATGATGATGAGGGGAAGGAGTTTGTGGTGGCCTATGCTGGTCGCTCCAACAATTCAGCGGAGGCAAAGTATAGTTCATATGAGGGAGAGTGCTTGGCAGCAGTTTGGGCAGTAGCACATTTCCGATGTTACCTATTTGGTAACCCCTTCACTCTCATCACTGATCATCAGCCACTGAAGTGGTTGATGGAGTCCAACAAGCTTTCAAGGAAGCTTGCACAATGGGCTCTGATTTTACAAGAGTATGATTTCACGGTTGTTCACAGACCTGGAGTGGTGAACCGTGATGCAAATGGGTTGAGTAGAAACCCATGTCCCAACCAGTAGGTTCAGACCGGAGCACGTTGGCATGGTGAGACAGATGAGGAGATGGTGCTAGGTTGGCATGCATCGGCCTTTCTATGTATATTTGCAGAGGCTTTGGTGGTATCTCTCTCAATGCATATAAGAGGAGTTATTGAGGTCACAGATCCAAAGAGTGAAGATATTGGTACAGTTCAACGAGACATTCATGATGATGTCTTAGTGATGGACTATCTTTGCATTGGTGTTGTGGGTGGCACAATTGGGGCCAAGGAGAGAGACCGTGTTCTTCAGCGAGCCAGAAAATTCAGATTGGAGGGTAGACACCTTTTGCGTGTATGGGAGGATAGTAGAGTGTGCGTAGTACCACTTCCATCGCAGAGACCACAGTTTGTCCGTCATGCTCATGAGGAGCTAGGACATTTTGGAGTAAAGCGTACATATAGATTACTCCAGAGTCATTATTGGTGGCGCGGTATGCAGACCGAGGTACAGCAGTTTGTTGCCAGATGTGTGGCTTGTGACCGAGTTAGAGCATCATTCAATGCTCCTACGCCACAGTTACACCCATTACCTATCATGGGATTGGGTTACCATTGGAGTTTGGACTTTGCCGGACCTTTACCGCTGACTGTGAGACATCATCGGTATATTTTGGTGATGCTGGAGCACTTCTCCAAGTAGATTGAGTTGGTGGCACTTCCTGACAAGTCTAGTAAAGGGACAACTTACTCGTTCCTGGATTGAGTTCTTAGTCATTTTGGTGCACCAACTGAGGTTTTGACTGATCAGGGTACAGAGTTCTTGGGGGAGTTTCAGGTCTTGTGTGACAAGGCTTTGATTGATCATCATACTACATCCCGAGATCACCCTGAGGCAGATGGCTTAGCAGAGAGAGTGGTTCAGATGGTGAAGAGAGGATTGCAAAAGTATGGTTTGCAGAGAGGCCACTTGGGAGATTGGGATCTCCAATTACCTTGGTTGGCCATGGGCTATCAGTTCAGCCGGCAAGCCTCCTTAGCATCCTTCTCTCCATACTTTCTACTCTATGGACAAGATCTAGATTTACCTGCAGCCATTTGTCATGATGCTACTATAGTTTTGGACTTGGATGACCCCAATGTATGGATGAGCGCATATTCTCAGCGGGCAAAGATCTTTCAGAGAGTGATGCCGATGGCATTTGAGAACTTGGCGATTTCTCAGCATAGAGATACTTTACGCTATGCTACCATTCAAGGAGGAGGTTATAGACCCTCGATCCGTCAATTTCATCCAGGTGACTATGTATATCTATAGCAAACAACACCGACGACACTTGATGTTTCTACAGGCCGCACTATCTTGAGAGTGCGCGAGGTTTTGCCATCTGGAGTCCTTGTGTTAGAAGGACGTGATGGTGTTGTTTGGAAGGATCATGTGCACAATTGTGCGCCATGTCACCTTCCAAACATTGATGGTACTATGGACCCAAGCTTGGCACTTGTACGTGTAGGCTTGAGGTGTATGTTATGTGGCTCTTCTGGTGGAGCTACTACTATGTTAGTGTGTGATAGCTATTCGAGAGGATGGCATATGGCATGTATGACTCCTCCCCTCACGGTGGTTCCTCAGTGACAATGGTTATGTCCTAGATGTACTTGACCTACAGCTAGTTCATTCTTTATATGGTATAGATTGCAGACATGCGACTAACGATGGGGCTCCATAGCACCCGGCCTCCTGATCTTTGCCCATTAGAGGGTATACCATATACTTAGAGTAGATGGCTATCTGGAGTTAGAGGGACCTAACCGCCAGCTAGGGGGGCGATTGTGGCACTTTAGAGTCTATGTGTGACTTATGTGTGAGTTGTGCTTCTATAGTGTATGATGTTGACAGCGATGTATGTTGTGTAGCAATGTATGTTGTGTAGCGATATATATACACACAATAGCTGTCACGTCATTTGTAGTACCGCATCTAGATGCTTGGACACTAGAGTTCCAGTGATAGTAGTTAGAGTTATTTCAGCCGTTTCTCAAAGACTACTTTCTGACGGTTAGATTTTGTGTTTGGGGTACTGACTTCACGGTGGGGCCCACCGTCACTTTGCACCATTTGCACCGTCGAGTGTGTCATAAACGGGACCGTTAGGGTTTCAGAGCTAGCTCAAGTCCAGGAGGTATAGTTTCGAAGTGAGCTCCAGAGAGCTCACTTCTTTGATGTTGAGCTTTCGAGTTCCTAGCTATGGTGGACAGAGGCCGGCGAGCGTCACTTGGATTCTCTATGCTTGAGTGGGTGTGGCTTGACTGTAATCAGTGCCCAATTTTTGGCAGTTTATAGAGTGACAAATCAAGTATTGATCTAAGTTGAGTTGAGTTGAGAGTGGTAAGCAATCTGATTATTGTGGCACTTTAGAGTCTATATATGACTTATGTGTGAGTTGTGCTTCTATAGTGTATGATGTTGATAGCAATGTATGTTTTGTAGTGATGTATATACGCACTACACCTTGTATATTTCCCTATTAATGTCACAGCCTAAGCTCATGCTAGCATTTAGATTTTCCCTTATTCAAGAGTCCCAAGGTGATATTTCACTCTAATCTTCCATTCTCTTGTTTCTCTTCTTGACCTTTTACATTGGTATTAGAGCAAGAATGGGATGGATGGAATTTATGGATCACTAAATCCATTTCAGCCAAACCATTGGGATTTTTGTGTCCATGCATTACCCAAGCATCATTTCATGCATTTCATCATCTTCCATTGCATAATTTTCTGAATGTGATCACCTTGTTTGATGAACCTTTGGTACTTTTGGTTGTAATTGATGGAGAATGGTAGACATATTGCATTTATGTGCTAACTTAGATAAATTATAGGCAGTTTGATAGAGTAGTAGCCATGGAAAAAATGCTTAAAGTTAGCATTGTTATATAGTAACAAATTGAGCACCTTACTTGATTATTGGAAGAATGAGACCATCAACGACAAGTACAGGTAGAGAGAGCACCATTTTGAGAAGAAGAAAAAAAAATATGATTTCCAAAGTCCAAGGTATTTGAAGGCAAGAATCTCTTAGACATAGTAGAGAATGTTGTGTTTGACTATAAGTGTATATTTTGAAGCTACAAATCTTCAAGATGAACAGAGATAGATTCTATTGGCTTCAAGCCAATTGGATGGAGTGGCAAAACTATGGTGGCAGTTTTGAGTGGAGTGAGTTGAATGGCAGTTTATTGTGTTAATTTCAGCATGGGAAGAATTCAAGAATGCAATAATTGGATGATTCCAAGCTAGAAATGTCACACAATCTGCATGAGATAGGTTGGCAGAGTTGAAGTAGAATGGCTCTATAAGAAAGTTATATCATTCAATTCCAAAACACCATAATGAAAATTCCAAATATACTAGAAGGTGAAGCTTTGGATTGATTTGTGAGGAGTTTAAAGTCATGCACCAAATTAGAAGTGACCATTTAGGAGCCCAAACACTTGGAGGAAGCCATGCAATTGGCTGAGTGCTTTGATTCCTTGGTTACGACAACTTGATCTCAACCTCAACCTTCATAGAACCTGCCAACACACTACACATATGTTGTAAAAGACCGAGGCAGAGGAGAGAAATAGGAAACTAAAACTCACATTAGGACACTTGAATGTAGGAAAACTCCAAATGCCTAGCATGAGCTTTGGCTTTGGTATTTATAGGTAGCATACAAGGCCCTTGAGAAGCTTCTCAAGTAGCTTCCTTGAGCCATTTTCTTAGAGTGCAAGCCAAGTTAACCATGAAGCTTCTCAAGAAACTTCTTTCTAGAAGGTATCTACTTGGCATGCAAGCTAAGCTAGTTGGAAGCTTCTAGAAGCTACCTACTTGGGGTGCAATTTAACTAGTCGAGAAGCTTCCCAAGAAGCTTCCTAGATGCTTTTGGAATATTTTGAGCTAATTTAGCTTATTCTCTACTTCATTAGCCTTACTAACTATGTCGCTAAACTCCATAATGTTACATATTCCTCCATCACTAGTTGGTGACGTCCTCGTCGCCATTGGAGCTTCAAACTCCTGGATGGCCATTTGTGCATTTTGGAGGTGAGAAAGAGGTTCCCATGTGGCATCATGAAGGGGATACCCTTTCCAAAGGATTGTGTACTTTGTATATTGTCAACGTCCTTGTTGAATGTGGCAATGTGCAAAGATACAATCAACTTTGTACTCCTCATGATCATGGATAGGGATGGGAGGAGGAGGAGGTTGGACACAAGAGGAAAAAAAAGATGGGTTAGGAACAAAGGGTTTCAACTTGGAAATGTGAAAGATAGGGTAGATGCGCATCGGACAAGGTAAGGCAAGGCAATAAGCAACAAGAGAGATGATTTGGGTGACATCAAAGGGTCATATCCAATTAGGGGAAAGTTTATGAACTTGGGTATCAAGTGGGAGGCGTAAAAGGATAGCATGACTTTATTACCAACTCCAATGGTGAGATCATGACGATGGTGGTTCACATATTGTTTTTGACAATTTTGAGCAACAAGGAGGTGAGATTTGGCTTCTTGGAGATATTGGGATATGGTGGTCAACAAGGTTGAAGTATGAGCGACCTGAGATGGAGGAGGAGTAAGAAGAGAATATAGAACAAGCCGATCTTGGCCAAACTTGAGAAAGAAAGGAGAAAATCTGGTGCTTGCTTATTTGGAATTATTGTAAGCAAATTCTACAACTACAAGACATTCATCCCAATTAGTATGGTGGATATTGACAAAGGCACGCAGCATATCCTCCAAGGCATGATTTTCTTGTTTGGTTTGTCCATCAATTTGAGGATGATAGGCCATGGACAAAGCAAGCTTGGTGTCGAGTATCTGGAAGAGTGCTTGCCAAAACTTCTCGATGAATTGAGGATCACGATTGGAGATGAGTACACATGGCATCCCATGATGGTTCAAGATATTATCAAATTAGATTTGCACTAAGGTTGGAGCATCTAGGGTATCAAAGGTTGGTGCCAAGTAGATTTGCTTACTAAGCTTATCCATAAACACCACGATTGCTATGTGTCCTTGCTTTGTCTTGGGCAAGGATGTGATGAGATCCAAGCTCACGTGATCCTATCAAGTGGATGGAATGGAGAGTGGTTGAAGGAGTCCACTCGGCTTTTGGTTGTTGGCCTTGTTACATTGGCACCTCTCACACGATTGAACAAGCTCTTGAACATCTCGTGTCATGTTGGGCCACCACCATTGGCGTTGGGGGGTACCCAAGGTCTTGTCCACACCCATGTGACCAGCTATTGGTAAATCATGGGCTTCTTGAAGGTGCACAAATTGGAGATCACCTTTGGCTGGAACATAGATCCGGTCTTCATGGAAAAGAATGCCTTCCTTGAAGGAGAAGGTGTTGTATTCCTTGTTGCATGTTGTAAGACAAACATGTACCATTTGGAAGAAGGGATCTTATTGTAGAGTTGATTGAAACCATTTTGGACTTTGGAGTCAATTGGCATCGTCGTAATTGTTGTCCTGATGAGAGGAAGAGACTTCAAATTAGATTGTTATGATAGAACATCATGGATGACATGGAAAAAACTTCATTTGTACTCAAGTTTGATGTCAAACAATTGGAGTTGTTCCTCCCATCAATGATGTCAACTCTTCATGTGTTCAAAGTGTAAGGTTTGCAATAATGGTTTGTGATCAGTTTGCATGATCACTTGTTTTCCCAAGAGACAATGCCTCCATACCTTGGTGGCATATACCATTGCAAGTTTTTCTTGATCTCAAGCAGAGTAATTTCTTTCAACCATATTTAGTTGGCAAGACTCAAAGGCAATGGGATGTAGTCCAATTGGGAATTCCTATTGCAATATTGCCCCAATTGCAAAGTTAGAAGTATCAAAAGCAACCACACATGGTTTTTGAGGATCATATGGTTGAAGAATGGGCCTTGAAGACACCATATGTTTTAACTTTTGGAATGCTTCTTTGTGTTTGGTGGTCCATTGGAAGCTCAAGTTCTTCCCCAAGAGGTCAGTCAATGGTGCAGCCACATGAGCCTAATAATGGATGAACCATCGGTAAAAAATTAGCCAATCCATTAAATGCATGTACTTTGTAGCATCCTTTGCAGTATGCCAATCAATAATGGCCTTGGTTTTTTCATCTTGATCCCCTCTGATGAGATCTTGTGACCCAAGAAGGTAATTACCTTCTGCCAAAAGGCACACTTTGACTTCTTACAATAAAATTTCCATTATTATAGTCGTCTTCGGACTTCTCGCACATGATTCACTTGTTATGTCTTTGTCTTGCTATAGATTAAGATATCATCCAAGAACATCACCACGTACTGATCCAATATTTCATCCAACACCTGATGCATCTGATCCATGAAGATTGTTGGAGCATTAATGAGCCCAAAAGGTAGAACTCTCCACTTGAAATGCCCATACCTCATGCAAAAGGCAATCTTTTGCACATCCTCACTATCAATGGAGATTTTCCAATAGCCGCTGCAAAGATCCAACTTGGAAAAGTATCATGCTCCACTCAATTGTTAAGCAAGTCATCAATCCAAGGCAAGGGATATGCTTTCTTCATTATTTGCTTATTGAGCCCACGGGAATCAATATAGAAATGAAGTCCCCATCCTTCCTCGGAAAAAATAGTACCAGTGCTCCCCAAGGAGAGGTGTTATGTCGTATGAAGTCCTTCTCTAACAACTCCTTAAGTGTTGTTTGTAACTCCTCCATCTCCTTTGGTGAGAGCCGATTGATTGGTCTACTCACTAGAGTACTCCTTGGCAATAACTCAATCTTGAAGGGCATATCACAATCGGAGTGTAATCCCTTTGGCACATCATTCAAAAACACATCCGCAAACTCCTGAACTATGTGATCAACCATTGCTTGATGAGGCTCTTGGCCCTCCTCAAATTGTCCTTGTGCAATCTGCTTGATCCACACCGCAAAAATAGACTTATCTTCCTCCAAAGCTTGCTATATGGCTGCTTCACTAATAAAATTCTCATCTAAGGACTCATCTTTCTTCAAAGCTTGCTACATGGCTGCTTTCTTGGTAAACTTTCATCTTGGGACTCATCCCCTTTCAAGGTTTGCTTTGTGGTTACCTTCTCAACCAACTTCTCATCTTGGGACTGACTATTTTTAGATGTCTTACTTAGAGGTGCCAAACAACCTAATTAGAAATTCCTACCTTGGTGTTGTACTTGAATTTTTGTCAGGTCCAATCAAATTGAACCTTATGATGGTCAAGCCAAGGTAGTCCTAGAATGACATTGTAGTGTAGAGGTGCCACTACAAACCTCATACACATCAAATACTCCTTCCCAATCTTGAAGGTAACAGGATGCGGAGGTATGGAATGCAGAACCCTTTCTTCCATCCGTCATAATCAATCTACTTCCAATTATTGGCTTGATATTAATACCCAATTCCTTTGCTAATTGCATAGACATGCAATTCTTTGAACTTCCAGAATCAACCAAAATCCTACAACCCCGATTAGATATTATATCTTGCAAGTGAAGCAAACTTGCCTAGGTCTAGTCTTTAATCCCATTGGAACTAATTAAGCTCCCAATAAGTGGCTCAAAATCTCCTACTGGGATTCCTCATTTCCCTAATTGTTCCACTCCATAAAATCCATCTGGGAAACTTGGTGGTTGCACATTCTTGAGTGGACATTTAGCAATGAGATGTCTGAATTGGCGACAATAAAAAAAACCTACATTTTGTCACAATTTCTCTCTATCTATAGTGCCAAGTGGTCTCCATTGAATGGCATCAATCTCCATTAGTGTCGGCTCCTCCACCCGTGTGTAGTGTATTGGTAGGTTCTGTGGAGGTCAAGGTTGAGGTCAAGACCCAATTGTTGCAACCAAGGAATCAAAATTTCAGCCAACCGCATGGCTTCCTCCAAGTGTTGTGGCTCTCACATGGTTACCTCTAATTTGGTTCTTGACTTCAAGCCCCTTACAATTGATCCAAAGCTTCACCTTCCAATAAATTGGGAATTTGCATGATAGTATTTTGAATTGGTGGTATTTAGAATTACGTGATGTAACTTCTTATAGAGCCAATTTGTTTCAGCTCTACCAACCTATGCCGTGCAGCTTGTGTGGCATTTATAGCTTGACATTGATTAATTATTGCACTCTTGAATTCTGCCTAAGTGAAGATTGGTGTAGCAATTTCTCATTTAGCTCGCTCCACTCGAAATCTCCACCATAACTTTGCTACTCCATCCAATTGGCTAGAAACCAAGAGAATCTATTTTTGTTTGTCTTGAAGATTGGTAGCTTCAAAATAACGTTCACAATCAAACACAAAATTCTGCATTGCACCCAAGAGATTCTTGCCTTCAAATACCTTGGGTTTAGGGAATTAGATTTGATCTTCTCCTTCTCGAACTGGTACTCTCTCTATATGCTCCTGTCCTCAAAGCTCTTATTCATCCAACAATCAAGTAAGGTGCTCAATTTGTTGCTGCATAGCAAAGATAACATCGGGCATTGCCACCATGGTTGCTACTCTATCACGCTACCCCTAATCTATCTAATTTATTAACACATAGAGGCAACACATCCACCGTTCTCCATAAGTTACAATCGGAAGCACCAAGGATTCCTTAGATATGATGATCACATGCAAAAAATCTTATCCAAAGTGTGAGATGATGAATTGTGTGAAATGATATTAGGGTAGTACTTGGACACAAAAATCCCAATGGTTTGGTGGAAGTGGATCTGGTGGTCCATAAATTCCATCCATCCCATTCTTACTCTGATACCAATGTAAAAGACCAAGACCAAGGAGAGAAATAAGAGAATGGAAACTCACATTGGGACACTTGGATGAGGGAAAACTCTGAATGCCTAGCATGAGCTTCGGCTTTAGTATTTATAGGTAGCATACAAGGCCTTTGAGAAACTTCTCAAGAAGCTTCCTTGAACCGCTTTCTTAGAGTGCAAGCCAAGTTAACGATAAAGTTTCTCAAGAAGCTTCCTTCTAGAAGTTGCCTACTTGGCATGCAAGCTAAGCTAGTTGGAAGTTTCTAGAAGCTACCTGCTTGGGGTGCAAGTTAAGCTAGTTGGGAAGCTTCCCAAGAAGCTCCCTAGATGCTTCTAGAATATTCTAGGTAATTTGACTTATTCTCTACTTTGTTAACCTTAGTAACTACATCACTAAACTCCATATTGTTACATGGATGGAAGAGCCAAAAATAATGGAGATTGATGCGATCTAACATGGTTGCTAACAACATACTAAGTACAAAGTCCTTTGGAAGTGTATCACTTTCATTATGCCACTTGGGAGCCTTTTTCTCATCTCCCAAATGCACAAATGGCCATCAAGGTTTGAGACTTCCATGGTGACAAGGACGTCACCAACTAGCAATGAGAGAATACGTAAGAATACAAAGGGTACCAATGAGTTAGTTGAGACTAAAAAATTAGCAAATTGGCCAAACTAGCCAAGAATTATAAGAATATCCTAGATGCTTCTAGGATATTCTAGGAAACTAGGAAGCATCGAGGAAACTACTTGATACCTTCCAAGTACTAGGTAATGTGCATGCAAAGTGGTGACTTCTAGGAGAAAGCTTTTTGGGAAGCTTCTTGACTAGCTTAGCTTGCACACCAAGTCGGTGGCTTCTAGAAGGAAGTTTATCAAGAAGTTTCTTGGGAATTTTAGCTTGCACGCCAAGTAAGCAACTTGAGAAGCTTCCTGATTAGCTTGGCTTGCATTCTAAGAAATTGGCTTTTAGGAAACTTCTCAAGAGCCTTGTATGCTTTCCTATAAACACCAAAGCCTAAGCTCATGCTAGGCATTTGGAGAAGCCAAATGAGAAGCAATCAAGACACCATATCATTCAATTCAAGTTTGATGGAGGAGGTGAATACCAATCAAAGGCTCTCACAACATTTTTGCAACATCATGGCATCCAACACCAATAAAGTTGTAGTTACAATCCACAAAAAAATGGAGTTGTTGAACATAAGAATTTTCATATAGCAAAGGCTGCACTAGCTATACTAAATGAGACTCATATGCCTAAAATATATTAGATAGAAGCTGTATGGTATGAAATTTACATTATAAATAGATGTCCATCAGTAGTAGTTACTTCTTGCACCTCAATGGAGGCATTTACAAGCAATAAGCTTGATCTTTCATATTTGAAACTCCTTGGCTGTGTGTGTTTTGTGGACATTCCAAATGTGAAGCATAACAAGCTCAATCCCAAAATTATACATTATGTATTCTTATGCTATGCTCTCCAAACAAAGGGTTATAGATGTTATAATTCCTCCATGCAAAAGCTTTATATTGTCTAGGGATGTTGTGTTTGATGAGTGGAAATCTTGTTATGCACCACCAAAACTTGTTCTTGTTCCTCAATTGCCTATTGAGGAAGAGAATGTTCCACAACAAAAAAATTTCACTATTGGGAGTAGTGGAGTGATAGAAGCTTCACATGTACAATGTTCCTTCATGTACAATGTTCCTTATCTAGTAGAGTGTGTTATTGACCAAAGTCTCCTATAACCTAGCAATAGTTGAGGTTTTGATGATTGCACTGTTGATTGCCCTAGGGATGCCACAAGTGTGGTAGTAGATACAAGAGGTATGGTTGATGATGGTTCTATAATAGATCAATTACCTCAACATTCAAGTGGAGTCAAACATCCAATTCAAAGGTTCATACATGAGGATACTCCTCATGCATGAACATGATGAACTTGCCTCTCATCATGCATATATGATGAATGTGCTCCAAAAACATGAGTCAAATATTTTTCAAGAAGTGTTGCACAATGAGCAATAGGTGGTAGTCATGGATGAGAAGATCATTGCCCTAAGCCAACAACAAATGTGGGAATTAGTGGACTTACCACCTGGTAAAGAGGTGATTGGTTGCAGATGGGTGTACAAGATCAAGCCAAACCAAGATGGTTCTATGAGCATGTACAAGGCCAGGTTGGTAGTCAAAGGTATGCACAAGAGCATGGAATTGATTATGATGAGATGTTTAGTCTTGTTGCTAAGATAGCTACTATTCAAACAGTAGTAGCAAATAGCAACTAGTAAGCAGTGGAAGTTGCATCAATTGGATGTGAAGAATGCCTTCTTTAATAGAGATCTTCAAAAAGAGGGTGTATATGGTATAAACACCCAAGTTCTTTAGCTCTAGTATGCAGGTTGCAAAAGGCCTTATATAGACTCAAGCAAGCTCCTAGAGCTTGGTATGGTAAGATCATTGGTATTCCGATAGTTGTTTGGGTTTAGAGTGTGTGATTCAGACTCCTCACTCTATGTATTGTGTACAAAAAAATGTTTCATTGTCAATAAAATTGATGTGGATGATTTGATCCTAAGTGGGAGTTGTGAGAGGCGGATTCTTTAGATCAAGTGTAGGTTGCAGGCTGAGCTTGAAATGAAGGACTTGGGAGAGTTAAGATACTTTCTTGCAGTCAAGTTTATCAAGGATGGTGAACACATGTAGTTGTTGTAACAATAGTATGCTATCAACATGCTTGCCAAGTGTGGTATGATGGCTTGCAAGTCTATCTCCACACCCTTAGAACAGAAATTGAAGTTGAGTCTTGTTGAAGGAAGAGGAGTTGCTTGAAGATCCTATTATGTATAGATGGATGGTAGGGAGTTTGATCCACCTCACTATCATTAGATCATACTTGAGCTATGTTATGGGGCTTGTGAGTCAATTCATGTAGACTCCTTGGAAGCCACATCTTGATGCACTTTGGAGGATTATGCGGTATGTGAAGTTCACTATATAGTTTGGATTTCATTATGTAGCCACAAAGAGTGTGCAGTTGTGTGGGTTTACAAATATAGATTGGGCATGGAATACTTTTGACATGTGGTCTACATCTGGTTATGCTTTCAGTTTGGGGAGTGCAACTATTAGTTGGTACTCAAAGAAGCAAGCTATGGTATCCTTGTCTTCTTGCAAGGCAGAGTACATAGGTGAAACTAATATTGCATGTGAGGCAATCTAGTGTCAAAGGTTACTTGCTGATGTGTCTTTGGTGTGATTGTTATCTATGCAGATTACAATCATTTGTATTAGACTTGCTATTAATATTGTGTTTCATGCTCGTACAAAACGCGTTGAGGTGTAGCATCAATTCATTAGGGAGAAAGGTACTAACAAGTGAGATAAATCTAGTATTTCTAGGTACAGTTGAGCAAGTAGCTTACATCTTTACAAAGGCCTTGCCTAGCAACACATTTCATGTGTTCCAAGATCAATTAGGCATACATTGCATTAATAGGAGCTTTAGGGAGAGTGCTGAGACTACAAGCTCTCTATAGATGTGAACTAGTTAAGCGTTAGACTGAAATTGTATAGCATTGCATTCCCACTTAGTACTTGTCACAAAGTTAGTAAGAAAGTCACAGCTTATGTGATGCACTAGGTTCTTAGCCTATCCTTTGTGTGGGTAGTTCATTGTTCTCTGAGCTGTATATATACTAGGAGGTGCTGCCTACCAATTCATTCTCTTGGTTTATCCTCACTCTCTCTTGTGTGAGTTTGGAGTTTCTTGAAAATGCATTGATGCATCTTTGAATGGCTAAAATGCTCTTACCGACCAGCTTTGCAGAAACATGTTTCAAGTTCAAGAATCTGGTCATCATTTTTTTCACCCAATGCAACCAGCAAATGTCAGCCACTAGACCAAGGCATTATTTGTTCCCTCAAGGCACGGTTCCCTAAGAGCATGCTCTCTATGCTATTGCAAGCATATAAGGAATGGGTTGAATCAAAGGATCCAAACGTCCAAATTCAATCTGAATCAGCATATGCATCTATGCAATGTACTTGAGTGCTCCAAACAGCTTGGAACGGCTTGACCATTAATATCATTGAGCAGTGCTTTGTCAAAGCTAACATTTGTCCGTAGTTAGCAATGTGTGACACCAACAATAACATCAAATGTCGGACCCAACATGCATGTGACAATCAGGATGATGTTGATGATCTGGCAAACTTCAACGGCATGTTGCATATCAACGACACGTTTGCAATTGATCTCGGCTTGGACTGCAACGAGGGTCAAGAGATGGCTTATGAACTCATCAATTTTGACAAGGATTTGAAGATTGGGTCACCAGATGCCGACAAGTCAGACCTGCTCGAGAAGACTCTCACGGAAGTGGATCTCATCCAGGAACAGCCTTCTGATCATGATGACTACGGTGACAATGCTGCTTTTAATTTCATTGTTTCTGCTTTTGATTTTATTGTAGCCCAAAGCAACTGTTGCTGCCGAGTCTTTCTTTGACTATCTTAGATTTGGGCCAATCAACCTGATTTCTCATTCACATAAGATGTATCAAGTGGCGCTGATTAAGAAGCAGCTGTTGGAGTTCCATCGACTTGCACGATCTATCATCTTTACAGCAGTAGACAATGACCAATTTCTTTCGCTGAAATAAGCTAGTAAGTCCGTTTTATTTTATGTGACTATTCTTATACAAACTGGATCACCGGGAATAGTCACTGTCCAGTTCTTATTCAGAAAAATTCCAGGTTATAGGACATTGGTTCCTGAAAAACTTGTGACTAATGTGAGGTGGGACTAAAGCGAGGGAGAACTATGTATCTCTTTCATTGAAGCAACAGAAGAAGTGCACTTTGGATGAGATTGATACTGTCGAGAATTTCACTCTGGACAGCCATCTAGATCTAGTTTGTAGATCAAACTCATGAGAAACATGATATGCAAAGAAGATTTTGCATGTAGAGCGTGATACTAAAGGAAGGCGCAAAATGATCTTAGAGTTTCAGTTTCAGATGTCGTAATCAAATTACGAAGGATGGAACAGAATGACCAGAGACTTTAAGTTTCACAACTAAAGATTTGTACTTCTACGTAAACATCGAAGAGATAATTTCTCTTACGCTGTGAGAGGGAATAATCAATAGAGAGCCGTCTTATCAATGTGAAAGGGCATCTCCTGTAATCTGTTACTGCTGCATTCTACCAAAGGAGGATAGGTAGACCAGGTCTTATCGACTTTCATGACTGTTGAATAGCGAAGTACCCTGTCCAGAAAGAAGGTCGAAGGAAAACACTGGATGAATCTTCTATATTCTTAAGACGCACGAAGCGAAATTAGGCTCTAATCTGAACACAGTCACGGACGTGAACTTCGATTTCTGCTGGATGCCATTGTGGAAAATGCTCAATTTCAGTCACTGTTATATACAAAGAAACTCTGGAATTTTATTTGCTGGCAGTGTCCACATCCTCAACGGCAATATAGACCACAAAGATTTCAATTTTGAAGAATACAATTCAATCGGCTCAAAACTGTGAGTTAATCTGCATGCAATTCTTCAATTCAATCCTCTTTCTGCCATCCCGGGCTCCTCGTAATACCGGTCATTATAACACCGGCCAGAACGTCTAGAACTGTTATCTCTGGAAACCCAAAAAACCCGAAATCCCCATACCAACAGGGAGAGACATGCACACTGCAGGAAGGAAAGAGGCACAAGAGTACTGCGTACACTTAAATTCGTGATCACGGCAGCTATTCTGCGGACAGTCCTTCAAAACGAAGACAATTGATGTATGAGCTGTAGTGGAAACCACGTGGGATGAGATGCACAAAAAGGGAAAAAGAGATCGGCCCAGTGCACTTTAGTTGCAGATCCACAGTAGTAGAGGAGTACAGTTGAGTTGCAGCTCAGTAGTTTTCGACGTTTGTTTATTCTCGACTATACAACATCTGCAATTAGATGTTGCAGATATAGGTTACATTGAGCTCGTTTCTTTGACTGGATGGATGTATGGAGTCTCACCTCATCTACGGGGGTATCCATCTGCTAAAGAAGTCCTTGTACTCATCATTCTATCATGTGAATTTTCCTATGAACAACAATGGGTCTAAAACGCCGTGTTAGTATTCAGACAGCTAATTATCGATTGAAGTGGTTCGTCAGAACGTGATCTGGTGGACTTCGCAATCCTCACTCTCTGACCTTTGACATCAGTTATCTCGACCTGCGTCCTTCTGACCTTTCGATACTTTTCTCATGCATAGTGAGGAATTGCTCTTGGTCGATGCCTACGTCCGTCGATCTGTATAACAAACTAAAACCCATAAACCAGAAACCAGAGTGACAAATTGATGTATCAAGAGGCTCCATTTCCACGGTAGCTTCTATATGTCCACTAAAATCATACATTCTATCAAAATCCATTCTATTTCACTCCAACAAAATCCAGGCCAGACTTGTTAACCGTCCGTTGGACAGTTAATTACTCGTTTCGATACCAAAGCTTCAGAATGACATCTCATCATAAAACTTCTTCACCTTCGAGACTTCAGTCCAAAGAGTTGAAGCAATCCGAACTTAAGTTGAACTCACGTTGGTGCCATTTTAGCATTCTATCTCTTCACCATTCATGGTGTTTCAAGTCATGTGAAGCAAGCAAGTTCAAGAGAGTCTTGGACGGGTCATAAGTCCTATTGATACTAGATCTTTAGAATGACATTGAAAATGGGATGGTAAAACTTTCTATATAATTAAAATAATTGAGCTTCAAGGAATGATCAACACAGTGGTCCTTACAGGTTTATATGCTAGTATGCTTTTAAGGTTCTCTATCCCTGGAGTGCCAATCAAGTTTTGTTTCTTTGGGTTGTCATGCTAATTATTATTGTCGCATACATTGGGAACGTTCTGTGAGACTCATATCCTTCTCAATTAATTATTATAAATTTCTAATATGTATTAGGACTGTTCTCTCGTACTCAAGAGGTTTACTGGAATTCCAAGTGATCTCTTTGAAGGAAATAATAATACATTCGTTTTGGAAGATAAATACCGTATTAAGTGGCCATTAGGCTAATCATGGTTATAAAAGTTAGAGAGGTTTTTTGAAAGTAACTTTTAAGAACTTCATCTTAATTATTGGTGTGTTTCCACGACCTACCATTACCATTAACCAGAACGATTCATCAAACTAAGAGTTTCAAGAGGATTCAGTATTATCAGAAATCCGGTTTTCATTCGACCTCTGCAAAACACAAAATTTTGAGAATTAGCTTAATTTAAATTCATGGTAACAGTGATTTTAAGACTAAAACTTGCTGCAGAAGGTTGTTTCCTCTTTCAGCTCTTCACAAGAAACACAGAAACGCATATTTATAATGTTGTACGACCACAGTCAAGATCCCCAATTTCAATGATACAGAGTTGGAAGAAAGGCATTGCATTGAAGCATCAACAAATAACGATTTAACACACATGTTGATTCAGGTGAATGATATACTATAAATTGTTAACTGTGTATGTATGATATAATAAATAAATATAAGACAATGGTTACATGGACGTCTCCGTGGTATTTATATGACAATAATGAGTTACTAGAATATTCATTGTAAACACGTTATCTATAAGCATTAAATAATAAGAAACTTCGATTTTATGAAAGATACTCTTTTATTGATTAAAGAAGAAGAAAGATACAGGTGTAAGAAACATAGATTCTTTAAATGAATAAGAATTCAAAACCATCCTTGATCATCTATAAACTTTCATCATACAAGAATCTCATCATCTTCACAAATCAATCATCTTGAAAACCACATCAAAGAGTTCTGAAATTAAATTTCAATTAAATGTTTAGAAAGAACAAGAAAACTGTGGTATGGATAATTGCCAACATTATCCAGAAAATTTTCACAATCACTAAATATAATATTTGAGAAATTCTTGAAATACCAAACAGGATATATGTAACTATCTCAGAGATTAACGCTCTATTAACATATTTGTAGCAACATTTCGCACATTCCGCAAGATAAAAGTTTGCTAAATGAGTTCTTCTCATTTCATTGGCAAATCTTTTACACATAAGTTTTTTAAGCACGACCCATCTTCTGATTGTGGAAGTACCCTAAGAAGATTGTGGAAGTAGCAATAAGAAGAAGCAGAGCAAAAGTTGGTGAAAGTCGAGTCTGAAGAAATTCGATGAAATGTGAGTACTAGTTATTGAATTCCAAATGCGGACGCGCAGAGTGTGAGATGATTTTCATGAAGTGAATATGCGATTGTTTGCTCTCATTCAAGCGGGAAAACAGACGCATGGAAGATTCACGTTTGGATGCTCATGTTAATCGGACAGAATTGAGTTTCTGGACAGGTTCAATCTTGGAAACATGATTTAGCCAAGAGGATCGATGTAGAAATGTTCTTGGGAACAGCTTCAATCACGCTTGGAGCGTGATTGCATCCGAGGTCCAAACCAAATTCAGTGGACATGCCAGCAAACGACGCAAATTACGAATGGAAGAAGTGCACGGCGGATACAACGACACAGTGAATGAAGTTGAACAACAATGGTGCAGAATGGGCGAGAGTTGTCACTTTGAACATGACGACTTTCGATTGGACTCGAAGATCCGAGCACCATTTCCCAAATCTGCATTTGATGGAGAATGCCCGATACGCCGTGATCATGAGAATGAATCTGCAGACAGTTCTTGAGAAGAAACACAAGCGGTGTAGAAGGTCTATGAGGAAAGGTCAAACCGTCTTGACCAGGAGCTTATGGGGGTTTTGCATTAGTGCACTCCAATAGCAAAGCAGAGGAACATCGCACCACTACAGTTGAGGTGCATCGTAGCAATTTTCGCTTGTTTATGTTTGAGATTACGATCGCAGTTAGATGTGCGAGTTTACAATTCGAGATGTTGTAGATTACAGATTGTAGATTATATTGGGCAAGCTGGTATGTCAAAAGGTTTCGATTTCTCTCTACATTTCGTGACCACTAACGTCATCCACATACTGTCGTATGTGGTGGAAATTCGCAAATTGTTCATGTATTTTGCCGATCAGTACTTTCTCTGTCATTCCTGGTCACACTAGCTAGCAAGTCCAAGTTGGTATTGTCTCTTAGAAAGCTTATAATTAGAGCGGTACCAGAGCTTCAGATTCATGTGTCGAACACAAACGTTACAGCCAAACTATTGAAGGAGTGGAGATTCCAAGAATGATTGACATGGCTGCAGCTTCAACTTCTTGCAACTAGTATGCTTTTATGGCTCCTGCCCATGGAAGGCCTTTGTTGTGTTTCCGTAAATTGTCGTGCCAAACAGTTTTGGTCGCATAGCTATCAGGACTCAGGAGTCTCATATCCTCCGCAGTCACCTCTAGAAAGCCATTCTCCTTTCCGCTTCGTGTTTTCGGTTGTTCTGGGAACTCAGGAGGTTTCCTGGAATTCCGAATAACCTCATTGAAAGGAATAGCAGGATGCTTTTGGCAAATAGCCGGAGCGGTCCTCTGTCGGGGCGTGGTTGGAAAGGGGGGAGGTCTTTTGAAAGCAGTGTTTGATCTTCTCTCTGTTGTTGTCGGAGTTCCGGGCTGTGGAGTTCCAGGATCCGCTGTTCTTGGAATATTGCTTCCATTTGTTGCTTCTATATTAGATTTCTGTGCTGAAACCTCCGCACCTCGTGTCTCTGGTCGTTTCGCGCTCGTAGGAGGTGTCGGAGCACCTGTGGGGAACTGCGCACATTCTCGAGCTGCTTTGCCCGTAGTAGATCGAGGAGTCTCAGGAGCCTTTCCACAGATGCAAGGCCTGGTCGGTGCAGACTCCACCGTGTCTAGAGCTTTTGAGGAAGACTTGCCATTTGCTGATCTCGGTCTGTCTGATGGTCCGCATTTGCAAAGGCATTGTGCCTCTGGGGTGCCTAGACGCTTCCTTCCTGCAGCGGAAGAAGGCCGTGATCTTGTTTCTGGACACTTCTCACGTACAGAACCAGCCGCCGAAGGAGGCCGTGATGTTCCTGGACTGAGGGGCGTGCCTGGACGGCTCCCGCATGCAGTAACGGGATCTCGAGGCGTTTCAGCTTGTGATCTAGGTGTGCTTCTCCCCGATCTTGGAGTACTATTTCCATTCGATCTCGGAGTATGTATCCCATTGACGGCAGCAGGTCCTTCGTCAGGAGTATAAGGAGTATGCCGGGGCCTCGATTTGTTCATCGCAATGGCATCTAGTATCGTTTGGAACTGCACTTGATGAGGAGCCGTAGGCAGCTGCACACTGCCTGGGCGCTCGGCCCAGTAGTGATACAGAACATTTGGCACGGGCGGAAAATCAACTTTCTGCCATCTGTTGTCCGTAACTATTGAGCTCTTGGCTGGAAAGTGAGGTAAGGGTTTATTATCGGCATCCGACCCTAAATGCGCTGGAGGTAATTGCCGTAGCCAGTCTGATATATCTGAGCTAGTCCTCCCAAACCAAGGCATTGCAGCAGGTGCAGTGTATGGCCGCGCTTGCTCTCCCTTTTTGCATCTGCCATGGTTTGCTGGAGGACCTGCGTTAGTATTTGAAGGAGAGAAGGCATGGCTGGGAACGAGCTTCTCCAAGTAGTCGGTGATATCTGTGTGTCTGATGCCAAAGTAAACATTCCCTCGATGGTTTTCCGGCTTGAATTCTAAGGGATTTCGTTTCTTCAACTTCGGCCTTTGATGCGTATAATCCGCAATAGGCCTCCTGATCACTTTTGGTTTAGGCGCCGGGCACCACATATTCCAAGCTCCTGTAGTGCTGCTGATCTCCTTTTTTCTCTTCATTCACTCTTGCCCCGTGAGAGTTTGGCTTGTTTGTTACGCGATCGGGACGAAGCACTCTGCTGAATCCAGAAACATATTCTGTGCACCTGGTAAACGCACAACCACATCCTGTATTTTGCCGCCGCCGAGATGGAATTTAATTGATTCTTCATGAAACAAGCCATCAGAGGACAGGACGAACATGTATCCCGATTGCTAGTTCTATGAACGCAAGGATTGTCGATGAAATGCTTATGGCAACGTTGGAGCTGAAAACTCCCAGACCTTATGAGGTGGACAGATTCGGACATACATCATTCCTTCGAACCATCCGAGACACAGACGCATTTACCCCTCGGCCAGCATCATGTTCAGAATAGCAATCAATTTAAAGACCAAAACGGACTCGGGCGTACAGCTTCGCGTGTCGATTTCCCCCGTAGAATAACAGAACCCACTTCCTCTTTCCAAATCGCCGTACTAAGAGCGTAAGTAGCTTATGTCCCTATTCCGCTCCGTTGTCAATGCAAGACGTCCCGAATTGAGTAGCGACATAGCGGTTAGGCCGCGCGCTACGAACGACGTCTATCTGCAACAAAACGGAGCACCATCCCATTGATCTTACAGGCAACTTACAACAGACAGTAGTTCCCACCGACCGGAGAGTTTCACCATCTAATCCCCTTACTTGGTCTTTTGTCTAGGTCAGGCATATATTGCCGGCTATCCTCACCTTTCCTCCACCTCTCACGAGATCTGTTTACGAAGGGGAAGACAACCGCGAATAGCTCACACCGTCAATAACTGTAACATGCACACGCTTCCGTTAGTAATAGGGCGTGAGGGAGTTCTCGGGTCCTGTTATTCGCGGTAACAAAAAATATGGGGTCCTTGAATCTTTTTATGGTAGGCGAAATAGGGGTACACATTTTGAATTATGGTAGGCGCCAAATCCCACACCATTCTCGACGGGTGTGTATGGAAGGTGATAAATATTAATTAGGAATGAATCAAGGTCTCATTTCCACATGTTACAAAGCAACGTAATAATTCCATTTATTTATGATTTCGCACACATGACTCTTAAATTCCTTTTGTCCCTTACACTTAACGTGATTTTGCCCCGAAACTTAATGAGACTTCCCGTTTCACCATAGTGCGTTTCTATGGACGTTTCAGGAAGGACAACCGTTTGGACTTGTGGGAAATGCTAGTTTTTCACAGAACCAGCCTCGTTGCCATAATTTGCTATAGTTTTTCCAACTGAGATGCACATTAGGGCGTCTCAGTCATGTTTATGGGTGACACTGACAACACGACGCCTTACATGATTCAATGGTTAGATGAAACTTAAAAGTCTGAACTATTCGTGATTTTCTCTGTTGACTGCACACCCACTTCCCGTGGTTGTCGCTTTTGTTACAGATGGGAAGTTTTCGCAGATTGTGCTAACTATACACTGCTGCCGCTTAGGTTGACGAGTCAGTCGCGTTCTCATAGTAGTTGATACGAGTCAGTTTCTTGTGAAAACAAGTTTATCTTAATACCTTGGCGAAGAGAATGTAATGGAAGTTCTTGAGTGGTCTGTTAAGATAAATGTGAAGATCCACCGGACATGTGTTTGGCAGAGTGAAGTGTAAACCTGAGGCAAATGTTCAGCGACGAGAAACTCGATTGTGAACATGAAGGAGCTTGAGCGAGTGGAAAGAGGCTCTTCTTTCTACTTGATCACGGGATAATCCCTCAACTGTTCGAGACCAGTGTTGTTTCAAGTATCCCCTATCTAATCTCGCTTCCCGTTCGACTAGTCATAGTTTACTCCAGACATTTAGAAACTGGACCCGCATAGTCCAAATCTACACCTAAAACATTTCGTATTGACTTATGACCAGAAAGATGCTCCTTGAATTCAACCAAAAGCGTGCATCGAGGTAAATCGGTAGCCAAGGAGGTCCATTCACAACTCTATGTCCACATAAATAGCTTACATTACATGGTGAAAACTTTGTCACTGCAAGAAAAGGAACCATGTTCTCTTCCTAAATGTAATGAGTATATAAACGAGTTCACATACCTCTTCCAGGCAATCACAAAGTTACTGACTAAACAACCGCGAGTACTAGTACTACACTTCAGAACCAATACTCATATGTTGCAAGTACGTGAAACGATCAAATTCCATCCACTTCAAAGATAATACGCCCAACAACCTTGAGCAGAAGCTGTAAAAAAGTGTGTTTACATTTGTGGAACTAAAAATCGTAACAAGACCACAACGCGACTCACGGTTCGCTTTTTATAATCAGTTAAGAAAGTCTTGGCATTCCAACGACTCCTGGACCTAAAAGACCTAAAAGAATGTAGATGTTGTCCTTTAGGATATGAGAAACACTCTTTCCAACCGGATTAACAAATTTCACTATCATAAACTGACTGTCAAGTAGAAAAAAAAACCATAGTGACAGCTACCCGCTTGGCAACAAGCTGCATCAAACGTCAAGCAACAAAAGACCTGGTCGAAGTAAACAGTCACTCCCAACAAAGAAGGATAACTCCTTCACGAAGCTCCTTGCTACCATTTCAGAAAAGTCGGTGCATTGATCTTGCGAGACGTAAACAAACCTGCAAAGCTAAAGCCCTTCTGTCAGACCTGCACGGAAGCTGAGCACTCTGATCAAACTCTACACTAGGTTAGGCGATGTTGAGGGCCAACAGGGGAACTGTAACACCCAAAAAACAGGCGAAGAATGGATGCATGGACCTCAAATCGAGACTCTGAAATGTAATAGGAACACCGACGGCCTATTCTAGACGTAGAGATCCATGCTATTACTGATGCAATCAAAGTAAAGTCATCAGATAAGGAAAGTGTCTCAAGATTCTGACCATTAAAGGCAGTAAAGGAACAGTTTGAAAAGAAAAACCATTGCCAAAGGGCATGGTTACAGCTGAGATGCTCCATATAACCAACAACTGCACAAAGTCGATTAAACCTGAACACGTGAGACCCACCAAAAGTAAAATTGAAGACAGGTAAAAGTACAGTTCCGAATCCCAGTTGGTTGCAGAACGGAGAAAGGCACACTCAGGCACACAAATTCGCCCACATCATGGACCTTGAAAACTCCAAAGGGTACGTTGAGAAGAAACATCTCAACAGGAGGCAATATTCGACAGGTCTTAGTATCCTTTTCATACACTTTTAAGTTACCAATAGTAACATAAATCCCGCGACCAACCATTGGAGGTTGTCGACTCGTAACAATTCACTACTCCCATTTAAACCTAGAACCAGAGTCTTTTGACCTACAACTACAACCAGAGTTTTTCAATCAACCAGAATATAGCAAGCTTACTCCAAAATATCGGCAGCAAGTTCACTGTAAAGCAGCCGCATCCTCAAAGCTTAACCCTAAACAATGAAGTCCTTCGAGTACAGAATTTAACTCTGCAAAACAAATTTAAATTGGAATTAGAGAACAGTTAAACGAGCACTCCCGATGCGGTGCATGACATCGGTAAACAGAAAGGAAAGAACAACCTCCATTCCTCTTAAGCTATAAGTGACAGACCAGAAGGATGTTCTGGTCTTACCTAGCCTAAGAAAAAAAGCCACCAAGCTTTTTGGCGAAGTCATCTTCCTCTTCATCCTCAAGTTGATCAAAACCAACTTCGTCTTCTTCACGTTCTACATCCGACTCCCTAGTTTCGTCCTCGTAATCTTGGACCTCATCTTGAACATCATCGTAATCAGAACCCGGAACAGGTTCTTCCAAAATTTCCTCTTCCTCTCGCCCTTCCACAACCTGTAGGGCATCGACTGCCTCATCATGTTGCCACGGACTGTCCCTTGAGGTGGTAACCCGGATAGTATCAGCTCCAGGCTCTAAGGATTGATTGGGCCTATCTTGATCAGTCATTTCGTTTCTAGTTTTTGAAGCGCCCTCATCGTCAGACAAGAGCTCTCCGTCCTCAACTTCTGCATCTAGATCTGCTTCTATGCCTGTATCTACCTCAGGTTTCTTTAAATCTAAAGCGGTTTCTGTATCTACACCTGTGGCAGTAAGCATGGTACTGCCAGACGGTGAAATTCTATGGATGTGATCTCTACTTATTGGCTCTGGCCTGGCATCACCTTCTGCTTCCACCTTCCGTTTCTCTTTCAAGATGGCACTTAAGGACTTGGGTCCTTCAAACGCTGTCGGCTTCTTAACCTCGTGAGAAACGACCTTATCCAGCCTGATCTTCCTCTCTTCGACTGAAGAATAGTCACCTGCGGAAGAGTCCAAACCGAACGTTACGGGTGGTGGTTGAATTTGACCGCGCCCAGAGGTCCCCTTCAGCAACCCACTCGGCAAAACTGGGACTTTGGGCCCATTTGAAGTCTCTGTGGGCTTGGGGGCATCTTCGACAGCTCCCTTTCTCTTCTCAGCTTTGATTTGCGCCAAAGTCTTAGGTCCAGCAAACGTTGAAGGATCTTTCCTTAATTCCTTTTCGGTTTTCCTGTTCCCTTCCAAGTCCATGTAACCTCTACTTTCTAGTTCACCAAAGGAATCAACGACTTTGGACACCCTACTGTGCTCGCTTTCCTTGGTTCCAGTCCTTGGGTTCTCCACCATAGACCGCCCTTCAGGTCCAGATTTACTCTGCACTCTGTCCGAAGCAGGAGTCGCCATATCAGCACCGATATCTTGCAAAGCCCGACGTGCAACTCCGGCGGATTCCACTGTACTCTTTTCGTGCATCCGTCTGTTGCTGTTATGATAATTATTGTTACCCCTCAATCCGTGCTGCATAAAGAGCTGATGCCGCAATTGCAGCTCATGTTGTTTCTGCTGATCTTCCTGATGCCTATGGTGTTGATACTCATCCATAGACATTTCAGTTCGTTGTCTTCGTGAATGATTGTCCGAGGAGTGTTGCTGACCTCCATCAGGTCTCCTGCGCTTCGCACTCCCGAGTCGTGATCTATGATCGTTATTCCCACCACTAGCTCGACCGTCCACTTCCATTGGCAAGCCTAGTCTTTCTCTTGCAAGCATTTCGTCGGCTCCACCCCTCTCTGTGTACCCGCCACCCCGCTGGTGACCCATGCGATCATAGGTATTGGAAGGGTCGTACACTCCCTGCTGTTCGTGCACATTGTAATCATATCCACCATGTTCATAAGGAGTACCGCCCTCGTAGTTGGCATGATCATACGGATGAGGGTAGTCATAATCGTACTGCTCTATCTCATCCCCTCGCATCGACCTCACTCTTCCCCTACTGCCACTTCCACCTTTGCCTGTCTCCATACCAGCATCACCCGCTGACTGGAACTCAGGATCATCAGGATATCGGGATTGTTCTGGTCCATCGTCAACAAGGACATCAAATCCAGGTGATGATTCCTCCCACCACTCATCTGGTTCCATTCCATTCTGTACCCTGTCATCGCCTGCTTGGACTTGGTGAATCCGTAACCTTCCACCTCCAACATGACCGGAAGTCGCCGGGGGACCTTCTGATCTACCTCTAGCCCCACCATTTTGGTTTGCTGCAGGACCAGGATGATTTCGTACTTCCTTTTGACTTGACTGCACACCTCCTTTGTGCGCATGCCTTGATTCCGAGAGCAGCTGAGTCTCTGGTGTCACCTCTACAGATGGTTTGGCTGTTACGCCATTCACAGCAGGCACACTCTCCTTATCGTTAGGTTCAGTCATATTTACCCCACCTGCCCTAACTGGTCGTTGAGTGGCAGTGGGCTTCGCTGCAGAGGACGGCGTACCGTGCATAAATGTACATTTCTCCCCTTTGACGCAAAATCCCTGTGAAAAAAAATAACATGGGACTCTTGACTTGCTTGCAACTCCTGGTATCGGCGCAGCATTTGCAGTAACTGTTGGCCGGCCTTCTAAGGGCTGAACAAGAGAGAATGAAACAAAAGTCAGCGACGTTCGACAGATGACCGTGAGAGATATTGCAGAGCGATCAACTAGATTTCTTTGTCTCAATGAAGTTCGTGAATACGAACTTCATTGAGAAGTTGTGAAGATATACACTTACTCCACGCATATCAAAACTACATGACTTTACTCTTGAAGTAACTCACAACAAGCCTCTATCATGAGCGGTAATCAGTCAATGTAAGTCTTTCTCCAATGGTGTTAACAAGACGTCTCCAAACGACGGCATATATTGAGTAATGAGTATGGAAGTCGTTTAACAAAACAGGGATTAGTTCATACCCACGTCGGAGTGGACACGACACGACACGACACTGATATGCGTGTTAAGAATTATAAACCCCTCAAAGATGTAAACGCTATTACATGCATTTCTTGAGAAAAGACAGCAAGACATTAGACAACCAAACAGAAAATATTCAGCTCGAAAAAGTGCAAAAGCCTCGGGTCTACTTACAGGGTGACGAAATGGACAATCCCAGTTGAGGCAGTTGCCACCAAGCCAGTACCGGCAATCTCTTGGATTTACCCTCGCGGTCTCGCTGTGCCGGAACTCACAGTCATTTCCCTGTAAAGCATAATCACGCAATCAGAAGTGTTGATTTAAGCTAATAAAGATGCTACAGTTCTATTCACAATACGTAAACTGTCATAGATGCTATGGATGAGCGAAACGATGTCATTAGTTCTCCTTCTCACAATCTTTGCAGTCGTTTCACTCACCCCTGCCATTGCTCGCAACCATTGCAACCTTACAAATACCTTCAAAAGTTCGGATGGTAGATACAAAGGACCACATAGAAGTTCTTAAGTGTCGAGGGATCAAGACTATGAATATGCCTGAAGATTGCTGTACTTACAAACAACCTTCAGAGGTGAGAAAAGTAAAAAGTCATCAAATTTCAAGCCAAAACAGCCCAGCCTGGCGGGAATAACCTTTGCTAGTTAATATGAAGACGAGTACGTCGCATTATATATCAAGACCAATCCTTGCTTAGAATAACAATCTCAATCTATAGTGTCGACGACTTCTCATCGTCTAAAGAACTTCTGTATATTAAAGAAAAATTCCCTGGCCACAATGAGAACAGATTTTCCTACCAACCAGGTAGGCGCTGTTACTGTAAGAGGAGACAAGTGGAAACGCTAATGCCTTGAATCAAAACTTGCACTTAGGTGGTTATGAAATGTGACAGAATAACACTATTGTAATGCTACACTCCATTAGTGGATACTGACATTGATTTTCTGAATTGACCCAGTTCATTTCGGTTACTCAAACCAAGAGAACTTGTGCACGTCCATGTACCCGTGGATAGTGGCTTCACGGAAGATTTTGTCTAAAGACCAAACCAACACAAGCTTTGACCCCTCTCACCTGGAGTGAGCAATCCGACAAGATACGACGTTTAGGATAGCACAAATGGAATAAGGAACGCTTCTATGTTGTAAGCGATTGGGTGAACGATGTGAGGAAGGGGGTCATCCAGTATCCGAAGACGACCACTCCGAAGGGCGAAAGGATGCTCAGGGCCCGCTACTTAAGGGAGGTAGAAATACATGCTACAATTGCACTTATTTTCGTAATTACTGAATATCAAGCACTGTGATCAGCTTGTCCCTCCGTCAACAAAAAGGATCTTTCGTACCTTTGGAGTCCTGGGACGATTGGTGAGTAGAGGGTAGCGCAAGGGGGGGGGGCCTTACTCTGACTGATCGTGGCGAGTTTATGTATTAGCGGTTGTACAGGCAGCTGCTACCAGTGGTAGTGAACCCATGTGATTAAACCTGATGACCCCTTCGACTTCTACCTCCACTACCTGATGTCTTTCATCTGCTACTATAACTGTCTCCGACGAAAAGACTAAGAGGAGAATGTCACACATGGTCAGAGTAAATGTTACATTGGCACTGCATTCCCCGTCAAAATAAAGTATTATATACAGCGCTTGCAGTCAGTGTTCCTTAAAAGAAGTAAGTGACGGACAGCGTCGCTTGCCAGTCTTTCCTCCCCGCTCCCTTCAGTGAGATTTTGGGTCCCCACGGAAATAAATAGCACTAATTGTAACCAAAGAGAATGCTTTGGAATTCGCTACAAATTCTACGTAACTTGGAATTCACAAAATCTTTGATGCACCGTATCTAAGGTGGAGATAAGGGTTGTCCGCCACAATTCTAACTTGCTCGTAAGAGGCACGCCCTAAACGTCCTGTCTCTCACTAAACGAACGACATACAGGGACGACTAACATAAGCTCAGGGGCAGCGCAGTTTGAATATAAAAGCGAAGTTCGCATGGGATTGGATCTAGGGTCCAAAAATGACCAAGCTGCAGTTCCTGGATACCCACGCGTTCTTTATTCTTAAAAGGCCCCTGCTTGCACTACAGTAGAAAGCAGATTCATAGTTTAGGAAGCGAGAAACGGACAAAGGATACCTCTCGTAGCGTTGAGCCAATCACGCTTCCCACTAGCGGGTTTCGCATTTATAAAATTTTCTACCGGAAAGCCATTAGAAACCCGTCTTCTTCCGCTCTTGTTGCTGATCTAAACTCTCCCCAGTGAACTGGGAAGCACGGTGGTGAAGATATGCTCGTCAAGTATGATCATGTGACAAACACCAACGGCTACTCAATCAGCCAGAAGACAATGGTTGCAGAGTGTGTCACCGGTAGGACCAAGGTTACTGGAGAACTTCGGTAAATATGCCTCTCAGTCACCGTTCAACTGGTACAAGAAATTAGGTCTAAAACCGCCTTGAGGGCAGATGAAGAACCTCATTTCGAAATGAGATTGGAGGGCAATAACCATATCAAGGTTCCGATAGTGATCTGCATTTGAGCTCTTCCCAGAAGGACACAGATATCAATCTATTACCCTAATGCTTAACATACACCGACAGGGAATCAGTGATACACCATTCTCGATACCAAAACCTAACGGGAACTGAAGACTGTGCAATCATGCCGACAGTGTCCATCTTCGTAATAAGGAGGGCAAGAAACTGATTCATTCCCTCGAAGACGACGAACATAGAACCTTGTTTATCCGTACCTTTTTACATGTGAGCGGCGACGCCAAGAAATAAACGCAATCTGTATTCTTCTTTAGCGCATCCTCGTCCATGGTCAAACGCGCTCCAAATTGATTTCACCGGTCACCGCAAAACTCAGAAATCTATGCCGGCGCCAATATCTACGCTATTTGGGCAGAAAGAACCACAAACTCGACTTTGAGTAAGGATTTTCCAGCATCAACTCAGCCATAGCCCTGCCTGTGCGGGGTTTCGACACTTCCCTCACGAGCTTCCGCTCACTCCCCCTCTCCCCTCCACTTCCCTTCCCTTCCCTTCCGTTCCGTCCTGTCCTGGCCCCCGTTGCAAGCAATACCACTGGGCTCTCGCGTCGTAGATGATCTTGCAAACCCAAACTCGACTGCGTAGGTCTTCCCTACATAGTAGGGCTGCAGAATCTCCAAAGATTCTCCGACTGCTGTAATGTTGTTTACTTGTTTAAATTGATAGAAAGAAAAGGCGACCGCGTAGGAAAAACGAAGGATGGGAAGACCCCAATTGATAGAAACACGTACCACAGTATGACACAGACAAAGGACACGACTCAACCCAAATTCTTTAATGGCGACCACGAAGTGTAGCAGTCAACCTTCACTGTTACGAGATTCCCTCAGGTCGACAGGTTACTTTTGAAGGGAGAGCTAAAATAATAGTTGATTCTCAGAAATGCAAACTAGTTAAACTTTCTATTGTTTGATTAGGTTTTTTTTCTGAGACTCTGTTAATCAAAAACTGCAAACATTTCCAGGTCTTGTTGAACGTCAGTGGCTCTTTTACCATTTCTTGTTTTTGTTAGTTATTATTCAGCCACCTCATCAATTCTTTCCAGTTCTTCCTCTAGATGTAGTGGAGTTTCCGGGATCCGTGGCACAGGTGGCACAGGTGAACCACATACCCTGAATAATTTTATGCCGCAGCTGAGCATTACTCGGTAGCTCCTGTAACTGTAAACACAAGGCGTCGACCGAACGCGGTGGTGGAGTCTACGAGGTATCTCATATCGTCGAAGAGGTCTGCCTTGGTATTAGGTTTCAAGCCTCCGTGAAGAAGCTGAGGTTTGGGGAGTTAGTCTATCGTCAAAAGAACATGATAGGTTAAGCCCAAGTTAAGATTTCTCTAAATTAACCATAATGAATATTGCCTTGAGGGATTTTTAGTGGAAAACTCTCGTTCTTTGCTAGTGTTTATGGGTAAACACTGGACCTACAAAATGAGAAGAAGGCCTAATATTTTTATGTTGTTAGTGTTGTGTACAATTTTATTCTTATTAGCACTTGTTTATCTTCAATATCAATCTTGAAGGATGCTTAGTAGACCGCTTGAGATTTTACATATGTATTACGTTTTGTGATAATAATAGTAGAGGGTATTGTGTGGTATCATTCTTCTTACTTCTTTATATATCGTAAGGGTATCTTATTCGTTTTGGTCCGCATATGTATACAAAGATTAATAAGAAAAAGATTAATTAGCAGGATGGTGTAGCAATATGGACCATCAATGCTGATTAATGACGCGAGGACATTTACAACCCGGCAAGAAATCTGCAAGATCCTTCAAGTTTATAAACCATAAACCATGTAATGATAAAAGCAAATACTTCAAGAACCTTCGAGAATGCAAAGAAGAATAAAAATCACTAAAAGTTTCATCAAATTAGACTTAACTATGGTAAGAATTCGTCAAGTAAAAGCATAACCTCTCCAATCTTTTCTATCACTCTAGTTTGATTCACTTTTGGACCACCACATGATTGAGTTTATATGTTTATATGATAGAGACCCAATGCACCGCCCTTCAATGTCATCCTACATATCTTGGCATAATTTATAAATTCTAGCTCCGGTTGCAAAGTAACAATAGTCTACTTATTGCACCCAATTCATACTTCTATAGTGTTGTTTCATACTTTATCCCATCATCAATAAATAAAAAATTATTTATTTATATCTGAGAGTACTTTTTCTTTTAATCAATACTAGTAACATACAATTAATCTAATCATATAAATCTTTATTATACATACAAGTCTTTATTAGTCTTTATTAAACATACAAGTCTTTATTATCTTTAAAGAGTTCATCTAACCTTCACTGCAAATGGATAGATTTTTATCCTCTATAGATTAAAGCTCAGTGTATATCTTCCTCCGTAACTAGATTTGCAATAAGCCGAACGTCTATAACAAGAAGGAAAAGCTTTAATATCAAAACTTGATACTCTATAAGAAGTAAGGAGTACGACACGATATTAAGAATACGTTTTCAGTCCAAGCTCATACCTAATATAACCTATAAATAACTAAATTTAATGTTTTTTTTATCCTTTCAATTGATGTGTTTTATGTATATGATGCATAGACCGAAATAAATCAAATTACACATAACCATGATTAACAGAAAACTTATTCATAACAAAATTTACCTCTAGAGACAAGAGGAATTAACTATAATATTTTTAGTATTATAATATATTATACTAGTTCCTAAATTAATCATTTATATCATCTTGATACAAGAAAGACATCATAAATTATATATATTATAGTATTAGTTGTATTTATGAGGAAATAGATGATCAAATCTAGCCTTATCATAATATTTTATTGATTGTTTTGCTGAAAATTGTATAATAATAAATCATGAAAAACTAAAAATTTTAAAATGTAATCAATCTGATTATATGTATAAAAAATAACCAATAAAACCAATAAAGTATCTTGTATTAATAAATTCAAAACTTTCATAATAAATGGTAAATATTAAGATATTACAGTAAAATATAAGAAAAATACAATATTGTGAATATCATTTTCAAATATACAAGTTCCTCAAGTAGTGGACAAACCAAATTTGTTAAACTCCTAATTGATCAATGGAAAATAAAGAAGAATTAATATAATCATTAACAAAAAAACTTAAAATAAAGAAATTAAGCAAGATTGCGAAGCCTTTGCTAGAGCTTCAAAATCATCCCCAAGATGTATAGACCTACTTGGAATATTATTTTCACAAAAAGATTCAGAAATGCAAAAATATATGAATTCTAGTAACTAAGTGTCAATTGAAAATTGGGAGAATGGCAAGAAGCAAGTCATTCTCTCAAGGATATAGGTCTAGAATGGCTAGATTTGAAGAGAAGTATACAATTGGTGATAATGTATTGTCATCTGTTTAACCTCATATGCAAGAACCACTCCTAGAAGAGAGGAGAGTAGTGTAACTAAATGGGGTGACTTACGTAAAATGGAAAATTAAAAGATCACTTTCACTTAGAATGAATTCCAATTATTTCTTGAAGGTGATTATTTCAGCAACTCTAAAGTGGCTTCTTCACTACAAAGAAATTCAACTTTGAAGATTGTGTTCTACTCTTCCCTTAAGGCACAACTCCAAAGGCACTTTGCATTGACAATAAGACTCTTTTTTATTTATTTTGTGGTATGGTTAACTCTACAATTCATTTCTTATTTGTCAAGTCATTGCTTTGCTCCTTTAGAACTCTTAGGATCCCAAAGCATAATCATAAGCAGAAATAGTCACTCCCACTCAAGCACTTGGGTTCCTACTATAAAGTTCATCACAACTACTCACCAAAGATATGCAACCAATACTTAGAATTAAGCAAAAGTGATGAGAAGGATTTTAGCTTTTGTGTTTTATTCATGTTCAAAGGATTGAATGAATTATTTACATAGACCAAAGCCTATATAGCACTTCCTTCTAAGCTAAATAAATCTAATGGTTAAGGAAGTCAGAAGATCTTCTTGGCTCATCCTCACTATATATTGAAAATATAATCTTTATCTTATTCCTATCTTCTTACATGTAGGTCAATTAGGTTAATCATGTGTTTGGAAAGGTATTAATTCTTCACAAAGACAACTTATAGTTTTGTCTCCTTGGACTTACTACTCAAAAGGTTACATTTACAAAGGTCATACAACTATGAAGGATATTTACAACTACAAAGAACTTATTATGGGAAGGGTACTTGGCCTAAAGTGTTATTGCAAAGAATTACCTTTGCCTTTACAAATCCTAATAAGGAGCTCAACCCTCTCAACCCTCAACTTGCTATATCTAAGAGTTAAGTATCACAATTTTTGGTGAACTTTTTTTTTGTGCTCTCAAGGCCTGACCACTAATTGATCCATCTTCTCACCTTTGTACTTCTTCCCCTCCAACTTTTGGACCGATAATTTCAACTTATGTAACTTAGTCTTTGTTATCCTACCTTGAGCAACCTCTTCCAACATTACTACAAATTAATCCCAAAATTATTCCATTTGCTTGATGATCTTTGCTATCTCTTCTTATGAGTTGTATACAAAGACTCCACCTCATTTTCTACCTCTTCCAACATTCAAGGTTGATTGGCTGCCTTCTCCTCCTTTGCAAGTTCTTTTGCTTCAAGTAGTATGGCCACTTCCTTCTATACTTGCACATTTGTACCTTTAGGAAGACTACTCTTATCTTGGTGGTCTCCAACTCTCCCCAAATACATCTTGGGAAGTGTAGATTCAATGACGACCAGGTTGAGTATTTGGGTCACACTATCTAACCTAGAGGACTTGGTGTTCAATAGACCAAGGTGGAGGCTATTGCATGTATTCCTTGACCTATAGATTTGAGCAAAGTGTGAGCATTCGTTGGATTGATGAACTTCCATCACGGCTATGTTAGAGGATTTAGTGCCATTGCCAAGGCCTTGACAAAGCTGACCAAGCTTACACAAGAGTGGTGTTGGGGAGATGAGTAGGAGAGAGCTTTTGTAGAGCTCAAGGAGAGGTTGACATCTGCTCCTATTTTGAGGAGACCGATTAGAGGATGACCATTTTAGGTTCATAGTGATTGGAGTATGTTGGAGCTTGGAGCAATGCTCACCCAACATGATAATGAGGAGGAGTTTGTGGTGGCCTATGCTAGTTGTTCCAATAATTTAGCAGAGGCAAAGTATAGTTCATATGAGGGGAAGTGCTTGCCAGCAATTTGGGCTGTAGCACATTTTTTATGTTACCAATTTGATAACCCGTTTACTCTCATCACTAATCATCAGCCATTGAAGTGGTTGCTTGATTCCAACAAGCTTTCAAGGAAGCTTGCATGATGGGCTCTAATTTTACAATAGTATAATTTCATGGTTATTCACTGACCTGGAGTGGTGAATCGTGAGATGGATTGAGTAGAAACCCATGTCCCAACCAACATGATCAGATCGGAACATGTTGGCATGGGGAGATAGATGAGGAGATGGTGCCAGGTTGGCATACATTTGCCTTTCTTTATATATTTTTTGAGGCTTTGGTGGTATCTCTCTCGGTGCAGACAAGAGGAGTTATTAAGGTCATAGATCTAAAGAGTGGAGATAGTGGTATAATTCAACAAGACATTCATGATGATGTTCTAATGATGGACTATCTTTGAATTGGTGTTGTGGGTAGTACAATTGGAGCCAAGGAAAGAAACCATGTTCTTCAACGAGCTAGGTGGTTCACATTGGAGGGCACACATCTTCTTCATGTATGGGAGGCTGGTAGAGTGCAAGTAGTACCACTTCCATCTTAGAGACCACAATTGGTTTGTCATGCTAATGAGGAGCTAGAACATTTTGGAATAAAGCATACATATGGCTTGCTCCAAAGTCATTATTGGTGGCTTGGTATGCAAATTGATGTATGGCAATTTGTTGCAAGATGTGTGGTTTGTGACCATGTTAGAGCATCATTTAATGCTCCTACACCATAGTTACACCTATTACCTATCATGAGATTGGGTTACCATTGGAGTTTGGACTTTGTTGGACCTTTACCGTTGACTATGAGACATCATCGGTACATTTTGGTGATGGTGGAGCACTTCTCCAAGTAGATTGAGTTGGTGGCACTTCTTGACAAGTCCAGTGAAGGGACAACTTACCATTTGTAGATTGGGTTTTCAATCATTTTGGTGCACCAATTGAGGTTTTGACTGATCAAGCTACAAAGTTCATGGAGGACTTTCAGGTCTTGTGTGACAAGGCTTTGATTGATCATCCTACTACCTCTCGAGATTACCTTGAGGCAGATGGCTTAGCAGAGAGAGTGGTTCAAACAGTGAAGAGAGGATTACGGAAAGTATGGTTTGTAGAGATGCCACTTGGGAGATTGGGATCTCTAGTTACCTTGGTTGGCCATGGGTTATTGGTTCAGTTGGGAAGCCTCTTTAGCATCCTTCTCCCTTACTTTCTACTCTACGGACAAGATCTAGATTTACCTACAACCATTTTTCAAGATGTTATTATAGTTTTGGACTTGGATGATCTAGATGTATGGATGAGCGCATGTTCTCAACGGGTAGAGATCTTTTGAAGAGTGATGCCAATGGCTTTTGAGAACTTGGCAATTGCTCGACATAGGGATACCTTACGCTATGCTACCATTCAAGGAAAAGGTTATCTATTGATTTCATCTAGGTGATTATGTATATCTACAGCAAACAACACCAACAACACTTGATGTTTCCACCAGCCGCACTATCTTGAGAGTGTGTGAGGTTTTGCCATCTAGAGTCCTTGTGTTGGAAGGATGTGATGGTGTTTTTTGGAAGGATCATGTGTGCAATTGTGCACCATGCCACCTCCCAAACATTGATGGTATTAAGGAACCAAGCTTGGCACTTGTACAATCAAGCTTGAGGTGTATGTTACACAGTTTGTTTGGTGGAGCCGTTACTATATTTGTAAAAGACCAAGACCAAGGAGAGAAATAGGAGAATGGAAACTCACACTAGGACACTTGAATGTGGGAAAACTCCAAATGCCTAGCATGAACTTTGGCTCTTGTATTTATAGGGATCATACAAGGCTCTTGAAAAGCTTCTCAAGAAGCTTCCTTGAGCTGCTTTCTTGGAGTTCAAGCCAAGTTAATTGGGAAGCTTATGAAGAAGCTTCTTTCTAGGAGCTGCTTACTTGGCGTGCAAGCTAAGTTAGTTGGAAGCTTCTAGAAGCTACCTACTTGGAGTGCAAGCTAAGCTAGTCAAGAAGCTTCCCAATAAGCTTTGTAGATAATTTTGGAATATTCTAGGTTAATTTGTCTTATTTGCTACTTTGTTAGCCCTACTAACTTTGTCATTAAACTCCATATTGTTATATATTCCCCCACCACTAGTTGGTGATGTCCTCGTCGCCAATGAAGCTTCAAACTCCTAAATGGCCAATTATGCATTTTGGAGATGAGAAAGAGGTTCCCATGTGGCATCATGAAGGGGATACACTTTCCAAAGGACCTTGTACTCCGTATGTTGCTGACAGCCTTGTTGAATGTGATGACATGCAAGGATATGATCAACTTTGTACTCCTCATGATCATTGATAGGGATAGGAGGAGGAGGAGGTTGGATTTGAGAGGAAAAAGAAGAGGGGTTAGGAACAAAGGGTTTCAACTTAGAAACATGAAAGATAGGATGGATGGGCATATGACAAGGCATGGCAAGTTGATAAGCAACAAGAGAGACAATTTGGGTGACATCAAAGAGTCCTATCCAATTAGGAGCAAGTTTATGAACTTGGGTATCAAGTGGGAGGGGTAAGTTACTAGAGGATAGTATGACTTTATCATCGACTTCAAAGGTGAGATCACAACAATGATGGTCCGCATATTGTCTCTAATGATTCTGAGCAACAAGGAGGTGAGATTTGGCTTGTTGGAAAGATTGGCATATGGTGGTCAAGAAGGTTGAAGTATGAGAGACCTAAGATGGAGGAGGAGCAAGAAGAGAATCTAGAACAAGTGGATCTTGGCCAAAATTGAGAAAGAAAGGAGAAAATTTGGTGCTTGCCTGTTTGGAATTATTGTAGGCAAATTTTGCAACTGCAAGACATTCATACCAATTGGTATGGTGAACATGGACAAAGACACGTAATATATCCTCCAAGGTATGACTTTCACATTTGGTTTTCCATCAGTTTGAGGATGATAGGCCGTGGACAAAGCAAGCTTGGTGCCGAGTATCTAGAAGAGTGCTTGCCAAAACTTCATGGTGAATCAAGGATTATGGTCGGAGATGAGTACACATGGCATCCCATGATGCTTGAAGACATTGTCAAAGTAGATTTGTGCTAAGGTTGGAGTATCAAAGGTTGGTGCCAAGTGGATTTTCTTACTAAGCTTATCCACAAACACTACAATTGTTGTGTGTCCTTGCTTTGTCTTGGGCAAGGATGTGATGAGATCTAAGCTCACATGTTCCCATCAAGCGGATGGAATGGGGAGTGGTTGAAGGTGTCCACTCGGCTTTTGGTTGCTGGCCTTGTTATGTTGGTAGCTCTCACACAATTGGACAAACTCTAAAACATCTTGTGTCATATTGGGCCACCACCATTGGTGTTAGAGAGTACCCAAGATCTTGTCCACACCCATGTAACCAACTATGGGTAAATCATGGGCTTCTTGAAGGTGCACAAGTCGGAGATCACCTTTAGCTGGAATATAGGGTCCGGTCCTCATGGAATAGAAGGCCTTTCTTGAAGCAAAAGGTGTTGTACTCCTTGTTGCATATTGTAAGAAAACCATGTATCATTTGGAAGAAAGGATCTTGTTGTAGAGCTGACCAAAACTTGTTTTGGACCTTGGAGTCAATTGACACCGTTGTAATTGCTGCCGTGATGAGAGGAAGAGACTCCAAATCAGGTCGTCATTATAGAGCATCAAGGATGACATGAAACCAACCTGGTTTGTACTTTATTATCAGACAATTGGAGTTATTCCTCCCATCAATGATGTTGACTCTTCATGTGTTCCAAGTGTAAGGTTTGCAACAATGGTTTGTGATCAGTTTGCATGATCACTTGTTCCCCCAAGAGATAATGCCTCTATACCTTGGTGGCATATACCATTGCAAGTTGTTCTTGATCTTGAGCAGAGTAATTTCTTTTAGCCGTATTTAGTCTATGTGACGCCAAGGCAATGGGCTATAGTCCATTTAGGAATTCTTGTTGCAACATGGCTCCAATTGCAAATTTAGAAGTATCAAAGTCAACCACACATGGTTGTTGAGGAACATATAGTTGAAGAATGGGTCTTGAAGACACCATATGTTTCAACTTTTTGTGCTTGGTGGTCCATTGGAATCTCAAGTTCTTCCCCAAGAGGTCAGTCAATGGTGTAGCCACATGAGCATAATAATGGATGAACCATTGGTAAAAGTTAGCCAATCCATTAAATGCCCATACTCTATAGCATCCTTTAGAGTAGGCCAATCAATAATGGCCTTGATTTTCTTCTCTTCCATCTTGATCTCCTCCGATGAGATCTTGTGACCCAAGAAGGTAACTTCCTTTTGCCAAAAGGCACACTTTGACTTCTTACAGTAAAATTTCCATTATCGTGGTCATCTTAAGACTTCTTACACATGATTTGTGTGTTCTAACTCTATCTTGCTATAGATTAAGATATGATCCAAGAACACCACTACATATTGATCCAATAGTCTATCCAACACCCAATGCATATGAACCATGAAGATTGCTGGAGCATTAGTGGGCCCAAAAGGTAGAACTCTCCACTCAAAATGCCCAAACCTTGTGCAAAAGGCAGTCTTTTGTACATCCTTCCTATCAATGAGGATTTGCCAATAGCCGTTGCAAAGATCTAACTTAGAAAAGTATCGTGCTCCACTCAATTGATCAAGAAAATCATCAATCCGAGGCAAGTGATATGCATTCTTCATTGTTTGCTTATTGAGCTCACAGTAATCAATACAAAAACAAAGTCCTCCATCCTTCTTTGGAACAAATAGTACCGGTGCTCCCCAAGAGGAGGTGTTATGTCATATGAAGTCCTTCTCCAATAACTCCGTCAGTGTTGTTTGCAACTCTTCCAACTCCTTTGATGAGAGCCAATAGATTGGTCTACTCACTGGAGTACTCCTTGGCACTAACTCAATCTTGAAGGGCATACCACGATCAGAGTGTAATCCCTTTGGTAGATCATCTAGAAATACATCCGTAAACACTTGAACTATATAATCAACCATTGCTTGATGAGGCTCTTGGCCCTCTTAAGATGGTTTTTGTGCAATCGGCTTGATCCACACCATAAAAATAGACATATCTTCCTCCAAAGCTTGCTCTATGGTTGTTTCACTAACAAACTTCCTATCTAAGGACTCATCTTTCTTCAAAGCTTGCTCCATGGTTGCTTTCCTGGTAAACTTCTCATCTTGGGACTTATCCCCCTTCAAGGCTTGCTCTATGACTACCTTCTTGATAAACTTCCCATATTGGGACTAACTATTTTTAGATGTCTTACTCTGAGGTGCTAGACAACCTAATCAGAAATTCCTACCTTGCCGTCATACTTGAATTTGTCGTTGATTCCAATCAAATTGAACCTTATGATGTTCAAGCCAAGGTATTCCTAGAATGACATCATAGTGTAGAGGTGCCACTACAAACAACATACACTCCAAATACTCCTTCCCAATCTTGAAGGTAATAGGATGCAAGGTACAAAATTCTACCATCCGCCATCATCAATCTTCTTCCAATTAATGGCTTGATAAGAATACCCAATCCTTTGCTAATTTCATAGACATGCAATTCTATGAACTTTAATCAACCAAAGTCCTACAACCCCAATTAGAAATCGTACCTTGCAAGTAAAACAAACTTGCATAGGTCAAGCCCTCAATCCCATTGGAACTAATCAAGCTCCCAATAGATGGTTCAAAATCTCCTATTGGGATTCCTCGTTTCCTTGATTGTTCTACTCCACAAACTCCATCTGGGTAACTTCTTGAGATTACCCATTCTTGAAAGGACATTTAACAATACGATGTCCCAATTGGCAATAATAAAAAAAACCACCATTTTGTCAAAGTTTCTCTCTATCTATAGTGCCAAGTGGTCTCCATTGGTACCGGCTCCTCCGCCCATATATATAGTGTATCAATAGGTTGTATGGAGGTCAAGGTTTGTGAGCCGGCCTATCTCTCACTCAGGATGAACCTCTAATGACTATTATGGTAGTGCATCATGGACTAAGAAGGCAAAGAATCTCAACTCCATCATACTCCTCCAAGGCTAACACTCCAAGACTCAAGACATTGCTCACTAGAACTCAATGAGAGAGGAAGATAGTTGCAAATGAAAGGATTATGAATACCTCCTCATCCCTTGTTTATATGCTTGTGAAATAGTTATGCACTAAACTTACTATTACCAAAGTAACTCAAGTTACTAGGCTAAAATTCAAGTAACGTCAAAAAGTATAAAGGAATATCCATCCACATGGGCATATTCCACTAAGCATGTGATCTTATCTTGACCCAACAACTAAGTCAAGGATTCCTTCACATAGGCTATCCTTGGACTATAGAAGAATCCAAAACAAAAAGGCTTGCGGGCCCAAGAGTTCTCAACTCTTTCCTCAAAGCCAAACACCTAGAAATAATACCAAGCCAACACATTAGAATCCAAAATAGTGGTGCTCATCTTTTCCACTTCCTCTAAAGTAAGGTCTTATCTATCTTAGCTATGACTAACTTTAGTTAATCATGACTAATGTAGAACCATCATTTATTTATGTAAATAATGTCTCTCAAGTACTTGTTATACTAAACTAAATATCACAATATCACATACATGCACAAATGGGTGTTATAAGTCACGACCAAGTTGTTGCAACCAAGGAATCAAAATGTTTGGTCAACCGCATGGCTTCTTCCAAGTGTTGTGGCTCTTGCATGGTTACCTTGTATTTGCTTCTTGAATTCAAGCCCCTCACAAATTGATCTAGAGCTTCACCTTCTAGTATATCTGGAATTTGCATAATGGTGTTTTGAAAGTGTATGATGTAACATCTTACAAAGCCAATCTGTTTCAACTCTGCCAACCTATCTCGTGCAACTCATATGCCATTTATAACTTAGAACTGACTAATTATTGCACTCTTGAATTATGCCCACCTCAAGATTGGTGCAACAATTTGTTGTTTAGCTTGCTCCACTCTAAATCTCCACCATAGCTTTGCTACTCCATCCAATTGGCTAGAAGCCAAGAGAATCTATTTTTGCTCATCTTGTATATTGGTAGCTTCAAAATTTCATTCACAGTCAAACACACAATTCTCCACTACACTTGGGAGATTTGTGAAACTCGTTCAAATACCTTGGGTTTTGGGAATCGAATTCAATCTTCTCCTTCTCAAAGTGGTACTCTCTTTATGTACTCTTGTTGTCAAAACTCCCATTCATCCAACAATCAAGTAACGTGCTCAATTTGTTGCTGCATAGCAAGGATAACCTCAAGCATTGCCGCTATGGTTGTTACTCTATCACGCTACTCCTAATCTATCTAATTTATTAACACATAGAAGCAACATGTCTCCCATTCTTCATAGGTTACAACCGGAAGCACCAAGGGTTCCTCAAATATGGTGATCATATGCAAAAAATCTTGTCCAAAGCATGGGGTGATGAATTGTGTGAAACAATACTTGGGTAGTACTTGGACATGAAAATCCCAATGGTTTAGTGGAAGTGGATTTGGTGGTCCATAAATTTCACTCATCCCATTTTTGCTTTGATACCAATGTAAAAGACCAAGACCGAGGAGAGAAATAGGAGAATGAAAACTCACATTGGGACACTTGAATGTGGGAGAACTCCAAATACCTAGCATGAGCTTTGGCTCTTGTATTTATATGGATCATACAAGGCTCTTGAGAAGCTTCTCAAGAAGCTTCCTTGAGCCACTTTCTTGGAATGCAAGCCAAGTTAATTGAGAACCTTCCTTCTAGGAGCTAATTACTTGACATGCAAGCTAATTTAGTTGGTAGCTTCTAGAAGCTACCTACTTGGAGTGCAAGCTAAGCTAGCTGGGAAGCTTCCCAAGAAACTTTGTAGATACTCCTAGAATATTCTAGGCTAAGTTGTCTTATTTGCTACTTTGTTAGCCCTACTAACTTTGTTGCTAAACTCCATATTGTTACAATGTTGGTGTGTGATAGTTGTTCGAGAGGATGTCATATGGCATGTATGACTCCTCCCCTCAAGATAGTTTAGCAAGGATAGTAGTTATGTCCTAGGTGTACTTTACCTATAGCTAGTTCATCCTTTATATGGTACAGACTATAGACAGGCAACTAACAATGGGGCTTGATAACACTTGACCTCTTGATCTTTTGCCCACCATAGGGCATACCATATACTCGGAGTAGATGGCTATCTGGAGTTAGAGGGACCAAACCGCCAGCTAGGGAGGTAATTGTGGCACTTTAGAGTCCATGTATGACTTATGTGTGAGTTGTGCTTCTATAGTATGTGATGTTGATAGCAATGTATATTGTGTAGCAATGTATATATGCACAATAACTATCACACCATTTGTAGTGTTGCACCTAGATTGCTTAGACTTTGGAGTAGTAGTGTTGGTAGTCAAGAGTATTTTCGTAGTTACTTATAGACTACTTGTAGACAGAAAAATTTCATGTTTGGGGTACTAACTACATGGTGGGGCTTACATTACTTGCACTATTTGGATTGTTGGGTGTACCGTTAGTGGGACTGTTAAGATTTGAGATCTAGCCAAGTCCAAGGGGTATATTTTTGAAGTACATCTCCAAAGAGCTCACTTCTTTGATGTTGAGCCTTCAAGTTCCTGGCTATGGTGGATAGAGGTTGGTGAGAATCACCTAGATTCCCTTAGCTAGAGTGGGTGTGGTTTGATTGTAATCAAGGCTCAATTGTTGGCAGATTATTGAGTGATAGATCAAGTACTGATCTTATTGAGAGTGATTTGAGTTGTGCAACCAAACTGATTTATTGTGGCCCTTTAGAGTCCATGTATGATTTATGTGTGAGTTGTGCTTCTATAGTGTGTGATGTTGACAACAATGTATGTTGTGTAGAGATGTATATACGCACAACATAATACTAAAATAGATATGGGCCAATATTGGAGCATCAATGGTATCCATGGTAGGTGCAAAATGAATCTTCTTGTTGAGCTTATCAAAAAACACTACAATGGTAGTATGGCCCCGGTCCATCTTTGGCAAGAATGTTGTAATATCATTAGCTAGACATATTATCTAGAGGTAAAATTTGGCTTGATCACATATGGAAGGATGCTATATAGGATGGAATAAGTATATTAGATAGATTTGTCACCAAAAGAGTACTTTCACTAATAGAGCAAGAGCCAAAAATACCTTGAAAACTTCAGAGCCAATTTTGGAAGCCTAAATGGATGAATTAGGCCCAAAAACTAGAAAAAACCCTTCTTTACATGATAAAATGACTTACATTCTTCCCCTTACTATTTTTCTCCTCGAGAGCTTTCCAATGGTACCTCATCTATAGGATTCTAAGCTTCTTATAAGAATATTCTCTAAAGATTCCCTTTGGTCAAACAAGTTTGACCAACCAAATAGGACAAGAACCAACATGTCATCCATCCATGCAACTAATCTAAAGGTGGAGCTTGCTGACATGTCGCCAATCCATGTATCTGATCCAAGGGTGCTTCCTTTGAGAGAATCCTCTTTGCTATAAAATAAAGACAAGGTGCTCCTTTGGAGCATTAGAGTATTGAGTGTGAAGCCTTGTATTTCTTCTCATATGTTTCTCTTGAGGGTTCTCCTATCTTCAAAAAATTACAATGGTATCAGAGCTTAGATTTCAATCCAAGAGAGTGGATCACCCCTTTGGAAGACCATGAGCTATTGAAATTGAGTAATTTCAAGGGGAGAAACTATAGTGCAATCGATAGATTAAGAGTGTTTTAGAGAGAGGATGGGATGGAGGCTCCTAGAAGACAATTTCTTGCACCTCAATTTCTATTATTGAATCATTTTCATATCAAGATTATGTACATTCAACATGAGCAAGTGAGAATATATCTTGTTTACCATTTTGGAATAGAGTTCATGGATATATTGATGAACTTACCAAACCCAATGATTCTATCTATGGTGAAATATGATATAGAGTGATAGAGAGTGTGATTTGATAATCTATATTTTATTATAATGCAATGGATCTGAATATATCCAATCCTCTCCCTTTCAACACCCAAGTAGAAATCTACTATATGGTTAGACTAAAAGTGATGTTTAATGATTTTGTAGTATGCAATTTTGGTGATGAATATTATCAATGAATGAAAACCTCTAAAGTCCCAATAGTTTGTGCCCCCTCAAGTGATTATATTAACTTTCTATTGAATTAAGAAGTAGAAATTGAGCATTTAACGTGTATAAGAATCATGGATCCACACTTATAGGATTTGATGCAAGTATGTAGGGATTGTTGAATGAGTTTTGGAAGATCAAGATTACCATGTAGGCATTGCAAAGCCAAGCACGTACCTTTAGGAACAATTAGGCAATGCAAGAAGGAGAATTGTCTCAAACTCCAATACTAGTGACCAAAGTATTAAGAGATTCATTCATGCCAATGACACCAAACTTGGTGAACAATAAAGCCACATTGTTATTATAGATGAAGAGGAAATGCAACATTGAGCCTTACAAGGGACAATTTTCCAGAGGAGTAGTTGAAAATTGGATTTCAAAAATGAATCAATACTTTCAATTATTCACAACTAAGATCACTGATCATTTTGTAAGTGCATTTTCATGTAGGTACTTGATTGATAAAGCTTTCACATGTTATAATGCTTAAGAATGATCAATGTCAGCAAAAGGAAGAGAAGTCACTTGGACTGTAATGCAAGAAGGACTACTAAAGAATTTTGAATCCAAGGATTTTGTGCAGATGGCCTAAACAACCTAACTATAGGGTTTGAAGCAAAAGAATAGTGTACAAGAGTACATGGAAGTATTTCTTGATCTACAAGTTGCAATAACCAATATGAGTCCAACAAAAGCGTTGGATAATTTCAAACAAGGGTTAAAAGAGCAAATTTGCTAAGAAGTAATGGTACAAAATTTTTGCACTATTTTTAAAGCCATTGCCTATGCTCAAAGAATAGCAACGGCACTTGGAAGAGGTGAAGAGGTAGTCTTAAATCAACATTATTGGGCTGAAACACCACACTTTGGTGGACCAATTCTTATGGAATTGTGCAACATTTGGATCCAAGATTAAGGAGCACAACCACTCCAAGGAGAATGGGGATAGGTCAAAGAAAGGAGAGATAGAGTCCAACAAGGAGAAGGTTTGAGCAGAATAACATCATTGCTACAGTTGTGGCAAAGTTGGGCACATAGCCATCACCATTGTTGTGCTCATCTTCTTCAAGGCTCTTGGCCTCCATATAGGCAATCTTTGAACAACATGGAGAGATGAATTGAAGAGGAGGATACAAAAATCATATCAAAAAACAAAGATCACTAGTAAATGTACCTTAAAACCTTATTGGCTCAATAGAGAAGAGAAAAAGTAAGGGGAGGGGGGGGGGAGAAGAGGACAAGTGCTCAAAGGTTAAAGAAGACAAAATCACAATTGATTGTCATGAATAGATTCCTAAACTACAATCAAGTGAGAGTATTAATAAACCATAGAGCAACAAAGATTTTCTTGTCTTGCTCTATTGCAATAAGGTTGGAGATGGACCCAAAGAAGTATGAGAATGAAGAAGTAAAGTTACCTGATGGTCAGACAAAGAGGATTCAATAGTTACCTAGAAAGGTAACACTCTCTATAGGGAGTATCAAGAAGACATTGAGTGGTGAGTGAAATGGTTAGCTCATTATGATGCAATCTTAGGCATGGATGGAGCACTACAACCCCATGGTCCAGTGGAGAAAGAAAGTGATGAGAATTTGCTAATTGAATATCATTGGGGTTAAAGAAACATCACACAAGCAAGAACTACATCTCTATATTACAAGGACAATAGCTATATGTAAGACAAATAGATGTTTCATGGGCCTGGTAAGAGAAGTCTAGAATGCATAACTCCATGGACAAATTTATGAGAAATCAAAAGATATGGTCAATGAGCTTCAAGATGTCTTCTTGGACGACCTACCCTTGGATTACCACCAAAAAGGAGAGTAAAGCATAAAATCAAGATAATTTTTGGGAAGACATCTCCTTGTAAGGTCCCATATCAATTATCACCTCTTGAGTTCAAGGAGTGTAAGGCTCAAATCAAGGATATGCTACAAAAAGGGTTTATCCAATATAGTCTATCACCATATGAGGCTCTTTTCTTGTTTGTGAAGAAGAAGGACAATACAATACGCATGGAATATTGGGGCCTAAATCAACAAAAAATAAAGAACAAATATCCCTTACCCTACATAGATGGCCTATTTGATCAACCTAACAAGGTAAAACACTTCACCAAACTTGATTTGTGGAGCAATTACAATCAAATCGGGATTATGGAAGAAGACATAAAAAAAGCCTTTTGAACAAGGTATGTTCACTTTGAATACATGATGATACCGTTTGGCTAACGCACCAATCACTTTTATGAGTTTGATGAATGCTATATTTTTCCCATACTTGTATAAATCTATTATCATTTTCCCAGATGATATCTTAGTCTACGACAAGACAATGATGAAGCTTAAGCAACATCTACAAGAAGTCCTCTAGATTCTATGACAAAATCAATTGCATGCTAAAAGCTCAAAGTGCAAGTTTGGTAAATCTGAAGTAGACTACTTGGGGCATAGAGTAAGTGAAAAAGGTATCCAAGTGTTAATAGATAAAATAAAAGTCATTCAAAAATAGAGTGCTCCAAAACATCAAGCTCAACTCAAGAGTTTATTGGGATTGACGTGGTTCCATCATCAATTTTTCAAGGACTTCTCTAAGGTCACACAACCTCTAATGGAACTATTTGGCAAGATGAAGAAGTGGATGTGGAGAATTGCACAAGAATTGGCCTTTCAAAACTGAAAGATGCATTACTACATGCACCAATCTTGAAATTGAATGACCCTAAATGTCCAATCAAGTTGGCTATAGATGCATTAGGCATAGCAATAGAAGCAATCCTACAACAAGAGTGGCATGATGAATGGCATTTTATTGCATATTTCTCTTGAAAGCTATTACCAAAAGAACATAACTATCACACCACCAAACAAGAAGAGTTGGCCATTGTCATTGCAACTAAGCATTGGAAGTACTATCTTGGCAAGAAGGCAATTGTAGTGGAGACAAGCCACAAACCTCTAGTTTACCTTAAGACACAAAAAGATCTATCTTGTTGATAGATTTGGTGGGAAAAATGAGAACATCTATTCAACATGACAATCACATATTTGGAAGGCAAGAAGCGACTTGTAGATACATTCAATCAAATGCTTTTGGTAAACAATCTAGTGGTAGAGATCAAGATGAACCCAAAATTTTGGCCAAGGATTCTTGATACTACAAAAACTAACCCACAAATAACAGGAGCTTGTTCATCCAAAGGCATTACCAATACCCAAGGACTCACCTTTTTTGATGGCAAGTTATGGATCCCGGATGCCATAGACTTAAGACCACCATCCTAGCAGAATGTCATGACTCCACCTTTGCAAATCATGTTGGAGAGGACAAGATCCTAGATGTAATCAAATGCTATTACTATTGGCCCAAGATGAGCAACAATATGATGGAATATGTTCAAAATTTCCTAATTTGTCAACAAAATAAAGCTTATAATCAAGCTCTCACATGACTCTTTCAACTCTCCCTACTCCTACATAACATTGTGAATAGGTAAGCATGGATCTAGTTTGTGAATTGACCAAGACCACCTCAAGGTTTAACTCCATATAGTCTTTGTTGACTGACTTAGCAAAACAATTCATGTGTGTCATACCACCAAGGATTTGATTGCTCCACAATTAGCTCAATTGTACTTAGATACAATCTTTTCTTACCATGGCCTATCTAGAGTGCTTCTCATTGACAGAGGCACTTGATTCACTAGTTTGTTTTGGAGAATGCTCTTTGCATCTTCTAAACTAAATTGGCCATGTCTACAACTTACCATCCACAGACTAATGGACAAATAAAGCAGGCTAATTGCATTATCAAGGACATGCTCTAGGGATGTACCTTAGATGAGCAAGAGAGGTGGGACACCTTACTTCTACTAGTGAAATTTGCCTATAATAATTTAATCAATGCATCCACATAGGTCACACCATTCTTCCTCATGTATGGAGAGCATCCTTTCACACCTTCAAGCTTGATGAAGATCCACCAAGTGGCTACCAAGGTTGATGATGTCAACAGTTTTGTTTCTAGAATCCAATAGGGTGTAGAGAATGCCAAGCACAGGTTGGAGATCACCCAAAATCAACAAAAATAATATGCATATATACATCATTGGCACATGGAGTTCAATATTGAGGATCAAGTTTGGGTGTCCATAACCAACTTCACATTAGTTGGCCCTTGTAAGCTCAAACCTCATTGCATTGGGCCTTTTCCCATCCTTTGGCAAATTGGCACAATGGCCTATCACCTCAAGCTACCACCACACATGAAGATCCATCTAGTGTTTCATTTCTCCTCACTATGAAGATATGCACCCCAACTACCTCATTGTCCTTCCATACAAGAAATTTAACCTTGTCCAATACTCATTGATGGCACGGAGGAATATGAAGTCAAATGTATTCTCTAGAAATGCATCCAAGGTACCTACAAGCTGCATGTAGGATATCTTGTACATTAGAAAGAGTACCCACTATATGAGGCCACATGGAGCCAATAGCCAACTTGACCCATGCAATGGTGTTAGTGTTATCTTTTGAGCAACAACTTTGCAACCAGGACGTTATGTCTAAAAAGTGAAGAGGTTTGTAATACCATAAGCTAGACATATTATCTAGAGATGAAATTTTGCTTAGTAATATCTAGAAAGATGTTATATATGATGGATTAAGTAGATCAGATAGAGGTGTCACCAATAGAATACTTTCACTAATAGGGTAGGAGTCAAAAACACCCTAAAATCTTCAAAGCCAATTTTGGAGGCCTAAATGGATGAATTAGGCCTCTAAAATTTATTTTTTCCCCCTTTTAAGGTGCGTGGTTTGACTTCTTTCCACCACAATTTTTCTCATTGAGAGATTTCCATTGGTACCTCACCCATGCAATTCTAAGCTTTCTATAAGAATATTCCCTAAAGATTCCTTCTAGTCAAAGTCCGAAGGTCTCGACCAGCGGGAGACGGCAGTTTTGCTTATAGATGAACAGCAAATTTATGATTTATGATTTATGACCAACTAAATAGGACAAGAACCAACATGTCATCCATCCATGCAACTAATTTAAGGGTGGAACTCGTTGACATATCACTAATCCATATATCTAATCCAAGGGTGGAGCTTCCATTGAGAGAATCTTCTTTGATATATAATAAAAACAAGGTGCTCCTTTGGGAGAGCGGAGTATTGAGTGAGAAGCTTTGTGTTTCTTCTCTTATGTTTGTCTTGGGAGTTCTCTTATCCTTAGAAAATTTATAGATGTGATGAGGCTTAAGTTTATATGTTCCTAATAGGTAGTGGTTGAAGAAGTCCACTTGACTTCTAATTACTAGTAGTGTTGCATTGGTAGCTCTCACAAGATTGGACAAACTCTCAAATCTCTTGTGCCATGTTGGACCACCACCATTGGTGTTGTAGGGTACCCAAGGTCTTGTCCACCCCCTTGTGACCAATGATTAGTAAATTATGGGCTTCTTGAAGGTGCAAAAGTCATAGATCATCCTTGGCTAGAACATAGATCCAATTAACATAGAATAGAAGGCCTTCCTTGAAGGAGAAGGTGTTGTATTCTCTATCATGCACTGCAAGATGATGTTGTATCATTTGAAAGAAAAGGCTTGTTGTAAAGTGGTCTTAAACTTGATTTGGACTTCTAAGTCAATTGACATTATTGTAATGGCAATTGTGATGAGAGATTCAAGAAGAATTTTCAAATAATATTGTTGTGATAGGGCATTGGAGATTACATTGAACCTACCAAGTTTGTATTCAAATTTGATATCAAACAACTATAGTTGTTCCTCCCATCAATGATGTCAACTCTTCATGTGCTCCAAATGTAATATTTGCAACAAAGGTTTATGATCAATTGTTTCCCCAAGAGATAATTCCTCCATACATTGGTGGCATACACATTGCTAGTTATTCTTGATCTCAAGCAAAGTAATTTCCTTTCTATGATGTTTAGTAGGCAAGACACAAAGGCAATAGGATGTAACCCATCTAGAAATTTTGATTGCAATGCAGCTCCAACGGTATAATTAGAAGCATCAAAATCAACCACACAAGGTATCATTGAGGATCATATGGTTGAAGAATGGGTCTTGAAGACACTATATGTATAAAAGACCAAGGAAAGAAAGATGAGAATGGAATATCAAAGTGAAATATCACATTGGGACTCTTGAATGAGAGAAACTCCAAATACCTAACATGAGCTTGGGCTTTGGAGATTTATAGGGAACATATAAGGCTCTTGAGAAACTTCTCATAAAATTTTCTAAAAATTGTCTTCTTAGAGTGCAAGCCAAGCTAATCGGAAAGCTCCGCAAGAAGCTTTTTTCTAGAAACCGCCTACTTGGAATGCAAGCTAAGCTAGTCAAGAAGCTTCATTTTAAAAGCCACCTACTTGGCATGCAAGCTAAGCTAACCAAGAAGCTTCCTAAGAAGCTTTCTCATAGAAGTCACCACTTTGGCATGCACATTACTCGATACTAAGAAGTAACCAAGTAGCTTCCTAGATGCTTCTAGAATATTCTTATAATTCTTGGCTACTTTGATCTATTTGTTACTTTTTTAGTCTTGACTTACTCGTCTATAACCTCCAAATTGTTGCATATTCCCCCACCGCTAGGTGGTGACATCCTTGTGACCATGGAAGCTTCAAATACTTAGATGGCCATTTGTGCATTTTGGAGATGAGAAAGAGGCTCCCCGAGTGGTACCATGAAGGGGAAACCCTTTCCAAAGGACTTTGTACCATGTATGTTGTTGGTGGCCTTATTGAATGTGGCAATATGCAATGATACGATCAACTTCATATTGAATATTCAACTCAGTATGAACAAGAAATGCATGCACCATGGTTGACATAAGAAAAAATGTGGTTCACCTTATTGAGGCTATGTCCATGGGAACACACTAGTAGCTTTCTTGATAATGAGATTAATGTGTCATAGAGAGCTTCTACTAGCTCTCTTATATAGTAGTCCAACCCTAGTCTAACTAACCAAAGTTACTCAAGATTTGAGTTAACTCCTAACAATCTCTGCCTTGACTTATGTCTTGGGGTCATTAGCTTTTATAACCTCTATGATTACTCTAGAATAAGTCATAGAAGGAAACCTAACATAGGTCCCTATGTAAATTAGAGTTAATTAGAACTAAGCCATAGCCTAAACATGATAGAGTAAAATCAAATATAGAGATAACACTATTGCTAGTCTACTCTACTTGTGCCCATATTCAAACTTGCAATTTGGCATGATGTCTCAAAAAACTCTCCAAAGAAATCACTCTGGTAAAAGCATCAACAAGATTGATTGTACCATCATTCTTGACTAGCTCAATCATTTTTTCAAACATAAGTTGTCTGAGAAAATGATAATTGATGTCAATGTGCTACACTCTACTATCTATCACCTGATTTATAACTAGATGTAAAGCACTCTAGCTATCACAATGAAGATTCATAGTGTCATGTGTCAATCCCATCTCTATGATAAGCCTGTCCAACCAAATTGCTTCCTTTGTTGCTTCCACTATTGCTACATACTTAGCTTCTGTAATAGACTGAGCTATTTACTTTTGCAATGTAGATCCCCAACTTATGCATCCACCTTCAAGTGTGAACATATACCCAATCCTAGATTTCCTCCCATCTAGATCTTGTCCATAGTCAACATCTATATAAAATAAGTGATTTGGCATTGTATAATTTAACATCAAACACAAAGCCAAAATCCAACATACCCTTGTGATATATGAGGATCCACTTCATAGCTTCCCAATGTATCCTCCTTGTATTTGACATGCATTTGATAGTCTTGCCCATAGCTAGAGCAAATCTCAAGCTTAGTACAAATCATCAAAAGCATGAGACTTCCCACTACCTTGTCGTAGGAGATCTTGGACATCAAACCTTTCTCCATGGCATCTGTTGGACAAATAGCTAAATGAAAGCTTGAAGTGAGGAGCTAAAGGAGTACTCATAACCTTGCAATTCTCCATGTTAAATCTTGCAAGTACCTTTCTAGCATACTTCCCATGAGTTAACCATAGCTTCCATCCTCCAAGTTTCTTTGGATCTCCATCTCCAAAATCCTCCTTGATGTACCAAGACCTTTCATTCTAAACTCAGAACTCAAGAGAGCTTTGAGCTTATCAACATCAAATCTATTCCTAGCTGCAATAAGCATATCATCCACATAGAGTACCAAAATAATCAAGACAAAGAATTCATTACTCACCTTTTTCATGTATACACAAGGATCAAACACACTCCATTTAAATCCTTGTGACCTAATGAAATAATCAAACCATTTGTTCCATTGTCTAGGGGCTTGCTCTAATCCATACAAGGATTTTAGCAACCTAGAAACCATATCCTCTTGGCTTTTCTTCAAAAAGTCCATAGGTTGTCTCATGAAAATCACCACATCTAAATTGCCATAGAGGAAAACAATGACAACATCCATTTGATCTAAGATAAGACCAAAGAAAGTCACAAGTACACATAATAAGCAAATAGTGGCATACTTAGCAATAGGAGAGTAAAACTTATTGTAATCCACACCTTTTTCTTGTGTGAATCCCTTGACCACCAACTTGGCCTTGTAGATCTTCTTTTCTCCATCAATGGGGCTGTCTTTCAATTCATAGACCCACTTATTGTCCACAAGTTGTTGATGTTTTGGGAGCTTCACTAACTCCCAAGTCTTATTATCAATCAATGATTGCATCTCCCTCTACATTATTGCATTCCACTTGAGCTTGTCCATAGAATCTTGAGCTTCATTGTATGAAGAAGGTTCCCCTTCTTCCAAGATCAAGTCTATACCATCATCATCATCATCATCATCATCAAGAGAGAGATATCCTCATCTCCTAATTGTGTTGAATCAACCCATTTTTCAAATCATTCAAGAGGACAAATAGAGCATCCAGATATCCTCCTTGATGATTCCACTTGATCTTCTTGTGCTAGCATGTATTGAGGTTTATGAATCTCCTTAGGCTCTTGTAATTCCTCAATTTGTGGAACTTGCTCCTCTATGGGAGCACCTCCTTGTGCCTCATCATGAAAACCATCATAATTAATCTTCCTCTCAACAACATTTAGAGGAGATTTTCCCTTGTCAATATGAGGAGCCTGAGATTTCTCCTCCTTGGTCAATGATCTAGACTCATTGAACAAAACATCTGTACTAACAATCATTTTACATGTGAGTGGATCCTACAACATGTAACCCTTCACACCACTTTGGTAGCAAAGAAAAACAAATTTCTCTTGGAAGTAAGATCCAACTTAGATCTACTTTCCTTGGGTATTAGAGGATATGCATTACATCCAAAGACTACTAAATGATTGTAATCTACATGCCATCTGTGCTTCATCTCAAACAATGTCATGTAATGAATTCCATTGGAAGGAGAAAGATTTACTAAATAAGCTATAATGTTGAAAACTTCAGCCCAAAATGCATGTGATAAACCTGATTGGCACAACATAATACTCATTCACTCTAATAGTGTTTGATTGAGCTGCTCTGCAACACCATTCTGCTTTGGAGTTTATACTATAATGAGATGGCGAGTTATCTCCTCTTGTTAATAATACACCTCAAATTCTCCAAAAGTCTATTCCTTGCTATTATTTGAGCATAAAATCTCACTTTCTTACCAATTTGAGTCTCAACTTGTGCTTTCCATTTCTTAAAAGTGACAAAGACCTTAGACTTCATAAATATGAAATAAATCTATACAAACCTCAAATAATCATCATTGAAAGATACATAATACATCTTTCTAAAATTTGAAGGAATAAGGGATAGGCCCTACATATCACTATGTATATAATCAACAAACTTTTTGAAACTATGAGTTCCAATGCCAAAAGAAGTCTGATGCTACTTCCCTTGTACACAATGCTCATAGAATTCTAAACTACTAGACCATAGTGTAGAATTTAAGCCTTTTTTGCAAATAATAGACATGCTCTTCTCATTAATATGACCTAGCCTTGAATGCCACAAATAGTCAATCATATCATGAGATATAATAGTGAGCTTCTCTAAAAATAGTGTTGCCCTTTAGCACATAGAGATTCTTGTGCCTATTTCCTTTCAAGATGGCTTTTCTCGTAGCCATGACTTGAAGTACACCGTCAATTATTTCCCATTGCTGACCATTTTTTTTAACACAACAAGAGATATCAAGTTCTTCCTCATGTCAAGGATATGCCTAACATTAGTCAATTTGTGCACAAGACCATCAAAAATTTGAATCTTAACAGATCCAATGCGTACAATTTGACAAGGGTGATCATTCTGCATCAAAATTCAACCATTTGATATTGAGTAAGAACTAAAGAACTCTCTATTGTAATACACATGGAATGAACAAGCACAATCTTGAATCCATTCATATCCCCTTCATTGAAATGAAGTGCAAAGGGCATACCAATGGCTTCATAGAGCATAGTTGTCATGAAGCAAGTCCTCTCCTCTTCTTCCTTGTTGTCTTTTGGCACATTTACTAAAGAAGGTTCAACTACTTTGCCATGACTTTGTCATGCCTTTTGAGGTGGCCAACTTTGCCAAACTTCCAATAGAGAATGGTCATATGGTCTTGGGATCTCCTCATAGACCAAGAACTAGTCTTACATCTTTGCTCCTCACTATCTATCTACTTCTAAGTCCTTCCACAATTCACGTTCAACAGTATTCCTAAAGAAGTCAAGGGTTGAGAAGGTAACATCATCTTCTATTGAAGATCATATGGTAATAGAGCACTCACTACCTCATTGTAGGTAATGGTCTTCTTATCACAATGTAGTAACACTTGTGACAAGGACTAGTAGGATGTAGGGAGAGAACTCAATAGGTGGAGGGCCTTTCTCTCATCACTCAAGTCCTCGCCAAGATTCTGCAAGGCCACAACAAGATCATTGAAGGCATCAATATGATCTTGTATCTTGGTCCCATTGTGCTTTGTCTTGAAGCTCATCAAAGAGTAATGCAATCCTTGTACTCACTCAACTGCTTGATGACATGTGGTTGTAGGTGTAAAACCATTGTGTGTATACCTATCTCTTGCATGTCGTTCCAATCATCATTTGATACCAAATCGGTCTTGGGTCTCAAAAATTTCCCAAAATGGTTGGCCTTGAGCATGCCTTTCACATGACACTCCCAAAGGAGATAATCTTGAGCATCCATTGTACTTGGCAATGTCAAATTTGACACCTCTACTCTTCATGACTGCCATCTTGCCCCATCTAGTAAATTAAAAGTAAAAGTAAAAAAGTAAGAGTTCTTTGGAAGAGTTTTGTTAGATCTATATCAATAGTCCCTGAGTGTAACAAAATGCACTCAATGGAAGCCTTGTGTCATAGAATTACCCCATTTGGCTCCATAGATTTGCTCCTTTGGGTCCATCTAGCTCCCATGATAAGTGAGCATAAGCCTCATTGCAACATCCTCATTACATCAACTCTCATTCTCCTCAAACTCCAAATCGTGCCACAACTCTTGCCGGAAAGAATAAACACCATCATGGCTATTACTCTATCAAACTATGTATAATTATTTAATTTAACATGTAGATACAACACATCTACCATTCTTTATAAGTTACAATTAGATGTATTAATGGTTCACTGGACAAGGTGATCATATTCAAAAAAAAATTATCCAAAGTGTGAGATGATTAACTACATGAAATGATGCTTGAGTAACACATGGATACAAAAATCCAAATGGTTTGGAGAAAATGGATTTGGTGGTCCACAAATTCCATCCATCCCATTCTTGCTCTAATACCAATGTAAAAGACTAAGGAGAGAAATAGGAGAATGGAAGGCCAGTGTGAAAGATCACATTGGGACTCTTGAATGAGGAAAACTCCAAATTCCTAGCATAAGCTTGGGCTTTGGTATTTATAAGGAACATACAAAGCTCATGTGAAGCTTCTCAAGAAGCTTCCTAAAAGCCATCTACTTTGAATGGTAAGCTAAGCTAACCAAGAAGCTTTTTGAGAATTTTCTTTTTTGGAAATCACATACTTGGCATGCAAGCTAAGTTACACTCCTTTTTTTGTTGATAGTCTAGTTCTTCCAAAAAGCAAGTAATGTGCTCAACTTTTTGTTACATAGCAATGATTGCATTAGGCATTGCCACCATGGCTACTATTCTATCAAACTACTTATAATGATCTAAGTTAACATGTAGATGAAAAATGTCTACCATTCTTCATAACTTACAATTGGAAGTACCAAGGGTTCATTAAACAAGGTAATCATATTCAAAAAATTCTACCCAAAGCATGAGATGATGAATTGTGTGAAATGATTCTTGGGTAGTACATGGACATAAAAATCTCAAGGATTTGGAAAAAATGGATTTGGTGGTCCATAAATTCCATCCATCCAATTCTTGCTTTAATAACAATGTAAAAGACCAAGGAAAGAAATAGGAGAATGGAAGGCCGGCATGAAAGACCATATTGGGACTCTTGAATGGAGGAAGCTCCAAATGCCTAGCATGAGCTTGGGTATTTATAGAGAACATACAAGGCTCTTGAGAAACTTCTCAAAAAGCTTCTTAAAAGCTACCTTTTTAGAGTGCAAGCCAAGCTAACCAAGAAGCTTCCTTCTAAAAGCCACCTACTTGGCATGCAAGCTAGTTAGGAAGCTTCCCAAAAAGCTTCCTACTTGACATGCAAGTTGAGCTAATCAAGAAACTTCCCCAATAAGCTTCCTCCTAGAAGTCACCACTTGGCACGCACATTACCCAATACTTGGAAGGTACCAAGTAGCTTCTTAGATGCTTATAAACTATTCTTATAATTCTTGGCTAATTTGACCTATTTGCTACTTCATTAGTCTTGACTAACTCATTTATAAACTCCATATTGTTACAATATGCTTCAACTTCTTTGTGCTTGGTGGTCCATGGAAAGCTTGAGGTTTTTCCCAAGAGATTGGTCAATAGTGCGGCCACATGAGCATAGTAATGGATGGACCATTGGTAAAAACTTGCCAATCCATTAAACACTCACACTTCTATCGTATCCTTTGGAGTAGGCCAATCAATAATGGCACTTATTTTCTCCTCTTCTATCTTGATCCCCTCCGATGAGAACTTATGATCCAAGAAAGTAACTTCCTTTTGAAGGAAGTTACTTTCTTACTTTCAAAAGATACACTTTGACTTCTTGCAATAAAACTTCTATTGAAGTAGGCATCTTACAACTTCTCACATGTGATTTGTGTGTTCTACTTCCATCTTGCTATATCATCTAATGAACACCATCACATATCAATCCAATAGCCCATCCAACATTAGATGCATTTGATCCATGAAGATTACTTGAGCATTAGTGAGCCCAAAAGGTAGAACTCTCCATTCAAAATGCCTATACCTTATGCAAAAGGCAGTCTTTGCACATTCTCTCTCTCAATGAGAATTTGCCAATAACCTGCCAAAGGTCCAACTTGGAGAAGTATTGTGCTCCACTCAATTGATCTAGTAAGCATCAATTCAAGACAAAGGATACACCTTCTTCACTATTTGTTTATTGAGGCCAAGGAAATCAATACCAAAATGAAGTCTTCCATCCTTCTTCAGGACAAAGACTACCAATTCTCCACAAGGAGATGTACTATGTCATATGAAATCCTTCTCCAATGAATCTATAAATATTACTTGAAGCTCTTCCAACTCCTTTGGTGAAAGCCAATAGATTGGTCTACTCAATGGAGTACTTCTTGAAAGTAACTTGATCTTGAAGGCATATCACAATTGGAGGGTAAGCCCTTTGGCAAATCATCCACAAACACATACGCAAACTCTTGAACTATTTGATCAACCATTACTTGATATTTTTGGCCCTCATCATATTCTCCATGCACAATAAGCTTGATCTGCACCGGCAAAATAGGAATATCTCCCTCTAAAGTTTATTCTAGGGCTACTTTATAGATAAACTTCTCCTCTTGGGATTGACTTTACTTAAGTGTCTTACTCAAAAGATGCCAGACAATCTAGTCAATAATTCTTACCTTGGTGTTGTACTTGAATTTGTCATTAGGTCCAATCAAATTGAACCTTATGACGTTCAAGCCAAGGTAAATCTATAATGATATCATAGTGTAGAGGCGCTACTACAAACCTCATAAAATCCAAATACTCATTTTCAATCTTGAATGTAACAAGATGTGAGGTACAAAATGCAAAACCTTTTCTACCATCCACCATAATCAATCTACTTCCAATTAATAGCTTGATAAGAATACCTAATTCCTTTGCTAATTGTATTGACATGCAATTCTCTAAACTTCTAAAGTCAAAAAAATCCTACAACCACAATCAAATATCATACCTTGCAAGTGAAGCAAACTTGCATAGGGTGAATGTTCAATCCCATTAGATCTAATCAAGTTCCCAATAGGTGGCCTGATATCTCCTATTGGGATTCTTCATTCCCTTGATCATCATGCTCCATAAACTCCATTTGGGGAATTTTTGGGATCATCCATTCTTGAGTAGACCTCTTGCAATGCAATATACAATTTTGCAACAATAAAAATAACCACCATTATATCACAATCTCTCCCTATTTGTAGTGCCAAAAGTGGTCTCTATTGGATGACATCAATCTCCATCAACATTGGTGCTGGCTCCTCCACTTGTGTGTAGTGTGTTGGTAGGTTTTGTGAAGGTCAAGGTGAAGATGAAGTTGCAGCAACCAAGGAATCAAAGTGCTCAACCAACTGCATGGCTTCCTCAAAGTGTTTGGGCCCTTGCATGATCACTTCCAATTGAGTGCGTGACTTCAAGCCCCTCACAAATTGATCCAAAGCTACACCTTCTAGTATATCTAGGATTTGCATTATGGTGTTTTGGAATTGAATGATGTAGATTCTCACAAAATCAATCTATTTCAATTTTGCAAATCTATCTCGTGCAACATTTATAGCTTCAAATCTTTCAATTATTGTGCTTTTGAATTCTTCACATTTTGAGATTGGCACAAAAAACACCATTTAGCTTGCTACACTCTAAATCACCTCCATAGTTTTGCCACTCCATCCAATTAGCTTGAAGCCAAGAGAATCTATCTCCATTCATCTTGAAGATTTTAGTTTCAAAATAATTTTCATAATCAAACACAATTCTCCACAACACCCAAGATATTCTTGCCTTCAAATACCTTGGGCATTGGAAATTGGATTTGCTCTTCTACTTCTTTAAATGATGTTATCTCAACATGCTCTTATCATTGATGGTGTCTTTCTTATAACAATCAAGTAAGGTTTTTGATTTTTTATTGCATAGAAATGATAACTTTGAGCATCACCATCATGGCTACTACTCAATCAAACTACCTATAATAATTTAAGTGAACATAGAGATGCAACATGTCCATCATTCTTTATAAGTTACAATTGGAAGTATCAATGGTTCATTGGAAAAGGTGATTGCATTAAAATTTTTTATCCAAAGCATGAGATGATGAACTAAGTGAAATGATGCTTGAGTAGTACATGGACACAAAAATCCAAATGATTTTGAAAAAATGGATTTGGTGGTCCATAAATTACACCCATCCTATTCTTGTTCTAATACCAATGTAAAAGACTAAGGAGAGAAATAGTAGAATGCAAGGCCAAAGTGAAAGATCACATTGGGACTCTTGAATGAGGAAAACTCCAAATTCCTAGCATGAGCTTGGGCTTTGGTATTTATAAGGAACATACAAGGCTCTTGGGAAGCTTCTCAAGAAGCTTCACAAAAGCAGTCTACTTAGAGTGTAAGATGAGCTAACTGAGAAGCTTTTTGAGAAGTTTCTTTTTGGAAATTGCATACTTGGCATGCAAGCTAAGCTAGTTGCGAAGCTTTTGAAGAAATTTTCCTTCTAGAAACCACCTACTTGGAGTGCAAGCTAAACTAGCCTGAAGCTTCACAAGAAGCTTCCTCCTAGAAGTTGCATACTTGGCATACACATTACCCCATGGTTGGAAGGTACCAAGAGACTTCCTAAAAGCTTCATAGATGCTTCTAGAACATCCCTAGAATTTTTGGCTAAGTTGGCCTATTTGCTACCTCATTTGTCTTGACTAACTCATTTGCTAACTCCATATCTTTACAAAAACCATGTGATCCAATGAAGACACACTCCTCTTTGATTTTATCAAAGAAGAAAACAAAATTTTAATTATTTATTTAAATGAAATTTTATGTATATAAATTTGATGAAAATCACATGCATAAATTAGATTTTATGTTATCAAATTTAGAGAAAAGAAGTTATAAAAACACCTTGACGGGAGCAAGTTTAGGTTAAAGAAGATTTCTTTATAGAAAATTTTATTAGTGCAAACAACATAAAACTTAAATGAAGAAATTTAAAGTTCTTGTTGAGTGGAAACTGCAATGATAGTGAAGGAAATACATGAGTACATTAAATTGGTGTAATTTTGTAAAAATTCCATGAAGGACTTCTCAACAAAAGAATGCAAACACCTCTCAAAGATCTATTTTGCCAATTTTGCTAGCACTAAATAGATATGGGATGTGTATAAATCATACAATAAGGTCAAGCAACTTTTGACAAGTGAAATCATATTAAAGTTTTCAAGATTGGAGAAACCTTTTGAGGCACACATGAATACAAGCAATATGAATACAAGAAAATTTGCTATGCTAAGATATTATTGAGAGATGGAGTAGATAGACCAACTAATACAAAAGAGCTTTACATAATCTTTTACTGTTTTAGACAGTCGCATCCTAATTTATGCTTCATCAAACCAAAGGGTTACCTTATAACATATTTCTCAAGTTCTGTTAGATGCAAGACATATTTATTAAAAACCAATTTAGTTGATATGACATATTGGCTCTACTTTCATGATATATCATATATGAAGAGTTAATGCTCAATTTTAGGAAAGACATAAAGTTCTAGATGCTTTTGGTGGAAGGGATGGACACATCTTATCTTTTTTATAAGTAGTGAGATATGCATGTCCAAGAGATGAGTTTTGGAGAGAGGTATTCATAAATGATACATGCATAATATACATGTACAAAGTTAAGAAGAGAACAGAGTTATTAAATATGAACTTGAAATAAAGATTTCTCAAGTTAGGCAAATTATTTATGCCATTCAAATCAAAGGAAGCTTTAGAAAAATTGTTGGAAGAGAGTCTTTATGGACTCTTAGCAGATCCTAAGGGGAATAAATCTACTCTAAATCAATCCAAAGTTTAACTAAATTTTCTCTTGGTATCTACAGTAAGATTTCTTTTAGTTAGGTCATTTCTTGCTTGTATTTTAGGAACTTGAGTTTAAATATATAACTTTTCATATGTAATAACAATACCAATGCTATAGGGATTGTTGTTCAAGGTTCAAGGTTCTGTAGACCTCATTATCCAAGTTGCATCCATTTCAAAATCTACATGAGTCTAATATTATGAAAAGATTTATTTGTTGAAAGTTTTTATTTCGTCCATCTACTCTAGGTTGAGAAGTTCTTGGACAACCCTTCAAACTCGACACAAGAACCTACCTGAACCAACCTAAAGACAGAGAAAAGAGAGAGAGAGAAAGCAAATACACATCATGGGAAAGGAGACATATGTAAGAGAAACAGTTTACAGACAGGTTTAAATACACAGAGAAGACAGATTTGAGTCTCAATAATTGAATTTACTGTGTCAAATACAGTATTCAATCAACATATAAATTTTTGCTCTAAAGATGTTTTTGCTCAAAGAAGACAGATTTGAGTCTCAATAATTGAATTTACTGTGTCAAATATAGTATTCAATCAACATATAAATTTTTGCTCTAAAGATGTTTTGCAGTAACTCATTAAAGCTTCTTTGCCATTTGGTTAAATATAAACCATAAAGTTTTTACAATAAAAAAAGTGGCGATTGAGTATTATGAAGATGGTATGGTATGCCAAATTATTTTGTGTGATATGTAAACTAACAAGATAAACTACATTTTATTATGATCAAAATTTGTAATTGAGTATTTCAAAGAAAAGAAAATCAGCCTTTGCATGGTAGGCTTTTAATGAAGGCTAGTGAATATGACACTTAACAGGTCTTTGATGAAGAGAATCCTTAACTATATAATCTGAATCTCAAGGAGTCCAATATATTTGCTCATATAGTCTATCTATTCATAACTTAAATAATATGTAAGTCGTGCAAAGTTTCTTAGTTAAAGTGCAAAGTTTCTTAGTTAAACAAAAGTGGTAATGGACATGATCTTGTCTAGAACATAGACATAGGAATCTTGTCTATAATATAAACTTAGGAATTTCTTGGTACAAAGTTGGTATTTCTGACTCAATTTTAATGTTTCAATTCAATGATAGTAATTTGATAAGTATTTCATGTATGTTGCCTATTATTGTGCAAATTGTTACAGGAATTATTATTCACATGGAGTTTTATCTCTTATTGTACAATGGTTGAATGATAGCTTGTAGGCATGACTTTCGCATTTATTATCCCTTCTTATCCTTTTTATCGTTGTACGTATGAATCTCAAATGATGATTAACACCTTTCGAGAAGTAATTATGTCATGTCTATCAAAGTTAATTCAATACATTTATCAAAGCGTTAATGGTTACTTAGACAATGGAAGCGACTCCTTATAATAATTTTCAACAATCCGAAACTTTCCTCTTTAACAAAGAACTCCAACTTGATTTCTAATTGATATTTGAGCAGAGATAAACATGCACAATCAATACGTGAAATGGAAGTTAGATTATAATCCAATTAGTGTCAAATTCCTTACTCATGATGCACTGCTCCTCTTCATCCTAACCAACAAAAGCTGTCCTGCCGATTGGTTATTTGGGTCGACATTTGGATGCTAGTACCTTGCTACTTTTCTAGTTGGGATTACTGCTCCTACTGCTGAGACTTGTTCAAGCATAGCGCAATCCTAGCCATACTCAAACTCAAGAGTGTCGAGACTTAAACTCAAGAATTCTCGACACTCTTGTATAATTTCCATTGCAGTACTTGTAGTGCCGTGGACGCCTTCTGACCTATACCCTGAATATTGTATGAAGATGCCGTTCGTACATTGATTGTTCAAGTACGCAATTAAAACTACCGAAGCTTGCCTGAAATCTTGCGTTGAACATCCAGAATCTAAGGCGAAAGAATGCAAAAGCAGACATGTTATATATGAGTGATAAATGATAGGATCTGTAGTTGTTTTTCTTTTCACTGTCATAATGCTTTCGCCAACCGGTACCCACTTCATTGACAAAGGAACATCTAGATATAGTACTCGAAATTGCTTTTTGTCAAATTGTTTATAAGTTCGCACTTTACTGTTAGGCCGTTCCATCAATGCTTGAGAATTGACAAGATCGGTGAGGTCATCCTAATTTCAGAATTCCCTGTGATTTCATTTCCGCCTTTATGCGACTCTCGTCATTCTAATGTTCAAGGTCTACAATAGATCTGGAACATATATGTTGATTGTTTGGGCCCCTAAATTGAAACCTTGCTGCAAATACAACGGCGTCCTGAAGAATCACATTCTTATCTGTCCACTTGGTACGTATGATGAAAAGATTAGCTCACAGAAAGGGTGTAGTGAGTACATTGATAATCTCCCACAATAGCTAATAAATTGTTGAAACCTTCCCACTACCCGATGTTGGAATGAACATTCTTGCTTGCATGCACTGTTTTTCTGGCATTGGGAATGTCATGAACGTCCTGAAATTCATGAACCCAGCTCAATCGGGAAAAGGTTTGAGATCTGTCAGGGAAGTGGCCAAGCCGATTGAAACTGTTGTAAACTGTAATACAAACAAATTCTTACTGCATGGTCAGTTCACTAGTTCGCAATGTGCAACTCGGTTGACATCGATTTAAAGTACATGCAGCATGGAATCAATTTCGACAACTCATACAGACGTCAATGTCGAGATGGATCAGCCATTATCATTACCTTTTCCTCCGGCCTGGTTCCGAAATCACGTACCATATGCATGAAATCTGTTATGTGTGTATCCCTTTCTTCAGTCCATGTTACGGAACTTTCAAGTCCACTCGATTTATTGCGCTGTCTGGTAAAATGTCGATTCAAAATTGCTGTGCGGTACGTAAATATTCACTGTTATCGTTTGCTGATTGACTGCTGTCAAACAGCAGTTGGAGTGGGGGACCTGCACCTGGTATCAACAATCGACAAGTTGAAATCGAACAATACTGGGACATTACTTGGTATAAAGTACATCCTTCTCAGCGAAAAGACAGGCAACTGAAGTGAACGAAAGCGAAGCGATAAACCAAATGAAGAGGCAGCTGCTGAATCGAAGGCATTGGATGGAAAGTAAACGTGATCGTCTGCCCTTCACAGGACGTCAGAATACAGAAATCATTGGTATGTAAGCATCGACGAAATGAGAGAGATTCTAGGGAGACACAAACTTAATCTGTCATCAGGGATCGCAAAGTTTAAACTGACAGGTAGCTAGAAGAACGAGGAAGAACTGGGCGGAGTAGAGTAAGGACGGCCGGGCGTACGTTGGACGGGAAGGGAGGGGCAGATTTGTGTGGATCAATATGGCATGATACAGCCTAGAGTAATAAATTTGCTTCGTTGGCAAATGTAGGCATGCTAGTATGAATTAACTACAGTAGGTTGGAAATTGTATAGGATAAATCGACTACGTACTAGTAGGTTGTGGGTCATAGACTGTACCACCAGACGTACAAAGTCAGAGCAGTAACCCTAAACAAGCATTACTTCACACAGTAGTCGACTCGATCACAAGTTGTCCACTTCTATGTTGATGAATTTCAGCCAACATGACACTGCTTTTCTCTTATATGTACTGCAGTTGAGTAGCGGGATATGTTATGGTATTTGTGGCCGAGGCTCCAGTAGCTGTAGCGTATTCTAAGTAGCGGACACCAATCTGCTGAAAGAATGGCTTCGTCTGATTCGGCCTGTTCTGCAAGCCTAGACTCCATAGCTCGAGCTCCTTGTGGTGCCTGTAATTTTTTACAATGGGAATGCTGTGTCGGAGAATGTGTCTTTGCTCCCTACTTTCCCCCGGGAGCATGTCGTCAGTTTGAAGTGCTTCACCAGGTATTCGGTGCAGACAATGTTGGAAGCTTGCTCCACGAATTACCTGCAGAGAAACGAGCAGACGCTGTTTTAACTTTGACGTTCGAGGCTCATGCTAGATTAGCGAATCCAGTTTTTGGCTGCACGGGGATAATTCGAGCCTTGGTTGAGGAGGTTCAAGCTCTGAATGAGGAGTTGGACTCATGCAGAAGTCGGGTTGCGATATGCGCGAGACGCGAATCAAGCACTGGTGTGGCTCGAGATCAGTATGCGCAGTCGGATGGAGTTGAGGACACCGTTTGCGTGCGGGAAACACAGAGCGAGAACGAGAAGGTTGCAAGCAGCAAGAAACAGTAACCAGTGTAGCTTTTAACATTTATAGTAGCATGCTCAAATATCTTGACTATAAGATACTCGAACATTGTTTGTTCTCGGATTCGACATAGTCGGTCCATCGCCTCGTGTTACTGGGAATGCTGTTCGTCCTTTCTCGAAGTCCCACTGTAGATGGGTCAGTCACTCAGTCTCGGGGTTGCTTTTACATACGGCGAAAACGTCAACAGGTTAGAATTAGAACGAAACGAGAGTCAGCAACAGTAGTATACTTTTATGGTGATTCAGATCAGACAACTGATGGTAAATCAGCATTCTTAACATCGTGATTTTTTTCATCGGATGTTTGACTTAAGCCTCCAGTTGGGAACTACTTTTATGATCATTAACGGGCATGTGTCTCATAATTTACTCTTGTATGATCATATATTGACTACGCAAATTCGCAAGCTCTAAACGACTCCAAATGCCGAAAATTCTACTCATTAGATTAACCGTCCAATATTTGGATGACGAATGATGAGCTCGAGACTTATTTGGGAAACTCCGTCATGTTTTCCTCGGAGGGCTGTGACTGCGTACTCCTCTGCCGCGCTAACAATGGCAATCGGAATATATTCCGAAAGCTTCGCATCACGTGCATGAAATTCCATATTTGACAAAAACCATTCAGCAGTCTCGACTTCTTGATAACCCTGCCCGTTATATCTGCCGTGGATTGCTATCGAATGCGCTGTCGAGATGTGACAAGTACGCGTTAAGTTGTTTCGAAGATCAGATGTCGAAGGAGGAGACTCAAACTCTTAAACCGACATATGCAGTGCGCATGCTATCTCGAGAATCAGAACGTATGCATGGATTTATCAACCTCACAGCTAGAAGAAGCAGATTTGCACGTATGATAGCATACATCGAGACCTTAAATTTCCAGTCGGGTCACTTATGTATATATCAAGCGTGAACCCAAACAGGTAACGAGTCAGTTCCGAGTTCTCAAGTATCCGAGTAGCACAAATGACTGTTTATTAGCTACAGAAATAACAATGCGTAACGAGAACTGATAATTTTGATGCTCGGCTTTAATCCAATTTCACAATGTCATTTAGATGTACTTGTTTTGAGTCGTTTAGTACGTACGGTTACCAGGCTGATATTCATTCAAGTTCTGAACCTGGTGATTTGCGTCGGAAATCGCTACCTGATTGTACAAAAGCATGATAGTTTACTGAGTCCTCAGATGACGAAGACCTTCTCCCTGGTGCCAGTTGGAAATTCGTACTTCAACGAGTGCTGTTGGGAATGTATTTCACCCGTATGCAGAAGTTTACACAAACAAAGTTCTCATGCCTTTAAACATCGAAGTTATCGGACTTTGTATAGTCGCATTGGACCGCTGCTATCACTTTGAGGTGAACTCCGTGTGCCATTTGAGTATATTTCATACGACAGATTCCCACTGTGCATCTCCGTAGCTTCTCCCAGATATCAACTTGATCCGAAATTTAGGTAGCTTGAGGACACGGCATTTGAGATCTGACAATCTCAGAGAAGAGTTTCATATCCTTGTGATCTCAACCAGAATCTTTTGCGAGAAAGCACACTCTGCAAATGGAATTAGTTTGTGCGTGGCGAAATAGATCTAGACTGAGTTGCTGAATCTAGTCTAGCCTAGTCGAATTGCCTGTGCCGATGATTGAACATAAGGTCGCATACATATGCAGTCTACATATCCCCTACTCATGCTAGAGATTCAAACACTAGATTAAGATTCAATCTACAGACACATGAGACATATCTGCTCATATTGCTGCTAGTAGGGGATCTCCGCAAACTTGAGAGACCTGTGGAGCACAATACGGTTGGGTCATCCAAGTATGTGATTGACCAAGTTGTAGTAAGGGTCACGAAAGCCAAAACCTCAACCGATTCGATCTGTCACACAAGGGGGCATGACTAGATATCTGAACGGAAGAATGTAGCTCACATCATCGCTTTGTACGACAATCTCATCTTGATTACTCTTTCTCGCCTGGAAATTGTATGTTCGTGAAGGACAGAACTTAAGTTATCCTTGTTGTCCAATCATGAATATACATATAATCCATCGGACTCCTACTAGCAAAAATAGACTTGACGAGGCATTGCGCAAAACATCCAGGACATTCAAGATCGTCAATCGGGGGTAGGAAGAAACAGAGAGGGACTCACCTCAGGCAACGGCAGGAATGCATATGTCTGTTGATCTGATGGGATCTGATCTGATTATAATGTACGATTACCGTTCTAGCTTGAGTTGAAATTCATCGTTTCAGCGTGCGATGGTAAGAAGTAATCAACTACAGTATAGTAATAAATTGCATGCGGTGGGGCAATTTGAATGAATAAAAAGATTCTGGCTCGAACTTTGTGTTATTCTGACTCGAACTTCGTGTGTAACGTGAGTGTAATATTATCTCTTGTACGGGTGTAATTAACGCGATCAGCTTCTTGTCTCAAAAGAAGTTGCGCCTGCCTTAGAATTTCTCAAGTTCGTCTCTTAACTTCTTTTTGCTGATAAAAGCATCTCATTTGCCTCATCCTAATCATGTCGAAACGCTAATTGGAATGAATGATGTGTTGCAACATTTTGAATCATGTACCCATTGTGTTCTGCTCTTCATTAGTGACATGATTTTAGTGATTGGGTGCATGTGCACATTTGAAGAAAGAACGTTTATGTTTCACCGACTCATTTGGCGCCGGCCGGAAGAGTGTAACCGTCTTAAGTTGAACAGGAGATAAGACGTGATCATTTGATAACATGTCTGCTTGAATACGTCCAAAATGCGAACTCTGAGTCTAACGACAGTACTGCGAAGGCATGAAAATCATGAAACTTGTCTTCTCGGACTTAAGAAGCACGCGAGGAATAGAAAACTTATTGTTGCATGATTAATTGCTGTAATTGTGGAACTCCAGGTATATCAGCCACTGCAAACAACAGTGATTTGTCGAGAGACATCCTCACAACAGTTGAAGGAAAACTTATCTGGATCTTGGAATGTCCGGCACTTGCTTATACAGTTCATAGAGCTGTAGTTGATTTCCTGAGCACTTGAATGGAGAATGATAAAATTATACCAAGATGAACAGAATAAGATTCTGAATGTTAATATCGAGAAACATGATTAGGTGGTACCATCGAGGTAAGCTGCGAGAGTAAGTACCCGAATTGGGGCCGAATATATCAAAATGTCAGAATGGACATCAGAAGAATCCAGCAGTCCAATCTTCTCTCACGTCAAAGTCAGACAACCGGAATGGAACCAGAGTAGTAATTATGAGCCGACGCTTTATAGCTATTAGTTCCTCGACAGTGATCTTGTCTACAGTTTTTTTATTCTGGCACCAAGATCACTTTAAATAATGTGCCACACTATGAGTCAAAGATGAGTATGAACTTGAAACTAAACCTGGAGATATGGATTTCGGGTGCGAATGCAAAACCATATGACGTTCTTCTACTTATAGCCTAGAGCAAATGGATTGCGATGGTCAACATTGCGAATACAGTGCAGGTTTCTGCCCGCAGAGAAAAGTTATTGCAGTGATGGTGACTTTCTTGGACGCAGTAAAAGACGATTGCATTAACTACAAGGAGAATGAGGAGGAGATCATAATGCGTCACATTATCGAACACTCACGACGGAGGTAAGCTTCAGAATTTCATGTACATAATAATAATGGTATCTGTTAGCTTCAGAATTTCACATGTACATAATAATAATGGTATCTGTTAACTGCTCCGCAATCTGATCGTTGATTTTCTCATACATTCTTTTAGTGCCGATAGAGTTGCCAACAACCAACGGAATTCTCAGGAAAGTTCTGTCGTTCCAATCCAGTAGGGTCATTTGATGTGCCCGATATAAGCTCGATACCACGGATTTCTTACAAGCACAAATAACCCGAAAATAGATACTGAGAATCTCACAGGTTGGGGAAACTATAGTACACCTATATTAACTGGATGAGCTTACCTGGAATTATTAATTGAAGATCTATCACTATTCTTTGCATTTTTATTGGCTTCCTTAAATCTTGCAAGGTGATCCTCCAACTTGGTCCAATCAATGGCTCTCTAAGTTCACAACACTGATTGACAATGATCGACACTAAGATTGACAATGATCGACATTGCCTATTTTGTTCATACTCAGACCAGAAATATGGAAGGTTGATTGGGCAACAAAGTTGATCCCTTCGAGCCTGTCACGTCACCACTAAGTCTTCTGATGCATAATTATAGCGGTGAAACTTCAACAGTGATCAACATCCAACTGGCCGGTTGTAACTTCTCTACATTTTCGTTGTCCATCTCCAAAGCTAAAGATCTGAGGTACACTTAATAAGAAGAACCCAATGAACCAATTATGTTTATAGGATTGCAGTGATCATCATATAATGTTCATATGAATGCAATGATTAGTCGATGGATAGACAATTAATACTATTCTATACGAAGTTAGAACTCACCATCGATGATTGCAACCCTTCAAACATGATTGGTGCCTTCTATCTTCGAATATATATAGTGTTAATTATCTATCTATTGACTACTTGTAGGATTGCAATCATGATCATCAATTTTGCAATACATCAATACATGTCTACAAATCTAGATTAGTCCCCCGAGAGAAGGCGACCACGGAGGATAACAAGAAGGATGGGAAGACTCCGTCAAGCCGTGCAAGGAGAAAACATAGGGGGTAAAATGAGGCTAAGCCCCAGTAGTATTGGCAACAAGAATCTGCCCCTACATTAAATTAGTGGTAATTAGCGATTCGGTTAACAGGTAGATTAGTTATTCTGTATCTAGGAGCTTATGGAACTTCAGTACTCTCTGCAATTCAAAGTCAATTCAAAGATACTGCATATTACTATCTACAATATGACATCCTTCTGGGTTGGTTTTAAACAGTAGGCCGTCTAGTCTAGACGCTTTCAAGCTACTGAACGAATAGATTTGAAGGTATATATTTGTATCTGCAGGAAAACATCTCTTGAAGTTCTGGTTTTAAGGTCAAATAGTAAACTCAATTTTGAGTGCTTTCAAGCTACCTCCTGATCGAGACATAAGTGGGTGATGTGATAATCCAACACAACAATTACATCATCAGTCGTTTCTTAACAGTGTACAACGTTGAATATATATTTCAAACATTGGTTGAGTTGAATATGTGTACTGTAGAAGAGTTCAGAAGGCTCCAAATTTCTTGGGAGTCTTTTATTTATCGTAAGTACGAATAACGTACAGTATTTACAGTAATGTTTAAGATGAAGAACAGTATCCACTGTTATTGAACAAAGTTAAATAACAGTTGATGTGACCCAGATGGATATTGATCCATTCTTAAATATGTCAGAATTGTGGTACATGGAAATGCTCTTGTCTTAAAGAATTCTATCTGAAGATAGAATTTGAAACAAATCTCCCTAAAGTTCATAGAAATGGTAAATTTACAAGTTTGTAGAAAATTATATTAAATTGCTCTCATTTAACGTGTAGTTATGTCCTACAATTTATATCTCCATTAAAAATACTGAAGATTGTACTTTTTATACTGAAGATCATACATTCTGATCCGTAGCCGGCACTTTCTTCTTTCAATCTGCGTCTTTACTCTTGATCTTTTTAACCTTGATTTTTGATTTATATGAATTTTTTTCCTAATTGAGACTAACATTATGAAATTTGTTTATTTTGAGTGGTAAAATAATGAGTCATTGACAAATAATTTCTAAGTTTAAATGTTTGACGATAAAATTTTAATTGAATATGGTATGGAATATCTAACTATTGCATAAATACAAAGAAACTTTACACACATAGTAGTCACTCACCGACGCGAATAAGTTTAATTCGACTTCAGTTTTTTTAAAAGGCATTCCTAAAGTACACTATTGTATTATAAAAGATCAGCGATGAAAAGTAATGAAATCTTTGTTGAGAAAAAGGGATATTCTAAAAATTTATCCAAACATGGACTAAGATCGAGAGCTGAAACCCTGGAATATGATTCCTTACTTCATTTTCTAGGGAAATCTAATCGAATCTGTTAACTTAAGGTGCTGCGCCACTCAGCGTTCATTGTATATTGACTATATTGTGATGCGCCTAATCTAAACGGCATTCAGATATTCTATATATCTATCTATTATCTCTATATATAACTCACGAATATATTGCGTGAAGAGAGAGACTTTAGAAGTAAGCACTGGTCTACGTGGCCTAATTTTGAATTTTGTTTGGAAACATTTATCATAAATTAAACTATCATTTCTAAAAAGTTATTACGAGAAGTATCAAATGTTAAGAAGCGTGAGATCATACGTATTTTTGCAAGTCATTCATGTAGGCATAAAGTTGGTCATTCCTGCGAAACTCATGTTTCTGAATGACAAACTGTCCTCTTCCTGTCGGCGAAAGTAGACAAAGTGGTCAAACACAAATAAAGATGCAAGACTTTTCTTGGTGTATCCTGTACCAAACTTGTTGACTGAAAACTCAACTGATTGTATGTATCTAGATTACCGTGCATCCAACTGTATAGCGTACACTTTCTTCAATTATGCTATCCTGCAGCAGCAATGAGGTCCGAACATTGATTTTATTGGGGATTAATCGGGTCTTATCGTTGTACGGTTAAACGGGGTCTTGTTACACTATGCCACATTTTCTCCCTTTAAATGAAATATATAACACAAAATTCGGAACAAATTATAGAGGGAGAGAAAAAGGCGACCAAGTAGAACACGTGAAGGATAAGAAGACCCATCAATCAATCCTTACAAGGAGAGACAAAAGAGATAAAATGGGGCTAAATCATAGAACTAGTAAGTCTGAACCAGTCTAACGTAACTCGTTGTCTTTAATTACCTTACCTAAAACCCGAATGAAGGTAACTTCGCTTCGAACTCAGTATACTTTTTGTACTTTGTACTCCATTCCCCTTTCCTTTGGGGTACTTTTTCTATGTATATTGACTATCGTGGTCTTTTCGAGAACGAGGTATTCTCGTAAGTGGCGTGTTTAGTATTGCAAAATTACCTGGGTTAACACAGAGTTTTTCTTGTAGAGTCTAGAGATAAAGATTTGTTATTAAGAGGGCATGCCATTGGTAATATTGCTTCTGCAATTAAAAGTGATTTGATTGAGTGGTTGAAAGTCAAATACAAATAATGTTACATGTTTAAAGTCCCCGATTGACAACACTTTCTATACTGTTTCAAACAATAAAGTCAGCACAAGATAAGCATAAAGAGATTAAAACTCAAATAGTGAGAAAATTCTGCTTGACACAGATTCCATCTATTGAACTCGTCTGGATGCTATGACATATATGCCGTGCACAACAACGCTAAATCGAGCAATCTTGTTTCTCCCGAGACATGAGCGCTAGTTTGCGTCAAAATCGCTTCGACAAAGATGAAAAGAACTTCTAAGTTTGTTATCGGTTCTTCACGGATTCCTAACGTCTCAAATTTTGGCCGGCAAAATATATAGTACTTCTGGCCCAGAGGATTGAGTTCACAAATCACCAACATATATTATGTTGATGATTTGTTCCCGATAAGTCTTCATGATAAAGAGTCTCGACCTCTTGTACTTTGAATGGCAAGCATTGACAAGCTAAAATAAGTTTTGGCGGAGTTCCAATGGGTTGAGAAGTAGAGGAACTAACTTGTAGATTCCGGATGGTGTAGAGAAGGAGACGTGCACTCTCCTCCGAGGGCGATTCTTGTCAAACTGTCCTGAGATTTCGTCACAGCCCTACACAGCGCACTCATCGACAGATAGAGTGTATGTTTACTGTACTCATGTGAATCATCCAGGTCTACATGTGAGGGGTAGATATCTTCGCGTACTATGTAGGTTGTCCAAAATTGTTGACCGGAAATTGGAAAAAGACAGGATGTTTGATACTGAGGAACATGCTTTCCTTGCATCCACTTCTGTGAATGATTATTTAGAACGCGAGCAATAAATATCTCTTCTAAAGTCAAAGAAATTTTGAGCAATTGCTATGATTCTGCTTAGAGTAGTCACTTCTTCACACATGATTGCAATATACACAAGTACAAGATAAAGAATTGTAAGGTCAGCCAGATACGAAGGTCTAATGGCTCTCACAGACAAAGGCGACCCGCATAGAAAACAAGAAGACACCATCAAGCCTTGCAAAGGCCCTCACATGATATTGCTGATCGAGAGTATTTTATCGAGGAAAATGAACCTAGCGGAGGGTTGGGAAGCATGATTTATGGTCCAATTATTAAGGCAAGAAACTCGGTAGGTCTCAAGGTCATTCAGGCAAAGGAGCTGCATAATGCGTCGCCTTCATAGCTTCCTCGTGCCTTTGGACTAGCAATTGGGTTCCTCCAATTCACGTTCTAAGAATTGTGCTGCGATCCAACTATACAGCGTATTGTGGAAATTTACTAAGAAGAATAAAAAATAGATAGGGTGGAATCTTTCTGCTCCGTCTACTTTGGATTAGAATGGCCCTAGAGTAGAGAGGTGTCAGACGAAACTGATGACCAATTAAACAATGGAGGTGAGCTGCACAAGGAAACGGACAAATCAAGCAAGGGGGTATTACAACATGTGGTTACAACAGAGGCACTCACAAGCACGCAAACGTTACCTGGAGAAATGGTCTACTGGCCATCCCATTTCAAAGGTGATCTGACAAATGGAGCGACAGAATCAGCTCAGCACAAAAAGAAAGAGAGATAAGATGCTTGTGGTATTTAACTGCATTTCTTCTGCATGAAGATGAAATTGCTATAAATGAGCTTTCTTTCCTGAAATTTTAGACCACTAGGCAAAGAAATCCGGGAATGATCTCGGACCAGGAGATCTACTTTGCGTGCATCTAAGGTGTGTATGTATCCTTCGTTGTGAATTCACCAGACCCGAGCTTCAGAAGGACACTATGCCGTTGACGGAAGATGGAGTATGCAGGAAAGCGTAAGGACCGGAGTGGTTCGGCTTATTAAGTTCCTCTGCCCAGTTGTTGTATTTGGTTTGCTTTCTTCTCGTTGTTGTATTTTGTTTATTTTGTTCCCTCTCCACCTTGAGCATCCCGGGCTGATCCCGGGTGTGTATCACATTTACAAATGGAATATGTGTTCTTGGAGTGTAAATAGGATCCAATGATTTTATTATATGCTTCTTAGATAGTACCATTGCATAGAATACTTTCCATGTGTATAACTTTCAGTTACTAGGAGATTCGCAAATGACATTTGGTATACTCTACTCTAGTCTTGCTCTTTAGCGAACTTACCTCCTCCACATAGTTCCTCTCTCCTTGACCTTCCTATCACTCCTCCACATAGTTCCTCTCTCCTTGACCTTCCTATCAGGTCTAAGCCTTTCATAGGAAGACTATTGGAATCTTTGGTGATATTATTGGACCACGAATATTTGAGTGTGTGAAAGGGGATTTGGCATGTAGACATATATCTCCACTAATGTCATGTGGAGGGCTTGGCTTGCTACCTATGGAGGAGATGGCACCTATAGCATTTTTGGGTAGTTGTGCTCTCTCATCATCCCTACTTTCTTTTCATTTTGTGGTTGTTGATAGGCCAATTTTGGAGACTGATGAGATAGAGGTAGAGGAGGGATCCTTTTCTCTTCAGATGTCATTGCGGCCGATGAGAGATAGTCTATCCACATGAGCACATGAGAACCTTCCATCTTTTGCTTCAATATTGTCAGATTGGACTAGAGTTTTACAGTCCTCCTTGATTGAGTGATAGTGTTAGCATACACTACATTCTCTCTTTAGTTGACTAGTCCATTCCTCAAGCTACTAGAGCACGTCTTTGCTCTTGCTCCGGCACAGGTGCAGGCTCTTGGATCCTAGCTCGATTGTGCATTAGGGCTTTCCAACTCGCACCCGCTACAACCCATATGACACAAAGTCCTTTTGGAGGACAAAAGATAGCTACCCATGATGCTATTAGGCACATAGTATTTGCTATGGCATGAGAGAGTGGATACTTGGCTTGGACGGAGCGTTCGTGTGCTTTGCAAATAACAAGTGTCAGGGCAGCGTTATACTTGGTCCGAGATGATCAGATGACAACAGCAGATGTTGTGGTTACGTACCCTACGCGTGATACAATTTTGGAGGGAGTGATTACCCATCCCCCTAGATTGGCAGTAAGTGCAATAGTAGCTCGTAAGGTCTCCAAGTATAAGGGTATGCAATAAGGTCACCTCTTTGTTCCGCCAGCCTGGAGTTATATGGAGTGATAGACACGGCATTTGATACATTTGTCAAGGAGTGCATGAGGGCTTATCATGTTAGGCGCTAGGGGTACCACTCTCACTCTCATACTTTGTAGTATATTTTAGACACTGTGTGTCTATTGCTCTACAAAAAGCAGTGGCTTGTGTAATCCATAGGAGAGCAATCACACTAGGTGATGCTTCTCCGGATGTTCCAATTGTTTGTAGATTGTACGACTTGCATAGCTCGGATATCTTAGGTGTAGTAGGGCAAATTTCTCATAACAACTCTATTGGGGCTTAGCACCATTTTACTTATCTTGTCTCACCCTTACATGGCTTGATGGGGTCTTTCTATCCTTCTTATATTCTGCACGGTCGCCCTTTCCACATCTTGTTTATCGTATATCATATCAAAGGCTCGTTAATGAGAGGACTATGCACTATTGCTGAAATTCTACTTATATTAGTAAGAGATTTCGATTAATCTTACCAACACTCTTCACACTCTTCACAAGTATGTGTAGAGTCAAAACGTATCTTGAGTATCTATCTTTGCAAGGTAAAATTTGAAACTTGAAATGAAAATTAATTCACTTAGATAAAACTTTAAATGTATTATCAAAATTTTAATACTATGATTACGATATACAAATCTCTTGATATACAAGTTATTTTTTGATGCTTTTTATATCTTCAAATGTGTGTAAGAAGGAATTAATTTCTTTCTTTGAAGAATAATTTGGATACAACATTATTATTTAAACAATAGAGGCAAAGATAGAATTATATATTACATCTAAAAGTAAAAATTTAGGTACAATTTGAAGTCTACTTATATATATATATATATATATATATATATATATATATATATATATATATATATATATATATATATATATATATATATATATAAATAAATATCAACACAAAAAGGCAAGAAAACATAGAGGTGAAGATTACCATCTCTATAGTGTAAAAAGTGGATATTCTAAGTCCTAATAAAACTTAAATAAATTTTGGATAAAGAGCATACAAACATACGCTAGAACTATATAATATGGATTTGCATATTTGTAGATTTGCAAACCAAATCAAGTATTGGAATCAAATATGTAATACTTATCGTGGAGTAACATTCAAATGACACCTCTCTCCGATTAGTTAGTCTCTTTTATATATTTGCTATCTAAAAATATCAAAACAAACCTCTTACTTATTTTCTTAGAGGTCAGATTAGTATAATTTAGAATAAAAACATTCATATTTATTATTGAACTCAAGAGTAAATTAAATTTTTGATCTTCAATATATCAGCACATATAAAACTTTTTGCCCATCTTAATGCTTCCACAAAAAAAAATTACTTAAAAAATAATGGTTATTATAGACAGATTTTGAACATAAGGTTGAAAATATGAATCTATACATTACCTATTGTAAAATTATCTATAAAATTCATAGAGAATATTTTTGTGATAAAAAGATGTATCAAAAATATTTATTTATATATGAAATACACTACAAATTTTGAAATATGAAAATAAGTTTAATATAATAATTTTGTAAATGTATTTAATATTATAATATTAAATTTTAGATATGTAAATTAAAAATTCAAATATTTTTATTTCTATCAGAGAAAAACTCTAAATTTTTTTCTTTGTAAAAGTATAGCTCAGTACCTTCTTAATTATTATTTTCTATTATTTTTTATTTAAAAAAGTTGGATAGTCCCAATTAAACACTTAAGAGAAATAGTTATAGCCTACCAGAAATAATAATATTTATTTTTAAATATTTAAACGTAATATTATGATGAAAATTAATTTTTAATATATAAATAAAATTATTTTTTCACTTATTAAGTTTAATTTTAGATTTCACTAATTTCCTAAATTATAATATTTATAATAATAATAATTTATTGAATTCATCCAATAATTGATCTATATTGAATCATTCTGCACTTTATTTCACATCTATATTCAAGAATTTAATAGTGGTAAACTGATTGACACGATAAACGAAGAAGAAGATTATAGGACTGATCCCTATGATTCGTAGGACATGCAGCTAGGACCGAGTAAGCGGGAACATCTCACTTCACGACATAGGATTCAGAACACGCATTTCGACTTGCAGAGCAGGGCCAATTTAGCGCCACTTATGGAGAGAAGGCCCACATCGGTCATGAATTCTGAGCTTGGTGGGGAAGTTGGCTCGGAAGTAGAATAAGTACTCATCTGCTCCCTAGTGCCTTTGACAGGAGGAGACGAGAGGCAGCAAGGAGAACTGGTCGTGATGTCGAGGAGACGTGCAGCATCAGAACTCGAAAATTACTTGCCGATTCTCCTGTCCACGGGCATGCTTCTCGTAGTCTACTCACAGTTTTCTTGTGGCGTTGGAATTCTTCGTAGGGAGACTGTCATCAGCAGCATTAGGGACATTTCTTGACATTGACTCCACAGCTCGCACGGTTGGGTTGCTCGGCGAACCACTATCCTGGGAGCAGCAAGTATTTGAGTAACTGGTTTGCTCAATTCCCGGTCAGAAGAGTTGGTATATATTCTTTCGACAGATTATGAAACATCACACAAGGAACAGCAAGGACATTTACGACAAGGAATCCCAAGCGGAAGGGGAACTGACTACCACAACACGTCCACTATTGCTGTCATGGTTATGAGAAGAGAACAGTAATTGTTCCAATTCCAAACGGAGGATCATTCAGAGCTCGAACACGTTTTGACAGAGGTGTATCAGACTTTTGCTGTCAAAGTTTTTGTCTGGTGAATACGTAAATTGGGAACACTCGCGAGATCTGGTTAACTCCGGTATAGTTTTAAACTGATTGCCTAATCAGCTGAGTTTTTGCTCCTGTCAATACTAGTTCGTCGATTTATTTCACTGACATCGTGACCCATCGACTGGAAGTTTGGTCAGGATTCTGGACAATATCTGAGTTAGTTCTGTGGATTTCTAATTGATTTTTGTCGCAGGCGGTCTTCAAGTTTAATCGTGTGCGATAAAACGAAACAGGGCGAACATTCCAATGTCTTCCACCGTTCTTGTGGGGTTCATGCCATGGACCACGAGTTACCTCACTTCGCATGAGTCGTCGAAGGCTGTGTGGGACATTGTATTTCCTACGGAAGTGACAGAGCTCTGTCCAGTCCCAACTTATACCGTACCTGTAAGATCCAACTCACCGTCCCCTGTTTCCTGGTGGTCCGCTTTGCTGTATTCCAGTTTGTACAGAGGAGGCATTTTGGGGTCAAGGAGAAATTGTCCATAATTCTGACCGTTAGACGCTAACAATCGACAGGGGACTTGTCGAATCACTCACCAGAACTTGTCCGCTGTAGATTGTGGCAATGCGTGGCTGACAAAGCTTATTTCAAGGATCTCAAATAAGCATCTCAACATAAACTCAAAATGCTCAAACGATGAGTTTTAGTCAGGCGCTCTAGATCGTTCTAGTTTTTTCTGGGCCGATAAAATAAGGCCCGCCAGGTCGTAGTCTGTGAATTTTACAGTGAAGATTAAATTAGTTCCAGAAATCGAGGTACCGGTTGGAGGATTTTGACCTGTCAAAATCCTCCACCTGTACCTCGATTTCAAATAGATGCAAAATAGATGCAAAATCTGTTAACCATGTTAACTGAGCACTATCAAGAGCTTCACGTAAAGTACAAGTCAAAGACTGCCGAAAGCACAATTTCATTCCCTTCTCTAACAGGAGAACATCGGTAAGATCATGTCTCGTCCAGGAAAACAAAATTGCTCCTTAAAGAAAACAGAATGCTCCTTAAGTAGAGCTCTCTTGACGACGCTTCTAAATGATGATGTCCTGTGTCCTCATCTTAGTAAAGTTAAATGTATAAGTGAGATGGTGAACTTGTTAGATGTATAAGTCAAACTTGTAAGAGTCTCAATATACGGTCCCGTTATCAAATCACCAGATCTATGCAATTTAACCTGAAAAATCTACAGACCGATGGTGTCAAGTATCTCAATTTTTGGCCAATCATGATCTGACTGGATAATTTAATCATGTAATGCTTCCCTGTGTGTGTATGTGTTGCAGCTTGGATCAGGCTCTTTTACGATAAGCTGGCCAACTGTAGCAATAATGATGCTGCTTGGGATTATCTGTGGATTTACTTTTGGTGTTCACGTCCTACTTGCCAGTTTTAGAAGCTCTCAACGAACTTCTGGCAGCTTCATGTGGGGTTCCGCTTTTATTTCGTACGCAGTCATGTGCCTGGGTGCAATGTTCACACACAGCATACTCACAGATTATTCTCATGTATTTTACCTCATGGACGTCATAGGCACTGGGTGTGCTGGCACGAGTGCAGTTGGAGCTTTCCTCTGCAGTCTGAAACTTTTGGATGATAGACGGCCGGTCTGGCGAATTGTTGCGGTTTCCATCTTCTCAATTCTCAATTATCTCGCCATTGTCGGGACGCCTTTCCTCCGGGATCAGATTTACATCGTTCCTACCATTGGGACCGTCGTACTAGCAGAGTATAAAAGACGAACTATTGGAAAGAAAGCACTTCTTAAAGAGCCAACAACACCTGATGAAGCTACTGAAAGAGCAGCTGAGAACTGGCTTGGCCTTGGCACGGTTGGCACTTTAGTGGCTCTTGGATCTGTACCAGCAGATCGATGGCTTTGCTACACACTTGGATCCCATGGAAGCCTCTTGTTCTGGGCCTTCCTTGGTTGCAATCTTACTTTGCTCGCTGGATACAAGTACATCACTTGCTTGCAAAGCGTGCCTGCAAGGAGTCTGAAGTCGAAGGACCAGTAAGCTCTTGTTCATTGAGTATGGTAACTCTGTACTTCACTTAGTAGACAGTAAAAGATCCTTTTCTGTCATTTACTACAGAACAACACTCCTTTCTCTCATTGCAATATTTTGACCGGAGTAATGCACTGCGCGTTCTTGTACTACTATACGTCTAGTGGAGAAAATGGATAACGACGACGTTTTGTCAAGTACCGCTCTGTACAAATTCGCGACAGTTTTACTTATCTAAACTTTATTCCTTTTAGAAGGGGAGTCTATCCTGTAGTCAAACAGCGAGCCGAAATTACTCCAAGCGAGTCACCTTACAGCCTGACAACCTTTAAAGAAAGCCGAAGTTGTCATAAGCGGAACCCACACGCTGTCATTGGACAAAGCAGATAGGTTCCTATACAGAATCCAAATTATCCCGGAATCCCGAGGATAGTACGGAATTCATTTCAGCGACATAGCATAAGCATATAGCATAACACACGAAAACCGAAGTCTGATAGGCTGAAGATAAACAAAAGGCTTGTGGTAAACGGTTAGTAATTTTGCAGACTTGGAAATTGGTGAAGGGGATGGTAAAATCTGTTGCTAACCTGAACTGGAATAACCTCGGATATCCTCCATGTTCTAATTATCTTCAGTTTCAGTTTTTTCTTTTATCCTCTTGGGAGCTCAGCTACTTCTCGTTCAAACCTTTGAGACCGTCTTCTTGATTTACTTGAACCATAGACGACGTCAAATTTCCAGATACATGGTACAGTATTCTCTGCATTGGGGAATCCAACTGTTTGTCTGCTCATGCTCTTGCAGCTCGTCAGCCATCGGCAGAAGTTTTGACTCGAAACTTCTCTGTTACGTTGAAACAGTAATTGTATATCAGTCCTTGAGCGAAAATAAGACGTACTGTACCAAACATCTCCTTCACCAAGTGTCGTTCTATTCTAGAATCAGTCATCAGTTGTCAACGAGCTGGACTGTAGCGGAGAGAACGCGAGTCATATACTCTCACTATATGGAAATTCAATATCTTCATATATTATCACTGCAAGAATATAAAGCGGCACCAAGCAGAGTCTGAATAGAGGATGAAAGGCGCGTTATACAGAAGTTCGAGATGTTAAAAGTCCATAAAACGTGTGAGAAAGTTGATGGGAACTTGTGCTATGAGTTGATAATGAGATGGTTTCATCATGAGAGCCGGATAACCTGAGTAAAGTGACCAAACTCAACTGAGTCATCATGGTGTCGAATGGGAGCTTTGGTGGTTGGGATGCCTCTAATCCAAACTTTGTATTACAGTTAAATATCAGGAATGTACCTGATAGATTCGTGATGGATACAAAATACCGCGTGTCCAAACTGGACATCAAAACTGCTATGACAATCAGCTGAGTTTTATGCAGCGTATGTGTCAAATTCGGCGTTAATTGTGCGCACGAAGTGGAAATCATGTATGCGATGGAGATGCAAAACAATGCATCAGAAAATCATGCTACTTTGGAGTATCCAAACAATTGCCCAACACGACAGAGCGCAACTTCAGTGTCCAAGACTGACTATTGACCAAATTGTCTTTGTCTCTTGCTCTCATGTACTTGCCAGACCACCAATCGAGAAAGTTAGGTATTGCGTTCATAAGATTTCTGTCTAGATCTCTATGTAATCAAAAGAAGCACGCTTTTCATATTCGAGAGAAAGGATATTCATAATCTACTTAGAGTGAACCAGACCCCATGTCCTTCGTGATGTGCATGGGATGTCTTATGAATTTCGCATGAAGGAGAGAATGGTCCGGTGATCGGATTAGTTTATTTCATTCATATTTTCATTCATCTAAATTACAAGTATGTTATTCCTCGAAATCACAAATAAAGTAAATATATGAATAATTTCATACTGTAGATTAACTAAGCATTTTTCTATTAATGGTTTTTTTTTCTCTTTTCGTAATATAAAGCTAAAGGATCCTATCATTTTACACCCTTTAATTATGAAAATTAAATACATTTCTCCCACATAGAGCGTACTATTATAAATATATTTTATTTTATGAGATAATATTTTCTCCAATAAAGGAGCTCGTCTATGTTTCAGAATTCGTTATAACCATGTTCACATCAACTTTTGGAAACTTCACATTGTAATATTCTTTCAAAGTAGAATCTCAAATTCATTTAGAATTTCAAATCATGTAAAAAGTTGCTGGTCAACCCCTAGGATTGTCAGATCTCTTTCTCATATTCATATATATATATATAAAGTCACCAATATACGACAGAGATACTAATATGTTGAATTCAGCCAAAAATGCCTCTAAGGTGTAAGCTAAAGGTCTTGAGGTCTAGTACTTATGAAAAGTGTTCCTTTCCGGAGGGCAAAATTTTCATAAAGTTATATCGATCTAATTTCATTAAGATGTGTATTCTTGTCTTTTGCTTTTTCCATTCTAAGAGCGGTGTAGCGGGGGAGGGTAGGAACATGAACATAAAAAGGAAAATAAGTGTGCGCATTTATATTGTTGCCGAGATAGAATTCTATAAAGTCTCTCTATGTATACTAATCTAGCGTTTGCAAAATATTGCAAGGAGCTAACTTGCCCTTACAGATCTAGCAAATCAGTCTTATCTCTTTATTTGGCGATTGTCCCAAGTAGCATCTTGGTAGAATCCTTGAACTTCTTTGAGGTATGATTTTGAAGCTTAGTTGACAACTGCTGCAATCGCTCATCCATGTATGTCTTCGCCTCCAAAGCATGTACGTGTAATTTCAAGTCTCGCAACTTTAATTTCTCCAAGGAGGACTCCATTGCCTCCTTTGCTATTCCAAACAATTGATCTTGTGTCATCTCCATATGTGCCAAGATCTTTGTCTTCTCCAAGTTTAGCTACATCCGGATCTCTTGCAGCTCTGCAAAAACTTCTTCCCAAATGAATATGCAATCCCAAGCTCATTCTTCCTCCTTCTCCTTCATCTTCTTGGCAAGCTTTTTGATTTGTACTTCAACCACTTGCTTCTCTTCTTGATGTTTCACATCAGCAGCTATTAGGGCTACCTTTGTCTTTTTGACCTCTCCTCATAGAGTATTGATTTCTTCTTTGCAAGCCTTCACTTGATATTCAAAATTTTTTGGCGGCACTCTCCTTCTATGTGGTGAATCTTCTCTGTCTTTCCACCTCTTTTCTTCTTCTTGCAGCTTTGTAATCAAAGGCCTCTCCTTCCTCCTTGAGTTGGCCACTTCTTGCACCAAGTCAAAGTTGCACTTCCCTACTTCCACATGTTATGCATGAACTTTAGCCAATTTGTTTTGTGCCATTGTCCTCTCCTAAAGGACTCCTTGAATAGTTTGATGAAGGTGCCTAATAAATATATCAATTATACTAATTCTTGATGTTGCACATCAATCAGCGACTAGGTGCATAATCAATTATCTGCATAATCAATTATCTGCTTGTAATACTCCTAGTACACCAGAAGTAGTTGCTCCATCAATTTAAGCGTTGGTCCTACTATATGGATGACCAATTTGGATAGAAGCAATGTAATGACTAGTAGAGCCTCCTTCTTGCTTGAGCTAGCACCTTGTCCTATCTTAAAAGATGCCAAAGGTCCACTCTCCTCTTTCTTGATCTCAACAAAGAGGGTGTGTTTTTCCTTCTCTTGCTCCACGCATTCCTTCCTTGCTTGGGTCTTTGGGACATTCCTTTGTCCTGATTTTGGCCTCTTGCCTCAAGTCCACCTTTGGCCTGACATGACTTTGTCCTTGAGTACCTCTTTTGCTTTGAGTAATCCTTCTTCTTTGTGCGGGGATATGGCAAGTCCTGCCACTCCATCCTTTGATCTCTATTGTCCATAATTTTGTGTAACATTGCATTATCACTCAATTCTCAATTCCATATCAAGAATTCCACCTTCTTACTATAGAGGAAATATTTCTATCATGGTGTGACCACTTGGCCAATCTTGACAATTTGATGATGAACTCAAGTGCTCTTTTGAAGTGCTTGCCTAGGCACCATAGGAGAGTGAGATGCTATAGCTATTTATTTCCACTTCAGTTCACACAATTACCCTTGTTGAGATTTACTCTCTTCTTGAAATCCTAAGTCTTGCAACTTCTCACCAAGGGTGAAGAGAATTCTATCATGGCTACAACTCATAGTTGTCTAATGTGGCAAAAAGAAAAGTGACCAGCATGGCTTGAGTATTTAAGTTGACAGCTCAAATTTTATGAATGTTTGGTAGGTGTGCCTGATCTACACGGTTGTGTCACACACATGTGAACATTTTAGTATTAACAAATAGTCATCAATTGTAGCTTTTGGTCTATTAGTGTCACATTTAAGCCCTTGGGATGTTTTCAAACTAATTCACTTTCAAACCAAGGGTGTTTCATGCCAAATAAGTTTTTGGCAAAAGGTTGTTCAAGGCCGAGGGTCTTCTTTTAGGGCAAAGTGTCCTTGTGCCAAGGGTTTGTGCAGCCAGAGCCTGCTTGATTGAAGCTCCTTGGAGGAAGCTCTCCTCCTTGCTCCACAACTACTAATGTTCTCACATTTCACATCTCTCGGGTCATCTTTCTCTTGTAGGGTGCAATTTATATTGGGGTCAAAGGCAAACAACTATAATCCCTTATTCTTCCTTGCCAATTGACTATATCTTTGTGTTTCTTGATAAACTAAGAGATTTGAAAAAAAGAGTGTATGTTGAAAAGAGATGAGGAGTCATACAAGGCCAATTGCCTTTTTTACAACTTGTTTTTGTCCCTCAATTGTTAAAATATGGTGTTTGCCTTAGAAGATCCCAAATCTACAATGATATCATATTGAAGTACATCAACAATGAACCAACTCTCTTGCATTTCATCTTGGGTGTCTCTTTCTACTCCAAGAATATCTTCAAGGTGGACCTTCTTGAAGTAACTTCACTAATTGGATTTATCTTTGGCTTGGTGTCTAGTAAAAGGGAGGTCCTACTAGGATTGAGCAATTCACTTTCATGGCAGTTTGCACAAAGGAAGTGGAGGTTGGGGGTTGAGGGTGGGAAAAGGCTAAGGTCTTTCCCTCCTCTCTTGTGGTGGTGCTTAATTCTTGGTGAAGTATATTAGCCTTGGTGTTAGCTTTTTCTCACTATCTTTGGCAATTGAGATTGCTTGCTCTTTTTGAATCTCTTTGTTCAGAAGGTCTTGCACTTTTCTTCTTATATCTATAGAGAAGTTGTGATTTACCTTCTTGTTCTCTTTGGGTACCTTTGGCTTGGAGTCTTCCTCTCTTCATATCAAAGGATACTTTTCATCACACTTCCTTTTGATTTATTTATATTTAGCCTTTGCTAGAAGCTTCAACTCTATTTCGGATAGAATTTTATAGAGTTTTCTCCAATTTTTTTGTTTCTCCAATTATCTTGAGATAATTTGTTTGTTTCCAATGAAGTATCATTGCTTCTTCCTTTTCTTCATGATTGGATCTCAACCCTACATTTGGAGTGAACATATGCATCCACCTTTGTAGACAGTTGACTTGACTTAGTCTCACTAGTGGTTTGGGAACAAGGGTTTGATGATAATTTGCCCTTACATACTAGGGGCTCTACAATTAGCACATACCATGATATAGGGAGTCAATTGCCTAGGGTCTAGACAATGTGACAATTAGTGCCCTAACACTCCACAATAACATCATGCACCATGTTGAGGATTTTGCTATGGTTGCTCATTAGCAAAAAACTTCATAGGTACCTACCACAAAATGGTGACAAGAGATGATCATGGTGGGATAAAATTTGAGTCATGGTGGGATAAAATTTTTGTAGCATATACATTTTCTCTTCTTCCTCTACATAATATCCTTGCTTTTCCAATGCAAGGGCTATCTATTTGGTGCATTGAAGAAGAAGTATGAGTGTCTCTACACTCCAATCCCACAAGCTATACACCAAACATTTGGTAGGGTATACAAAGGTAGTTTATACCTCTCCTTTACTCCGACAAATTACAATTTAAAGTCATCAACTCCTTGATTATCTCCTATAACTTTGTTCCCAATAGATTAAAGACCTATGAGATGGTCATTACCTTCTATCTTTTAGGTCTCCCTTCTTTGTTTTCACTATTCTTGTTTATCTTCAAAAGATAATTCCAATGGGAAGGGTGAATTTTAAGGTTTCAAGGATGAAGAAGGTGACCTCCACTCTGATCTCTTCTTCTTTGACTGCTTAGTAATACAATCAAAAGTGTGCTTGCTTGACAAGTTCAGCTTGGCTAACTTGTACAATTTTTTTGCTTTCATTATCTTGCCAAGGTATTGTGGTCTTGTTGTCATGTTATGGTCCATGTAGCCATTGAAAAGTAATTTAATGATGTTTATCTCCATATTGTTAGAGTGGATTGTACAATGGATTCCAGGATTGAGCTATTGCCATGTGAGCAATCTACGTACATTTAAGTGATTGGCCATGTGGATTAGGATCTTGTCCTCTTTGAGGGCTTTGATATATATAGGTGGTGTAAACTTGATAGATGAGGATGGGGAGTGTATAGTCTTAGGAGTCTTGATTGGGTCTTGATTAGGATCTTTCCTCTTTGAGAGCTTTGATATATATAGGTGGTGTAAACTTGATAGATGAGGATGGGGGTTTTTAGTCTTAGGAGTCTTGGAGGACATTGGAGAGTGAGAGTTGTATTGAAGTATGAGAATTAGAGCATAAGAGAAAGAGTTTAAACCAAAAATGAGATGTAATCTTGATTATCACTCCCAAATCATTTTCTCATCAAGCTTTTGATTTTTCCACCATGATCACTTTTGAGCTGGGATGGTAGTATATTTCAGGCCTATGTATGGTATATGGTAGTATGACATTAGTGATAGAAATCTTGGGTCCTATTATCCTTCCTATGCTTACATATAGAGAAGTATGGGACTTGAAAATTTATGTGCTCTTTTTTAGAAGGAGAAAGAATTAATTTAGGTCAAGTGCTTCAAAGTGGAGTTGTGTGATGTAAAAAGGAGAAATAATTAAGTGATAAAATTGTAAAGAATTGGATTCCAACATGTGAAGTCTGGAGTTTTCAAGGATTGAGAGAGTTAGAGAAGGGTTAGGGAAGGGTTAGGGAAGGGAGAGAAGACCAAAATTAGAGAGAAGTGCTAACAAGCTATGGTTTGAAGACAAGAAGTACGAATTTGAGCAAATTTTATATAGATATGATCAATTGAAGCATGGGGTTCAAATTCATACCTAGGTGTACAAATTGGAGTATTGTGAGAGTTGTATGACTTATTTTTATAATATATCAGTAGGGTTGAAGATAAGACAAAATAATTAATTATTTTAAGCTTAAGAATTTTCACATTTCAGTCAATCTCAAATATGATCTGATTGGTTGAAGTTGAAGTATTGAGAGTCAAGGTGTTGGGATGTAGATTATAATCAAGTTTGAGGTTGTGCTCAAATCTCAAGTTTTGGTTTGAATCTACTTATGAAAATTTCCTTTATTGTTAGTTTTTTAGGTCTTGCAACTCTACAAGACAATATTTCATATGAATTCCTTGAATAAAGAATTCAATGTCTTGGATCAAGTATACATAGGTATGTAGAGTTCAAAAGTTAGTCCAAATTGGGAATTGATCTATATCTAGAGAATGGAGTTGTACTAAGCTTTATAGAGGTTTAGATAGGAGCACAATAAAAATATATGTAAAATTTGTTTGACTCAAAAATTATAGAAAATAAGATCCGGTGCAACAAACTCTACTAGAAATACTATGGTCAGCTTAAGGGAGAAATTCTATATCCAATTGCAATTGAACGTCAAATCTACAATTTGAAGTCATGAGTGAAAGGATTACAACTACCATATTAATTTATTGTATTTATTATTTTACATGAATCCATGGGCTAAATGTTGGGCAAAACCATGTGCAGGATCAAGATTGAGTCTAATTTAGGGTTTCAAAATTAGAGCTAGGACTAATAGAATAAATAAATAAATAAAAACCTAGCCAAGTTTCAGACCTTGTAAAGAGAGCAATAGTAGTCCGATCAGGTCTTACTTTATATCAGTGGAAAGAAGATCTCACAAAATTTCTATTGAATCTTAGAACATCTTGACAAAAGCTAAAGAAGAAAATATATTTTTATATGAGTCTTGCAAAGATTTCCCCATCAAAAGGCATAAAATTTCCTTACTTAGGAGTATAGATTGGATATAAAATTGGAGTAGACGTTGAGAGCAGCTCTTAGACATAAAGAGAAATTCTCTAAAAAATTATGGAGAGTTTTTGCTAATCTTCTTGTGTTTGGACCCTCTCCATGCTTGCATGCTTGATTGTATGCCCAATTGGCTTGAATTGGTGTGTAAGCATTGCACTTAGGTTCTTTCCTTCTAGGTGTGATATGTAGTATTGCTTGGTAATGTTGGAAGTGATGAATGCTTGTTATGATGACAAGTTAGGTTGTTGGTTGCTTCCCTACCCAGTAGAAAGAACGTTAGAAATAAAGGTAGAAGGTTCTGATGGTTGACCAAACAAGCACTCAAAAACTATTAATGACAAGTCTACACATCACTCCTTATACAAGAGGTCCATTTTTAGGCACTTAGTGGTTTCCTAGAACTCTCAAACCTTCTCTTAATTAAAAATCACAATATATTCCAAGTTGAGTTAAATATACCTAACTTGATCTACCTCTACTTGACTAACCTCCAAAAGATCACCTTACTTGCTCAAGCCAATAGGAGTTCAATACCTCTGATATACCAAGTTTATTTGACCATACAAAGTACAAGATGGGATCCCATACCAAAACACTCTAATGTAAAGTCCAGTATAGTGTCCTATTTTAGTGTCCTATTTTAATGTAAAATTCTCCCAAGGCATCACACTCTAATATAATTAAATTAGAATTCACTAAGGAGTCTCATTGAGTATTTAACAATTAAACATTGATTCTTCATTTCACTTAGCCATACTAACTTAGTTAGACATACCTCTAAGTTAGTTATTACTAACTCTAGCTAGCTTCAACTAACTAAATACCACCAAAATATCACCAACAACAAATACACACTCTAGGATGTTATAATGTAGGCTTCCATTAAATATTAAGTGGCACTATTAGTGGAGCTTATATTATGTTAGTTTGTGATTACTCAAGATGTCATGCCATTTGTAGCATCACACCTAGATTGCTTGGACTCTAGAGTAGTAGTGTTGCTAGTCAAGAGTATTTGGTACTTACTCATAGACTACTTGTTGATGGTCAAATTTTGCATTTGGAGTATTGACTACATAGTGGGGCCCACTATCACTTGCACTATTTGGACCGTTGGGTGTGCCGTTAGTGGGACAATCAAGGTTGGAGACCATGGAGTATACTTTTGAAGTGCAGCTTCATAGAGCTAACTTCTCTAATGTTGAGCCTTTGAGTTCTTGGCTATGGTGGACAAAGTCACCTAAGTTCTCTTAACTAGAGTGGATATGGCTTGACTGTAATCAATGCCAAGTTGTTGGTATATTATTGAGTGATAGATCAAGTATTGATCTGATTGAGTGTGATTTGAGTTGTGTGAACAAACTGATTATATCAAAGAAGTCAAGTAAAGGGGAAATTGGGTGCAAGAACTGAGAGTGTTGGTGGTATCTCTAAGACTTGTTGATCATTGGTAGCTCAATCAGAGTTCAGATTTTCCTTAGTGTGCAAAAGCTTATTCAATTGATGCAAATTTGGCATTGAGCCGGTGTGCAGAAGCGCTAGCCAAATTTTGAGCAAAGAGAAGCAATTTTCAAGCAATAGTTGTTATTTGAGCTCAAAAGGTGAAAGTAGAACCAATTTGGTGCGAGTTGAGCTCAGAAAATTTGAATTTGAAGGTGGAGTTGGGAACCTATCCTTATGCATTTGTGATTTGGAGAACCCTATCTTTTCAATTTGGCTCAAGTGGTGAGTTAGAGGAAGATTTACCGGTCTGCCAACTTTAGAGATCTATGTCAGATTTTTGCTAGAGTTTACATCAGATTTTGGCCAAATTTGGAAGAGTTTTGCCATATTTGGAGAGGATTCAAAGTGGCCAAAAGAAAGGCCTCATTTGGGCATTTAGACACTTTGAAGCATAAGGTTATGGGCTATGAGAGGCTACAAAGGCCAGCAACCTAGTTTGTTGGCGTGATGTTAGCTAGTTAGAGTAGATTTTGGTCATTGTTTGGCAAAATCTGCCCACCCTACTAGATTGTATGCAATAGGGTTTGATATCTAGATCTTTGGTTCTTAGACTAGTGCCCTAGCCAACTGGTCTACCCTCACTTGTTGTCCTAATGGCTGTTCCACTATCATGTATACACCTATAGCTTTGGCTAGGAGAGACATGTTGATTCAATTCTTGGTGATCTTGGTAGTTTAAAAAGTAGATAACTCATATTATATCAAATGCCCAATGGTGGTAGAGTCAGTCCAGTATTGATTTATGATATGGAGTGCTTTTGTTTAGATTTCTTGTGATTGGACCCACTCCATTCTTTACTTCTAGTTTGTGCACCATGTTTGTGTGAGGTGCCCTAACTTTAGAGCATTGGTGCTTTGGTGTGCTCTCAATATGAGCTTGGAGTAATGACAAGTCAAACTACCTATGTCTCTCCGGTGAAGCAAGAAGTGATAACCTGTAGACCATGAGGGTGTGTGTTGTGATAGCACTTAATAGGTTGCATTTTCCCCTAGTGTAGTTGTTGTAGTTAGAGCTACGTAAGTGGGTGATGTTTGGTTGGTATGTTTGCACTTGGTGGCATTGGCACTTTGTATTGTTGGTACTTGGTGGGGTACTTGGTTACAATTGTGGGTTGTAATTTATAGTTACTTTGTCATGATGGAGTTCTTTGGGGATTCCAAAGGAGATAGTGCTACAATACGTAGTGGATTTACTCAAGTGGCACTCACTATCAACCTATATCTCAGGTCCCAATGAGGGAGTAGATTGACTTTGAGTTGGAGTTTGACATAGGAGCTAATTCAGTTGAGAGTGCACTTGGTGTGTTTGCAACATTGTTATGGGACATGGATGAGATTTTTAGAGTCTCTAAAGGCCCCAAGTGTTACTTTGGTACAATGGGTACCATTGAGTTGGATAACTTCATCTAGGAGTTTGATAGTTGGTGTGATCTACAACAATTCACACCCTTCATGGCATGGAAGGGGTTATTTCGGCACTTGGAGGGTCCACCAATGGACAAATACCATGAGTTCAAGAGTGCTCACTTGAAGGAGATTGAGCTATGGAGATAATATTGGTCTTCAAACTTTGTCTCTATCACTTCAAGCTTGATTTCTAGGAGTAGATTGATTGTACCCACGAGTTCTAGCTCTAGTAGCATTGGTGGGTCTCTTGGGGATGGTGCTATTGCAAGTGGAAGTACTACTACAAGAGGTGGTTTAGTATCGGGGTTTAATCCCATAGTGGAGTTCTTCCAATGTTTGAGGCAAAACTACCAAGGAGTGTGGACTAACAAGTTGAAGAGCTTACAAGATTTCTAGTAGAAGGTTGGAAAGAGCCTATTGTTAACGAGTGATGTGACGGGATTCTATCATAGATTTGTCAAGGACTTCTCCAAGGTTGCATAGCCTTTAACGGCACTACTTGGCAAGGGAAAGAAGTGGACATGAGGAACTGCACAAGAGTTGGCCTTTCAAGAATTGAAAGCCGCCTTGCTACATGCACTAATCTTGAAGTGGTAAGACCCAAAACGACCAATCAAGTTGGCTACAAATGTATCAGGCATAGCAATAGGAGCAGTCCTACAACAAGAGTGGCATGAAGGATGACATCCAATTGCTTATTTCTCTCAAAATTTGTTACCGGCATAGTGCAACTACCACACCACAGAACAAGAAGAGATAGCCATTGTTTTGGCAACCAAGCATTGGAAGCACTATCTGGCGAGAAGGCATTTGTAGTAGAGACAGACCACAAACCTCTAGTCTACCTCAAGATGCAAAAGGATCTATCTTGTTGCCAGATTCAGTGGTGAGAGTGGCAACAACGCTTTAACATGTCAATCACCTACGTGGAAGGTAAGAAGCAACTTGAAAATGTATTCACCAGCATGCCAATGGCAAACAACTTGGTGGGAGAGGTTAAGATTAACCCTGAATTCTGGCCAAAAATTTTGGCTGCTACAAAAATTGATCCATAGATTGTAGAAGTGCAATCATCCAAAGGCATCACCATCACCCAAGGACTCACCTTTTGTGATGGCAGATTATGGATCCCAAATGTTCCAAAATTACGCACCACTATTGTAGCTGAATGTCATGATTCGGCCATTGAAGGTCATGTCGGAGTGGACAAGATCTTGGATGCAGTCCAATGCCATTACTATTGGCCCAAGATGAGCAACAATATGATGGACTACGTGCTGTAACACTCATTTGTACATGTGTATGGTATTGTGATGTTTAGCTTGGTATTACAAGTACTTAAGAGATATTATTTATATAGAGATAAAGGATGGTTCTATATTAGTCATGGTTAGCTAAAGTTAGTCATAGTTAAGATAGAGGGGACCTTACTTTAGAGGAAGTAGAAAAGATGAGCACCACTATTTTGGATTTTAGTGTGTTGACTTGGTATTATTCCTAGGTGTTTGGCTTTGAGGAAAGAGTTGAGAACTCTTGGGTCCGCAAGCCTTTTTGTTTGGATTCTTCTTTAGTCCAAGGATAGCCCATGTGAAGGAATCCTTGACTTAGTGGTTGGGTCAAGATAAGACCACATGCTTAGGGGAATATGCCCATGTGAATGGATATTCCTTTCTACTTTTTGACTTTACTTGACTTTTAGTCTAGTAACTTGAGTTACTATGGTAATTAGTAACTTTGGTATGTAACTATTTCACAAGTATATAAACAAGGGGTGAGGAGGTACTCATCATCCTTTCATTTGCAACTATCTCTCTCTCATTGAGTTCTCTAGTGAGCAATGTCTTGAGTCTTGGAGTGTTAGCCTTGGAGGAGTATGATGGAGTTCGGGTTCTTTGCCTTCTTAGTCCATGGTGCGCTACCATAATAGCCATCAGAGGTTCATCCTGAGTGAGAGACAGGCCGGCTCACAATGCACAACTGCCTACTTTGTCAACAGAACAAAGTTTCTAATCAAGCTCCTACAAGGCTCCTTCAACCTCTCCCCACGCCTACCCAACATTGGGAACAAGTGAGTATAGATCTCGTCTATGAATTACCCAAGAACACCTTAGGGTTTGACTCCATTGTGGTCTTTGTGGACCGGCTTAGCAAAATGATTCATGTACGCCCTACCACTAAGGATGTGACCGCTCCATAACTACCTCAATTATACTTAGATGTCTTCTCTCACCATGGCTTTTTAGAGTACTTATCACCAATAGAGGCACTCAATTCACAAATTTGTTTTGGCAAACACTCTTTGGTTTCTTCAAAACCATGTTTGCCATGTCCACAACTTACCACCCACAAATAGATGGCCAAACAGAGCGGGCTAATCACACAATTGAAGACATGTTATGCGGCTTCACCTCAGAAGAGTAAGAGAGGTGGGACATCCTACTCCCGTTGGTGGAATTTGCTTACAACAATTCAGTGAATGCATCCACCTAGGTCACTCCGTTCTTCCTCATGTATGGTGAGCATCCCTTCACACCTTCTAGCTTGATGAAGATCCGTCCAGTGGCTACCAAGGTTGATGTAGTCAACACATTTGTTTCTAGAATCCAACACGGTGTGGAGAGCTCCAAGCACAATTTATAGATTGTACAAAATCGACAAAAGTAGTATGCAAATGCACACCATAGGCACATGGAGTTCAATGTTGGGGATCAAGTGTGGCTATCAACAACCAACCTCACATTAGTTGGACCTCGTAAGCTTAGACCTTGTTTTATTGGGCCTTTCTCGATTCTTTGTCATGTCGACGCTATGGCCTATCACCTTGAGCTACCACCACACATGAAGATCCATCCAATGTTCCATGTTTCCCTACTATGCAGATATGCTCCCCGATCAGGCCAAGGTCATTCCACACAAGACATTCGACCTTGTCCGACATTCATTGATGGCACAAAGGAATATGAAGTAGAGCATATTCTCCAAAAATGCATGTGTGTTACTCGCCATCCACGGGTGGACTATCTAGTACAGTGGAAAGGTTACCTCCTCTATGAAGCAACACGGGAGCCCGCTGCCAAATCAACGCATGCACCGATGTTGGTGCAAGCATTTGAGCAACAATTGCACAACAAGGACATTGCATCTTAAAATAAGAAAGGTCTGTAATACCAAGAGCTAGCCATATGATCTAGATGTGAAATTTGGTTTGGTAACATCTAGAATGATGTTATACATGATGGTCAAAATATATCAGATAGAAGTATCACCAAAAGAGTACTTCTACTAATAGAGCAAAAACCAAAATAGACTTGAGAACCTTTGAACTAATAGCTAGACATATGATTTAATGGTGAGAATTGGTTTGGTAACATCCTTGTGTAACATCCTTCTGGATGGATGTTACACATGATGTACTAAATGGATTAGAAAGAGGTATCACTAAAAGGGGACACCTACTAATAGAAGAGGAACCAAAATATGCTTGAAATCTTTGAAGGCAATTTTGGAGGCCTAAACGAATGAATTAGACCTCAAAAATGTGCCAACCCCTCCCCCCTCCCACCGCCAAATAGAGGACAGGTTGGCCTTCCCTCCCATCCCACTTTGTCTCGTCAAAAGCTTTCCAACAGTACCTTACGTGATTCTAAGATTCCTACAAAAAGATTCCCTAAAAGATTCCCTTTGGTCAAAGCTTGTTTGACCAACCAGATAGGACCTAGACCGACATGTCACCCATCCAAGTAAGTAATCCAAGGGTGGAGCTTGCTAACATGTCACCTATCTATATGCCTAATCCTATGGTGGAGCTTCCTTGGAGGAGATACACTTTGTCTATATAATAAAGAGAATGTGTTCCTTTGGGGCACCAAATGTTGAGTGTGTAATTTGTGTTTTCTCTCTTCTCTTGTCCTTGGAGTTTTTCAAAGGCATACACTTGCATGAGATGGTTATTCAGTTTTACTTAGGGAGTTAGTAAGGCCCAGGCAGTCCAATTTTGGCATGGGATACTGGACAAAGAGTTGCAATCTGGAGTCTGTGATGCTATGTTGTTGTAGACTACTTTGCCTACTTTGGCACTGATATCTGTTTTGGCTGAGCATATTACGCTCAAAATGGTGGAGGAGAGAGTGGTGACATCTGGATTTAGTAGGGAGACCTAATTTGTAGCAAAGTGCACCAAGCTATGTTGGTTTTTATGGACAACCCAGATCATATGGAGCGAGTGAAAGGCATATTGTAGCTAGACCTTTGCCTTCATTTTTGGGTTAGCAACAGCTAGTGAGTAGTGGTGTTGCTTGTTGGACTTGTGGTGGACCTCACCACATGAGAGAGTACACTCAAGGCATCAGACTTGATACCTCTGGTGCATCACAGCCAGCACAGAGACAATGTGAGAATTGCAATAGATTTGGTCACACTAGTGACCATTGCTTTGACCTACACCCGGAGTTATGGAGTGGTAGAGTTGCTATGGCAAGTGATAGAGGAGCTCCAAGTCATGGAGGACAAGGTGGTAGAGGTGGTGGTAGAGGATCCACACCTAGTAGGGATGTAGTACCTGCTCTTTCTTCTAATACAACCATGGCTACTCAGATTGAGCAGTTGGAGCACAGATTGGCTAGCATGGCCATAGCTCAAAGGAGATCAGATTTGAGTGTTGAGGCTTCCACGTCATATGCAGGTTATAGTGACATCTTAGACTTCATGTGCGGAGCATCATAGGTCAATGCATCTGCCATTAGTGACTAGGAATGCAGTACGTGCTCTAGAGCCTAGAAGAGCGTCAGTGGAGTTGGACCCACAAACAGGATAGGCAAGTAGACAGGTCAAACTTCCCTAATCTTTTACATTCTTTGAGGCATTGTAGATGACATCCATGGCTCCTAGATGTCCTAGTGTAGGTGTGGTAGGTAGTGATGGGGTGCATGATGGACTACCTACTAGTCAACCACCTACTACTACAAAGATTGAGTCTAATAGGATGTTGGGAGCGGCTTAGTTGATTATGCACTTTCCATTATTCTTAGCCAATGACATGTTTACCTTGGGAGTTGACCCAACCACAATGTTCTAGTTTTTTGCCATGCTTTGTGAAAGTAGGGATGATGTGGTCCCTACTACTAGAACCAAGGTGGTTAATAGGGGAGCTGACTTGGTTGAGGAGCATGGGATTTGCTCAACGACTAGTGGTTTATGGTAGGCAACAACAACTAGATTGGATGAGTTACCAACTAGACCAACCTTTGAACGAGTGTGGTTTACACCTAGAGTTGTTCCATTGGATAACCAAAGGGGGAATTTTTTTTGGTGGGACCTTTAGGGAAGGTCTATACACCACACAAGGTCTTACTAGACTCTGGTGCACAACCCCTTATGTTGGGGAAGGTTGTAGTTGTCGGTCTAGAGTTATGGAAGATCAATGTGGAGAGGTGTCTATTTCAGATCCAAACATCTCTATGGTGGTTTTGCATAGTATATCACATGTGGAGAGCTTGTTGTTCAAATTTAGCTTGTTCATTTGATTGATAGCTCTGAGGTGAGAGCTTAGGCCATTGCAATAGTAGTTGAGTCATATGATGTGTTAGTTGGGGGAGCATTGTTACATCCCATGGGTTATAATATTGAATATTAAGAGGAGAGACCCTCCTATAGGCCAGGTTGGCAATCAAGTGAGGGATGAGTATGTTGCCTACTAGTATGCTTCTATAGTGGTAGTCTTGGCTCACTACAGTCTGGGACTATGGCAACATCAGTTTCAGCTTTCAGTGGTTCTGTTACTTGGCCTGGTGAATTATTGGAGAGGAATGCCCATATAGAGTTGCTTCAATACTAGAGGAGGTCACTTGAATTTGGAGTACAAGTGGGATTGTTCCATCCACCTTGGATGTTCCATTGTGGAGTTTAGAGGAGGCATTGTAGCAACATGCAGATCCATTGGTGTAGTAGGCTTGGAGTGGAGCCTTTGTACTACAAAGAGACTAGTGTGAGAATGAGCCTCCAGAGTCGATTACCTTGAAACCTCTGGATACCACACTCTTTTCTTGGCAGTATCCAATGGAGAAAGTATGTCTATTGGAGTTGTTTGGTGGGATTAGTACTAGACTAGTTGTGGTATTATAGGCAGAGATACGAGTAGAGAGGTACTTGTATGTGGAGAGATGAGATTGCTAGGAAAAAGTCTCTCTACATCATGTGGCACACTTGGCCTATTAGTATCCTAAGTTATTACTGATGTTAGCAATCAAGGGTTACCAAAAGATCCTACCAACATACATTTCCTTACTTGGGATGTAGGATTTGGAGAGATATGGTCCTATTCATTTGGTGATTTTTGGATGGCCATGTAAGGGACATACATGCATAGGCTGAGGTTTAGGTCTTTAGGATCCCTGTTTTGGTATGTTTTGGGAGACGTTATGGATACTAAGACATCTCTAGATTCATTAGTCCATTTCTCCAACTTACATTTTGGAGAATGTTCCTTTGATGGGTGATTCTTGCACTCGGGTGGTGGCAAGTACACATTAGGTCCATTCTTGAATGGGACCTATTGTATTTTTAGATGCAGCCAGAGTGGGATCACGGGCTCATCGTCTTCATCTTTGGTGGAAAAACTTCTTATCTAAAGAAGTTCTATAATGCGCTTTTGATGAGATTCAACAACTAGACTACATCATTGTTGATGGCATCTTGGATGTTGAGCATCAGTCTCAAATGATGATAGTGGCTGATAGATCAGCCACTACCACCATGGCAATGGTGAACCTCGTTGGACAGCCCTGTTCTCACACTTATGAGTTTCTTAGGCTCTCATGCTTTTTGAGAGTTTAGTGTTTAGGATCTTCGACTTGTTTGGGACTCATAGTTATAGCAGTTGGTGGAGTCCAACACCAATGAGAGAGAGAAAGCAATGGGTTTTTGCACAAATATTACTATTGTTCTAGTTATGTTAGAGGCATCCATGCATCAGGTGTTAGGTCAAGCTATGGACCTAAACTATTTGACCTAAATTGTGAGCCTTGGCTTAGCAAAGCAGTGTAGGATGTGCTTGATAAGCATCACCACTCAAACACTTGTGAGCTCTATGCCTATCAAGATGATTTAGGCAAATGCTGGGGGTGATGGACCAAGTGGACAAGGTATTCTTGGGGCACAACTAGTGTCTACTAGGGAGAGTGGTCTACTTGGAGTCCATCCAAGTGAGCTTGCGGGGAGCTTGGTCTAGTTGGGATGCATCTAGAGGACGTATGGAGCTTGCAACCAAAGTGGAGGGAGTTTTTCACACTAAGGTTGGGACCTGTAGTGGTTAGGAGCATGACACTACTGCTCCTAAGGTCCTAGTGTAGCAACCAGTCAATATGTCTCCCACTCTTATGACAATTACAGAGGATACTTGGGAGCTAGATCTTGGACCCAAGCTTACAAGAGAGGAAAGACGGAAGGTTTGGAGGTTCTTGAGGAGCTACACAAGTTGTTTTGCCTTCAATTTGAAGGATTTGGGTGCTCTAAAGGAACCTAGTATTTGGATTGAGCTCACTAGCAATACACTAGTTTTTTGACGCCCTTATCAATATAGTGACATGGAGAGAGCACTAATTCAAAGCTAGAACAAAGACCTTTTTGAGGTTGGTTTGGTGGAGATTTCACATAGAGAGTATGCATCAACTATAGTGATGCTAGCCAAGAAGAATATGCATGACAACATCACAAATAAGCAGATGTGTGGAAATTACCATCCTATCAATTGTCAGACTAGGGCTGATTGGTATGCCATGCCTACACCAAAGAATATCTTTGATGCAATTGGGTATGCAAAGGTCTTTAGTACTTTAGATATTGGAGTGAGATATCATCAGTTACCAATCAAGGAGGAAGATTAGTCCAAGATACCATTTGGATTATTGATCCTCCCAATAAGGATGTGTTATATTAGTGGAGGTTCTTACCATTTGGGTTAAAGAACACTCATGCTAAGTTCTAGAGTGTCATGGATGTGATCCTAACTAGATTGGATTTTGCTCGGTGTTATATTGATGACATTTTGGTCTATAACACTCATGTGGAGGAGTGTGAGAGACATTTGTTGGAGGTGTTTGAGAGGTTGAGATCTCATAGACTCAAATTACATCATACAAAGTGTAGGTTCTTCCTTGAGCATTTGGATCATGTTATCAAGGGAATTGTTTGGTCTTGAGAGTGCGCCAAGCACATGATTGCTTGTGCTCAGTTTGTTCTTATTGTCCATACCTTGAAGTTTCTTGTAGTCTAACACTTGCTATCTAGTCATGGACTGTTGGAAATCTCTTCTATGCTAGAGCATGTTCTTTTCAATCGCTCCTAAGGTTGGCTCTCACTAAAGATTTTGTGTTTGTCCTTGATCTTAACAAGATTGGTTGTGTTCTGTGGGGTTTGAGTTTATGGGTTTCTATCCTTGCATGTGTTATACTTTAGTTTTCCAATTAAGTTCAGCCTATGATTCTGGATCTGGCGGCTCATAGAGCTGGGTTAGGTGGTCTCTTAAGAGAATAACAACAAGTGATCTATTCCGACTCAAACCTAGACACCCAGATCATCAAACTGCACCATTAACATAGACTAGACTAAGAGCTCCTAGAATGGAGTTTTCTCTTGATGCTAGCTACAAATCAAAATTCACATTGGTTTTGGGGACTCATCATTCACAAGAATACCAAACTGTGGAGTCCACAAGTTCTAGACAAGCCAAACAGTTCTAGTCTATACAATGTCTGCACTAATCTCTTCAACGAATCATCAACTCAGCTGGAACACTTCACATACACTCTATCCAACAGCCATCAAGGCAACTCATCCTCCAAACCTCTTCATTCTCCTATGCCCTATTTTTCATATCAGATTCACTCCATTCAGACAGGTCAGCCAACTTTGAATCTTTTCTTTCCCCTGCTTCAGATGAGCTGAGCCACTTCCAAATTCTCCTCCTCTTCTTCCTTGACTAGCTCTTATCATTGCGTGTTCAGCCACTCTTCACATTCAAGAAAAATCCTTCTCTGCCATATATCTCTCTTTCTTCCCTGCCTAGCTCATGTCACTACTTGTTTAGCCACTCTTCACAACATTTTTTCAAAAAATCCTTCTTCACTTTCCTATCCTCACCTATGTGAGATTCTCAATTTTGGCAACTCCTGCAACAAGCCCTACTAACTTGAAAAAATCCTTCTCTAGTTTTTTCCTTCTCCTCTCTCACAACATTTTCCCAAAACCTCTCTTCACTCTCATGTCCTCACCTTTGTGAGATTCTCACCTTGGCAACTCTTGCAGCAAACCCTACTCACCTCCAAAAATCCTTCTCCAGTTCTGTCTTTCTCTTCTCTCACAACATTTTCCCAGAAATCTTTCTTCACTCTCTTGTCCTCACCTTTGTGAGACTCTCACCATAGCAACTCCTATAGCAAACCCTACTTACCTGCAAAAATCCTTCCCTTGTTCTGTCCTTCTCCTCTCTTACAACATTTTCCCATAAATCTTTCTTCACTCTCTTGTCCTCACCTTTGTGAGATTCTCACCTTGGCAACTCCTACAACAAACCCTATTGACCTGCAAAATCCTTTCCAATTTTGTCCTTCTCCTCTCTCACAACATTTTCCCAGAAATCTTTCTTCACTCTCCTGTCCTCACCTTCGTGAGATTCTCACCTTGGCAACTCCTGCAGCAAACTCTCCTGACCTACAAAAATCCTTCTCCAGTTCTATCCTTCTCCTCTCTCACAACATTTTCCCAGAAATCTTTCTTCACTCTCCTTTCCTCACCTTTGTGAGATTCTCACCTTGGCAACTCTTGCATCAAACCCTCCTGACCTACAAAAATCCTTCTCCGGTTCTGTCCTTCTCCTCTCTCACAACATTTTCCCCTTCCTTCCTGGCTCACTGTTCCCATTCCCTTAGTCTTGATTCTACCCTTGATAAATTCCTTCTGGCCTCCTTTTCCCAAAAAAAAATTCCCTCTACAATAGTTCCTGCACTCACCTACACAGTCCTTCCCATTCCTTCCCTCCATTCAAAAAACTTCCCCTTCCTTATTGCCATCTAGGCCCAAAAATCCCCTTTTCTGCCCTTGCCCTAGTAGAAAATCCCTTCTCCTTTATTTCAAGCTTTTCCTCCCTTTTCTTGTTCCTTGTCTCATCCTATCTTCACTTCAAAAACCCTTCACTCCTTGTTCTTCAAGGCACTCTCTCAAAGCTAATTGACTCTTTTGCTCTACCACTAAATGAAAAATACTCATAGGACACCAATAAACAAAGCCCTGAGTCCTTGTAACATAAGTCAAAGCCCAAGTTTGTGTAACACCAAGAAACTCTTGAGCTTATGCCTCATTTCAGAAACCTCCAAGCTTATGAAACATAAGAGAATTTCTGACTTCACAATGGCATGAAAGATATTTCCAAGACACAATAACATATAGAAAAACCCAAAGTCACTATGACACAAGAAGCAACACTCTCACCACCAATTGGCATCAATGGTACACATAGATTCTTTTCTTGATATCAATGCTATCCACCTTGGTGGACTTGGTGTTCAATAGACCAAGGTGGAGGCTATTGCATGTATTCCTTGGCCTACGGATGTGAGCAGAGTGTGAGAATTCCTTGGGTTGGCAAACTTCTATCACCACTATGTTAGAGGTTTTAGTGCCAATGCCAAAGCCTTGATGAAGCTGACCAAGTTAACATGAGAGTGGGGTTGGGAAGATGAGCAAGAGAGAGGTTTTCTAGAGCTCAAGGAGAGGTTTGCTCCTATTTTGAGGAGACCGATCAGAGGATGGCCATTTAGGTTCACATTGATTGGAGTATGTTGGGGCTTGGAGTAGTGCTCACCCAACATGATGATAAGTGTAAGGAGTTTGTGGTGGCATATGCTAGTTGTTCCAACAATTCAGGAGAGGCAAAGTATAGTTCATATAAGGGAGAGTGCTTGGCAACAATATAGGCAGTAGCACATTTCCGATGGTACATATTTGGTAACCCTTTTACTCTCATTAGTGATCATCAGCCTCTAAAGTGGTTGATGGAGTTTGAAAAGCTTTTAAGAAGCTTGCATGATGGGCTCTGATTTTACAAGACTATGATTTCATGGTTATTCCTAGACTTGGAGTGGTGAACCATGATGCAGGTGTGTTGAGTAGAAACCCATGTACCAGCCAGTAGGATTAGACTAGAGCACGTTGGCATGGTAAGATAGATGAGGAGATGGTGCCAAATTGGCATGCATATACCTTTCTATGTATATTTTTTGAGGGTTTGGTGGTATCTCTCACATCACATACATGAAGAGTTATTGGAATCATAGATCTAGAGAGTGGAGATAGTAATATAGTGCAACGAGACATTCATGATGATGTCTTAGTGATGGATTTATTTTGTATTGGTGTTGTTGGTGGCATAGTTGGGGCCAAGGAGAGAGACCGTGTTCTTCAGCAAGCTAGACTGTTAGATTGGAGGGCATATACCTTCTTCATGTATAGGAGGATGGTAGAGTGCAAGTAGTACTACTTTCATCTGAAAGACCATAAGTGGTCTGTCATGTTCATGAGGAGTTATGACATTTTGGAGTAAAGTGTACATATAGCTTACTCCAGAGTCATTATTGATGGCATGATATGCAGACCAATATACAATAGTTTGTTGCAAGATGTGTGGTTTTTGATCAAGTAAGAGCATCATTTAATGCTCCTATTCCATAGTTACACCCACTACCTGTCATGGGATTGGGTTACCATTAGAGTTTGGACTTTGCGGGACCTTACCTTTGACTACGAGACATGATTGGTATGTTTTGGTGATTGTGGAGCACTTCTCCTAGTGGATTGAGTTGGTGGCACTTCCTGACAAGTTTAGTGAAGGATTGCCTTACTCCTTCCTGGATTGGGTTCTTAGTCATTTTGGTGCACTAGTTGAGGTTTTGATTGATTAGGGTATTGAGTTCTTAGAGGAGTTTCAAGTCTTGTGTGACAAGCCTTTGATTGATCATTGAACTACCTCTTGAGATCACTCTAAGGTAGATGGCTTAGTAGCGACATTGGTTTAGACAACGAAGAGACGACTGTGAAAGTATGGTTTGTAGAGAGGCCACTTGGGAGATTGGGATCTCTAGTTGCCTTGGTTGGCCATGGGCTATTGGTTCAGCCAAAAAGCTTCCTTAGCATCCTTCTCTCTTAATTTCTACTCTATGGATGAGATCCAGATTTACCTATAGCCATTCATCAAGATGCTACTATAGTGTTGGACTTCAATGATCCAGATGTATGGATGAGCACATGTTCTCAACAAGCAAAGATCTTTTGGAGAGTGATGTTGATGGCCTTTGAGAACTTGGCAATTGTTCAGCATGGGGATATAGTATGCCATACCACCATTTAAGGAGGAGGTTATAGACCCTCAATCCGTCAATTTCATCCAGGTGATTATGTATATCTATAGCAAACAACACCAACGACACTTGATTCTTTTACAAGCCACATTATCTTGAGAGTGCGTGAGGGTTTGCCATCTGGAGTCCTTCTGTTGGAAGGACATGATTGTGTTGTTTGGAAGGATCATGTGTGCAATTGTGCACCATGCCACCTCCCAAACATTGATGGTATTATGGACCCAAGCTTGGCACTTGTATGTGTTGGCTTGCGGTGTATGTTATGCGGCTCTTTTGGTGGAGCTGCTATTATGTTAGTGTATGATAGCTATTCAAGAGGATGACATATGGTATGTATGACTCCTCTCATGGTAGTTCCTCAAGGACAATGGTTATGTCCTAGATGTACTTGATCTATAGCTAGTTCATCCTTTATATAGTATAGATTGTAGACATGCAACTAACAATGAGGCTCAATAGCACTTGGCTTCCTGATGTTTTGCCCACCATAAGGTATACCATATACTTGGAGTAGATAGCTATTTGGAGTTAGAAGGACCTAGGGGACTAATTGCCAACTAGGGGGCGATTGTGGCACTTTAGAGTCCATGTATGACTTATGTGTGAGTTGTACTTCTATAGTTTGTGATGTTGATAGCAATGTATGTGGTGTAGTGATTTATATATGCATGATAAGTATCACGCTTCTACTATGTTAGTTTGTGATTACTCAAGATGTAATGCCATTTGTAGCGTTGCACCTAGATTTCTTGAACTTTGGAGTAGTAGTGTTGGTAGTAAAGAGTATTTTGGTAGTTACCCATAGACTACTTGTTGACAGCCACATTTTGTGTTTGGAGTACTAACTACATGGTGAGGCCCACCATAACTTGCACCATTGGGTGTGCTATCAACAAGACTATTAGGGTTGGAGACCAGGGAGGTATACTTTTGAAGTGCAACTCCATAGAGCTCACTTCTTTGATATTGAGCCTTTGAGTTATTTGCTATGGTGGACAGAGGCCAGCAAACATCACATGGATTCTCTTAGGTATAGTGGGTGTGACTTGATTGTAATTAGTGCCCAATTGTTGGCAGATTATTGAGTTACAGATCAAGTACTAATTTTATTGAATGTGATTTGAGTTGTGTGAACAACTGATTATTGTGCCACTTTAGAGTCAATGTATGATTTATGTGTGAGTTGTGCTTCTATAGTGTGTGATGTTGATAGTGATGTTTGTGGTGTAGCAATATATATATGCACAACAAAGAGGATGACATATGATATGTTTGATTCTTCTCGTCACTTCCACTAGTAGTTCCTCAAGACTACTAGTAACAAATAAACATATTAGTGTATTTTAGTGTAGGATTGTGGTATATGTTTTATGATTTTATTAGTTGAGCTACCACTTTATAAGTCTATGATACCTATTTTTGAGGATGAAATATGGCATCTTTTATATCTCTCCTACATGATTATTCCTCAAGAAAAACAGGTATGTCTTTGTTGAAATTTAGCTATTTCATTCTTTACTTATATAGATTATAGACAAACCACTAATAATGAGTAGAGATAGCACTACCCTCTTGATCTTTACCCAATGACATATCACATAATTGGATTATATTGTTAGTTGGGATAGAGTAATCTAAACAATAGCTAGAGGGGCATTTGTGGTACTTTAGAGTTTATGTACTACTTTCTATATGAGTTGTATTTCTATAGTTTATGATGTTGGTAGCAATGTATGTTATGTATGAATGTGTATGTGCATATCTACTATCTTGTCCTAGAGCCTTAGCTAGTTTGTTAAGATGTTAAGATCATTGTTTTGTTTCTTTTCTTACTATAGTTATATCAATAGCCACTCAAAGGCTATTAAGTTGTGGATATTTACACCATTACATAAGCATCATAAGAATCACCATCTACACCACTAGGATATTTGTAATAATATTGAGTAAGCAGAATAAATTAAATATAGCAAAATGGAGTAGAACTTGCATACATCTAGGAATGTTTTGTTAGCATCTGGGAAGCTTGGTAAAATTTTCTAGAAGCATCCAAGAAGCTCCTTGGTAAGAAGCTTCTAGGAACTTCTCAAAGATGGGGTAACTTGTATGTTAAGTAAATGGCTACCTTAGCTTGTATGCAAAGTAGATGACTAGCTTGGCTTGCACTCCAAAAAGCAATTTATAGAAGGAACTTTCCTTGGAAACTTCTTGGGAGTCTTGTACTTAGGTTCCCTATAGATACAAAGCTCATGCTAGGCATTCAGAGTTTTTTCCACATTCAAGAGTTCCAATTTGATCTTACATTCTCCTATTTCTCTCCTCAATCTTTTACAATGGTTGTTTATAATATGAAGTTTGGATTTCTTAGTCTCTCCAAGAAGAGGTACACCTTGGATTAGAGCTTTAGAGAGTATACTTCTTTATGTTAAGTCTTTTAAGTGCATGGTGATCATGGAGAGTTATCAAGTGTAACTTGGATTCTTTGTGCTATAGTTATGGTGGGTTTATCTTGATTGAGTGTAAATGTGATTGTGTACTAGCAAAGTATATAAGTGGTTCATGTTCCCAATTATAGTATTTTAGAGTTGATGTCTTACTTCCTAGAAAGAAATTGCTTCTATAGTGTATGATGTTGATAATCATGTATGCCATATAGTAATATATACTATGTAGTGCTATATTTGTGTAGTAATGTATCTTATATAGTGATATATATAAGTGCATAAACTTTGCACCTTTGGTGTTTGGAGACTTATGTGTATCTTCCTCATCATTTTGGTGGTCTTCTTTGAAGAGTAGCTTCATGATCTTGACAAAGGGATCTCTTTAGAACATAGGAGTTATGGTAGCTTTGCTTATCAAATTCACTTCATATTTTAGACAAATTTTTTTAATCTTGGTTCAAAACTCCCTCATATTATGTGTGAATATATAAATATAATATATTTTATTTACAGGATGCCTCACCTCTTTTCAACAACGAAACCTTTTTCTTTCAAATCCCTTGGTTTATTGAGAAATACAAAGATATAGCTAATTGGCAAGGAAGAAGGAGAGATTATAGTTGCAATCTTTTGAGGATATGAGTGTGGCAACCTGGAAAATATCTCTTTTACGGTAATTAGGTAAGTAAAGTTCGTTCCCGCAGAGATACAAGTCAGAAATGTCCAAATACAAAGTCAAATAGTAACATGTAGTTCTTCTTGGTTGCATCTTTAATCTCTTAGGTAGAAACCACACCCAAAAGTGCTAGTGATCCACAGAGTGTCGTGGCCATTATATGCTCCAACTCCCTCCAAAAACACAATTCCTTGTCTAACTCTTCAGACAAAGTAGACTCCTTCAAATCTTGATTTAATTCTTGAACATTCTTGAAAATTCTCCTCATTCTCCTCCTTGTTACAACATACAAAAAAAAATTTGTATCCTTTCACTCTTGAAGATTTTATCTCCGGCAGCGGTGCCAAAAATCATGCGACAACCCAAAAAATATCACTTTTGCGGTAATCAGGTAAGTAAAGTTTGTTCCTGTAGAGATACGAGTCAGAAATATCCAAATACAAAGTCAAATAGTAACATGTAGTTCTTCTTGGTTGTGTCTTTAATCTTTTAGGTAGAAACCACATCTAGAAGAGAGTAACAAGCACTGATTTGTAGTCTTGTCACAAATTAACACTTTTTAATCACAACTCCATCAAATCTTTCCAAACAATCTTGATTGTGATGATTCAAGCTCTCCCAAAAATGGCACTTCACTATAAAATGACTTCACCTCAGAATTGTGTTCCACCTCTCCACTAAAGGCACAACTTCCTTGATTAAAATTGCTTCACATCAACTTCATGTTGCACTCACAAATGCAGAATACTACCAACACTACAATTCCTCTCAAATCTGTCAAGGCATTGCTCCGATTGCACTTCACTCAAGATCAAACACACAAAATAAAGATCAAGGCTACGGAATCCAACATCCAACGAGCACACTGACTTGCACTTTGAATTTCTCTACACACTCACAATTACAAACACAATGTTGATACTCGGAATCAAGCTCAAGCGACAAGCACTGGTTCACAACACTTTGCTTTATCTATTCTCAAAAATTATGAGCACTGAATAACATAAGAGTGTGAATGCCACTCTTAAATAGTGAAGCAAACAAGAGTTATCTTCCTAATGTACCTCTTCCTAACAACTCTACAAACCTACAGATCCAAAATGACAATGCACCTCTTCATATCTGCCTCTTCACATCTCAAATCTGTTACTAATCCAATCCGATGTCTACTTCTTGCTCTACTTTCAAACCTGATCCCAAAGTAACTTTGCTTCCTACTACTCTATCCTTGGGTTTCATAACTTCTAATTCCTTTACCAATTCTAACAATTCTCTTTCTTGATCTAAAATTCTAATGGGTAATCTATCTAACTCCTTATCTACCGACCCACTCTCCAATGGTAACTCCAAAGACATCTACACTTCTACTTCATCTACTTCGGGTCTAGCTACTATCAATTCCTTTGCTAATTCTACTATATCCTCATCAAGAGTTGTAATTGAAAGCATGTGTACTCTATTTACGCCTTCAATTTGTAACCCACTTTCCCCTAATCACTCATGTTATTGACCTGAAGACACTTACAGTCTGATCTTGCACTTTGGGTTTATTCACAACTACTATTTCTCTTCTAATTCTATATTATCTTCAATCAGAATTGAAATTGAAGTCATGGGTATTCTAAATATCTTCTTTCCTTACTCTAACTTCCTCTAATGCCTCTGGCAAGATTCCCGAAGTCACTTTCACTGCATTCCGAGGTCCGACTACCTTGGATTTAGTCATTTTCATCTTGAGGTGAAGTCTTTAGACCCAAATTCATGTAAACTTGAAGTCTAAAGTCCAAAGTCACATTGACCTGAAGACACCAAGCGGAAGACATTAAACTACTTTGTACATCTACTCCCAAAACTTCAAATGATTTTAACTTCTTATTAAAACCTCTAAACTCTACGATTTTTGTGGCAATACAAAGCCCTGAACGAGATGTTTCCAACAAGATATAGCACGCATGATTTGGACTTGTCGTCATTGAGATATAGCACTCACAAGAATCCTAACCTCCAACTTCTCTTCCTCCTTTGGGTCTGTAACACCCATTTGTGCATGTGTGTGGTATTGTGATATTTAGCTTGGTATTACAAGTACTTAAGAGATATTATTTATATAGAGATAAAGGATGGTTCTATATTAGTCATGGTTAGCTAAAGTTAGTCATAGCTAAGATAGATGGGACCTTACTTTAGAGGAAGTAGGAAAGATGAGCACCACTATTTTGGATTTTAGTGTGTTGACTTGGTATTATTCCTAGGTGTTTGGCTTTGGGGAAAGAGTTGAGAACTCTTGGGCCCGCAAGCCTTTTTGTTTTGGATTCTTCTTTAGTCCAAGGATAACCCATGTGAAGGAATCCTTGCTTTAGTGGTTGGGTCAAGATAAGGGGAATATGCCCATGTGAATGGATATTCCTTTCTACTTTTTGACTTTACTTGACTTTTAGTCTAGTAACTTGAGTTACTACGGTAATTAGTAACTGTGGTACGTAACTATTTCACAAGTATATAAACAAGGAGTGAGGAGGTACTCATCATCCTTTCATTTGCAACTATCTCTCTCTCATTGAGTTCTCTAGTGAGCAATGTCTTGAGTCTTGGAGTGTTAGCCTTGGAGGAGTATGATGGAGTTGGGGTTCCTTGCCTTCTTAGTCCATGGTGCGCTACCATAATAGCCATCAGAGGTTCATCCTGAGTGAGAGACAGGCCGGCTCACATTTTTGGTTCCGTTGCCGGGACCTCTCTAGAAGGCAAGATAATGTTCCGCGTCCAATTCTACATTAGGCAGAAGGAGGCTATGAGAGCTCACTTGGAGAGAACATTAGGAGAGGAGAGGGCTGAACTTATGTTAGAGAACCAAGATCCATTTGTATACCCTGTAGTTCATTATGATGTCTTTGAGGTGATTTTGTACATCTTGTACACATGAGAGGAATTGGAGAGATTGTGTGAGGTGGATTGCAGATTTTGGGGATTAAGGTGATTTTGGGCAAAATCTCAAGTTTGAGATCTGGACTTGAGATTTCTACACATGATAGCTTGGGTTATCTTTCAGTTAGCACACTTGAAATTATTGAGAGAGCTTCTATGCGCACTGGGCTAGAATTTTTGAAAGTTGATAGGGTAAAGTGCTCCCGCAACTGCATGCTCTCTGGAAAATTGTACAGAGTCTGCCATTTCTTCAATTTTCAGTGAATTGTCCTGAAAATTTCCAAGAAAATTCAGTGCATTGTATCCTACCTGCTGCCACAAAAATTAGAGAGAGATCGTTTTTGCGCAGGGCGTGATGAGTTTTTGAAGTGAGGGGGGTGGTTTTCAGACCAAATCTGAAATATGGGTGCTGAATAGAAAGGTGTCTAGGCCAAATGGCTCAATGAAAAGATCTGAAATTTTGCAAGGAGGGACGCCCTGGAGTTGTGATCAAGTGTGCAAAATTTCAGAGGACTGTGACGTATTGGTTGGGAGATTTGAATGACATTGTGAGGAAGGGTCAATTCTGCAGAGTGGAGATCTCATGCATGAGAAGTTTGAGATCAACAAAAAGCATGTTTGAGTATTTAGATTCATCTTGGGGAACATGGAGAGTCATCAAGAGTGGAAATTTAGATTATGCAAGGTTCCCCAAGGGTTTGAGGTGATTGTAGGGGTGGATTTGAGGAAAAGAGAGTTTACAATAGAATTTGAAGAGAGTGTTGAGAGGATCCAAAAACCTACACCACTTGGAGGAAAGAGTGAGTCTAAGTGCTTTCTATGTGGAGAGAAGGGACATAAGGCAAGTTCATGTCCATTGACCTTTGAGAGCAAGAGATTGAGGGAAAGGAGAGGCTTACTTGACTTGGGTTTGCATGTTGGACCTTCTTCACCAAGATTGGGAGGGAGAAGATCTAAGACCAAAGAGTTGTGTGAGGTTTGTGGAGTTGAAGGACTTCCAAAAGGACATGAGTGTAGTGGAGTAAAAGCACTTTTGGAAACTTTGGTGAAGGATCTTGGAGAGAGTCTTAGTACAGCTACAGAAATACTACCACCTTCATCAGCTAGTTCTCAAGATTAGTGATGGAGATAATCTTTCAACTTATGGATAAACTATCCATGAGAGTTAGATTAATATGCACTCTAGGATTTGATGTTGCTATAGAAATCTTGGAGCAACCTGAACCTTTTGTGTTCCCTAGAGTGGATTATTCTCAGATGGTGTTAGTCATGTATATACTCTATTAGTAATAGAGTGAGAGAAAAGAAAAGAGGAAAAAAAAAATTGAGAGAAAAGAAAGATAGTGAGGGGTTAAGATGGGGAAACTTCCGGTTTTCTTTGGCAAGGATGGAGAAGATGTGGAGGCCTTTGTGAGAGACTTCAAGAGAGCTTGCATAGGAAACAATGAGAGGAGGAAGAATGAGTGGGCCTCATTATTACCAGATTTCTTTGAGGATGCAGCACTTACATGGTATGAGTCAGAATACCAAAAGAGAGAGAGGAGAGAGGGGGAAGAGGAGTCTTGGGAGACTTTGACTTCAGCACTCATTGAGAACTTTCTTCCTGATGAGAGTTATGAGAGATTGATGAGTGAGGTTACATTTCTCAAGCAAGGAGATGGAGAGAAAGTGAGAGTCTATGTGGAAAGAGTGGAAAAATTGGAGTCCAGATTTCGCATAGTGTTGAGGAAGGGTGGGGATGATGTGGAGACTACAATGATTGGCATAGGGGCCATGCTCACCAAGAATTTTGTGGGAGGATTGAGACCACAAATTAGAAGCAAGGTGAGATATGAGAAACCTTCTTCCAAGGTTGAAGCTATCAAGATCGCAATTCGTATGGAGGAGAGTTTGGAAGGGGATGAAAGTGATTTGGTGGTGAAGGAGGTTGTGCATCCTCCTCAAGGCTACAAGTATGGTGGAACTTCTGATACTTTGGTGACAAGGGTTGCACCACAAGTAGTAGTTGCTCCAGTTCTTGCACCTCCACCAAAAGATCCACTCCAAACCATCACAGAACAACTTGCGGATCTCAAGATCAATGTGGTGCAATTATGGGAGAAGAGAGAGGTGGATCAGAATGTAGGGAGAGGGCCTAGGAGTTATGGAAACCATCCATATAGAGGAGGCCAACCAGCCAACAATTTCAATGATAGAAATTGTTTTGGTTGTGGGGGAAGAGGCCATATCCAAAGGAATTGCCCAAATTCCACTTACCATGGAGGAAGGGGTTATGAGGGAGCCAATAGAGGGAAAGAGGGAGGTAGTGAAACCCAAGTGGCTCCTAATCCCAACAAAGGTAAGGGGATAGCATCCATAGATGTGGTTGAGAGCAAGTATGAGAAGGGAGAGTGCTCAAACTCCAAGGGTCCTAATTTGGAGCTTTTGGCACAAGAGAAGAAGAGAGCTCGTTTTGCAGAGGATGTTCACTCTTCTCAAGGATTTACTTCAAGCAAGGATACTCCTATGTCTACTAGGAGCACTCGCACCTCAACACCATCAACAACAAAGACTCCAAGGAAGAAGTTGGGGATGGAGGACTTCTTGATCTCCAAGCAACAATGGAACTACAATGTGTTGGAGGATGTTGGTAGTCACAAGGCTAACATCACAGTGGGCCAATTAATTGCTTTGAACCCTACCTTGAGAAAGGAGCTTAGAGGTGGTTTGAGTTCTACAAGGAGCAAGAAGAAGAAGAAGGCAAAAGTTCCAATATCAATGGGGGTGGTGGATGCCAAGCCAGCACCATGGGAAGCTTGTGAATATGCCTCCAAGATTGATGTGAGAGTGAATGGTCACAACATCAAGGATGCATTGGTTGATGGAGGATCAGCAGTGAATGCCATGTCAGAAAGGTTGATGAAGAAGTTGGGTATGATACCCTCAAGAGCTTCAACATTTGTGGTGAGCATGGCAAACAAGCAACAAGTTCGACCAGTAGGAGTGATGGATAAGGTGGTAGTTTCAGTTATGGGAGTTCAAAATCTCATGACTTTCCAAGTCTTGAAGGATTCAAGCTATGACTTACTTCTTGGGAGGCCATGGTTGAGAGCAGCACGCACAACTGATCGATGGCACAAAGGGTACTTAAGGATTGGGCCATCAAACCATAGAGTCACTGTTCCTGTGACTAACACCACCAACACTTCACATTCAGATACCCCATCTTCTGATTATTGGGAATCAGATTCTGAAGAAGGAGCTTCAGGTGTGGACACAAGCATGGAAGAGGAGACTTCCACGGAGGAGGATGAATCTGAATCTGATTCAGATGTGTATCCCTTGTGTGCTATGGATTTTGCACCTAAGCCAGAGGTTTTGAAGGACCCAGATAAATCACCATTGACACTTGAGGAGGTAGAGAGAAGGTTATCTACCCTCAAGTATGGCCCAAATGTTACCAAGGAGGAGAAGGTGAGATTTGAGGAGATTTTCCGCAAGTTCATCCATGTGTTTGCTTTTAGTTACAAGGATTTGAAGGAAGTCACCTTGGAGGAGCACAAGATAGAGGTGGAGTCACATGCAAGACCAATCCGCCAAAAGCAACGTCGCATTAGCCCACCAATATCTTTGGTTGTGAAGGAGGAGATTGATAAGCTCAAGGAGGCTGGATTTATCTTTGAGGTGGAGAATTCAGAATGGGTGTCTCCAATTGTCATTGTGAAGAAAAAGAATGGCAAGCTTCGGGTATGTGTGGATTATAAGAAGCTCAATGCTGTTACCAAGAAGGACTACTACCCATTGCCATTCATTGATGAGATCTTGGAGGAGGTTGCAGGTCATGAGAGGTACAGTTTTGGAGATGGTTATAGTGGATATAACCAAATCAAGATTGCACCAGAGCATCAACAACTCACCACATTCACCACACCTTGGGGAACTTACGCTTTCAAGGTCATGCCTTTTGGGCTTTGCAATGCTCCAGCCACATTCCAACGGTTCATGAACAAGGTATTTGAACCTTTCATTGGGAAATTTGTGAGAGATTTCATTGATGACTTTTGTGTCTATGGGAGCAAGGAGGAGCACTTTGAGCACCTAATCAAAGTCTTGCAACGCTTGGATGAGGCAAATGCATCACTCAACCCAGAGAAGTGCATTTTTGGATGTGAAGAAGGTCTACTTTTGGGGCACATCATCTCCAAGGATGGAATAGCAGTTGATCCTGAGAAGGTGAGGAAAATCTCAGACCTTCCATTCCCTTCAAGCTTGACAAAGTTACGCCAATTCTTGGGAATGGTTGGGTACTATAGGAGGTTCATCTTCTCATTTTCCAACAAGGCTTATGCATTGACCATCTACATGAAGAAGGGTGTAGATTACATGGTGATTTTGGAAGACAAGGAGGCTCTCAAAGCTTTTGAGGAGCTCAAGCAATCCCTTGTTGTAGCTCCAATTCTTGCTAAACCTGATTGGAGTAAGCCTTTCATCCTCTACACTGATGCTTCTAATGTAGCTATAGGATGCACTCTTAGTCAATTAGACCAAGATGGGCATGATCATCCAATAGCTTATGCTAGTAGGCAGATGGTTTCAGCAGAGAAGAACTACTCTGTCACAGAGAGAGAAGGGTTGGCAGTGATCTTTGGTCTCAAGAAGTTTAGACACTACTTGATTGGAGGGAAGGCCACAATTGTCACGGATCACAAGGCTTTGAAGTACATCTTCAACAAGCCTAATGTTGAAGGGAGACTAGCAAGGTGGATGATTCTCTTGTCTGAGTATGACTACACAATTGAGGATAGGCCAGGAAAGAAACATGCAAATGCTGATTTGTTATCTAGAGCCTATGATCATGATGGAGATGAGCCAGTAGATGATTCCTTCCCGGATGAGGAGCTCATGACAATCTCAGTCACTCAAGAGGTTCCAATGGAGTACAAGGAGATTGTGGATTTTGTGACAAGAGGTAACTATCCAGAAGGGATGCATGCTAGGGAGAGGAAGGCCCTTGCAGCAAGATCTAGACCTTACACAATGGTGGATGATATTCTTTTTCACCAAGGAGCAGATGGTCTACTTCGAAGAGCAGTGGGTAAGGAAGAGTCTATCCTACTCATAAAGGAGTTTCATGAAGGTTTAGTATGTGGAGGACACTTTGCAGGAAAGGTGACTGCTTTCAAGATTCTAGATGCAGGTTACCATTGGAGAGGGATTTTCAAGGATTGTCTTGATTATTGCAAAACTTGTCATGTTTGTCAAGCTTTTGCTAGAAAGTCTACATCCACTCCACCACTTAGATCAATTCTATTGCTAGGACCCTTTGAGAAGTGGGGAATTGATTTTGTAGGACCTCTCAATAGAACCCCAAGGAACAATCGGTACATTGTGGTAGTTACTGATTACCTTACCAAGTGGGTTGAGGCTAGACCATTGAGGGACAAGAATGAAGATGAAGTGGGTAGATTTCTTTATGAACGCATTATCACTAGGTTTGGATGCCCTTTGGAGTTGGTTTCTGATAGAGGAGGAGAGTTTACAGGAAGCATTACTACAGCCATGCTACGACATTTCTCTATCACACATAGAGTAACTACATCCTATAAGCCAAATTCCAATGGCTTGGCAGAGAGAACCAATCAGACCTTGTGCATGATGTTGGCCAAAGATGCAGAAATGGAGGGGGCTAAACATCATTGGGACAAGAGGATTCATGCAGTTTTGTGGGAGTATAGGACAACCATGAAGACTTCCACTGGATATTCTCCATTCCAATTGGTGTATGGTATTGAGTCTACCTTACCTATTCACTTTGATCTTCCTACCTTCCAAAGCATTCATAGGAGATTGAAGAAAGCACAAGGAAGTGATGCAGAGAAGTCAAGGAAGGATCAACTCATGGAGTTGGAAGAGGCAAGAGCAGTTGCTATGGTTCGAGTGGAGCAAGCCCAAAGGAAACAAAAGGAGAGCTATGACAAGAGGCAAGGCAAGAAGAAGGTGGAGCCTTTCAAAGAAGGTGATTGGGTAATGTTGTTTGATTCCATTCGATTCAAGAGAGTACAAAAGAAGTTTTTGCCTAAGTACTTTGGACCTTTCATAGTAGAGAAGGTGTGGGGAAATTACACTTATGATCTCAAGGAGTTGGGAGGAAGACACTTTGATAGGATTAACCATGATAAGTTAAAGATGTACCATAGAAGGTAGAGAGACCTTCACTTTGAGGACAAAGTGAAAACTTAGTCCGGGGGTAAATGTAACACCCATTTGTGCATGTGTGTGGTATTGTGATATTTAGCTTGGTATTACAAGTACTTAAGAGATATTATTTATATAGAGATAAAGGATGGTTCTATATTAGTCATGGTTAGCTAAAGTTAGTCATAGCTAAGATAGATGGGACCTTACTTTAGAGGAAGTAGGAAAGATGAGCACCACTATTTTGGATTTTAGTGTGTTGACTTGGTATTATTCCTAGGTGTTTGGCTTTGGGGAAAGAGTTGAGAACTCTTGGGCCCGCAAGCCTTTTTGTTTTGGATTCTTCTTTAGTCCAAGGATAGCCCATGTGAAGGAATCCTTGCTTTAGTGGTTGGGTCAAGATAAGGGGAATATGCCCATGTGAATGGATATTCCTTTCTACTTTTTGACTTTACTTGACTTTTAGTCTAGTAACTTGAGTTACTACGGTAATTAGTAACTGTGGTACGTAACTATTTCACAAGTATATAAACAAGGAGTGAGGAGGTACTCATCATCCTTTCATTTGCAACTATCTCTCTCTCATTGAGTTCTCTAGTGAGCAATGTCTTGAGTCTTGGAGTGTTAGCCTTGGAGGAGTATGATGGAGTTGGGGTTCCTTGCCTTCTTAGTCCATGGTGCGCTACCATAATAGCCATCAGAGGTTCATCCTGAGTGAGAGACAGGCCGGCTCACAGGTCTGCCTTCCTTCAGCGTTTGATCCAAGTTTTTTCCTCCTCTGACATGAAGTAAGCTTCTTTGGGTCTGATCCAATCCGAGTCCTTCTTCCTCTAGCACAAAGTAGACTTCCTTGAGCTTGATCAAAACACAAGTTTTCCCTCATTTCTTCTCCATTTGGTTTCAATTTGGTTTCAGCAAGGCACTTCTTCTTCTAAATTTGTCCAAAATGAAAAATGTGGGTACCACAAAGAGACCTTAAGAGAAACAAAAAAGAAGAAACACAAAATTTCACACTCAATCTCGGATGCCCCCAAAGGAGCACCTTGACTGCATTATATAGCGAAGTGGACTTTCCCAAAGGAAGCTACACCCTTGGATCAGATACATGGATTGGTGACATGTCTCTACCCTTAGATTAGTTGCATGCATGAGTGACATGTTGGTCCTGATCCTATCTAGCTGGTCAAACCTTCTTTGACAAAAGGGAATCTTTAGGGAATCTTCTTATATGAATCTCCAAATTGTATAGGTGAGGTACTATTGGAAAGCTCTTGATGAGACAAACTTGGGGGGAGGAAGGCCAACCCTTCCTTAGTTGGAAAGGCAATCTGCACATTTTCAAGGCCTAATTCATTTGTTTAGGCCTCCAAAATTGGCTCTAAAATTTCTAGGCTATTTTTGACTCTTGCTCTATTAGTAGAAGTCATTTGTTAGTGACATCTCTATCTGATCCACCTAGCCTATCATACATTAAATCCTTCTAGATATTACCAAATGAATTTTCACCTCTTGCTAATATCTCTAGCTATTGGTATTTCAATAACCCTCTACCTTTGACCCAAAGAGAAATTGCCGGACCCAATACGAGAAAGATGACCTACGAGACATGCAACATGGGAAGGTCAGTAGTTGTGAAGCAAGGAAGAGTGCCTATACCAAGGGTCTTCAACCCCACTTTTATCTAACCTACCTAGCCCATCATGTATAACATCCTTCTAGATGTTACCAAGCAAATTTTGTCATGCCATTTGTAGTGTTGCATCTAGATTGCTCGGACACTAGAGTTCCAGTGATAGTAGTTAGAGTTATTTCAACAATTCCTCAAAGACTACTTTCTGATGGTCAGATTTTGTGTTTGGGGTACTGACTTCATAGTGGGGCCCACCGTCAGTTTGCACCATTTTCACTATCGAGTGTGCCGTCAGCGGGACCGTTAAGGTTTCAGGGCTAGCTCAAGTCTAGGGAGTATAGTTTCAAAGTGAGTTCTAGAGAGCTCACTTCTCTGATGTTGAGCCTTCGAGTTCTTGGCTATGGTGGACAGAGGCCGGCGAGCGTCACCTGGATTCTCTATGCTTGAGTGGATGTGGCTTGATTGTAATCAATGCCCTATTGTTGGCAGTTTATAGAGTGACAGATCAAGTACTAATCTAAGTTGTGTTGAGTTGAGAGTGGTAAGCAATCTGATTACATCAGAGAAGTGAAGTCAAGGGGAAATTGGGTGCAGGAACTTTGAGTGTTGGTGGTATTTCCAAGCTTGGTGGATCGTTGGTAGCTCAATTCAAGTTCAGTGTTTCCCTAGTGTGCAAAAGCTCATTCAATTGATGTAGATTTGGCAGTAAGGTAGACGGTGTGCGGAAGCGGTGGCCAAATTTTGAGCAAAGAAGGAGCAAATTTTGAGCAGTGGTTGTGATTTTGAGCTCAAGAGGTAAAGGCATGACCAATTTGCTACGAGTTGGGCTCAAAAAGTCAAATTGAAGGTGGAGTTGGGAAGCTATTCTCATGAATTTGTGATTTGGAAAAACCCATGTTGTCAATTTGGCTCGAGTGGAAAGTTAGCGGGGGATTTGGCGGACAACCAACTTTAGGGTTTACATCACATTTTGGCCAGATTTGGAGGAGTTTTGGTGTTTGGCTAGATTTGGAGGAGTTTCACTAGTTTGGAGGACTTTCGTAGATTTGGAGAAGTTTTGCCAATTTTGGATGAGGTTTGAAGTGGCAACAAGAGGCTTCAAAGCATAGGGCTGTGGGCTATGAGAGGCTACAAAGGCCTAGAAGAGCCAGCTTGCTAGGGTGAGGCTAGCTAGTTTAGAGTAGATCTTGGTCATTGGTTGGCAAAATTTGCCTTTCTTGCTAGGTTGTGCGCAATAGGGTTTGACCCCTAGATCTCTTGTTCCTAGACTGGTGCCCTAGCCAACTGATCCACCCTCATTTGTTGTCATAGTGACTATGCCACTATTATCTATACACATGTAGCTTTGGCTAGGAGAGGCAGTTTGATCCCATTCTTGGTGATCCTAGTAGCTTAGGACTTAGATACAAACTTCTCTTATGTCAAATGCCAAATGGTGGCAGAGTCAATCCCATGTTGTGTTATGAGATGGAGATGGAGTGTTTTCATTTAGATTTTTTGTGATTGGACCCCTCCATTCTCTGCTTCTTGTTTGTGCACCATGTTTGTGTGAGGTGCCCTGACTTTTGAGCGTTGGTGCTCTAGTGTGCTCTCGATGGTGAGGCTAGAGTGATGACCAGTCCGACTACCTTTGTTTCTCTCCGGTGAGGCAAGAAGTGATGACCTGTAGACCGTGAGAGTGCATGTTATGATGGTAGGTTACAGGTTGCTCTTTCCCCCAGTGTAGTTATCTCGGTTAGAGTTACATTAGTGGGTGGTGCTTAGTTGGTATTGGCACTTGGTGGGGTACTTGCGGTTGCAACTTGTGGTTGCAGTTGGTGGTTTGGGTTTGCTGTTGTGGTTACTTTGTCACGATGGGGTTCTTTGGAGATTCCAGAGGAGTTAGCCCTATAGTACGCAATGGGTTTACTTGGAGTGGTGCTCGGTATCAGCTTGTATCTCAGGTCCTAGTGAGGGAGGAGATTGACTCTGAGTTGGAGTTTGACATAGGAGTTGATTCAGGTGAGAATGCAGTTGGTGTGTCCGCACCATTGTTGTGGGACATGGACAAGATTTATGGGGCCTCCAAAGGCCCTAGACGTTACTCTGGTATAGTAGGTACCATTGAGTTGGATGACTTCATCTAGGAGTTTGATAGTTGGTGTGATTTGCAGCAGATGCGAAACTCAACTTTGTTCACATCCTTCATGGCATGGAAGGGGTTGTTTCAGCATCTGGAGGGTCCACCGATGGATGACTACCATGAGTTCAGGAGAGCTCATTTGGAGGAGATCAAGTTATGGAGACAGTATTGGTGTCCAAACTATGCCTCTATCATTTCAAGTTTGGTGGCCAGGAGTAAATCGGCTGTACCTACAAGTTCTAGCTTGAGTAGTGTTGGTGGAGCTAGTGGAGGTGCACTAGCTGGAGATAATGTTACCACGAGTGGAGGTACTACTGCAGGAGGTGGTGTGGTACCGGGGTTTAACTCCATGGTGGAGTTCTTCCTGTGTTTGAGGCAGAACTACCAGGGAGTACGGACTGACAAGCTGAGGAGCTTGCAGAAGTTCCAGCGGAAGGCTGGAGAGAGCCTACGTGAGGCATACACTCGCATGAAGCGGGTGATCAGTTTTACTCAGGGAGTTATTGAGGCCCAGGCAGTCCAGTTTTGGTATGGGAGTATTATTGGAGTAACTCAAGTTACTAGGCTTAAAGTCAAATAAAGTCTAAAAGTCTAAAAGCCTAAAGAAATATCCAAGCACATGAGAATAATCCCATGAGTAGGTGGTCTTATCCTCACCTGCCAAGTAAGTCAAGGATTCCTTCACATGGGCTATCCTTGTACTATAGAAAAAGTCCATACCAACAAGGTTTGTGGGCCCAAGAGATCTCAACTTTTTTTCTCAAAATCCGAGAACCAAGGATAATACCAAATCAATACACTAGAAGAAAAAATAGTGGAGGTCACTCTTTTTATTTTCTCCAGAATAGGGTCACCTTTATCTTAGTTAATAATTACTCTAGCTCATCATGACTAATGTAGAAGCTAAGCTTAACTCCATATATATAATATTTCTCCACTACTTGTAATACTAGACTTAACATCCCTATAGAGTATACAAGCACCAATGGATGTTACAAGCCCAAGAAGATATGATGCCAAAGATGGACCTTTGGGCATCAAGAAGAAAGTCAGAGAGAGTGAAGGAGTGGTGGGACCTACCATATTCTGACACAAAGAAGGAGAAGTAATTTTGAAGTACTCAAAAGTACTTAGAGCAGAAGAGGTACTCATGTTAGGCCAAAGATGGACTTCAAGCAAGATGCTAATATCAATACAAAGGAATGTCCTAGGCCAAAGAACCATGGAAGGTAGGCATAGAGCAGGAAAAAGAAAGAACCCATCCTCTTTTTTGGGATCAAGAAAAAGGAGAGTGGATCTCAACATCTTTTAGGATAGAATATGATGCTAGCTCAAGCAAGGAAAGGACTTTATCAATCATTATGGTGCCTCTATCCAAATTAGTCATTCACATTGTAGGACTTGTGCTCAAATTGATGGAGAAGCTACTTCACATGTGCTGAGAGTGTCGCAAACAAATAATAGATTATGATACATTTATTGAGTTCCTTCATCAAACTATGCAAAGAGTCCCCTAGGAGAGGATGAGGGCGTAAGACAAACTGGTTGAAGTTCACGCATTACATTTAGAAGCAAGGAACCATGGCAGAAACTTGGTGCAAGAAGCAACCAACTCAAGGAAGAAGGAGAGGACTTGATCTATTGAATGTGCAAGATTAGTCCATGGTCAAAGAGCAATTTTTGGATCATTTCCAAGAACTTGACTATGAAGCAAATAATTTTGCTACTCTCAACATTTTGGAGTCAAAATAGCATTAAAACTTAAGGGACTACATAGAGAGGTTTAAAAGCCTCTTGATTAGGGTACCCAAAAGAGATGCTACTCTTGGTTACTCATATGCATATGCAATAACACAGTTTTTGGGAGGACTTCCAACAGAACTTTGTATCTTTGCCAAGGAATGATATCATACTTTGCCTTTCCCTCTTTGAACACACAAAATGCCTAGCAATGGGGCTTATGTATATGAGGTGATGTATAGAACTAACAATAATAGTTTGAGCTGCTTGTTTGCTCAACCACCATAACCTTCTACCTCTATTTCTAATGTTCTTTCTATCGGGTACAAAAAGCAAGCAACCTAACTTGTCATCACAACAAGCACTCCTGGTCTGTTGATCATCACTTCCAACATTACCAAGCATAAATGCACATCATACCTAGAAGGAAAGAACCTAAGCACAATGCCTATGCACCAATCCAAGCTAATTGTGCATACATCAAGCATGCAAGCATAGAGAGGATCCAAACAAGAAGCTTAGAAAAAACTCTGCATGAGTTTTGAGAGAATTTCTCTTTAGAGCCACCTTGCTATGTTTAAGAGCTTCTTTAAACCTATACTCCAAGTTTGTATCCAATCTATACTTCTAAGTAAGGGAATTTTATACCTTTTGATGCGGAAATCTTTGCAAGACTCATATAGAAATATATTTTCTTCTTTGAGTTTGATTTAGATGTTCTAGGACTCAATAGAAATTGTATGAGATATTCTTTCCAATGATAGAAAGTAAGATCCACTTTCAATACTACTATAGCTCTCTTTTATAAGGTCTCAAACTTGGCTAGATTTTCATAGATAAAGCTCTAATTTTAAAACCTTAAATTTGACTAAAATCTTGATTCTTGCACATGGCTTTGCAAACATGTAGCCCATGGATTCATGTAAAATAATAAAAACACAAAAATATTCTGGTAGTTATAATCCTTTCACTCATGATTTGAAATTATAGATTTGATATTCAGTTGGAATTGGACATAGAATTGCTCCACTAAGCTTGTTGCACCAGATCTTATTATCTATTTTCAGTCAACCAAATTTTATATAGAAGATTATTGTGCTCCTATCTAAAAATCTATAAATTTTAATGGCTTAATCCAACTCCACTCTCTAAATATAGATCAATTCTTAATTTGGGCTCACTTTTGAGCTCTATAGACCTAGGTGTACTTGATCCAAGACCTTGAATTATTTATTAAGGAATTCACATGAGATATTTTTTATAGAGTAACAAGACCTAACCACCAGTAATATTTGAAAGTTTCATAAGTAATTTACATGAGAACTTGAGATGTGATTAAAACCCCAAACTTGAGAATAATCCACTTCCCAACACCTTGATTCTCAATACTTCCACTTCAATTAATCAGATTGTATTTGGGATTGTATTGGGGTAAGGAATCCTTTTTGGTAACATAGTTTGAGAATTGGGATGTCGGGCACAAGATGTTGTTGAATTGATGAGTTATAGAGTGGTTGAACCAAATCCTAGTCCATAATGTGTGAGTAAGGTTTGGAGGAAAAAAACAAGTAATAGGAAGGTGTCTCCTAAGACCAAATTTTTAGGAAATAGGATCCAATTCAAGCAGGCACCACATGTCCATGGTAGGGATGGCATGCTCTAGTTTCAAGAACCAAACCCATATTTCAACCAAAAGTCAACCTGATATTGTAAGTCTAGATCCAAGAGTGATATGGAGTCGATAGAGGATTGTTTTTCATTTTAAGCCAAGGTCCTCAAGTGATATGCATATTGTGTGGATGGGATGATGAATATGACATAAAATCAATCCAACTTTTAGTCATGGTATTGGTGTAAGGCATGGTGTTTGAACCAAAGACAAAATGAAGGGAAGTTTTGGGCCAATGTTTAATAGATGATCATGACTTATTAGTGGAAGGCAAGAGTGTAAGGGCAGATGGATTGGAGTAAAGATAGATTTTCAAGCTTAGTTCAAGGAGGAGAAATTGGATGCCAACTAGTTAGGTGGGTGGAGGGTAGGAGGATCTCATGTCAAGTCATTGAAAGCTAGATTAGGGTTCTAAGCAATTTAGAGAATCACTTTTTTTATGAGGTTATAGATAGTTAAACCCAAGCAACCAAACCCATTAACCCCATAGAAAGGAAAGTTTGGTGTTTTAAACTTTGTTAAATTCTAGAGTTGGGACACCTTAGTACCATAATATTTGTATAGTTTGTTATCCTACATTTATGCATGTGTGTTATTGTAGCAAAAACCTTTGGGAAGGGAGTTTGGGAGAAGACTTAGTGATGTTTGTGGTGGGTTTGGAAGAAGTCTGCACCTATACTTGGAAGCCTTAACTCAACCCAATTTGAAGGATTAGTTGTGTTTATGTGTATTCAGATTTGCTGTGTGCATATGTTGGTCTAAAGCTATTAGAATCTTACATAGATCTCTTTGATCCTTCACAATTTTTTTCTGGCACTAGTAGCATGCATTAAGTCTGATAGTTAGAACTGTGAAATTTCATTGAATACCAAACCTATAGAAAAAAACATATTGTTGAGTTTCTTTTATTTCTTCCTAGCTGCAACAACTACTAGAATGTGCTATGGATTCTTACAGTTATTGCATAGAAGCTCTGTTGAACATTCAACAGTTATATGCACTTCCATCCTCCACACATGACCTCATAAAAGGAGGAATAGAACACTCCCCTTACCTACATGCCTCATTGCTGCATCAATCCTTGGCCGACCTCATCTACACTAATTCTGTCCATGCCTCTCACTATCCAATTTCAAAGATCATCCACACATCGTACACAAATCTCAAGCTGTTTTCCTTCTTTTCCTACCCTATTGTTCTCAAGCTCTGCTCATACTTTTCCTACCTGGCTGTTCTTTGATCTCTCTCCTACAACCTTTCTTCTCTAGTTACAAAAATCTATGCTCAACAATTGGGCCTCAACACAACCAACTCTACTATTCCTATTGGTAGAGCACGCTAATTAAAAAACCACAAAAGTTATTATCTTGTCCTCCTCCCATTCATCAACAACTTTTTCGATAATAGCCAAGCATATACACCTCCTACTCTTCCTAATGCAAAGATCTACTTCAAAGAGTTATCGCCCTTGTTGTTAGACTTGTTGCATCCTGGATCCAAACTTTACATTTCAAACTCCTCCAGTTTCCTCATTCCTTCCCTTGCTATTCTTCCTCCTTGTTGCTGCTCCACAATAAGCATCCAAGTCTGACCATGAATGACGATGCCACTACCACAAGAGGAAGGCTTTGCACAAAAATAAGGGCACAAATGTCCTTATCATCTATTGAAATCCAAACACCAAGTAGAGTTTATTCAAATCTTTGACAACACCACTCCATGCCACTCCTCTCAAGTAGAAAAGAGGAAAAAAAAATTTTAATCCCACACAAAAAAAACCCCACTACAAAAGATAAATGACCTCATAGCTCACAATGCCATCATAACACAATAGGAAATACTCTCTCTAGTCAATTCCTTTTTGAAGACTGCAAAGACCAATGTCATTAAGGTCACCATGACAATTTGTAAACTCTAATGTGATAACCAGATCCTTGTGTGACAACCCGGCAAATATCACTTTTGCGGTAATCGGGTAAGTAAAGTTTGTTCCCGCAAAGATATGAGTCAAAAATGTCTAAATACAAAGTCAAAGTAACAATCACAGTTCTTCTTGAGTTCTACTTTAATCTCTCAGGTAAAAACTACACCCAAAAGAGAGTAACAAGCACTAATTCACAGTCTTGTCACGAATTAACACTTCTTAATCACAACTCCATCAAATCTTTCCAAACAATCTTGATAGTGATGATTCAGGCTCTCTTTGAAATGGCACTTCATTGCAAAATGACTTTGCCTCAGAATTGTGTTCCACCCCTCCACTGAAGGCACAACTTCATTGATTGAAATTGCTTCACATCAACACTGCGTTGCACTCACAAATGCAAAATACTACCAACACTACAATTTCTCTCAGATCTGTCAAGGCATTGCTCCGATTGCACTTCACTCAAGATCAAACACACAAAGTAAAGATCAAGGCTGTGGAATCCAACAAGCACACTGACTTGCACTTTGAATTTCTCCACACACTCTCAAACACAAACACAAAGTTGATTCTTGGAATCAAGCTCAAGCGACGAGCACTGCTTCACAACACTTTGCTTTATCTATTCTTAGAATTATGAGCACTAAACAGCATAAGACTGCAAATGCCACTCTTAAATAGTGAAACAATCGACAGTTATCTTCCTAATGCACCTCTTTCTAACAACTCTACAAACCTACAAATCCGAAATGACAATGCACTTCTTCATATCTGCCTATTCAAATCTGAAATCGGTTACTAATCCAATCCGATGTCTACTTCTTCTTCGTCTTTCAAACCCGAACCCAAAGTAACTTAACTTCCTATTGCTTTGTCCTTGGGTTTCATAATTCCTACCTCTTCTACCAGATCTAACAAATCTCTTTCCTGATCTGACATTGCACTAGTGGGTAATCTATCTAACTCCTTATCTTCTGACCCACTCTTCTCTAATGTCTCCAATGGTAACTCCAAAGACATCTTCACTCCTACTTCATCTACTTCCAGGTTTGCTCTAACATCTTTCCAAAGTTTATCTATCTCCAACTTTACCAAATCTAATCTAATTGTGATATTATCTTCTACTTCTAATATTTTCCTATCTACACAAGTTCTGAGACTAATTAACAAAGCATTCAAATCTGTGTCCTTCGCATGTCTCCTCCTCGTCTCCTGCACCAACAACTTCAACTTGTGCAGCCTCATCTCTTCAATACAAACACTGGCCTCTGTACTTAGCATCGCATTCATCCTAATTAAGATCTCCTTCAATGGCTCCAATCTCATCTTCCTTTCTCACTCCCGATCTGCAAGCCAATCTTCCCTGTACATTGCCCATTCTGCCTCAAACTCAGCTTTCACCGTTTCCTTCTCCTTCTCCTTCTATACAACCTTCTCTTCCTGATTACAAAGTAACTCTCGTAATCTCTCTTCTTCCCTATATCTCACTGTCAACTCCCGTTGCCATAGTTGCTTCTTCTCTTCTACACTCTCCATCACTCTATCAAGCTCTTGTTCCTTCTCTGCTACCCTCGCCATAACATGGATAATTTCAAGTCTTGAATAAGCAAACTGCTGCTTCAAGATTTCATACTCAACTGCTTGTCTTTCCCTTGCTATGTCTCTCTTCTTCACAAGTTCCTCTTGATACCTCGCTTCTCTCTTCAAGTTCTGAATCACTTGACTCTGCACTACTGCATCCACTTGTAGTACTTCCTTTTCCTCCTCTCCTTGGATTATATTCTTTTTCAACTTCGAGTTCTCTTCTTCTAGTCTTGCTAATACCTGCAACATAGTCTTCACCTCCGGACACTTTGACTACATCTCTTTCTTCTTGTGCTTTAGCTTTACTAACAAGGGGCACACAACTTCTCACAGGTACTCCACTCCATCACTCGCAACTACTTCAACCTGCGGAGTGATCTCCTTCTTTACCTCTTCTTCTCCCAATACTTGCCTTCTTCTCTGCAGTCATCGTATCAAAATAGATGCTTCACTTCCCGAACTAGCATTCTCCTCTTCCCTTGCCTTGCTTGGACCCGCTTCACACTTCATCTTGCGCCTCAACCGAACTCCCCTCTAAATCGTAATCTTCTTCTCCTCTGGCTCGAGTACCACGTCCTCCAACTTTTCATTATTCTCTTCCTTGAGCTCCACCCTAACTTCTTCTTCTTCTTCTACAGGTACCGGCATCATCTCCCCACCTTCATCGCTATCACTACTCGTATCTCCACTTTGTAGCGTGAGCTCAGGTTCTTCCTTGTGTTCCAAGTCTTTGGACTTGCACTCGGCTTTGCCCTCTGAGTCTTCTTTTGATGACGTGATCACCACCATACCTTTCCTCGGGTTTCCTCTCCTGGTCTTCCAAGGTCTCATCTTTTCTATGTCTTCACCTTCTCCTTGTCGACTCCACTTCTTCAACTTTGGAGTACTTACTTCTACCTGCGCACTCTTCCCCATCTATGCGTAGTACTCATCATTGCTTCGGATTTGAAGAATATACTATTGCTTCTCCGTGTCAACTTCCTTTCTCAAGTTGAGATAAAAGTGAGACACCATTCTGCTGCGCTCGCCGCATTGAGCAAATTCAACCCGAGGTAGAAATGTGCTGCAAACGGCACGATGTAGTGTGGAGGCAACTTATCCCACAAATTCCACACCATCTACCTCGTTCTCCCATAGAAGCACCTTGCCTAGTTGATGGGTTCTCCTGCAAACATCTTATGGAAGAACACCGCTTGGTGTTTCATCACATAAGTCATTCTCTCCGGCTTTAGGATTGCCATGAGAGCACTCACAATCCCTCTCTTGACCGGATCTTTGTAACTCTCTACTTTATACCCATTCTTCCTCCTCTTCAAAGAGAAGGCATACCTCACTTCTTGGGTTTCTTTAGCTACCTCTCCCTTTCCCAAGAACGTGGTACCTTGCTCCGTGCCTGCCTCTCTTCCGAGTACCAATCTCCAATCCGACTCCGTCCAATGAGTCGGATTTCCTCTCTTCCCCTCTTCCTTGGGGCCATCGAGACACTTACTATTGATTATCTTGGTCATGAATCCTGGAAAACCCACGTTCTAGTTCCACGCCAAGAATGTGATCCAAGGTCGGCTCAAGACTTCAATTCTTACGATCACATCTAACCTCCGAATTGCATGATTTCTCACTACAAATTCAGAGTTCTTCTTTCTTCCTCCCATCTTTCTTGCTTCCTCACTGTCTCTCAGGTTAACTTTCTCAAATTCTCCCTCTACACACTAGCGCGTCTTCAACTCTACTTCCCTTCCCTCGATCTCCTGCAGGATGACTCCTCAACGGCAAAGGGAAATTGCTCAACATTGCTTTGTTGTTAGCCCACTTTTTTTAGAGTCTCACCTTCTTTGTCTCTCTTCAATTCGAGTTTCTACCAAGAAATCACACCTCTTGCATGCGCGTGTCACTATCAAGTGTACTTCACGCGTATGACTGCCGGTTTTTGAACGGTCCCTTTTTTAATTTCTCGCCTCGATGAAAAGTTGTTACACTGTCTTTGCCTCGAGTTGAGCTTCCTCCGGTATGAAGACTTCTTACTTTGGGTTGTATGCTGACAGGGCAAGTTTGAGTACTTTGACTTATGACCCAAAGCCACGTTACCTTGGGTTTCATCCCGAAGACTCTTTTCTTTGCCTTCTTTGGCCATATAGGCGCAATCTGACTTCTCTATACACTTCTTCTTCTCCATTTCAAAAAAAACAAAAATGTGGGTACCACATACCCCCTCTATCAAATGTGAGTGTCCCCGCGAACATAGACCTTGGGTGTCTTAGAGACTTCCGCATCTATGGTCCAATATCTCCAAACTCTTCACTCGTTTCCCCGAGTGGCAAAAGGATTTGCCTGGAAAAAATATTTGGCGATTGTCGTATAACAAAACCAAATCTTCTTCGTGCATAGCCACAGGCTTGATATGCTTATTGTGCCTGACTTTCCTCTGTGCTTGGACTTCCTTTGTGGTTTGCATTGCATCGTCTCTTTTCTCTTCTAACCACATTAGTTGATGGATCCAAAGATCTTGGCTTTCTTCCTCCGACAGTCGTTCTTCACAAAGAATCCGATATGTCAGTACTTCAAATTCAATTGGTAGTATGGGATGCAAGCCATATGTCAAGAAGTATGGAGTTTGTTTGGTTGTAATCTTTTCTATCATTTGATATGCCTACAATGCGGCTGGTAATTTTGTATCCCAATCATAAGCATAATTAACAGTCACCTTATTTAAAATTTTGCAAAGTAACCCATTTGCCTTTTCCGTTAAGCCATTTGCTTTTGACCAATTGATGTGTCCTTTTGACCAATATGGGTGTCCTTTGACCAATATGGGTGTCCTTTTGACCAATGGCTTAACGGAAAAGGCAAATGGGTTACTAAGCAAAATTTTAAGCCATTGGACCAAAGGACACCCATATTGGGAGATGACGTTTCAAAAGAAGAATTCCGCTACAGTTTTGGCATCATCTCTACAAGTTGCTTCAGCTTTGACCATCTTGGTAGCATAGTCAGTGCAAACCAAAATGTATTGCTTTCTTGTGACTTGGGTCACTGGTTGAATGGGACCCACAAAATCAATTCCTCATTTCTCAAATGGGACCAAAGGCAAAATTAGTCTCAAAGACCATTGAGAAGTAGCCATCAGCTTCCCCGTTCTTTGACAAGCATTACAGCTTTGGATATGAGCATGTGTGTCTTTGTACATCGTAGGCCACCAATACCCTGCCAAAAGAATCTTCTTTACAGTATTCTTCAGAGCATCGTGTCCTCTCGATGCTTCGGAGTGTAAAGATTCAATCACTCCTCCTACTTCGTATGACTCCAAGCATTGCCAAAGTAGTTCATCTTCACCCATCTTGAATAGAATGTTGTGTTTGAGCTAGTACGGCCCCATTTTCCTGAGAAAGACTGCCATGTGCTCCTGGTCCATCCTTTTAGGACAATGGAGAGTATGCAGATAATGATATTCTGCTGCATACCTCGTACTTCGCATTGCTATTAATTGATATAACTCTTTGTCAGGGAATCGATCGTCAATTTCCCACTCCTGGTCTTGAGTTTCTAACCTGGATAGGAAGTCCACATTTGAATGCAAAGCTCCCTTCCTTACTTGTACAGTATATGTGAATTATTCTAACAACAAGATCCATCTTGCAATTTTCCCAGACAAATCTGCCTTCTTGACCAAATGTTGCAATGCGTAATGGTCAACATAGAAGACAAACTCGTATCCCAGCAGGTAGTGGGGAAATTTCTTGCAGGCATACACCATCTTGAGTGCTTCTCTTTCAGTCATCAAATAGTTCTTTTTAGAAACTGAAAGTTGTTGGCTGGCATAATACACCAAGTAGTCCTTCTTCTTCTTGTCCTTTTGACTTAAGATGACCCCAATGGCCATGGACAAAGTGTCCACATATACATGAAAAGGGACGTCCCAATTTGGGGCCCTCATAACTGGTGCTTCAACCAGTTTCTTCTTCAACACTTGGAAAGCGTCTTCTTGATTTGCTTCACACCAATAGTCTTCGGATTTCTTCAGAAGCTTTGTAAGGGATGCAGCAAGCACTGCATAATTTGACACAAAGCGTCTGTAGTATCCGACATGTCCCAAGAAGGCTCTCAGCTCCTAGATATTCTTCAGGGATTCCAAAGCTACTATTACTTTAACCTTCTCGACATCAACTTCAATGCCTCGGCTTGACACCCAATGCCCCAGAAGAATTCACTCCTTCATTGCAAAGAAGCATTTCTCCGGGTGTAATGACAAGACGGAAAAATGACACCTTTCAAAAGTTTGGCAAAGGTAATTCAAATGTACATCTCTTTGCCCCAACACACAAAAATCATCAATGAAGACTTCCACAAATTTGTGCAAGAAATCTTTGAAGATTGAATTCATCATCCACTGGCAAGTAGCGGGAGCATTACACAACCCAAAGGGCATTTGATTGTAAGTGAAAGTGCCCCAATTGGTTGTGAATGTAGTTTTATTCTTGTCCTCTTCTCGAATGGATACTTGATTGTACCTTGAAAATCCATTGAGAAAGCTATAACAAGGGTGACTAGCTACTTGATCTAGAATTGTTTCAGTAAAAGGCAAGGGATGATGATCCTTCCTTGTGACTACTTTCAACTTACGGAACTCTTGGCACACTCGGATCTTCCCTGTTTTCTTCTTTGGGACAATGACAATGGGGGAGATCCATTCACTGCTTAAGACATGGAAGATGATTCCGGCCCCTAAGTACTTGTCAATTTCATCTTTCACTAGAAGCGAGTACTTCGTGTTCAGGCGGTATTGTCTCTGCCAAACAGAACCGCATCTTCAACTAGATCAATCCGGTGTTCTCCAAATTCTTGTGGAGTACCCGGCATTTGATCAATAGACCAGGCGAATACATCCTGGAATTCTATGAATAGGGTAGTGTATCCTGCCAACTCCTCCAAAGTGACTGTCTTTGAAATTTTTAAAATTTTCCCTTCAGTCAAGACAACATCTTGACAGTCATTGGGATTGATGACTCCTTCAACGTGGCTTACTCGGCTTAACCCAAGGTGAGCTGCCATCAAACCCCCTTCCTCCAAGTCAGGTTCACCCGAGGCGAGGTCATATGGATCTTCGTCTTCAACATCCATCTCGTAGCATTCCAAGTAATTAACTTGGACTTTGTCTTTGGATTCGTTTGAGGACAAAGATGATGAGTCTTCGGATTCGTCCTCCTCTTCTGACAAACTTGTTTCCCCAAAATGGGGAACTTTTGTCCAACTCACAGTCACCAGCTTCTGATCTTCGGACAAAATGTCCTTGAATCATAACTTTTGCTGATGCCAATCCACCACAACTTAGGCACTGTACAACCAGGGTCTTCCAATCAACATAGGGGTTACCCTATGTTGTCTTTGTCACTGGTCACAACACAATATAATTCAACTTGAAGGGCATCCCTCCAATGATTGTGGTTATGTTTGACAGCATGCACAAAGGCCGTCTCCTGGTTTGGTCTACAAATTTCAAAACTCGAGGTGTTGGCTCAAATGTATGATACCCTAGTCAATTTGCAGTATCCTTGGTTATGACATTCACACCGGAACCTGAATCAACGGGTATCGATGTGATCATGCACCCTGCAATCTCCGCATCAACCTCGGGAGATCCCAGATCTTCTTGTTCAATATGATAGATAACGGGCGGGTCCTTCTTTGATATCAACCTCACCTTCTTAAGGGCCGAGTTCAGCTGCTTCTTGTACAACTTATTGTCTTCCCACAATTGCTTGAATGTAATGTTGGCATTTGTGGCTGCCAAATCTGCTACAATATCGTAGTGGGGTACTCCTCCCAATTTGATTGTCTTTGCTTTTGACTTTGGGTTTGAAGTCTCTCCATGTTCCATTTTGACTTCGGGACGTTTTAAAATGGTGACGAGATTGCTAGTGGCCTTAACCCGAGGTTCCTCGGGTTGGCCCACCTCGGCTTGGATGAGACCCTTTACTTTAGATCGGATGTCCGCCGGAAAAATTGGAGGCTTTGTCTTCGTCTCCTCCTCCAAACTCATTTCCCGAGTTTTGAGTAGTGCCTCCTTAAGTTCTTTTTGCAAGGCTTTAGCTTTGGCTTTTGAGAAGATCTTTTCCTCCTTGGTAGAAAGAATTGCCTTTGGACGCAGTCTCTTCGCATTTCTGGAAGATGACGAGGTCGTACTCAGTTCTTCGGGATCATGCTTCTTCTTACTTGCACATGTCTCAACCTTCAAAATTTCAAGGTCCGGCCATTCCCCTTCCGAGGTCGGACTCCCTTCCTGAGGTCTCTCCTCCTCAAGCGTGATGCAATTTACATTAGTATCCCCCTTTGCTTGAATCGCTGCATGCTCAACGGTGGTCTATACATATTTTACAAGTGGCTTCGGGTTTGATGGGTGAGGGCATTGGTTGCCTGTATGGCCCGATCCTTTGCAATTTCCGCACAAGGGAACGTGCTCGATTTGCCTTCTTGGCTCCGGACAGTTTGTAGACCAATGTCCCATCGAGCCACAATTGTTACAGGCTCCGGGTGCAACATTCTGAGGTCAATTTTGGTTGCTCATTGGTGGTCTTCATAGAGGAGCATTGGGGTTATACTCCCTTGGTCCAAACCTCAGACCTTGATACGATGTGCTTGCCTGAGGCTGACCTCTTGCATTTGGTACACAACCTCTTCTTCCTCGTCTTGGTTCAATCCCGGAACTCAATCAATCTACTGCACCGAGAATGCATTATGAGTATTGCATTCCGTGTTTGCATGGCCCGACTTGCCACATGCGATGCACCATACATTTGATCTGCCAAATGTTGGGGCCTTCCTTCTGTCTTTAGCCCCAATCATCTCAATCTTAAAATCCAAAAACTCCTTGATGAGGGCATCCAGCTTGGTATCCACCTTATGTACACTCTTTGCTAGAGGAGTCACGGGTTTCTTACCCCCATGTCTTCTTACTTGTCTTGGCTTTGATTCTTCTTCGGATTCCAAAGAAGAGCTCAAAGACATGGAGGATTCCTCCAAAGAAGTGGATGTACTACGTGAAGCTCTCCTTCTTGGCTTCTTGCCTTTCTTCTCCCAATTTCTCTGGTTGCCGGCAGAGTGAGAGTGGGCCGCCTCGTAACGGGTGACATGTTTGAGTACCTTGTCAAGGGAAGTTACATTCCTCTCCCTTGCAAAGATTCAAATCTTTGGTGAAAGTCCTCCCAGGAACCAAGTAATTGCTTGGGCATCGGAGTAACCCACCACCCCCGATTGCTTTGGAACTCGGTTCAAGAGTGCCATGAACCGCTCAAAGTATTCTCTCAACTTCTCCTTCTTACCTTGGTCTAAATCGTTGAGTGCCGTGAAGACACTTGTGTTGTAGTCAACCTCCCAAAATTGTTCCAAGAAGTTGTTTCTCAAGTCCGCCTAGTCTGTCGGTACAAACCCCTTTTGGGTCACATAGGTGTACCAATTCTGAGCTTTCTTTTGGAGCAGACTTGGGAAAATTTGCAGTCGATCCGCTGAGTCATGCTCCTTGTTAGCAAAGGAGATGACTTTGAATCCTTCGATGAATTCATTGGGGTCTTTGTCTTGTTCTTTCCCCTTATACTTCTTATAGGCGTGTTGGGTGACAGGCAACGAAGTCATCATTCGATGCCTTGGGATTGGCTGGGGTAGAGTTGAACTTGACGGAACCGAGGAATTGGTTGGAATTGACGCCGTGTTGTCAGCCCACGGATTCCAATTTGTCAAATTCAAGGTAGGGTCTTCTTCGACAATTTTTGCTATGAGGGTGTCAACTTCAACCCAATTGGAAGATTCAGGATCAACACCTTTGATGTGCTCTTCAAAATTCCTTCGAGACAACCAAGGAATCGTTCATAGAAGATGCTGACACTCTTCTTCCATGAGTGTTTGTGCTATCTTTTCCCAAACAAAGTTCTTTAAGGATGCAACTTCCTTTACAGCTCTAGGAGAAGTTGGTGTACTGGGCCGTAATGCGTATGTTTGGCCACTTGAGTCTTTCTTCTTTTTGGATGAAGAGGGGGATGCGAAGTAGCCTTGCCAACCGCCTTTGCGTTTCTTGTGGTCAAGTTCTCACAAGGCTTCTTGCACTTTGTGAAGGAGTTAAAACTCCAACGCCTCTTGTTTGGTTTCATCAAAAGTGGATGGGACTTTCAGACATTCGTCTTCTTCACGCTGCAATGCTTGTCTTCAAACTCTCTCTTCCTGTTGTTCTCTTCATGTAGGCATTCATATTGCTTTGATACCCAATTTCAAATTTGGCTTCAAATTCTTCCACTTCTGAGATTTGTATCCCCGGCAGTGGCGCCAAAAATCATGTGACAACACGGCAAATATCACTTTTGCGGTAATTGGGTAAGTAAATGTGGTACCCACATTTTTCATTTTGGATGAGTTTTGAAGAAGAAGTGCCTTGCTGAAACCAAATTGAAACAAAATGGAGAAGAAATGAGTGCAAACTTGTGTTTTGATCAGACACGAGGGAGTCTATATTGTGTGAGAGGAAGAAGGACTCGGACTGGATCAAACTCGAAGAAGTTTACTTCGTGTCAAAGGAGGGAAAAACTTGGATCAGACGTTGAAGGAGGGCAAACCCAAAGGAGAAATAGAAGTTGCAGGTCAGGATTCTTGTAGGAGCCATATCTCAATGCACACAAGTCCAAATCAAACGTGCTATATTTTGTTGGAAGCGTCTCGTTCAGGGCTTTCCGTTGCTACCAAAATCGCAAAGTTTGAAGGTCTGTACAAGAAGTGACAAGCATTTGAAGTTTTGGGAGTAGATGTACTTCGAGTTGAGGTTCTTCGGGTCAATGTGACTTCGGACTTCGGACTTCGGACTTCGGGTTTACAGGACTTCGGATCTAAAGACTTCGCCTCAAGACTAAGATGACCGACTAAATCCAAGGAAGCCGGACCTCGGAGTGCAGTGAAGGTGACTTCGGGAATCTTGCGGGAAGCATCAGAGGAAGTTAGAGTAGGGAAAGAAGATAGTTAGGATACCCATGACTTCAATTTAAGTTCTAATTGAAGATGGAATAGGAATGGAAGGAGAAGTAGCAGTAGTGAATAAACCTAAAGTGCAGGATCAGACAATAAGTGTCTTCAGGTCAGTTACAGTGATTAGGAGAAAATGGGTTACAAATTGAATGTGTATGTAGTGTATTCATGCTTTCAATTACAATCCTTGACAATGACACAGTAGAATTAGTAAAGGAATTGATAGTAGTTAGATCGGAAGTAAGAGAGATGGGAGTGCAAGTGTCTTCAGATTTGACATTTGACACATTTGAGAAGAGTGGGTCGGGAGATAGAGATTTAGAAGGTTTAATTATGATAGGAGTTGCAAATTAGGAAGGAGAAGTGTTAGAATTAGTGGAGGAATTGGGAGTTGTAAAACCCAAGGAAAAAGTGATAAGAAGTAAATTTACTTTGGGTTTGGGTTTGAAAGCCAAGGAAGAAGTAGACATTGGATCGGAGTAGTAACAGATTTGAGATTTGAAGAGGCAGATATGAAGAGGTGCATTGTCATTTCGGATCTGCACGTTAGAACAGTTGTTGTAGAACGGTATAGTTGTTAAAACTATCAATTTGTTCACTATTTAAGAGTGACATTTGTAGTATCATGTTATTCAGTGCTCATTAGTTTTGAGAATAGATAAAGCGAAGTGCTATGGAGTAGTGCTCGTCTCTTGAGCTTGATTCCGAGTATCAGCTTTGTGAGTGTGTTTGTGAGTGTTTGGAGAAATTTGAAGTGCAAGTCAGTGTGTTTGTTAGATGTTGGATTCCACAGCCTTGATCTTCATTCTGTGTGTTTGATCCTGAGTGAAGTGCAATCAAAGCAATGCCTTGACAGATCTAAGAGGAATTGTAGTGTTGGTAGTATTCTGCATTTGTGAGTGCAATGCGAAGTTGATGTGAAGCAATTTTGATCAAGGAAGTTGTGCCTTCAGTGGAGGGATGGAACACAATTCTGAGGCAAAATCATTTTGCAATGAAGTGCCATTTTTGGGAGAGCTTGAATCATCACAATCAAGATTGTTTGGAAAGATTTGATGGAGTTGTGATTAAGGAGTGTGAATTTGTGACAAGACTGCAAATCAGTGTTTGTTACTCTCTTTTAGGTGTGGTTTCTACCTAAGAGATTAAAGACGCAACCAAGAAGAACTACATTGTTATTGTTTGACTTTGTATTTGGACATTTTTGACTTGTATCTCTATGAGAATGAACTTTACTTACCCAATTACCGCAAAAGTGATATTTGCCGGGTTGTCATAATAAAGTTCATTCGTGTAGAGATATGAGTCAGAAATGTCTAAATATAAAGTCAAAGTAACAATTGCAATTCTTCTTGAGTTCTTCTTTAATCTCTCAAGTAGAAACTACACCCAGAAGAGAGTAACAAGCATTGATTCACAGTCTTGTCATGAATTAACAATTTTTAATCACAACTCCATCAAATCTTTCCAAACAATCTTGATTGTGATGATTCAGGCTCTCCCGAAAATGGCACTTCACTGCAAAATGACTTTGCCTCAGAATTGTGTTCCACCCCTCCACTAAATGCACAACTTCCTTGATCAAAATTGCTTCACATCAACACTACGCTGCACTCACAAATGCAGAATACTACTAACACTACAATTCCTCTCAGATCTGTCAATGTATTGCTCCAATTGCACTTCACTCAGGATCAAATACACAGAGTAAAGATCAAGGCTGTAGAATCCAACATCCAACAAGCACACTGACTTGCACTGTAGCGTGAGCTCAAGTTCTCCCTTGTGTTCCGAGTCTTTGGACTTGCATTTGGCTTTGCCCTCCGAGTCTTCTTCCAATGACACAATCACCACCATACCTTTCCTCGGGTTTCCTTTCTTGGTCTTCCGAGGTCTCGTCTTCTCTACGTCTTTGCCTTCTCCTTGTCGACTTTGCTTCTTCAACATTGGAGTACTTACTTCTACCTGTGCACTCTTCCCCGTCTATGCGTAGTACTCATCACTGCTTCGGATTTGAAGAATATACTGTTGCTCCTCGGCGTCGACTTTCTTTCTCAAGTTGGGATGAAAGTGAGACACCATTTTGCTGCACTCTGACGCATTGAACAAATTCAACCCAAGGTAGAAATAAGCTGCAAATGGCATAATGTAGTGTGGAGGCAACTTATCCCGCAAATTCCACACCATCTACCTCGTTCTCCCATGGAAGCACCTTGCCCAGTTGATGGGTTCTCCTGCAAACATCTTATGGAAGAACACCGCTTGGTGTTTCATTACATAAGTCGTTCTCTTTGGCTTTAGGATTGCCATGAGAGCACTCACAATCCCTCTCTTGACTGGATCTTTGTAACTCTCTACTTTATACCCATTCTTCCTCCTCTTTGAAGAGAAGGCATCCCTTACTTCTTGGGTTTCTTTGGCTACCTCTCCCTTCCCCAAGAACGTGGCACCCTGCTCCACGCCTGCCTCTCTTTCGAGTACCAATCTCCAATCCGACTCCGTCCAGTGAGCCAGATTTCCTCTCTTCCACTCTTCCTTGGGTCCATTGAGACACTTACTCTTGATTATCTCGGTCATGAATCTTGGAAAACCCACGTTCTAGTTCCACGCCAAGAATGTGATCCGAAGTCGGCTCAAGACTTCAATTCTTGCGATCACATCTAACCTCCAAATTGCATGATTTCTCATTGTGAATTTGGAGTTCTTCTTTCCTCCTCCCATCTTTCTTGCTTCCTCACTATCTCTCGGGTTAACTTTGTTGAATTTTCCTCTACACACTAGCGCGTCTTCAACTCTACTTCCCTTCCTCCGATCTCTTGCAAGATGACTCCTCAACGGCAAAGGGAAATTGCTCGACATTGCTTTGTCATTAGCCCAATTTTTATAGAGTTGCGCCTTCTTTGTCTCTCTTCAATTTGAGTTTCTACCAAGAAATCACACCTCTTGCATACACCTACCACTGTCAAGTGTACTTCATGCGTATGACCATGATTTTGAACGGTCCTTTCTTGAATTTCTTGCCCCGACAAAAAGTTGTTACATTGTCTTTGCCTCAAGTTGAGCTTCCCTCAATACAAAGTCTTCTTACTTCGGGTTGTATGCTGACAAGGCAAGTCCGAGTACTTTGCTTTAAGACCCGAAGCCACGTTACCTCGGGTTTCATCTCAAAGACTCTTTTCTTCGCCTTCTTCAGCCATATAGGCACAATCTGACTTCTCTATACACTTCTTCTTCTCCATTTCAAAAAAAAATAAAATATGGGTACCACACCTTGATGGGATAGTGTAGGCCACGAAAATATGGAAACAACACTGTTTGCTTCTCTATAGTCCTTCAAAACTACAAACAGTTGCAAAGCAAGTTTGCTAGTGGAATCATTGATTTCACAACTTGGAAATTCTTTAGCCATTATCCTACCCTCTTGATTCCACCAAGCCACAGATGACTAGCCAACACACTTGACATGTAATTTCACTATTTGGTGCCAAGGTCTGGTCTTTCTTTCTTTCTTTCTTTCAGTTTCTCTCACTCAAAGTACATAGATAAGGTTGAGATTCCACCAATTCCTCACACCCATAAATGGCCCTAACCACCAAGAATCTTGATCTCACACAACAATTTCAATGTTCTCACATTCCATCCTCTTGCAACCAAAAAAGTCATGCGGCATTGCTCTCTTTCTATTTCTTCTCTCTTTCTTCCCTCTCCTCTCTTTCTTTATCTCTCAAGTGCGAGATCTCTAGTCTTGTTTCAACTTTGCAAGCTTCTTCTCCCTATACCTCCTACCACACCACTATGAACCAATCTTTCAACATCAACATCCTCTAATCTCTAAGCTTATGTGATTGAACTTCTTTTACTACTTCATCGCTTTGAACAAACAAAGCAACATGATTCAAAGCTGGATGAAACAAAAGAGCCTAAACAACACAGAAAGCATGAATAACAATCAACCAACGACAACAGAAGAAACAACAAATCCACCAAGCTAACACTGCCAACATCAGCAATGATATCAACAATTGTCTTCCTTAAGTGCTTATGATTCTTCCTCTTCTTCCTTCTTCCTACCTTGTCTGCTTGTTCAAGCTTGCTTGCCCTTTCTTCCTTCCTTTCTTTCTCCTCGTGTACACAAAGACCACAATAGACCTCCGTATTGGACAAGACCATACCAATCACACCTTCCTCTATACTCAAAACTTGCTTAGCCTCTCCTTGTCCCTCCAAGCCCTCTTTGTGTTATGGTGAAAAGCAAAGCGAGTCCTCCCAAGATCTCCCTTTCCAAGAAGTCTATCAATTACTTGTTCATATTGCTATCTGAGAATGGAGCAAAAAATTTTCTAGGAAAATAAGAGTCACCTTGTCATGTCCTAGTCCTCATTCCCAAACCACAACAAACATTCTCCCCCATCTCTAGCTTGCTTCTCATCTCCGATCAAGAAGCACTTTTCCCCCAGTCTCAATGTGGCTACTCAAAACATGTAACAACCCATTGTTCTAGTCCATTGTCTTGGAAACTATAGAAGTTACTACCTAGAAATTACAACTTAGTATAGGTAAAAAAAAATTTACTATAGGGGACTTTATTTTATGTAAAAATTTCTAATTTTTGTAAATAACTAAAATTCCTATTGGAATCCAAATGTTATTGCTTGGAACTATAATTTTTACTAAATCTAAATAATTTTCTATTAGTTTATCTAACTCACTAAATAGCACTAATGTAACACATATTTTTTCCCAATGATAGAGAGAGCCCATAGACTTGGAGGAAGCCACGTAGTTGGCTTAGCGCTTTGATTCCTTTGTGACAACCCAACAAGTATCACTTTTGTGGTAATCAGGTAAATAGAGTTCATTCCCATAGAAAGATGAGTAAAAAATGGTCAAATACAAAGTAAAAGTAACAATTCAGTTCTTCTTGATTTCTTCTTTAATCTCTTAGGTAGAAAACACACCCAAAAGAGAGTAACAAGCACTAATCATAGTCTCATCACCAAAATTAACACCCCATAATCACAATACTCTCCAATCTTTCCAAATCAACTTTGATTGTGATGATTTAAATTCTCCCAAAGATGGCTTCTTCATTGCAAAATTACTTCACCTTAAAATTTTTTTCCACCTCTCCATTGAAGGCACAATTTCCTTGATCAAAAATTGATTCACATCAAACTCAAGATACACTCACAAATGCAGAATACTACCAACACTATAGTTCCTCTCAGATTTGTCAAGGCATTACTTTGATTGCACTTCACTCAAGATCAAACACATAGAATGAAGATCAAGGCTACAAAATCCAACATCCAACAAGCATATTGACTTGCAGTTCAAAACTTTCCAAACACTCACAAATACACACACAAACTTGATACTCAAAATTTAGCTCAAGCAATGAGCATTGAGAATCAACACTTCTCTTTATCTATCTTCAGAAATTTGGAATACTTAACAACATGTTGTTGTGAATGCCTCCTTTAAATAGGCTGAGCACTTTGACAATTAACTAACAACTATACCATTTCCTAACAACTCTACAAACCTATAGATCCAAGATGACAATGCATCTCTTCATATCTGCCACTTCAAATCTCAAATCGGTTACTACTCCAATCAATATCAACCTTGACTTTGGCTTTCAAACCCAATTCTACTTCAAGCATTCATCCTTCTTTGGGTCTACCTAAAACTATTACATCCTCCACTAACTCTATCACTTCTTTACTACAATGTGCAATTGAGACCATGGGTAATCTATTTACATCGTTATCTTCTGACCTATTCTTCTCTAATGTATAAAGTAATTGATCCAAAGACACCTACTTTCTGATCCAGCACTTTGGTTGTAGGATCTAAAATTACGTGTCTACCATTTCTCCTTCAATTTCAATCCTATCTTCAATCTAAACTGAAATTAAAGTCATGAGCATCATAACTATCTCTTCTTTCTCTGTCCTAACTATTTCAAACCCTTCAGATATCTAACCCAAAGATCTGTGTATCCAATATCTGACTACCTTGGATTGGATCACCTTTGTCTTGAGGTGAAATCTCTTGACCCAAAGTCATATAAACCCGAAGAACCCAACCCAAAGTCACTAAACTATTCAATACATCTACTATATAAACTTCAAATGCTTGTAACTTCTGCTACAAACCTCCAAACTTTGTGGTTTTGGTGGCACCAGAAAGCCCTAGAGAATATGCTTCCAACAAAATATAACACACAAAATTTGGACATGTGGTCACTCATATATAGGCCCCACAATAATCTTGCCCTCTAACTTTCATTCCTCGGTGAAATATCCTTCCTATCCTTCCAATCCAATCCAAGTTCATCTTCCTCTAACACAAAGTTGAACTCCTTGGGTCAAATCAAAACACTCACTTCTCCTTTTTTTTCTCCATTTGGGTTCAATTTGGTTTCAACAATGCACTTTTTCTTTAAAACTTGTTGAAAATGAAAAATGAGGCTACCACATCCTTTGTTGCGACAACTTGGTCTTGACCTTAACCTCCATTGAACCTACCCACACACTACACATAGGTTGAGGAGCCTGCACTAATAGAGATCAATGCCATCCAACAAAAACCACTTGTCCCTACAAATAAAGAAAGATTTCAACAAAATGTGGTTGCTTTTATTGTTGCCAAATCGGGCATCATATTATTGAATGTCCGCTCAAGAATGAATGACCTTGAAAAATAGCCTAAACCTAGTTCATGGAGCATGATGATTAGGAAAAGAATGAATCCCAATAGGAGAACTAGAGCCACCTTTTGAGGACTTGATTAGTTCTAATAGGATTGAAGGCTCAGCCTATGCAAGTTTGCTTCACTTGCAAGGTATGATATCTAATCTTGGGAGTTCAAAAAATTGCATGTCCATACAATTAGCAAAGGAATTAAGTTTTCTATCAAGCCAGTCTAGTAATTGAAAGTGGATTGATGATGGCGGATGGTAGACAAGGTACTACATTTTGTACCTCACAACCTATTACATTTAAGATTGGGAATGAGTATTTGGAGTGTATGAGCTTTCTACTGGCATCTCTACACTATGATGTCATTCTAGGTTTGCCTTGGCTTGAACATCATAAGGTTCAATTTGATTGGACCCAATGGCAAATTCAAATACATTACCAAGGTAAGAATATAGATTAGGTATTTTGGCACCTTTGAGTAAGACACTTAAGAATAGTCAATCCCAAGAGGGACAATTTGTTAGTAAATTAGCCATTGAGCAAGCTTTGTAGGAAGATAAGCCTATTTTTGTGGTGTGGATCAAGCCAATTGTGCATGGAGAATCTGATAAGAGCCAAAAGCCTCATCAAGCAATGGTTGATCAAATAGTTCAAGAGTTTGCAAAAGTGTTTTTGGATGATATGTATGCCAAAGGGATTAGACTCAAATTGTGGTATGCCCTTCAAGATTGAGTTGTTGCAAGGAAATACTCCAATTAGTAGACCAATCTATTAGCTCATACCAAAGGATTTGAACGAGCTTCAAACAACACTGACGGAGTTGTTGGAGAAGGATCTCATACAACATAGTGCATCTCCTTTGGAAGCATTTGTACTATTAATTCCAAAAAAAAATGGAGTACTTTGTTTCTATATTGATTATCATAGTCTTGATAAAATAATAATGAAGAATGCATATCTCTTGCCTTGAATTTATGACTTGCTTTATCAAATGAGTGGAGCACAATATTTCTCCAAGTTGGATCTTTGAAGCGACTATTGGCAGATTTCCATTGGTAGGGAATATATGCAAAAGACTACCTTTTGCACAATGTACGGGCATTTTGAATGGAGAGTTCTACATTTTGGGCTCACTAATGCTTTAGTAGTCTTCATGGATCAAATGCATCAGGTGTTGGATGGGCTATTGGATTGGTACATGGTAGTGTTCTTGGATGATATTTTAATATATAGCAGGATGGAAACAAAACATGAAATCACGTGCAAGAAGTCCTAAGACGTCTACATCAATGTACACTTTACTACAAGAAGTCAAAGTGAGTCTTTTGGTAGAATGAGGTTACCTTCTTAGGTCATAAGATCTCATCAAAGAAGAACAAGATGGAAGAGGAGAAAATCAAGGCAATTACTTATTTGCCTGCTCCAAAGAATGCCACAAAAGTGTGAGCATTTAATGGATTGGCAAGGTTTTACCAACAATCAATCCACTATTATGCTCATGTGGCAGAACCATTGATTGACCTCTTGAGGAACACTTCAAGCTTTTAGTGGACCACCAAGTACAAAGAAACATTCCACAAGTTGAAATATATGGTGTCTTCAAGACCCATTCTTCAACCATATGATCCTCAACTACCTTGTGTGGTTGATTATCATGCTTCTAACTTTGCTATTAAAGCTATGTTCCAAAAAGAATTTCTAGATGGGTTATATCCCTTTGTCTTTGTGTCTTATTGACTAGATATAACAACAAAAAATTACTCTACTTGAGATCAAGAACAACTAGCAATGGTATATGCAACCAAGGTATGAAGAGATTATCTCTTGGAGAAACAAGTGATCATGTGCACCAATCACAAACCCTTGTTACAAACATTAGATTTGGAGCAGATGAATAGTCTACATCATCAATGGGAGGAACAACTATAATTGTTTGACATCAAATTTAAGTACAAACCCAATAGGTTCAATGTCATCTTCAATGCCCTATCATAATAACCTGATTTGAAGTCTCTTTGTCTCATCATGGCGGCAATTATGATAGTGTCAGTCAACTCAAAAGTCCAAATTGAGTTTAGGATAGCTTAACAATAAGACCTCTTCCTTCAAATGGTACAAGGTCGTCTTGTAGTACACAACAAGGAAAATAACACCTTCTCTTTCAAGGAAGACCTTCTATTTTGTTAGAACCAGATCTATGTTCTAGCCAAGGTGCTTTATGACTTGTGCACCTTCAAGAATCCCATGACTTACCAATCACTGGTCACATGGATTTGTACAAGACCTTGGGTACCCTACAATGCGACTATTGGTGGCCCAACATGGTACAATATGTTCAAGAGTTTGTCCGGTCTTGTGAGAGCTACCAACGTAGCAAGGCCAACAACTAGAAACTAAGTGGCCTCCTTCAACCACTTCCCATCCCATCTGCTTGATGGGAATATGTTAGCTTAGATCTCATCACCTCCTTGCCCAAGACAAAGAAAGAGCACAAAAAAAATGTGGTGTTTGTGGATAACTTTAGTAAGCAAATCCATTTGGCACCAACCTTTGATATAGTGGATACTACAACAGTGACCCAAATCTACATTGATAATGTCTTTAAGCATCATAGGATGCCTTGTGTTCTCATCTCCAATTGTGATCCTTGATTCACCAAAAAAATTTGGCAAGCACTCTTCCAAATACTTGGCACCAAGCTTGCTTTGTCCATGATTATCATCCTCAAAATGATGGACAAACCAAACGTTCACATCACACCTTAGAAGATATATTTTGTACCTTTGTCAACATTCACCATACCAACTAGGATGAATGTCTTGAAGTTGTTGAGTTTACCTACAATAATTCCAAATATGCAAGCACTAGATTCTCTCTCTTCTTCCTTAATTTTAGCCAAGACCCACTTGTTCCAAATTCCTTTCTTGCTCCTCCTCCATCTCATGTCCCTCATACTTCCACCTTCTTGACCACAATATCCCAATCCTTACAACAAGCTAAATCTCATCTCCTTGTGCTCAAAATCATCAAGAACAATATGCAAACCAACATCATCATAATCTTACCTTTCAACTTGGTGATAAGGTCATACTTTATTCTCATAACCTGCCCTTTCTCCTTGATATTCAAGTTTGTGGCTTCCTTCTAATTGGATAGGTCCATTTAATGTCACCCAAATTGTTTCTCCTTTTGCTTATCAACTTCCCTTGCCTTGTCATATGCACACCACCCTATCTTCCAAGTTTCCAAGTTAAAACCTTTGTTTCTAATCCATCTTCCTTTCTCTCTTGGGGTCCAACTCCCTCCTCCTCCCATTCTTATCAATGATAATGAGGAGTTTGAAGTTGATTGTATCCATGCACGTTGCCACATTCAACATAGTTGTCAATAACATATGGAGTCCAAAGTCCTTTGGAAAAGGTATCCTCTTCATGATGCTACTTGGGAGCCTCTTTCTCATCTCCAAAATGTACAAACTGCCATCCAAGCATTTGAAGCTTCCATGGTGACAAGGATGTCACCAACTAGCAATGGGAGAATGTGTAACAATATGGAGTTTATCAACAAGTTAGTCAAGACTAATGAATCAGCAAGTAGGCCAAATTAGCCAAGAATTATAAGAATATTCTAGAAGTATCTAGGAAGCTACTTGATAACTTCCAAGTATTGGAAAATGTGCATGCCAAGTGGTGATTTCTAAGAGAAAACTTCTTGGGAAGCTTCTTAGCTACCTTAGCTTGCATGCCAAGTAGGTAGCTTCTAGAAGGAAGCTTTGTGACTAGCTCAGCTTGCACGCCAAGTAGGTGGTTTCTAAAAGGATGCTTCTTAAGAAGCTTCTTGATTAGCTTGGCTTGCACTCTAAGAAAGTGACTTCTAGGAAACTTCATGAGAAGCTTCTCAAGAGCCTTGTTTATTTACTATAAATACCAAAGTCCAAGCTCATGCTAGGCATTTGGAGTTTCTCTCATTCAAGTGTCCCAATGTGATCTTTCACTCTCGTCTTCTTTTTCTTATTTCTCTCCTTGGTCTTTACATATATGGACCTCAAAAGATTATAATATCACTAGTTAGCTCAATTTGAATATAGTTATCTTCAGAATATAGCTCAATATAAACATCCAAACTCTTTATCTCTCTCCTCTTGTAAGCTTGGGATCAATTTTTGGTTCTTAAGATTCCTTTTTAAAAACACTAGTAGTGGAAGATGCAACCATTTCTCATTACACAAGAGCATTAAGAGCAATATATCCTACTCCTCAACATTAAAGTACAACATCAACATCTTAAGATAAAAAATTTCCCTTCTCTTTAGCTCCAAGCTACACACATCCTTTAGTTGCATCTCAAGAAGACCCAAGTGTATTTCCCAAGTACACCATGGTTGTCTAAATGTACTCCAAGTAAACATCTCTCAGTAATACTTCCTTATTGTGTACCAAGACTAACAACACACTCATTAAGCATATTGTTCTTAGTGTAAACCATCTTATATCATGTATATACCATAGATGTGGATCTCACAAGTGTCATAGTGGTTGAACTTATCAATTGCATCTCATTCTACTTATCCAATCCAAGATTCATAATCCATGTTAAGTAGTTCATAGCCTCATCTAAAAATTTATACATGGATGCTTCTAATATTGATGACATTATTATCATATCAATATAAAAATCCATTGCTCGCTCTCTTTCATCTTCTCTCTCATCCATGTTGAACTTAACCAATTGTTGTAATAAAGAATCCTAAATGAATCTTGGACTCTAATCTCAACAAGCATCAGAAGTTAGAAAGCTCATGAATGTAAGTAATGCTATTCTAGGTGATGATCATATAGGTTCACCATTGCTAAAGGTGACCAACTGACTACTATTATTATTTAAGATTGACACCTAGTAACCCCAAAATGATAATAATAATAATAATAATAATAATAATAATAATAATAAGAATAATAATAAGGTTTGTATTTGAATACCATCATAAGCTCACTCATGATTCAACATATTTGTTAGGGAGTGCAAGAGAGCTTATCATGTTAGGTGCCAAGGGGTACCACTCTCACTCTCACATTTTGTAGCATATTTTAGACAGCATGTGTCCATTGCTCTATGGAGGGCAATGGCTGGTTCAATCCATAAGAGAGCAATCACTAGGTGATTCTTCTTTGGATGCTCCAATTGTTTGTAGACCGTATGACTTGCATAGGTCGGATATCTTAGGTGAAATAGGGAAGATTTCTCATATAAACTCTCTTGGGATTTAGCCCTATTTTTCCGTTTTTGTCTCTCCCTTGTATGACTTGATGGTGTCTTCCCATCCTTTGTGTTCTCTACACGGTTGCCCTTGTTCATAAGCTCACTATAGTACCTCCCTAGGTAAACATTTACCTGCCAAAGACATGGAAAATTGGTTTGAGATCCAACTCAAGTTATATCAAACAACAATATATGTCCAATCCAAGACTATATTTGATGGGTACTTGCCATCATTGGTGCAAGAGTCATCTATTAAAAGTAAATTCCTTAAAATGTATGTTAGAGAAACTATGCAATGAACTTAGAGATGCCATAACACACGTAACACCTCTTAGAACATGTAGGAATAAGGAACTTGCAAACCTTAAATCCAACCAGCATGTGATGTCTCAAACAAGGTCATCCAAAACATTAACAAATGAATGTTGTCATGTCTCTCAATAACTTGCAACCCCAACTAAGAAAATTTTGGATGGTGATGCTTTTTGGTAACCCTTGACTATTGATGTTGGCAATAAATCCAAGTATCTTGTGCAAAGTGTGACTCATGATGTACAAAGACTTGCTGGGCAATCTCAGCTCTCTGTGTATACAAGTCTATTTGAACTTGTATGCTAGCTTGTTATGTTATAACTGATCTAGTACTAATCCCACCAATCAAATTCAACATGCATATTCTTTCCATTGTATATTCCCAAGCAATGTAGTACCAAGAATAACATCAATCATCATCATCAAACTAGTCTGTTGGTGGTACAAGGCTCACTCTAAGCATGTTTTTCTAACCCATTTGCATGATGTTGCAACTCCTCACCAAAACTCCACAAAGATATATCTAAGGTGGATATAATAACTCCACTTATACCCTAAATCCAAGCTATCTCCTCATGCACCAAGATTATCTTCTACATAGGTGTTCTCTTTTAGTTGCTCATCAAGCCAAGTCAAAAACCATTGAATGCTAATACTAATGTTGTGGTTGCTTATTGTAGTGAGTTGAGATCACCAGTACTAAAGTTATAATTAAGTAACATACTTGGCTTTATTCAAATATTAGCATAGCTTTTGAAACTCATCTCCTCACATAGTCTATTATAGCTCCACCAACTGATACATTAAAGGGAAATAAATTTAGCTACTATTGAAATGGCATAGACACTCATAATAGAATTATCAATTGGAGTTGGATTACCAAGCTAAATGTATATAATGAGCTTGTTACATGGAGTAGAACCACTTCAAAGAGATATTTGGATCTGAAATATATATATCCCTTGATATTGGTCTGCCAAAATCCAAGGGCAAGAACTATTATTTTTTCAAACAAGAGAGGTTGTGTTAAAGGTTTTGGTATGGCTCTTTTTGATCTTAAACAAGCCTCCAAGGAAATGTCAATCTATAAATAGATAATATGTTTAACATATTCTTGGGGAGAAGTATTTTATTTGTATTTTGAGTTTCTTTTTGTTTTATATTCTTGTTTCTTATTTTTTTCTTATTCTATTTCTATTTTGAGTTTCCTACTGTTTTGTGAGAAAAATAACAAACTTGTTGAATTTTGTGGTCAATAGAAGAATACCATGGCTATGTTTTAGGCAATGTCACTTTCTACATCTCACTGGACCAAGCTCTTAGGGTTGATTTCAAATCAACTCTAAGAGCTCAATCCAATCAACCTTAAGAGTTGGACAATTGACTTGGTATATTGCAATGCCTTTTGACCAAGGCCACCTTGATGCAACCTTTGAGCAGCCTATGAAGAAACAAAAATTGTCTACCAATTTTCCTTTTAAGAAAAAACACCTAAAATAATTTGGTCTCAACATCTCAGCAGGTCAATAGAAGGAGCTATAATTGCTGCACATTGTCAGTTTTGTGTTGCTTTCAAGCGTGAAAATAATTTCATTAAAACCTTTTGGATTTTTTAAGGCCTGCCATTTTGCCCCTAGAAATACCAGGAACATATGGCTTCATAACATCATGAAAAATTCAAGCAATACAAACTCCTAAAGACTAAACAAAAGTAAGAGGAATTCTCAAGAAGTTAGCAAAAGCAATTGAAACACTCCCATTCTTTTTTAGGGGAGATTCAAAGTAGCTTGTTTTCTAGATTGAAAAGAGTATCATTGATGTCATCATTGGAACAATGTTTTGGAACATAGAAGACATTGGAGGTCAAACTCGTGCTAATGATATGTCTCTATTCAAGCTAGATCCACCTTTTGATGTCTATTCAGCAAACATCAACAAGGCCAAGTTGTTCCAATTTTCTGACCACTTTGTTGGTCAATGAATGTATATCTTAATGGTGGTTGGTGATATTCAAGATGCAAAAAATTAAAGAATGTGCAGAATTAGTTGGCTATAATGACTACCTAGTTACAAATAATTTTTGTTGTGCTTATGTTGTAACACTCATTTGTGCATGTGTATGGTATTGTGATATTTAGCTTGGTATTACAAGTACTTGAGAGATATTATTTATATAAAGATAAAGGATGGTTCTACATTAGTCATGATTAGCTAAAGTTAGTCATAGCTAAGATAGAGGAGACCTTACTTTAGAGGAAGTGGAAAAGATGAGCACCACTATTTTGGATTCTAGTGTGTTGACTTGGTATTATTCCTAGGTGTTTGGCTTTGAGGAAAGAGTTGAGAACTCTTGGGACTGCAAGCCTTTTTATTTTGGATTCTTCTATAGTCCAAGGATAACACATGTGAAGGAATCCTTGACTTAGTGGTTGGTTCAAGATAAGATCACATGCTTAGGGGAATATGCCCATGTGAATGGATATTCCTTTCTACTTTTTGACTTTACTTGACTTTTAGCCTAGTAACTTGAGTTACTCTTGTTATTAGTAACTTTAGTATGTAACTATTTCACAAGTATATAAACAAGGGGTGAGGAGGTACTCATCATCCTTTCATTTGCAACTATCTCTCTCTCATTGAGTTCTCTAATGAGCAATGTCTTGAGTCTTGGAATGTTAGCCTTGGAAGAGTATGATGGAGTTGGGGTTCCTTTCCTTCTTAGTCCATGGTGCGCTACCATAATAGCCATTAGAGGTTCATCCTGAGTGAGAGACAGGCCGGCTCACAGTGCTACTTCATTTTAGATTTTGCCAAGTTGTTAAAGATTTAATGGGTGTTCTCTTTGGCAACTGATAAATCTTGCTATGGAAATACTTCTTATGTTTACATGCGGATTTGGTTCTATGAGAACATCAATTTAGAACCTTAATGTAATCATTGTTTCGGTCAATGGCAACCATATTGGTGTTGCAATGTTTGAGATGTTGATCCAATTGTTTGATTGCATATGCCCCTCATAAAAGAACAAACTCATTGCATGTTTGACTGATGGTGACAAAAATATGATAATAGGTCATGTTTGTGGGGTTGTCATATGATTGAACTCAATTGTGCTTCTTAGCTTTATAGGAATTTGGCGTTTTCTTTATCAAGTCACTCTTGTAATCCAAGATTTTTATAAAAGTATGGATTCCAAATTGCTTTCCAAGTTGTTGATGGGTATAATCAGCCACCATAAAACACTCATTAACCAGATGCAATATACTTGCACAACCATTTTTGGTACTCATTGGGTGTTGATGTCCCATGTGACCTCTATTTCCATTGAGAATCATGCCATTTTATGCAACCATTTTGACCAAGTTGGCAACTAATTGGTGACTTTATTGGTGAATTACAATGGCAATTGTGAACATGCTTTCTACAAAATTCAACTTGGTGACTCAACATTTCCAAGGAAAGGAAGCACTTCTTGGCCAACAAAGTGAAGAAGTGTCAGATCTTTTGGACCAATTTTGTCAAATGTTGTTTGTTGAAGATGTTCCATTGGAGAGTGTTAACACCGCTGATAGCAACATCTTGATTCAAACTTTCTTGTTTGAAAGGGAAGAAATATTAGGTGCACTTTCTGATCAAGAATTTTTGTCATTCAGACTTTGTGGCAATTGGATGAGCATGAGATAGATCATCTTTTTTGTTCTACTATTGGACTATTTGTAAGATGATTTGAAGGTTTGGGGGCTATATCAGCCAAAAACCATCAAAGAAATGGTGCTACAATAACCAATTGCTTCCCAAGTTTACAATAAGAACTACTAGACCTTGACGGTTGCAAATTTGCTAACCTTATCAATTGATATTTTGAAAGAGTGTCATTGAGTTGGCCTTGCAAAGAAGGTTGATCATTTAATCTTGCAGCATTCAGCTGTATAGGATACCTACAACAAAAGTTCTTGTCTTTGTTTGGTGATTATGCATTCTTCTACTTATCAATGGGTTGGTTTAGTCATGTAGTTGAGGGTACAGTATGCTAGGGGAAACCAAGAAGGGATGAGATAGTCCTTACACATCCAGCCTTTCATTAGCTTGGAGAAGAACTATGGTCAGGATTCTCATAGCAATCTTAGCTTTACCAAGGCACATGGTTCCCCATTTGGCACTTAACCTTGGAAATGGTTGACAAGACTATCACCCATGTGAGCCTTTCTACCTCTTGGAATATTCACTGTCTAGACAAAAATTGCATTGCTATAGGCAATGTTGCAATGCACTCTACATTTTAGACAAAGGTGCAATGAGCATAGCAAGGAGCAAGTTTTCACACATTTACACATTCACAACTTGAAATTAGACCCAAACTCAATCAAAATTTGAGGTAGAATGCATTTTCTTTACTAATGTGTACTACTCAACCAATCAACTTTGAATAATCAATCACAACACATAGACTAGCTCTTACACCCATGACTAGCAATATCTTCAGCCCGTGGACCTAATGAATACTTTGAGGAATAAATTCTACTTTCCAAGAATCAACGCTTTGCCCAAATTCTCCAAAAACTAGGGAACTCCAAAATCAATGGAAGAATGAAGAACCCTACATAGGGGCACATGCACACTTATATATGTTCTAATTCTTAAAAACAACTTTCTATCCCTCTCATAATAATACTCTACCTACTACCACCGCTTCCTTCAAGCATTGCAACATAAATGTCCAAGGCTCTTGCTCCTAGATTTCTTTACTAAATATACATTTCCTGACATATTCAGAATGCCAACTTAGCTTTAGTTATTACTTGTCTTTTTTACTACTATATATTCTCATAGAGGACTAATCTTGCACTAAAACGAGTCAGCATGTAGTTGCAACTTCATCCCATAATGCATCTTCATCCCTTATTTCTTGCAAATAATTTCTTTTCTTAATTTCTTAATTTCTTAAAGTAATTTCTTGAAAAGTACATTTCCCTTCCTTAAAATTTGGTCTTTTGTCCTAGAATACTACCACTTCAATATTTGATGAGGCCTAAGCTGAAAGTGATTTCAAGAACCAATTTCTAGAAATTTTCACTTTTGTAGGAGGATAAGCTTCTATCTTCCCTAACACCATGTCTACTGAATCAGATTTCTCTTCTTTGAAGTGGGAAGAAAATGAGTTATGTACCTATTTGATTGATTTTTCACTTGAAGGGATCTTACATTGTAAGAAAAACTTGCATAATATCATTTAATAAAGATTATCAAGTGAAATTTGTTTCAAAATTAGTGTCTTTTGAATAAACAACATATTTTGGTTAAGGTGAAAAATCATTTTTTGGGATTTTATGTGAAATTACATATCCTTGGAGTCCTCTCTCTAGACCTTTCCCAAATGTCTAACCAAAATATTCAGTATAGTTAACCAATAAGGTTACACATAACTTGCTCAAATGCAAGTCTAGCATTAGCTTCTCCAACCAAGCAATTACTACCTACTACAAGCCACTGATAGTACAAAAGATCATAAATTACTATACCAAATTGGCCCCACAATCAACCATCTCCACAATAGAAGGAGCAACCACACCATCCTTACACTCACATATCATTGTAGCTAATCAAAACACTAGAACTAAATTTACTCCTAATAACAGCATGTTGGTAGCCAAGACCATGTAATAGATTGCACAACCTCCAACATTATGTGATACAAGACTTTAATAGAATTATATAGTTAAAAAATGTGTGGTACATCTTGCTCTTTATATTAGTCTAACACTCCTTCACTAGAAAATCTAGGAACCATGATTGAGGTCTTGGATGCCTCAAAAAGTGTAGAAGAATGGGAAAGCTTGAGCTTTTAGCCAACCTCCTCTCTTTTTAGGTATAACTATATTAATACTCCATTTGGCTAAATAATACATATTGCAGCCATATTTATTACAACAAGGCCATGAATTTGCTTTGATCCACACATGAAGACAATAAAATCCTTATCACCAACCTAAGATGTTGATGCCTTTGGCACCTAAATCTAACCTTCTGTAAGCCATAGCCATACTAGTCAATCCCTCCTCAAAGTGATAAATCCAAGTAGTCATGGTGGTATCAAAAATAGAAAAAGGTATTGAACCATTACTAATTATGGATCTTCTACCACCACCTCTACCACTTTATTCTCCCTAACTCATGGTTATTAAGTGCCCTTGTTGAGAGCAACTAGAACCACTTATAGGTGGTACAAAAGATATCTTAGGATAGACACCAAAAACCATATGATCAAGGTGAATTTCAAGGAGGAGATCTCAGATTTTGATACATCAAGTGATGGATGAGAATCAAAAAGCAACTCCAAGGAAAACATAGAAATGGAAGTACAAGAAAGCTCAACATGGAGAGGATATAAAGTGAAAGGAAGAGACCTCAAGTTTAAGTATGATAGATCTTACCTAAACATTGAAGTTCACAAGGATCTTGGCAAATCCTTGATAGAAGAAGAGATCAAGAGAAGGATATCCACTCTTAAACAAAATGACAAGGTGACATTGGAGGAGAAGATAAGTTTGAGGAAATCTTATGAAAATATATCCATGTCTTTGCCTTTAACTACAAGGATTCAAAAGAGGTAACCTTGGATTAGCATTACATTGAGTTGGAGAAGAAATTTAAACCTATTTTCAAAGAGCAAATGTCATGCCATTTGTAGTGTTGTATCTAGATGCTTGGACATTGGAGTTCCAATGATGGTAGTTAGAGGCATTTTGGCAGTTACTCATAAACTACTTTTTATGGTCAGATTTTAGGTTTAGGGTACTGACTTCATGGCGGGGCCCATTGTCACTTGCACTATCCACACCGTCAGGTGTGCCATCAGCGGAACCGTTGGGATGAGACCTAGGTCAAAATCAAGGGTATACCCTGGAAGTGCAGCTCCAGAGAGCTCACTTCTTTGATGTTGAGCCTTTGAGTTCCTGGCTAGAGTGGACAAAAAGCCAATGAGCATCACTCGGAGTCTCTTAGCTAGAGTGGGTGTGGCTTGATTGTAATTAGTGCTCTATTGTTGGCAAGTGGTTGAGGATCAAATCAAGTATTGATCTGAGTTTGATTGATTTGAGTTGTAAAAAATCTGATTACATCAGAGAAGTGAGTCAAGGGGAAATTAAGTGCAAGAACTACGAGTGTTGGTGGTGTCTCCAAGCTCAGTGGATCGTGGTGTCTCGACCGAGTAGTTCAGATTTCCTTGAGAGAGTGTGTATGCAGAAGCGCTGGCAAAATTTGGAGCCAAGGAAGAAGCAATTTTCAAGCGGTAGTTGTGATTTTGAGCTTAGGACCAATTTGTTATGAGTTGAGCTTAGAACCTAAAATTGAAGGTGGAATTGGGAGCAGATCCTCACAAATTGAAGATTGGACAAAACTCATTTTTCCAATTTGGCTCAAGTGAAGAGTTAGTTGAGGATTTAGTGCTCAGCTATTTTCAGGGATTTATGTCAGATTTTATGTCAGATTTATGTCAGATTTTGGTGATAAGAACTTGAATCCGATCCTCGATGATCCTCGTAGCTCAGGAAGTAGATAGGTACTCCAATTATATCAAATGTCAAATGGTGGCATAGTAAGTCTTGTGTTGATTTATGAGATGGAGTGCTGTTGTTTAGCACTCTTGTGATTGGACCCCCTCCATTCTTTGCTTCATGTTTGTGCATCGTATTTGTGTGAGGTGCCTTGAATTTTGAACGTTGGTGCTCTAGTGTGCTCTTGATAGTGAGGCTGGAGTGATGACCAGTCAGATTATCTTTGTTTCTCTCTAGTGAGGCAATAAGTGATGATGACCTACAGACCATGAGAATCCATGTTATGATGGTAGGTTACATGTCGCCCTTGCCTCTAGTGTAGTTGTCTCGGTTAGAGTTACATTAGTGGATAATGTTCTGTTAGTTTTGGCACTTGGTGGTGCTTGGTTGGTGTTGGCACTTGGTGGTGCTTAGTTGGTGTTGGCACTTGGTGGTGCTCGATTAGTGTTGGCACTTGGTGGGGTACTTGCTATTGCAGTTGCGGTTACTTTATCACAATGGAGTTCTTTGGGGATTCTAGAGGAGTTAGCCTTGTAGTACATAGTGGGTTTACTCGGAGTGGCGCTTGATATCAGCCTGTATTTGAGGTCCTAGTGAGGGAGGAGATTGACTCTAAGTTGGAGTTCAACACAAGAGTTTATCCAATTAAGACTGCACTTGTTGTGTCTGCACCGTTGTTGTGGGACATGGACAAGATTTATGGGCCTCCAAAGGCCCTAGGCGTTACAATGGTACAGTGAGTACTATTGAGTTGGATAACTTCATCCAAGAGTTTGATAGTTGGTGTGATTTGTAGTAGATGCGGAACCCAACTTTGTTCACACCCTTTATGGCATGGAAGGGGGTGTTTAAGCATTTGGAGGGTCCACCAATGGATGACTACCATGAGTTCAAGAGAGCTCATTTGGAGGAGATTGAGTTATGGAGATAGTATTGGTGTCCAAACTATGTCTCTGTCACTTCAGATTTAGTGGCCAAGAGTAGATCAGTTGCACCTACGAGTTTTAGCTTCAATAGTGTTGGTGGAGCTAGTGGAGGTGTACTAGTTGGAGATAATGTTACCACAAGTGGAGGTACCACTACAGGAGGTGGTGTGGTATCGGGGTTTAACCCAATGGTGGAGTTCTTCCAATGTTTGAGGCATAACTACCATGGAGTGCGGACTGAAAAGCTAAGGAGCTTGTAGGAGTTCCAACGGAAGGTTGGAGAGAGCCTACGCGAGGCATACACTTGCATGAGACGGCTGATCAGTTTCACTCAAGGAGTTATTGAGGCCCAGGCAGTCCAGTTTTGGTATGGTATATTGGATAGGGAGTTGTGACATAGAGTTCGTGATGTTACATTGTTACATGCTACTTTGCCTACTTTGGCAGTGGTCTTTGGTTTGGCTAAGCATATTGAGCTCAACATGGTGGAGGAGAGAGTGGTGACATCTAGATTTGGTAGGAAGACCTCATCCACAATTGTTACTTCTTCTAGAGTGTAGCAGAGTGCACCACGCGCAATTGGTTTTTGAGGACAAGGTGGACAGCCTAGATCCTATGGAGCGAGTGGAGGGCCTACTAGAGTTAGACCCTTGCCTTCATTTTTGGGTCAGCAACAGCCAATGAGTAGTGGTGTTGCTTGTTGGACTTGTGGTGGACCTCACCATTGGAGAGAGTGTACTCAAGGAAGTGGACTTGATACCTCGGGTGCATCATAGCCAACACAGAGTAGGGTGGTAGAGGAGCTTTGGTTCATGGAGGATGAGGTGGTGGGTACAAGATTTACACCTAGTAGGGGTGCAGTACTTGCCCTTACTTCTGATAAAACTATGGCTAGTTGGATTGAGTAGTTGGAGCAGAGATTGGCTAGTATAGCCATTGCTTAGAGGAGATCAGATTTGGGTGCTGAGGCTTCCATCTCATATGCTTGTGATAGAGATGCTTTGGACTTCATGTGTAGAGCAATACAGGTGGATGTATCTGAAGCAGTGACTAGGAGTGTAGTACGTGTTCTAGAGCCTAGAGGAGCATCAATAGAGTTGGACCCATAGAGAGGAGAGGTTGGGAGATAGGTCAAACTTCCCCAGTCTTTCTCGCTATCTGAGGGATTGCAGACAACATCCATGGTTCCTAGACGTCCTAGTGCAGGTGTGGTAGGTGGAGGTGGAGTGCATGATGGACTACCTGCTAGTCAGCTACATGCTACTACACAGACTAAGTCTAGCACAATGTTGGAGGCGGCTCAGCTGATTATGCGGTGCCCTTTGTTTTTAGCCTATCACATTTTTACATTGGGAGTTGACCCAACCTCGGTGTTCTAGTTGGCTGTCACGCTTTGTGAGAGTAAAGATGATGCGGTTCCTACTATAGAGTAGATGTGGTTGATAGTGGAGCTAACTTGGTTGAGGAGCATGGCATCCGTTCAGCGACTAGTGGTTTGTGGCAATCAACAGTGGCTAGATTGGAGGAGTTGCTAGCTAGACTGGCCTTTGAGAGAGAATGGTTCACACCTAGTGTTGTCCTATTGGATAACCAGAGGGGGATTTTCTGTTTGGTAGGACCTTCAAGGAAGGTCTGTACACCACAGAGAGTCTTGTTAGACTCTAGTGCACAACCCCTTATGTTGGGGAAGGTTGTAGTTATTGGTGTGGAGTTACGGAAGATCGATGTGGAGAGGTGTCCATTTCAGATCCAGACATCTCTAGGTGGTGGTTTGACACAGTACATCACACGTGGGGAGAATGTTGTCCAAGTTCACCCTGGTCATCCGACTGATAGCTTGGTGGTGAGAGCTCAGGCTATTGCAACAATAGTTGAGTCATATGATGTGCTAGTTGGGGGAGCAATGTTATACCCCATGGGTTTCAGCATTGACTATTGGGAGGAGACAACCTCCTATAGACCTAGTTGGCAGTTTGGTGAGGAACAAGTATGTCACCTACCAATACACTAGTAGTGGCAGTCTTGGCTCACTACAGTCCGAGACCATGGCAACATCAATTTTAGCTTTTAGTGGTGCAGTTACTTGGCCTGGTGACTTGTTGGAAGAGAACGCCCATACAAAGGATACTCTAGTACCAGAGTGGATCACTCGGATTTGGAGTATGAGTGGGATTGTTCCATCTACCTTGGATGTTCCATTGTGGAGTTCTGAGGAGGCATTGGAGTAGCATGCAGATTAGTTGGTGCAACAGGCTTGGAGTGGAGCCTTTGTGCTATCAAGAGATGAATGTGAGGATGAGCCTCCACAGTTGATTACTTTGACACCTCTAGATACCACACTCATTGCTTGGCAGTATCCAATAGAGGGGATATGTCGATTAGAGTGGTTCGGTGGGATTAGCACCGGACTAGCTACGGTATTACAGGCAGATATACGAGTACAAAGGTACTTGTATGTAGAGAGAGATGAGACTGCTAGGTGAGTCTCTTTACATCATGCGGCACACTTGGCCTATCAATATCCGGAGTTATTACCGATGTTAGCAATCAAAGGTTACCAAAAGGTCCTACCAGCGGACATTTCCTTATTAAGGGTGCATGATTTGGAGAGACATGGGTCTATTTACTTGGTGATTTTGGGATGGCCATGTAAGGGACATACACATGCTAGTAGAGGTTTGGGTCTTCATGATCCTTGTTTTGGTATGTTTTGGGAGATGTTACCAATAGTACGACATCTCCATGTTCATCAATCCATTTCTCCAACTTACCTTTTGGAGAACGTTCCTTTGATGGGTGATTCTTGCACTAGAGTGGTAGCAAGTATACATAAGGTCCATTCTTGGATGGGACTTGCTGTATTGTTAGATGCACTCAGAGTGAGATCACGGGCTCATCATCTTTGTCTTTGGTGGACAAACCTCTTACTCAGAGAGGTTTTACAACGTGCTTATGATGGGATTCAACGACTTGACGACATCCTTGTTGATGATATCTTGGATGTTGGGCGTTAGTCTCAAATAGTAGTAGTGGCTGATAGGTCACCTATGGCAGTGGTGAACCTAGTAGGACAGCCTAGAGCTACATTTCCCACACTCATGAGTTTCCCAAGGTCTCATGCTTTTCAAGAGGGAGGACTTGGACTTGTTTGGGACTCACAATTATTGCAGTTGGTGAAGCCCAATCTGATGAGAGAGAGCAGGTGATAGGTTTTTGCACCGGTATTACCGCTATTCCAATAGTGTCAGAGGCATCCAAGCATCAGGTGTTAGGTCAGGCTATGGACCTGAATTGTTTGTTTGGGTAAAGTATAGTTCATATGAGGGAGAGTGCTTCGTAGCACTTTGGGCAATAGCACATTTGCGATGTTACCTATTTGGTAACCCCTTCACTCTCATCACTAATCATCAGCCGCTAAAGTGGTTGATGGAGTCCAACAAGCTTTTAAGGAAGCTTGCACCATGAGCTCTGATTTTATAGGAGTATGATTTCACGGTTTTTCATAGACCTAGAGTGGTGAACCATGATGCAGCTGGGTTGTGTAGAAACCCATGTCCCAGCCAGTAGGATCAGACTAGAGCATGTTGGCATGGTGAGACAAATGAGGAGATGGTGCCAAGTTGGCATGCATCTGCCTTTCTATGTATATTTTCAGAGGCTTTGGTGGTATCTCTCTTAGTGCATATAGGAGGAGTTATTGAAGTCATAGATCCATAGAGTGAAGGTATTGGTATAGTTCAGCAAGACATTCATGATGATGTCTTAGTGATAGACTATCTTTGCACTGGTGTTGTGGGTGGCACAATTGGGGCCAAGGAGAGAGACAGTGTTCTTTAGCAAGCCAGATGGTTCAGATTGGAGGGCAGACACCTTGTGCATGTATGGGAGGATGGTAGAGTGCAAGTAGTACCACTTCCATCTCAGAGACCATAGTTGGTCTGTCATGCTCATGAGGAGCTAGGACATTTTGGAGTAAAGTGTACATACAGCTTACTCCAGAGTCATTATTGGTGGCACGGTATGCAAACCAAGGTACATCAATTTGTTGCCAAATGTGTGGTTTGTGACCAAGTTAGAGCATCATTCAATGCTCCTACACCATAGTTACACCCATTACCTATTATGGGGTTGGATTACCGTTGGACTTTGGACTTTGCTGGACCTTTACCGCTGATTGTGAGACATTATTGGTATGTTTTGGTGATGGTGGAGCACTTCTCCAAGTGGATTGAGTTAATGGCACTTCTTGACAAGTCTAGTGAAGGGACAGCTTACTCGTTCTAGGATCAAGTTCTTAGTCATTTTAGTGCACCAGTTGAGGTTTTGACTGATCAGGGTACAAAGTTCTTGGGGAGTTTCAAGTCTTGTGTGACAAGGCTTTGATTGATCACCGTACTACCTCCCAAGATCACCCTAAGGCAGATTGCTTAGCGGAGAGAGTGGTTCAGACAATGAAGAGAGGATTGTGAAAGTATGTTTGCAAAGAAGCCACTTGGGAGATTGGGATCTCCAATTACCTTGGTTGGCCATGGGCTATCGGTTTAGCCAGCAAGCCTCCTTAGCATCCTTCTCTCCGTACTTTCTACTCTATGGACAAAATCCAAATTTACCTACAGCCATTCGTCAAGATTCTACTGTAGTCTTGGACTTGGATGACCCAGATGTATAGATGAGCGCATGTTCTCGGCGGGCAAAGATCTTTTGGAGAGTGATGCCAATGGCCTTTGAGAACTTGGCAATTGCTCAACATAGAGATACTTTACGCTATGCTACTACCATTCAAGGACGAGGTTATAGACCCTCGATCCGTTGATTTCATCAATGAGACTATGTATATCTATAGTAGACAACACCAATGACACTTGATGTTTCAACAGGCCGCACGATCTTGAGAGTGCGTGAGGTTTTGCTATTTGGAGTCCTTGTGTTAGAAGGACGTGATGGTGTTGTTTGGAAGGATCACGTGCGCAATTGTGCACCATGCCACCTCCCAAACATTGATGATACTATGGACCCAAGCTTGGCACTTGTATGTGCAAGCTTGAGGTGTATATTATGTGGCTCTTCTGGTAGAGCTACTACTATGTTAGTGTGTGATAGCTATTCAAGAGGATGGCATATGGCATGTATGACTCCTCCCCTCATGGTGGTTCCTCACGGACAGTGGTTATGTCTTAGATGTACGTGACCTATAGCTAGTTCATTCTTTATATGGTATAGATTGCAAACATGCGACTAACAATGGGGCTCCATAGCACCCGGCCTCCTGATCTTTGCCCATCATAGGGTATACCATATACTTGACGTAGATGGCTATCTAGAGTTAGAGGGACCTAACCGCCAGCTAGGAGGGCGATTGTGGCACTTTAGAGTTTACATATGACTTATGTGTGAGTTGTGCTTCTATTGTGTATGATGTTGACAATGATGTATGTTGTGTAGCGATGTATATACACATGACAACTGTCACGCCATTTGTAGTGTCGCATCTAGATGCTCGGACATTAGAGTTCTAGTGATAGTAGTTAGAGGCATTTTGGCAGTTACTCATAAACTATTTTCAGATGGTCAGATTTCAAGTTTAGGGTACTGACTTCATGGTGGGACCCACAGTCACTTGCACCATCTGCACCATCAGGTGTGCCATCAGCGGGATTGTTGGGATGAGACCTAGGTCAAAATCAGGGGTATACCCTAGAAGTGCAGCTCTAAAGAGTTCACTTCTCTGATGTTGATCCTTCGAGTTCCTGGCTAGAGTGGACAGAAAGCCGGTGAGTGTCACTTGGAGTCTCTTAGCTAGAGTAGGTGTGGCTTGACTGTAATCAGTGCCCTTTTGTTGGCAAGTTGTTGAGGATCAGATCAAGTATTGATCTGAGTTTGATTGATTTGAGTTGTACACAATCCGATTATTGTGGCATTTTAGAGTTTATGTATGACTTATGTGTGAGTTGTGCTTCTATTGTGTATGATGTTGATAGCAATGTATGTTGTGTAGCAATGTATATACACACAACAAAAAAGAGGATCAACCCACCAATAACAATAGCTTTTAAGGAAGAGACATAGAAGATTAAGGAGGTAGACTTCATGTATGGGGTGGAGAATTTACCATAATTTTCTCTCATTGTAATAATGAAGAAGAAGAAAGGGAAGTTGAGTATGCATGTTGACTATAAGAAGCTCAATGTACCAACCAAGAAGTATTATTATCCTCTACTCTTCATTGATAAGATCTTGGAGGAGATTGAAAGCCATAAATGGTATAGCTTTGGAGTTGATTATAGTTATTGTAAGAGTAGCACTACACCAACACTTAACAATCTTCACTACACCTTGGGGTGTATTTTCATTTTGGGTAATGCTCTTTTGTTGCTATAATTGCTCTAGAAAATTTTCAAAGGTTTATGATTAAAAAAATTTAAGCATTCATTGGAATTTTTTTGATTGATGATTTTTCTTTTAATGGGAGCAAAGAGAAAGACTTTGATCACCTAATCAAAGTATTATAAAGATTAGTGAAGCTAATGCTTCATTAAACAAGAGAAGTTTGTATTTAGGTGCATATAAGATCTTTTCTTTTGACACATAATGTCTAAAGAGGATGTAGTTGTTGATCCAACTTGTCAAAGCTAAAATCCTTTTTTAATTATGCTATGATATGATTGGAGGTTTATTCACTCTTTCTCATATATAGCTCATGCTTTCAATTTACTTGACTTCACTTAACATGCTCAAATGAGACAAGGATTAAATTTGTACTTGTCTTTAGATATAAGGCAACTTGAGTAGCTTGTGAGAAGTTGAAGAAGAATTCTATTGCTATGCTTATTTTAGCTAAGCTTGATTGGAAGATCAAACTTCATTTATAAAACTGCATTCAAATTATTTATACAAATGCATTCAACATAGAAATAATCTATGTTGAATGCATTTCTCAGCCAGATTGATGATGAAATGGATGAAAATCTTATTGCTTATGCTAGTAGGTAGATGGTTTCTTCTTCGAGAACCATCTCTTACTAGCAAAGAAGAATTACTCTTTTATAAATAGAGATCACTACTTAGGCAAAGATCACTATTTATAAGTAATGACCTTGGCTCTAGAGAAAGTTTAGATACTACTTGAGGGAGACCAGTTTATGATTTTCATGGATCATAAGGCTTTGAATTATATCCAAATACTAAAGAGATGATTTCTTGGTGAAAGGTCCTCTTGTTAAAGTATGACAACATAATTTTTGATTGACTAAGTAAGAAACATACCAATGTAGATATGCTACATCAAGCTTATGATGAAAAAAAACCTATCTTTGATATATTCCTTGATGAGGATCTATAAACATCTAACTTGGAGTAGATTATTAAGTAGTAATAGAAGATTTGAGGCTTTTTCTCAAAAGGAAGATTTCCAAAAGTGATGTGAACAAGGAAGAGGACTGCTTTAGCACAAAGTTGTATATACCACATATTGCAAAGAAAATCTTATTTCACAAAGGTAGTAATGGGTTATTCCAAAGGGTAATCAGAAAAAAGGACATAATTAAGCTTGTAGTGGAGTTTAATGATGACCCAATATATAGAGGTCACTTTGCAAGAAACATGACTATCAAGATTTTTAGGTGTAGAGTATCATTTGAGGGGTATTTTAGAAGATTACCTAAACTTTTATAAGGCTTTGATGTTTGATAGGCCTTTGCAAAGAAATCAGTATCATTATTCCAGCATGAAGAGTACTTGTGCTAGGATTATTTAAGAAGTAGGGTATTTACTTTTTAAGTTCCTTGAACAAGACCCTATGGAATAATAATTTCTACATTGTGATAACCATGAATTACTTGATCAAGTGCATAAAGGCAAGATCTTTGAAGGTGTAATAGACCAACAAGAGAAATACGAGTATGGAAGATCAAACTAAAAGCCTATCAACTAAGGGAAAATTTGAATGCTTGGCTAAACTTGGAATTTACTATCTATAGGTAAAAACTAAATACAAGACTCCAAAGCAAGCTTCCAAAATAATTTCCTTCTAGAGTATCAAGAAGTTGCCTTTCTTGGAGTAAAAACTAAATTAGAGATTTATTTAATGTACAAACTACTCAATCCTTTGTGATCTAGAAGCTTCTCTCCAAGAAACTTCTTGGATACTTGTACAAAATTCTTATAGTTTTTATATGTATAGTTATTATGTGACAACCCGACGAATATCACTTTTGCGGTAATCGGGTAAGTAAAGTTCGTTCCCGCAAAGATACAAGTCAGAATTGGTCAAATACGAAGCAAAGTAACAATTTCAGTTCTTCTTGGTTGCACAATTACTTCGTCTTCCAACTGTGTATTGTCTTCGGCTTCCATCTCTGCTTGCACTTCTTCTTCGTATTCTTCAGCCGCTGGCGCCGATGTCATTTCTCCCCCTTCATCACTATTGCTACTTGTATCTCCACTCTCCAGTGTTAGCTCAGGCTCCTCCTCATGTTCCAAGTCTTCATTTTTTAGCTCAGCATCTCCTTCTGAGTCTTCATCCTTTGACTCGATTACCACCATACCTCGCCTCAGGTTGCCTCTCCTGATCTTTTGAGGTTTCTTCATGTCGTCCGCTTTGCCCTGCCAACTTCTCTTCTTCATATTCGGGGTACTTACTGCAACCTCCACGTTCTCCCCTGTCTTCGTGTAGTAGTCGTCGGTGCTCTTGATCTGCAAGATGTATTGCTGCTCCTTGACGTTGACCTCCTTTCGCAAATTAGGATGGAAGTGCAACACCATCCAATTTTGCTCCGCCAAGTTTAGCAAATTGAGCCTAAGGTAGAAATGTGTTGCAAACGGCACAATGTAGTGTGGAGGCAACTTATCCCACAAATTCCACACCATCTGCCTCGTTCTCCCGTGGAAACACCTCGCCCAATTGATTGGTTCTCCTATGAATAACTTGTGAAAGAACACCTCTTGGTGTTTCATCACATAGGTGGTTCTCTCCGGCTTCAGGATAGCCATCAGCACACTCACGATTCCTCTCTTCACCGGGTCTTTGTAGCTCTCAACTTATACCCATTCTTTGTCCTCTTTGACAAGAAGGCATCTCTCACCTCCTGGATCTCTTGAGCTATCTCTCCCTTTCCCAAGAATGTGGCCCCTTGCTCTAAGCCTGCTTCCTTCCCGAGTATGAGTCTCCAATCCGACTTTGTCTAGCAAGCCGGATTTCCTCTCTTCCCTTCTTCCTCGGGTCCATTGAGACACTTGCTCTTGATGATTTCTGTCATGAATCCTAGAAAGCTTACATTCTAGTTCTATGCCAGAAATGTGATCCGAAGTCGGCTCAAGACTTTGATCCTAGCTATTACATCTAACCTCCAAATTGCATGATTTCTCACTGCAAATTCAGAGTTCTTCTTTCCTCCTCCTATCTCTTCTACCTTCTCACTATCTCTCAATTTCACTCTCGCGACTTCTCCCTTATGCACTACCATGATTCCAACTCTATTTCCCTTCCCACTATCACCTGCAAGACGTCTCAACGGCAAAGGAAAATTGCTCCGACATTTCTTCGTTGTGAGTTTGATTTTTATAGAGTTGCGCTTTTTTGTCTTTTGTCACTTTGAGTTTCTACCGAGAAATCACACCTCTTGCATGCACCTGTCACTATCAATTAACCTTTGCGTGTATGGGCCGCCGGTTTTTGAATGATCCCTTCTTGAACTTCTTGCCCCGAGGAAAGGTTGTTAGACTGTCTTCACCTCGGGTTGAGCTCCCCCCAATATGAAGACAATTTACTTTGGGTTGTATGCTGACAGGGCATTTCCGAGTACTTTGCCTTATGACCCAAAGTCACTTTACTTTGGGTTTCATCCCGAAGACTCTGTTCTTTGCCTTCTTTGGCCATACAGGCACAATCCAACTTCTCTATACACTTCTGCTCCTTAATTTAAAATAAAAATAAAAATGTGGGCACCACATACCCCCTCCCTCAAATGTGAGCGTCCCCGCAAACATAGACCTTGGGTGTCTTAGAAACTTCCGAGTCTATGGTCCAATATCTCCGAACGCTCCACCCATTTACTTGAGTGGCAAAAGGATTACCTTCCAAGTCTTCAAGCTGCATGGACCCATTTTTGTAAAGATGAAGAACTCGATAGGGACCCGTCTATCTCAAATGCAACTTGCCTGGAAAAAATATTTGGCAATTGTCATATAACAAAACCAAATCCTCTTCACGTACAGCCATAGGCTTGATTCTCTTATTGTGCTTGACTTTCCTCTATGCTTGTACTTCTTGCATGGTTTGCATTGCATTGTCTCTTTTCTCTTCTAACCACATCAGTTGATGAATCCGAAGATCCTGACTGTCTTCTTCCAACATTCGTTCTTCGCAAAGAACCCGATATGTTGGTACTTCAAATTCAACCGGTAGTATGGGATGCAAGCCATATGTCAAGAAGTATGGAGTTTGTTTGGTTGTAATCTTTTCTGTTGTTCAATATGCCCACAATGTGGCTGGTAATTTTGTATCCTAGTCATAGGCATAATTGCCAGCCACCTTATTCAAAATTTTACAAAGCAACCCATTCGCTTTTTCCGTTAAGCCATTTGCTTTTGGGTTATAAGGAGTCATCTTCTGATGTTTAATCTGAAAGTACTTGGTTAATGCCTCCATTACAGAGTTCAAAAAATGTGTTCCTCAGTCACTAACCAATTCCAAAGGACACCCATATCGGGAGATGATGTTTCGAAAGAAGAATTCTGCCACAGTTTCAGCATCATCTCTGCGAGTTGCTTCAGCTTCGACCATCTTGGTAGCATAGTCAGTGCAAACCAAAATGTATTGCTTCCTTGTGACTCGTGTCACTGAAAGAATGGGACACACAAAATCAATCCCCCATTTCTCAAATAGGGCCAAAGGCAAAATTGGTCTCAAAGGCCATTGAGAAGTCGCCGTCGGCTTCCCCATTCTCTGACAAGCATCACAGCTTTGGATATGAGCATGCACATCTTTGTACATTGTAGGCCACCAATACCTTGCCGAAAGAATTTTCTTTACAATATTCTTTAGAGCATAGTGTCCTCTCGATGCTTCAGAGTGTAAAGATTCAATCACTCCTCCTACTTCGTATGACTCCAAGCATCGCCGAAGTACTTTGTCTTCGCCCATCTTAAATAAAATGTTGTGTTTAAGCTGGTACGGCCCTATTTTCCTGAGAAAGACTGCCCGTTGTTCTGGATCCATCCTCTCAGGACAATGGAGAGTATTCAGATAGTGATATTCAGCTGCATACCTTGTACTTTGCATTGCTGATAAGTGATACAACTCTTTGTCAAGGAACCAATCGTCAATTTCCCACTCCTGGTCTTGAGTTTCTAACCTCGACAGGAAGTCCACATTCAAATGCAAAGCTCCCTTCCTTACTTGTACAGTATATGTGAACTCTTGTAACAACAAGATCTATCTTGCAATTTGCCCAGATAAATCTGCCTTCTTGACCAAATGTTGCAATGCGTAATGGTCAACATAGAAGACAAACTCATACCCCAACAAATAATGACAAAATTTCTTGCAGGCATACACCATTCCAAGTGCTTCTCTTTAAGTCGTTGAATAGTTCTTTTTAGAAATTGAAAGTTTTTGGCTGGCATAATACACCGGGTAGTCCTTCTTCTTTTTGTCCTCCTGACTTAAGATGACCCCGATGGCCATGGACAAAGTGTCCACATATACATGAAAAAGGACGTCCCAATTTGGAGCCCTCATAACTGGTGCTTCAACCAGCTTCTTCTTCAACACCTGGAAAGCTTCTTCTTGATTTGCTTCCCACAAATAGTCTTTGGATTTCTTCAGAAGCTTCGTAAGTGGTGCATCAAGCACTGCATAGTTTGACACAAAGCGTCTGTAATATCCGACATGTCCCAAGAAGGCTCTCAGCTCCCGGATGTTCTTCGGGGGTTCCAAAGCTGCGATTATCTTGACCTTCTCAACATTGACTTTAATACCTTGGCTTGACACCCGATGCCCCAAAAGAATTCCCTCCTTCATTGCGAAGAAGCATTTCTCCGGATGTAATCACAAGCCGGCAAAATGACACCGTTCAAACGTTTGGCAAAGGTAATCTAAATGTACATCTCTTTGCCCAAACACACAAAAGTCATCAATAAAAACTTCCACAAATTTGCACAAGAAATCTTTGAAGATTGAATTCATCATCCGCTGGAAAGTAGCGGGAGCATTACACAACCCAAAGGGCATTTGATTGTAAGAAAAAGTGCCCCAATCGGTCGTGAATGTAGTTTTATCCTTGTCTTCTTCTCGAATGGATACTTGATTATACCCTGAAAATCCATCGAGAAAACTATAACAAGGATGCCCAGCTACCTGATCTAAAATTGTATCGGTAAAAGGCAAGGGATGATGATCTTTCCTTGTGACTGCGTTCAACTTCTGAAAGTCTTGGCACACTCGGATCTTCCCCGTTTTCTTCTTTGGGACAATGACAATGGGAGAGACCCATTCACTGCTTAAGACAGGGAAGATAATTCCGGCCCCTAAGTACTTATCAATTTTATCTTTCACCAACAGCAAGTACTTTGGGTTCAGGCGGTATTGCCATTGCCAAACCGGAACTGCACCTTCAACCAGATCAATCCGGTGTTCTCCAAATTCTCGTGGAATACCCGGCATTTGATCAATCGACCACGCAAATACATCCTAGAATTCTATAAACAGGGCAATGTATCCTGCCAACTCCTCCAAAGTAACTATCTTTGAGATCTTTCAAATTTTCCTTTAGTTAATAAAACATCTTGACAGTCATCGGGGTTGATCACTCCTTCAACGTGGCTTACTCGGCTTAACTCGAGGCGAGCCGCCATCAAACCTCCTTCCTCCAAGTCAAGTTCACCCGAGGCGAGGTCATATGGATCTTTGTCTTTGACATCCACCTTGTAGCATTCCAAGTAGTTAACTTGGACTTCGTCTTCAGATTTTTCCTCCTCTTCCGATGAACTTGTTTCCCCGAGGTGGGGAACTTTCGTCCAACTCACAGTCACCAGCTTCTGATCTTTGGACAAAATGTCCTTGAATCTTAACTTCTGTTGGTGCCAATCCACCACAACTTGGGCACTATACAACCAGGGTCTTTCGATCAACAGAGGGTAACCAATCTTTGTCATTGGTCACAACACAATGTAGTTCAACTTGAAGGGCACCCCTCCGATGATTGTAGTAATGTTTGACAGCATGCCCAAAGGCCATCTCTTGGTTTGGTCTGCAAACTTCAACACTTGGGGTGTTGGTTCAAACGTGTGATACCCGAGTCGATTTGCAGTATCTTCGGTCATGACATTTACACCGGACCTAGAGTAGATGGGTATCAATGTGATCATGCACCCGGCAATCTCCGCGTCTACCTTGGGAGATCCCAAATCTTCTTGCTCAGTACGATAGATAGCAGGCAGGTCCTTCTTTGACATCGACCTCACCTTCTTGAGGGCCAAATTCAGCTGCCTCTTGTACAGCTTGTTATCTTCCCACAATTGCTTGAATGTAACGTTGGCATTTGTGGCTGCCAGGTCTACTACAATATCGTATTGGGGAACTCCTCCCAATTTGACCGTCTTCGCCTTTGGCTTTGGTTCCAAAGTCTCTCCACGTTCCCTCTTGACTTTGGGATGCTTCAAAATGGTAACGGGTGTGCCAATGGCCTTAACCTGAGGTTCCTCAGGTTGGCCCACTTCGGCTTGGATCAGACCCTTTACTTTGGATCGGATGTCCGCCGGAAAAACTAGAGACTTTGTCTTTGTCTCCTCTTCCAAACTCAGTTCCTGAGTCTTGAGTAGTGCCTCCTTTAGTTCTTTCTGCAAGGCTTTAGCTTTGGCTTTTGCGAGGATCTTTTCCTCCTTGGCAGAAAGAATTGCCTTTGGGCGCAGTCTCTTTGCCTTTCTGGAAGACGACGAGGTCGTACTCAGTTCTTTGGGATCACGCTTCTTCTTGCTGGAGCGTGTCTCAACTTTCAAAATTTCAAGATCCGACCATTCTCCTTCCGAGGCCGGACTCCCTTCTTGAGGTCTTTCTTCCTCAAGAGTGATGCAATTTACATTTGTATCCCCCTTTGGCTGCAGTGCTACACGCTCAACGGGGGTCTATAAATACTTTATAGGCGGCTTCGGGTTCGGTGGGTGAGGACATTGGTTGCCCGTCTGCCCCGATCCTTTACAATTTCTGCATAGGGGAATGTACCCAATTTGCCTTCTTGGCTCGGGACAGTTTGGAGACCAATGTCCTATCGAGCCACAATTATAACAGGCTCCGGGTGCAACATTCTGAGGGTGATTTTGGTTGCTCATCAGTGGTCTTTGTGAAGGAGCATTGGGGTTATTCTCCCTGGGTCCAAACCTCGGACCTTGATACGATGTGCTCGCTTGAGGCTATACTTCTTGCGTTTGGTACATAGCCTCTTTGTCCTCGTCTTGGTTCCATCCCAAAACCCAATCAATTTGCTGCACCAGGAATGCATTACGAGTATTGCATTCTGTATTGGCGTGGCCTGATTTGCCACATGTGGTGCACCATACATTCAATCTTCCAAATGCTGGGGCCTTCCTTCTGTCCTTGGCCCCAATCATCTGGATCTTGAAATCCAAAAACTCCTTGATGAGATCATCCAGCTTGGTATATGCCTTATTTACACTCTTTGCTGGAGGAGTCACTGGTTTCTTGCACCCACGTCTTTTGACTCGTCTTGGCTTTGATTCTTCTTTGGATTCCAAAGAAGAGCTTGAAGACGTGGAGGATTCGTCCAAAGAAGGGGATGTACTGCATGAAGCTCTCCTTTTGGGCTTCTTGCCTTTCTTCTCCCGATTTCTCCGGTTATCGGCAGAGTGAGAGTGGGCCGCCTCATAACGAGCAACATGTTTGAGTACCTTGTCAAGGGAAGTTACCTTCCTCTCCCTTGCAAAGATTCGTATCTCTGGTAACAGTCCCACAAGGAACCAGGTAATGGCTTGGGCATCGGAGTAACCCACCAACCCCGATTGCTTGGGAACTCGGTTCAATAGTGCCATGAACCGCTCAGAGTAGTCTCTCAACTTCTCCTTCTTGCCTCGGTCTAAATCATTGAGTGCTGCAAAGACACTCGTGTTGTAATCAACCTCCCAGAATCATTCGAGGAAGTTGTTTCTCAAGTCTGCCCAGTCCGCTGGTACGAACCCCTTTTGGGTCACATGGGTGTACCGTAACACCCATATGTGCATGTGTGTGGTATTGTGATATTTAACTTGGTATTACAAGTACTTAAGAAATATTATTTATATAGAGATAAAGGATGGTTCTATATTAGTCATGGTTAGCTAAAGTTAGTCATAGCTAAGATAGAGGGGACCTTACTTTAGAGGAAGTAGAAAAGATGAGCACCACTATTTTGGATTGTAGTGTGTTGACTTGGTATTATTCCTAGGTGTTTGGCTTTGAGGAAAGAGTTGAGAACTCTTGGGCCCGCAAGCCTTTTTGTTTTGGATTCTTCTTTAGTCCAAGGATAGCCCATGTGAAGGAATCCTTGACATAGTGGTTGGGTCAAGATAAGACCACATGCTTAGGGGAATATGCCCATGTGAATGGATATTCCTTTCTACTTTTTGACTTTACTTGACTTTTAGTCTAGTAACTTGAGTTACTACGGTAATTAGTAACTTTGGTACGTAACTATTTCACAAGTATATAAACAAGGGGTGAGGAAGTACTCATCATCCTTTCATTTGCAACTATCTCTCTCTCATTGAGTTCTCTAGTGAGCAATGTCTTGAGTCTTGGAGTGTTTGCCTTGGAGGAGTATGATGGAGTTGGGGTTCCTTGCCTTCTTAGTCCAGGTGCGCTACCATAATACCCATCAGAGGTTCATCCTGAGTGAGAGACAGGCCGGCTCACAGTACCAGCTTCAAGCTTTCTTTCGGAGCAAACTTGGGAAAATTCTTAGTCAATCGGCCAAGTCATGCTCCTTGTTAGCAAAGGAGATGACTTCAAATTCTTTGATGAATTCATCGGGGTCTTTGTCTTGTTCTGTCCCCTTATACTTCTGATAGGCGTGTCGGGTGACATGCAACAAATTCATCGTTTGATGCACTGGGATCGGCTGAGGTAGTGTTGAACTTGACGGAACTGAAGGATTGGCTGGTATTGCCGTCGTGGTGTTAGCCCAGGGATTCCAATTCGGCAAATTCAAGGTGGGGTCTTCTTTGACAATTTCTGCTATGAGGGTGTCAACTTCAACCCGAGTAGAAGATTCAAGCTCAACACCTTCGATTGGTTCTTCAAAATTCCTTCGAGACAACCAAGGAATTGTTCGTAGAAGATGTTGACACTCGTCTTCAGTAAGTGTGCGTGCTGTCTTTTCTTGAACAAAGTTCTTCAAGGACACAACTTCCTTTACAGCTCTAGGGGAAGTCGGTGTACTGGGCCGCAATGCATATGTTTGCCCACTCGATTCTTTCTTCTTCTTGGACAAAGAGGGAGATGCAAAGTAGCCTTGCCAACCGCCTTCGTGTTTCTTGTGGTCAAGTTCTTGCAGGGCTTCTTGCACTTCGTGAAGGAGTTGAAAATCCAACGCCTCTTGTTCAGTCTTGTCAACAATGGATGGGACGTTCAGACGTTTGTTTTCTTCACGCTGAAGTGCTCGTCTTTGAGCTCTCTCTTCCCGTTGTTCTCTCGATGCAGACATTCATATTGCATTGATACCCAGTTTTGAATTTGGCTTTGTATTCTTCCACTTCCGAGATTTGTATCCCCGGCAGCGGCGCCAAAAATCATGTGACAACTCGGCAAATATCACTTTTGCGGTAATCAGGTAAGTAAAGTTTGTTCCCGTAGAGATACGAGTCAGAATTGGTCAAATACAAAGCAAAGTAACAATTTCAGTTCTTCTTGGTTGCGTCTTTAATCTCTTAGGTAGAAACCACACCTAGAAGAGAATAACAAGCACTGATTTGTAGTCTTGTCACAAAGTAACACTCCTTAATCACAAATCCATCAAATCTTTCCAAACAATCTTGATTGTGATGATTTAGGCTCTCCCAAAAATGGCACTTCATTGTAAAATGACTTTGCCTCAGAATTATGTTCCACCCCTCCACTGAAGGCACAACATCCTTGATCAAAATTTCTTCACATCAACTTTGCGCCACACTCACAAATGCAAAATACTACCAACACTACAATTCCTCTCAGATCTGTCAAGGCATTACTTTGATTGCACTTCACTCAGGATCAAACACACAAAATGAAGATCAAGGCTGTGGAATCCAACATCCAACAAGCACACTGACTTGCACTTCAAATTTCTCCACACACTCACAAACACAATCACAAAGTTGATACTCGGAATCAAGCTCAAGCGATGAGTACTGCTTCAGCACTTTGCTTTATCTATTCTCAAAAATTATGAGCACTAAACAACATAATACTGCAAATGCCACTCCTTAATAGTGAATTAATCAATAGTTCTAACAACTATACCGTTCTACAACAACTCTTCTAACCTACAGATCCAAAATGACAATGCACCTCTTCATATCTATCTCTTCATATCTCAAAAGTGTTACTACTCCAATCCGATGTCTACTTCTTCCTCGGCTTTCAAACCCGAACCCAAAGTAAATTTACTTCCTACTACTTTGTCCTCGGGTTTCATATCTTCTACTTCCTCTACCAATTCCAACAATTCTCTTTCCTGATCTGAAATTCCACTAGTGGGTAATCTATCTAAATCTTCATCTCTTGACCCACTCTTCTCTAATGTCTCCAATGGTAACTCCAAAGACATTTGTACTCCTATGTTTTCTACTTTGGGTTTTGCTCTAACATCTTTCCAAAGCTTTTCTATCTCAAACTTCACTAAATTTAATCTAATTGAGATGTTATCCTCTACCTCTAAAATCTTCCTATCTACACGAGTTCTGAGACTAATTAACAAAGCATTCAAATTGGTATCCTTTGCTTGTCTTTGCCTTGTCTCCTGCACCAACAACTTCAACTCGTGCAGCCTCGTCTCTTCAATCCGAACGCTGGCCTCTGTACTTAGCATTGCATTCATTCGGAGGACTATCTCCTTCAATGGCTCCAATCTGGTCTTCCTCTCACGTTCATGATCTGTGAGCCAATCCTCTTGGTACATCGCTAACTCCGCCTCAAACTCGGCTTTCACTGTCTCCTTCTCCTTCTCCTTCTGAACAACTCTCTCCTCCTGATTACGAAGTAACTCTTGTAATTGGTCTTCTTCTTTGTATTGTGCCACCAACTCTCTTTGCCTGAGTTGCTTCTTCTCCTCGACACTCTCCATCACCCTATCAAGCTCCTGATCCTTTGCTGCTACCCTCGCCATAGCATGGATTACCTCTACTCTTGAATCAGCAAACTGCTGCTTGAAGATCTCATACTCCGCTACTTGTCTCTCCCTTGCTATGTCACTCTTCTTCACAAGATCCTCTCAATAACTTACTTCTCTTTGCAGTTCTTCAATTACATGACTTTGCACCATTGCCTCTGCTTGCAGTACTCCTCTTTCCTCCTCACCTTGAGTTAGACTCTTCCTCAACTCCGAGTTTTCTTCTTCTAATCTGGTCAATACCTGCAATACAGTCTTTACTTCCGAACATGTTGACTGCATTTCCTTCTTCTTGTACTCCATCTTTACCAGAAGAGGACATACCACATCCCGCAGGTACTCCACTCCATCACTCGGGGTTACTTCTTCTCGTGTGGCCACTTCTCTTTGTACTTCGTGTTTATTCGATACTTGCCTTCTTCTTTGCAGTCTTTGTATCGGAATCAATGCCTCACTTCCTGAGCTTTCACTTACCTCTTCTTTTGCCTTACTCGGCTCCGCTTCACACTTTGCCTTACGTCTCAAGCAAACTCCTTGCTGTACAGCGATCTTCTTCTCTTTGGGCACAGTTACTTTGTCTTCCAACTATGTATTGTCTTTGGCTTCCATCTTTGCTTGCACTTCTTCTTCGTATTCTTCAGCCGTTGGCGCCGATGTCATTTCTCCCCCTTCATCACTATTGCTACTCGTATCTCCACTCTGTAGCGTTAGCTCAGGCTCCACCTCATGTTCCGAGTCTTCATTTTTGAGCTCGGCATCTCCTTCTAAGTCTTTGTCCTCCGACTTGATTACCACCATACCTCGCCTTGGGTTGCCTCTCCTGATCTTTTGAGGTTTCTTCGTGTCATCGGCTTTGCCCTGCCGACTTCTCTTCTTTGTATTTGGGGTACTTATTGCGACCTCCACGTTCTCCCCTGTCTTTGTGTAGTAGTTGTCGGTGCTCCTGATCTGCAAAATGTATTGCTGCTCCTCGACGTCGACCTCCTTTCACAAATCAGGATGGAAGTGCAACACCATCCGATTTTGCTCCGCCAAGTTCAGCAAATTGAGCCCAAGGTAGAAATGTGCTGCAAATGGCATGATGTAGTGTAGAGGCGACTTATCCCACAAATTCCACACCATCTGCCTTGTTCTCTTGTGGAAACACCTCACCCAATTGATTGGTTCTCCTGCAAATAACTTTTGAAAGAACACCGCTTGGTATTTCATCACATAGGTGGTTCTCTCCGGCTTCAGGATAGCCATCAGTGCACTCACAATTCCTCTCTTCACCGGGTCTTTGTAGCTCTCAACTTTATACCCATTCTTTGTCCTCTTTGACGAGAAGGCATCTCTCACTTCCTAGGTCTCTTGAGCTATCTCTCCCTTTCCCAAGAACGTGGCCCCCTGCTCCGAGCCTGCTTCCTTCCTAAGTACGAGTCTCCAATCTGACTCTGTCCAGCAAGCCGGATTTCCTCTCTTCCCTTCTTCCTCGGGTCCATCAAGACACTTACTCTCGATGATTTTTGTCATGAATCCTGGAAAGCTTACATTCCAGTTCCATGCCGGAAATGTGATCCGAAGTTGGCTCAATACTTCAATCCTAGCTATTATATCTAACCTCCAAATTGCATGATTTCTCACTACAAATTCAGAGTTCGTCTTTCCTCCTCCCATCTCTTTTGCCTTCTCACTATCTCTCGATTTCACTCTCGCAACTTCTCCCCTACGCACTACCACGATTCCAACTCTATTTCCCTTCCCACGATCACCTGCAAGACGACTTCTCAACGGCAAAGGAAAATTGCTCGACATTTCTTTGTTGCGAGTTCGATTTTTATAGAGTTGCGCTTCTTTGTCTTTTGTCACTTTGAGTTTCTACCAAGAAATCACACCTCTTGCATGCACCTGTCACTGTCAATTAACCTTTGTGCGTATGGGCCGCCGGTTTTTGAACGGTCCGTTCTTGAACTTCTCGCCTCAACGAAAGGTTGTTAGACTGTCTTTGCTTCTGGTTGAGCTCCCCCCAATACAAAGACAATTTACTTCGGGTTGTATGTTGGTAGGGCATTTCCGAGTACTTTGCTTGATGACCCAAAGTCACTTTACTTTGGGTTTCATCCCGAAGACTCTTTTCTTTGCCTTCTTCGGCCATACAGGCGCAATCCGACTTCTCTATACACTTCTTCTCCTTAATTTTTGAAAAAAACAAAAAATGTGGGCACCACATATTCTAACCTCCTTTTAGCTATACATAGATTTTTTATAACTTGTTATTATTATATATTTATCCGTCACTAAATGGTGATATCCTAGTTGCCATAGGATTTTTGAACTTGTGTTTCACCACTTGAGTATTTTAGAGATGAGCAATAAGCTACATGTAGCATCCTAAAGAGGATAACTTTTCAAAAGGATCTTATATTTAATTTGTCATTGGTAGCTTTGTTGGATGTCTCTTTGTGGAAGAATATGGTTGACCTTGTATTCTTCATGGGTAGTAACAATGATTGGACAAAGGAAGAGGTTGTAAATGAGTGAGAAAAGTAGATTAATTAGAAATATAGGGTTTTAACTTCAAAATATGGAAGACATGATGGATCTTCATATAATAAGGAAATACAAGTTTGTATGCAATAGGAGATATGATGTGAGCAATATCAAATGGACCTATCCAATTTGGAGCAATTTTATGAATGTGGGTATTAAGAGGGAGAGGAAGTCTACTAGAAAGCATGACCTTATTAGCTACTTGAAATGTGATATTATAAGGATATCTATCAACATATTGTGTTTGCTGATTTTGAACAACAAGAAGATAACATTTAGCTTAGTGTAAAGACATAGAAAACATGAAAAAGAAGGTGTAAGTATGAGGAACATGAAATAGTGGTGGAGTAAGAAGAGAAATAAAAACAAGTGGATCTTGCCATAATTAAGAAAGAAAGAAGAGAATACTATACTTTCCTACTTGGAATTATTGTATGCAATTTTTGCAACTCCAAGACAAGTATCCTAAAAGACGTGGGGAAAATTAACAACATCACGTTGTATATATTGATCTACATCACTAAATCCATTTACACTAAACCATTGTAATTTCCATGTCCATATACTACCAAAGCATCTTTTCAATTCATTATTTCACACTTTGGTCAAAATTTCCTAAACTCAATCACCTTGTCTAATTAACCATTCATCTTTCCAATTATAACTTATGGAGAGTGATAACATGTTGCATTATGTGTTAACCTAGATATTTGCAAGTAAATAGTTAATAGAGTAGTAGCCATGAAAGCAATGCTTAAATTTATAATTTTTATGCAACAACAAATAGAGCATCCTACTTGATTGTTGGAAGAGAAAGATTGTAATGGTCAACAATAGAAGCAAATAGAGAGAGAAACGTTTTGAGAAGAAGAAAACCAAGTGTGGTTTCCAAAGACTGAGAAAGTTAAAGTCATGAATTTACAATCTATAATAGGTTGTGTTTGTGTGATTTTGTGTTTGATTGTGAGTGGCACTTTTGAGGTCCAAATCTTCCAAATGAATGGAGACAAATCCTTTTGGCTTTGAGCCAATTAAATAGAGTGGCAACAAGAGGCAAGTCTGAGTAGAGCAAGCTTAATGGTAGATTTTTTGCTCCAATTTTAGCATGGGAAGAATTCAAGAGTTCAAGAATTGGGAAATTCCAAGTGGTGAATGTTACACAAGCAACACAAAATAGATTGGTGGAATTGTGGTAGATTGGTTCTTTGAGGAGCTATATCACTCAATTTCAATACACAATAATGTAAATTTTAGAGACATAGGAAGGCAAAGCTTTGGATTGGTTTATGAGAGACTTGAAATCACACACTAAATTACAAGCCCATACATTTGGAAGAAGCATTGTAGTTGGCTTTGAGTTTTTGGTTGCCACAACTTGATCTTGACCTAGACTTTCAAAGAACTTACAAACACACCACATAAGATGGAGGAGTTAGTACAAATAGAAATTGATTCCATCTAGTGGAGATCAATTGGTATCGTAGAAAGAAAACAATTGCAACAAAGGGCTTAAGGTTGGTTGTCTCTATTATCATAAAATGGGATATTGCATTGCCAAATGTCCAAATAAGAATGGATGACCTTGAACCCATTGCTCAAATAGAGTTTGTAGAGCATTGTGCATAGCCAATCAAAGAGTATTTTAGTTCAATTTATTGCTATATTATAAGAGTAGATTGTATGACGGATCCCATTGTTGAGATATTGCCATGTGAGAAATCTATGTAAATTTAAATGAATAGCCACATTGATTAGGATCTTGTCCTTTTTGAGTGATTTCATGTGTGTAGGTGGTAGAGACTTGATAGACAAAAAAGTTTTTCAATCTTACAAGTCTTGAGTAGGAAGAGGATGTTGGTAAGTGAGAGTTGTAATAGAGTATAGGAGCTAGAGCATCACAAGAAGAGGTTGAACTAAATATGTTTTGTGCTCTTGACTTGCCACTCTTAAATCCTTTTCTAATCAAGCTTTAGAGCTTAAACTATGATCACTTTTGAGCTTGGATGGCAGCACATTTTGGGCTTGCATTTATGATGTTGATGATAAAGACCCTCGGTCTTATTATCCTTCCTAGGCTTACTTATGGACAAGTTTGGAACTTGAAATTTTATGCGCTCTTGTAGAAAGAGAAGGACTTAAATTTGTTTAAAGGCTTTAAAGTGGAGTTTTAAGGTCCAAGTGTCAAAAGAAAAATGGCTAAGTGACAAAATTGCAAGGAATTGGGTTCCAACATGTGAAGTTTGGAGTTTTCAAGAATTGAGGAGTTATGAAATGGTATCCAAGAAGAGATGACCATGGTTAGAGAGAAGCACAATGGTTTGGAGACATGAATTAAGGGATTTGAAAGTAATATTTTAGTGAGATCTAGTAGATTGAAGTAGAGGGTCAAATTATACCATGTGCACAAATTAGAGAATGAGAGTTCTATGACTTATTTTCATGATTTTATAGTATAGTTGGATAGTAGCCAAACTTCTAGTTATGCTGAGCTCAAAAAATGATACATTTGAGTTGATCTTAAATATGATCTGATCAATTAAAGTTCAAGTATTCAAAATCAAGGTGTTGGGAAGGAGATTATGATCAATTTTGGTGTTTTGGTCACTTCTTAAGTTCTTGTTTTTATTAGCCTAAGGAAATTCTAGTATTTTTGGTGGTTAGGTTTTGTACCATTGTGCAGAGCTTTTATATGAATTTGTCAAATATAGAATTTAGGATCTTTGATCAAGTATAATTAGGTCTACAAAGCTTAAAAGTTAGGCCAGCTTGGGAATTGATCCATATCTAAGGATTGGTGTTAGATTGAAGCATCAAAGTTTTTCCTCAAAGCCAAACAGTTAGGAATAATACCAAGTCTACACACTAGAATCCAAGATAGTGGTGCTCATCTTCTCCACTTTCTCTAAAGTAAGGTCCCCTTTATCTTAGCTATGACTAACTTTAGCTAATCAAAATACCACACACATGCACAAGTGGGTGTTCCATTTATCCCCGGACTAAGTTTTCACTTTGTCCTCAAAGTGAAGGTCTCTCCACCTTCTATGATATATCCTCAACTTATCATGTTTAATCCTCTCAAAGTGTCTTCCTCTCAACTCTTTGAGATCATAAGTATAATTGCCCCACACCTTCTCCACTATGAGAGGTCCAAAGTACTTAGGCAAAAACTTCTTTTGCACTCTTGAATCGAATAGAATCAAACAACATTACCCAATCACCTTCTTTGAAAGGCTCCACCTTCTTCTTGCCTTGCCTCTTGTCATAACTCCACTTTTGTTTCCTTTGGGCTTGCTCTACTTGAACCATAGCAATTGCTCTTGCCTCTTCCAATTCCATGAGTTGATCTTTCCTTGACTTCTCTACATCACCTCATTGTGCTTTCTTCAATCTCCTATGAATGCTTTGGAAGGTAGGAAGATCAAAGTGAATAGGTAAGGTAGATTCAATACCATATACCAATTTAAATGGAGAATATATGGTGGAACTCTTCATGGTTGTCCTATACTCCCACAAAATTGCATGAATCCTCTTATCCCTATGATGTTTAGCCCCCTCCATTTCTACATCTTTGGCCAACATCATACATAAGGTCTGATTGGTTCTCTCTGCCAAGCCATTGGAATTTGGCTTATAGGATGTAGTTACTCTATGTGTGATAGAGAAATGTTGTAGCATGGCTATAGTGATGCTTCTTATAAACTCTCCTCCTCTATCAAAAACCAACTCCAAAGAGCATCCAAACCTAGTTATAATGCATTTATAAATAAATCTAACCACTTCTTCTTCATTCTTGTCCCTCAATGGTCTAGTCTCAACACACATGGTAAGATAATCAATAACTATCACAATGTACCAAATGTTCCTTGGGGTTTTATTGAGAGGACCTACAAAATCAATTCCACACTTCTTAAAAGGTCCTAGCAATAGAATTGATCTAAGTGGTGGAGTGGATGTAGAATTTCTAGCAAAAGCTTGACAAACATGACAAGTTTTGCAATAATCAAAACAATTCTTGCAAATCCCTCTCCAATGGTAACCTTCATCTTAAATCTTGAAAGCAATCACCTTTCTTGCAAAGTGTCCTCCATACACAAAACCTTCATGAAACTCCTTTATGAGTAGGATAGACTCTTCCTTACCCACTACTCTTTGAAGTAGACCATCTGCTCCTTGGTGAAAAAGAATATCCTCCACCATTGTGTAAGGTCTAGATCTTGCTGCAAGAGCCTTCCTCTCCCTAACATGCATCCCTTCTTGATAGTTACCTCTTGTCATAAAATCCACAATCTCCTTGTACTCCATTGGAACCTCTTGAGTGATTGAGATTGTCATGAGCTCCTCATCCGGGAAGGAATCATCCATTGGCTCAACTCCATCATGATCATAGGCCCTAGATAACAAATCAGCATTTGCATGTTTCTTTCCTGGCCTATCCTCAATGGTGTAGTCATACTCAGACAAGAGTATCATCCACCTTGCTAGCTTCCCTTTCACATTAGGCTTGTTGAAGATGTACTTCAAAGCCTTGTGATTTTTGATAATGGTGGCTTTTCCTCCAATCAAGTAGTGTCTAAACTTCTTGAGACCAAAGATCACGGCCAACCTTTCTCTCTCTCCATGACAAAGTAGTTCTTTTTTGTTGAAACCATCTGCCTACTACCAAAAGCTATTGGATGATAATGCCCATCTTGGTCTAATTCACTAAAAGTGCATCTTGTAGCTACATTAGAAGCATTAGTGTAGAGGATGAAAGGCTTACTCCAATCAAGTCTAGCAAGAATTGGAGCTACAACAAGGGATTGCTTGAGCTCCTCAAAAGCTTTAAGAGTCTCCTTGTCCTCCAAAATCACCATGTAATTTACACCCTTCTTCATGTAGATGGTCAATGCATAAGCCTTGTTGGAAAATGAGAAGATGAACCTCCTATAATACCCAACTATCCCCAAGAATTAGCATAACTTTGTCAAGCCTGAAGGGAATGGAAGGTCTGAGATTTTCCTCATCTTCTCGAGATCAATTGCTATTCCATCCGTGGAGATGATGGGCTCCAAAAGTAGACCTTCTTCACATCCAAAAATGCACTTCTTTGGGTTGAGTGATGCATTTGCCTCATCCAAGCATTGCAAGACCTTGATTAGGTGCTCAAAGTGCTCTTCCTTGTTCCCATAGACACAAAAGTCATCAATGAAGTCTCTCACAAATTTCCCAATGAAAGGTTCAAATACCTTGTTTATGAACCATTGGAATGTGGCTGGAGCATTGCAAAACTCAAAGGGCATGACCTTGAAAGCATAAGTCCCCCAAGGTGTGGTGAATGTGGTGAGTTGTTGATGCTTTGGTGCAATCTTGATTTGGTTATATCCACTATAACCATCTCCAAAACTATACTTCTCATGACCTGTAACCTCCTCCAAGATCTCATCAATGAATGGCAATGGGTAGTAGTCCTTCTTGGTAATAGCTTTTGAGCTTCTTGTAATCCACACATACCTAAAGCTTGCCATTCTTTTTCTTCACAATCACAACAGGAGACACCCACCTATTTTGAATTCTCCACCTCAAAGATAATCCGGCCTCCTTGAGCTTATCAATCTCCTCCTTCACAACCAAAGATATTGGTGGGCTAATGTGACATTTCTTTTGGCGGAGTGGTCTTGATGTGACTCCACCTCTATCTTGTGCTCCTCCAAGGTGACTTCCTTCAAATCCTTGTAACTAAAATCAAAGACATGGATGAACTTGCAGAAAATCTCCTCAAATCTCACCTTCTCCTCCTTGGTAACATTTGGGCCATACTTGAGGGTAGATAACCTACCCTCTATCTCCTCAAGTGTCAATGGTGATTTATCTATGTCCTTTGAAAACTATGGCTTAGGTGCAAAATCCATAGCACACAAGGGATACACATCTGAATCAAATTGAGATTCATCTTCCTCCATGGAAGTCTCCTTGTCCATGCTTGTGTCCACACCTAAAGCTCCTTCTTCAAAATCTGATTCCCAATAATCAAAAGATGGTGTATTTGAATGTGAAGTATTGATAGTGTTAGTCATAAGAACTGTGACTCTATGGGTGGATGGCCCAATTCTCAAGTACCTTTTGTGCCACCAATCAGTTGTACGTGTTGCTCTCAACCATGGCCTCCCAAGAAGTAAGTCATAGCTTGAATCCTTCAAGACTTGGAAAGTCATGAGATTTTGAACTCCTATAATTGAAACTACCACCTTATCCATGATCCCTATTGGTCAAACTTGTTGCTTGTTTGCCATGCTGACCACAAATGTTGAAGGTCTTGAGGGTATCATACCTAACTTCTTCATTAACCTTTTTGACATGGCATTCACTACGAATCCTCCATCAACCAATGCATCCTTGATGTTGTGACCATTCACTCTCACATCAATCTTGGAGGCATATTCATAAGCCTTCATATTGGAGCTTTTGCTTTCTTCTCCTTCTTGCTCCTTGTAGAACTCAAGTAGTACCTCTACATTGTGATGTCATTCTAGGTCTACCTTGGCTTGAACATCATAAGGTTCAATTTGATTGGAACCGATGATAAATTCAAGTATAACACCAAGGTAGGAATTTCCAATTAGGTTTTTTAGCACTTCTAAGTAAGACAATGTCGTCGGGAAAATAGCCCACGTGTACCCTTGAGGCTTTTGGTGTAATAAATTTTCTTTTTCTGTTTTATTTGTTGTAAGGAACAGGGATTTAGGATAATATGTCTCTGGTGTGGTTTTGCTACGTTGTTTTGGGAGAAAGTGAGGAGACAGAGAAGGGCTGAGGGTTTTTTCAAAAAATGCCAAAAGATTTCAAGAGGGAAGTTTGCAGAGGATTTGAAGAGAAGTGCCAGAAATTTTCGGGAGAAGAGAGGAGTAGGGTTTTTCGGAAAGAAAAAAAAATAAAATTTGGACAGGGGAGACACACAGGCCAGGAATTTTTGAATGGGAGAGGAGAGGGTTTGCCAGGGGAGAGAAAATTCTTGAGAACTGAAGGGTTTGGACAGAGGAACAATCAGGAGAAGGAAATTTTGAGTTGGACAGAAGGGGCTTGAAAGTGCAGGACCAGGTGAAGGAGATGAATTTCAAAATGTGAGAGGGCAGGGCTGTGCTTGGACCAGGAGAGGAATCTTTGAAAAGTGAGAGTGCAGGGCTGTGCTTGGACCAAGAGAGGAAATTTTGAAAAGTGAGAGTGCAGGGGTGTGCTTGGACCAGGAGATGAATTTCAAAATGTGAGAGGGCGGGGCTGTGCTTGGACCAGGAGAGTAATTTTTGAAAAGTGAGAGTGCAGGGCTATGCTTGGACCAGGAGAGTAAATTTCGAAATGTGAGAGTGTAGGGTTGTGCTTGGACCAGGAGAGGAATTTTTGAAATGTGAGAGTGCAGGGCTGTGCTTGGACCAGGAGAGGAATTTCGAAATGTGAGAGTGCAGGGCTGTGCTTGGACCAGGAGAGGAAATTTCGAAATGTGATAGTGCAGGGCTGTGCTTGGACCAAGAGAGAAATTTTTGAAATGTGAGAGTTTTGCAGGGCTGTGCTTGGACCAGGATACGAATTTTCGAAATGTGAAAGGAGTCTTGAAGGCTGAAGGCTTTTGGAGATGCCTGAGGGCTGTGTTTTGGACCAGGAGAGAAACTTTTGAAATGTGAGGGGAGTCTTGCAGGGCTGAAGGATTTTGGAGATGCCTTAGGGCTATGCTTGGACCAGGAGATGCTATTTCAAAATTTGAGTCTGAAGGGGATTTGCTGCAGAAGTTGCCAAAGGATATCTCCCGAAGTCAGGAAGAAGAGGAGGAAAATTTTTGAAGTGGATCAGTTCATCTGAAGCAAGGGCAAGAAAATATTTGAAGTTGGTTGGCCTGTCTGAATGGAGTGAATCTGATCTGCAAAACAAGGCATAGGAGAATGAAGAGGTTTGGAGGGTGAGTTGCCTTGTCTGCTGTCGGACAGAGTATATGTGAAGTGCCGGCTGAGTTGATGAGCAATTGCAACCTTAGGGGCAGGCATGGCCTTGACTAGAACTATTTGACTTATCCAACCTTGTGAACTTTGTTGTTGGAATTCTTGTGAATGATGAGTCTTGGAAGCGGATTTGTGTTATGAATTGTGACTAGAGTTGAGGAAACTCCATTCTAGGAGCTCTTAGTCTGGTCCAGGTGAAAGCATAATTAAATGATCTAAGTGCCAGATTTATGTTTAGTTAGATCACTCAGTTGTTGTTTATTTTTTTTTATCAAAGGGCCACCGGACCTAGGTCTATGAACTGCCAAATCCCGAACCATAGCTTGAACCTGACGAGAAAATAGGATATGAGACCAGGCAGAGGTAAAAACCATAACACCAGCCTCGCATGACAAGATTGGTTTTACGAAAGTTGAGGATAACACAAAACCTTCAAGGTGAGTCAACCTTAGGGAAACTGAAACAACAAGTTCATAGAGACAAATTCCCAACAATCTAGGAGTAGGTAAGGAATGTCAGTCTACGGGAAAATCCAAAAGAAAGACAGTAAGGAAAACTAAGCACAAGCAGCCATGTGCTCGGCGCACTCTCAAGACCGAACGTTCCCCACGACAACGTCTAAGAATAGTTAGTCCTAGGATGGGAAGTTTGTCACCCTTTGATCGTGGTATGCCCTTCAAGATTGAATTATTGCCAAGAAGTACTCCGTTTAGTAGACCAATCTATTGGCTCTCACCAAAGGAGTTGGAGGAGTTACAAACAACACTTATGGAGTTGTTGGAAAAGGATTTCATACAACATAGTACATCTCCTTGAGGAGCACCAATACTCTTTGTTCCAAATAATGATGGAGGACTTTGTTTCTATATTGATGTGGTGCCCACATTTTTTGTTTTTTTCAAAATAAAGGAGAAGAAGTGTATAGAGAAGTCGGATTGCGCCTGTATGGCCGAAGAAGGCAAAGAAAAGAGTCTTCGGGATGAAACCCGAAGTAAAGGGACTTCGGGTCATAAGGCAAAGTACTCGGAAATGCCCTATCAGCATACAATATGAAGTAAATTGTCTTCGGATCGGGGGGAGCTCAACCCGAGGTGAAGACAATCTAACAATCTTTCGTCGGGGCGAGAAATTCAAGAAGGGGCAGTTTCAAAACTGGCGGCTCATACGCGTGAAGGTTGATTGACAGTGATAGGTGCATGCCGGAGGTGTGATTTCTCAGTAGAAACTCGAAGTGACGGAAGACGAAGAAGTGCAACTCTATAAAAATCAAAACTGCAACGACGAAATGTCAAGCAATTTTCCTTTGCCGTTGAGGAGTTGTCTTGCAGGTGATCGGGGAAAGGGAAATAGAGTTGGACTCGTGTTAGTGCGCAAGGGAGAAGTCGCGAGAGAGAAAACAAGAGTCAGTGAGAAAGCAGAACAGATGGGAGGGGTGGAACACAATTCTGAGGCGAAGTCGTTTTGCAGTGAAGTGCCGTTTTCGGGAGAGCCTGAATCATCACAATCAAAATTGTTTGGAAAGAATTGAAGGATTTGTGATTAAGGAGTGTTAATGTGTGACAAGATTGCGAGTCACTGCTTGTTACTCTCTTCTGGGTGTGGTTTCTACCTGAGAGATTAAAGACGCAACCAAGAAGAACTACATGTTACTATTTGACTTCGTATTTGGACATTTCTGACTCGTATCTCTGCGGGAACAAACTTTACTTACCCGATTACCACAAAAGTGATATTTGCCGGGTTGTCACATGATTTTTGGCGCCGCTGCCGGGGACACAAATCTTGGAAGTGGAAGAATACAAAGCCAAATTGGAAACTGGGTATCAACGCAATATGAATGTCTGCATTGAGAGAACAACGGGAAGAAAGAGCTCAAAGAAGAGCACTTCAGTGTGAAGAAGACAAACGTGTGAATGTTCCATCCATCATTGACGAAACTGAATGAGAGGTGTTGGAGTTTCAACTCCTTCACGAAGTGCAAGAAGCCCTGCAAGAACTTGACCACAAGAAACACGAAGGCGGTTGGCAAGGCTACTTCGCATCTCCCTCGTCTTCCAAGAAGAAGAAAGAATCGAGTGGGCAAACATATGCATTGTGGCCCAGTACACCAACTTCCCCTAGAGCTGTAAAGGAAGTTGTTTCCTTGAAGACCTTTGTTCGAGAAAAGACAGCACGAATACTTACTGAAGGCGAGTGTCAACATCTTCTACGAACGATTCCTTGGTTGTCCCAAAGGAATTTTGAAGAACCCATCAAAGGTGTTCTTCCACTTGGGTTGAAGTCGACACCCTCATAGCAGAAATTGTCGAAGAAGACCCTACCTTGAATTTGACAAATTGGAATCCCTGGGCTGACAACACGGCGTCAATTCCAGCCAATCCTTCCATTCCGTCAAGTTCCACATTACCTCAGCCAATCCCAGTGCATCGAATGATGACTTTGCTCCCTGTCACCCGACACACCTATCAGAAGTATAAGGGGACAGAACAAGACAAAGACCCCGATGAATTCATCAAAGAATTCAAAGTCATCTCCTTTGCTAACAAGGAGCATGACTCTACGGATCGACTGAGAATTTTCCCAAGCTTGCTCCGCAAGAAAGCTCGGAGCTGGTACATCCATGTGACTCAAAAGGGGTTTGTACCAGCGGACTAGGCAGACTTGAGAAACAACTTCCTGGAACAATTCCGGGAAGTTGACTACGATACGAGTGTCTTCGCGGCACTCAACGATTTGGACCGGGGCAAGAAGGAGAAGTTGAGAGACTACTCTGAGCGGTTCATGGCACTACTGAACCGAGTTCCCAAGCAATCGGGGGTGGTGGGATACTCCGATGCCCAAGCCATTACCTAGTTCCTCGGGGGCCTTTCACCAGAGATACGAATCTTTGCCAGGGAGAGGAATGTAACTTCCCTGGACAAAGTACTCAAACATGTCGCTTGTTATGAAACGGCCCACTCTCACTTTGCCGGTAACCGGAGAAATCGGGAGAAGAAAGGCACAAAGCCCAGAAGGAGAGCTTTGAGCAGCACCTCCCCTTCTTCAAACGAATCCTCTACGTCTTTGAGCTCTTATTCGGAATCCAAAGAAGAATCAAAGCCAAGACAAGTCAGAATACGTGGAGGCAAGAAACCAGTGACTCCTCTAACCAAGAGTGTACATAAGGCGGATACGAAGCTGGATGCCCTCATCAAGGAGTTTTCGGATTTTAAGATCCAGATGATTAGGGCAAAGGACCAAAGAAAGGCCCCAGCATTTGGACGATCTAATGTGTGGTGCACCGCATGTGGCAAATCCGGCTATGCCAACACAAAATGCAATACTCGTAATGCATTCTTGGTGCAGCAAATTGATTGGGTTCCGAGATGGAACCAAGACGAGGACGAAGAGGTGGTGTACCAAACTTAGGAGGTACAGCCTCAAGCGAGCACATCATATCAAGGTCCAAGGTTTGGACCTAGGGAGTATAACCCCAATGCTCCTCCACGAAGACCACCAATGAGCAACCAAAATCACCCTCAAAATGTTGCACCCGGAGCCTGTTATAATTGTGGCTCAATGGGACATTGGTCTCCAAATAGTCCCGAGCCAAGAAGGCAAATTAGGTATGTTCCCCTGTGCGGAAATTGTAAAGGATCGGGGCATACGGGCAACCAATGCCCTCACCCACAAACTCGAAGCCGCCTGTAAAATATGTATAGATCCCCGCTGAACGTGTAGCACTTCAGCCGAAGGGGGATACAAATGTAAATTGCATTACTCTTGAGGAAGAAAGACCTCAAGAAGGGAGTCCGGCCTCAGAAGGAGAATGGCCAGACCTTGCAATTTTGAAAGTTGAGACTTGCTCCAGCAAGAAGAAGCGTGATCCCGAAGAACTGAGTATGACCTTGTCATCTTCCCGAAAGGCGAAGAGACTGCGCCCAAAAGCCATTCTTTCGGCCAAGGAGGAAAAGATCCTCGCAAAAGCCAAAGCTAAAGCCTTGCAAAAAGAATTAAAGGAGGCATTACTCAGGACTCGGGAACTGAGTTTGGAAGAGGAGACGAAGACGAAGTCTCCAATTTTTCCGGTGGACATCCGATCCGAAGTAAAGGGTCTGATCCAAGCCAAGGTGGGCCAACCCGAGGAACCTCGGGTTAAGGCCATCAGCAAGCCCATCACCATTTTGAAGCATCCCAAAGTCAAGAGGGAACATGGAGAGACTTTGAACCCAAAGCCGAAGATGAAGACGGTCAAATTGGGAGGAGTTCCCCAATATGATAGTGTAGCCGATCTGGCCACCACAAATGCCAACGTTACATTTAAGCAATTGTGGGAAGATAACAAGCTGTACAAGAGACAGCTTAATTCGGCCCTCAAGAAGGTGAGGTCGATGTCAAAGAAGGACCTGCCTGCTATTTATCATATTGAACAAGAAGATTTGGGATCTCCCAAGGTAGACGTGGAGATTGCAGGGTGCATGATCACATCGATACCCATTGACTCTGGGTCCGGTGTCGTGGGGAACGTTTGGTCTTGAGAGTGCGCCAAGCACATGGCTGCTTGTGCTTAGTTTTCTTGAGGTTGACTCACCCTGAAGGTTTTGTTTTATCCTTGACTTTTGTAAAACCAATCTTGTCATGCAAGGCTGGTGTTATGGTTTCTACCTCTGATTGGTCTCATATCCTATTTTTTCATCAGGTTCAAGCTATGGTTCGGGATCTGGCAGTTCATAGACCTAGGTCCGGTGGCCCTTTGATAAAATAAAATAAACAACAATTGAGTAATCTAACTGAACGTAAATCCGGCACTCAGATCATTTAATTATGCTTTTCACCTGGACCAGACTGAGAGATCCTAGAATGGAGTTTCCTCAACTCTAGTCACAATTCATAACACAAATCTGCTTCCAAGACTCATTTCACATTTCAAAATTTCCTATCCTGGTCCAAAACACAGTCCTAAGGCATCTCCAAAAGCCTTCAGCCCTTCAAGACTCCCTTCACATTTCGAAAATTCCTATCCTGGTCCAAAACACCGTCCTAAAGCATCTCCAAACCTTCAGCCTTCAAGACTCCTTTCACATTTCAAAAATTCCTATCCTGGTCAAAAACACAGTCCTAAGGCATCTCCAAAAAGCCTTCAGCCCTTCACGACTCCCTTCACATTTAGGAATTTCTGTCCTGGTCCAAGCACAGCCCTGCACTCTCACATTTTGAAAATTCCTCTCCTGGTCCAAGCACAGCCCTGCACTCTCACATTTCAAAATTTCCTCTCCTGGTCCAAGCACAGCCTGCACTCTCACATTTCAAAAATTCCTCTCCTGGTCCAACCACAGCCCTGCACTCTCACATTTCAGAATTCCTCTCTTGGTCCAAGCACAGCCCTGCACTCTCACATTTCAGAATTCCTCTCCTGGTCCAAACACAGCCCTGCATTCTCACATTTTGAAATTTCTCTCCTGGTCCAAGCACAGCTCTGCACTCTCACATTTTGAAATTCCTCTCCTGGTCCAAGCACAGCCCTGCACTCTCACATTTCAAAATTTCCTCTCCTGGTCCAAGCACAGCCTGCACTCTCACATTTCAAAAATTCCTCTCCTGGTCCAAGCACAGCCCTACACTCTCACATTTCAGAATTCCTCTCCTGGTCCAAGCACAGCCCTGCACTCTCACATTTCAGAATTCCTCTCCTGGTCAAAACACAGCCCTGCACTCTCACATTTCAAAATTCCTCTCTTGGTCCAAGCACAGCCCTGCACTCTCACATTTTGAAATTGCTCTCCTGGTCCAAGCACAGCCCTGCACTCTCACATTTCGAAATTCCTCTCCTGGTCCAAGCACAGCCCTGCACTTTCAAATTTTGAAAATTCCTCTCCTGGTCCAAGCACAGCCCTGCACTCTCACATTTCAAAAATTCCTCTCCTGGTCCAAGCACAGCCCTGCACTCTCACATTTTAAAAATTCCTCTCCTGGTCCAAGCACAGCCCTGCACTCTCACATTTCAAAATTTCCTCTCCTGGTCCAAGCACAGCCCTGCACTCTCACATTTCAAAATTCCTCTCCTTGTCCAACTCTAAATTCCTGGCCCTGATTGTTCCTCTCTTCCACCCTTCAGTTCTCAAGAATTTCTCCTCCTGCCAAACCCTCTCCTGTCCACCTCGAAATTTCCTCTCTTGATTTTTCCTCTGTCCCTAAAAGCTTTCCTGACTACTCCTTCATGATCATTCCAATTCCTTTCGATTCACTTCCTTCCTGCCCACCTTCTGTCCTTTGCCCCAAACTCCTCCTGTCATTCCCCGAAAAAAAACCCCTTTCCCCTCTCGAAACTCCTCTGTCCCCTTTTCAAAAAAAACCCTACTCCTTTCTTCTCACGAAAAATTCTGCCACTCCTCTCAAAATCCTCTACCAAACCCTCTCTAAATCTTTTGGCATTTTGTGAAACCCTCAGCCCTTCTCTGTCGCCTCACTTTCTCCCAAAACCCAAGTAGCAAAACCACACCCGAGACATATTATTATAAATCCTTGCTCCTTACAACAAATAAAAGAGAAAAGAAAATTTATCACACCAAAAGCCTCAAGGGTACACATGGGCTATTTTCCCGACGACACCGGTGTGAATGTCATGACCGAAGATACTGCGAATCGACTCAGGTATCATACATTTGAACCAACACCCTAAGTTTTGAAGTTTGCAAACCAAACCAAGAGACGGCCCTTGGGCATGCTGTCAAACATTACCACGATCATTGGAGGGGTACCCTTCAAGTTGAATTACATTGTGTTGCGACCAATGACAAAAACTAGTTACCCTCTGTTGATCGGCAGACCCTGGTTGTACAGTGCCCAAGTTGTAGTGGATTGGCATTAGCAGAAGTTAAGATTCAAGGACATTTCGTCCAAAGATCAAAAGCTGGTGATTGTGAGTTGGACGAAGGTTCCCCGTCTCGGGGAAACAATTTTGTCGGAAGAGGAGGACAAATCCGGAGACGAAGTCCAAGTTAATTACTTGGAATGCTATGAGGTAGAGGTTGATGACAAAGATCCATATGACCTCGCCTCGGGTGAACCTGACTTGGAGGAAGGGGGTTTGATGGCCGCTCGCCTTGGGTTAAGCTGAGTAAGCCACGTTGAAGGAGTCATCAACCCCGATGATTGTCAAGATGTGTTACTAACTGAAGGAAAAATTTTAAAAATCTCAAAGATAGTTACTTTGGAGGAGTTGGCAAGATACACTACCCTGTTTATAGAGTTCTAGGATGTATTCGCCTGGTCGATTGATCAAATGCCGGGTATTCCATGAGAATTTGGAGAACACCGGATTGATTTGGTTGAAGGTGCAGTTCCGGTTTGGCAGCGACAATACTGCCTGAACCCGAAGTACTCACTTTTAGTGAAAGATGAAATCAACAAGTACTTAGGGGCCGGAATCATCTTCCCTGTCTTAAGCAGTGAATGGGTCTCCCCCATTGTCATTGTCCCGAAGAAGAAAGCAGGGAAGATCCGAGTATGCCAAGACTTCCGAAAGTTGAATGTAGTTACAAGGAAAGATCATCATCCCTTGCCTTTTACCGATAGAATTTTAGATCAGGTAGCTGGGCATCCTTGTTATAGTTTTCTTGATGGATTTTCAAGGTACAATCAAGTATCCATTCGAGAAGAAGACAAGGATAAAACTACATTCACGACCGATTGGGGCACTTTTGCTTACAATCAAATGCCTTTGGGTTGTGTAATGCTCCTACTACTTTCTAGCGGATGATGAATTCAATCTTCAAGGATTTCCTGTGCAAATTTGTGGAAGTTTTTATTGATGACTTTTGTGTGTTTGGGCAAAGAGATGTACATTTAGATTACCTTTGCCAAACGTTTGAAAGGTGTTGTTTGGCCGGCTTATCATTACACCCGGAGAAATGCTTCTTCGCAATGAAGGAGGGAATTCTTCTGGGCCATCGGGTGTCAAGCCGAGGTATTGAAGTCGATGTTGAGAAGGTTAAGATAATCACAGCTTTGGAATCCCCGAAGAACATCCGGGAGCTGAGAGCCTTCTTGGGACATGTCGGATATTACAGACACTTTGTGTCAAACTATGCAGTGCTTGCTGCACCACTTACAAAGCTTCTGAAGAAATCCAAAGACTATCTGTGGGAAGCAAATCAAGAAGAAGCTTTCCAGGTGTTGAAGAAGAAACTGGTTGAAGCACCAATCATGAGGGCCCCAAATTGGGACGTCCCTTTTCATGTGTATGTGGACACTTTGTCCATGGCCATTGGGGTTGTCTTAAGTCAGAAGGACGAGAAGAAGAAGGACTACCCGGTGTATTATGCCAGCCAACAACTTTCAGTTTCTGAGAAGAACTATTTGACGACTGAAAGAGAAGCACTCCGAATGGTGTATGCCTGCAAGAAATTTCGTCATTATTTGTTGGGGTATGAGTTTGTCTTCTATGTTGACCATTATGCATTGCAACATCTGGTCAAGAAGGCAGATTTATCGGGACAAATTGCAAGATGGATCTTGTTATTACAAGAGTTCACGTATACTGTACAAGTAAGGAAGGGAGCTTTGCATTCAAATGCGAACTTCCTGTCTAGGTTAGAAACTCAAGACCAGGAGTGTGAAATTGACGATCGATTCCTTGACAAAGAGTTGTATCACTTATCAGCAATGCGAAGTACAAGGTATGTCGATGAATATAATTATCTAAATACTCTCCATTGTCCTGAGGGGATGGACCCGGAACAGCGGGCAGTCTTTCTCAGGAAAATGGGGCCGTACCAGCTTAAACACAACATTTTATTTAAGATTGCCGAAGACGAGGTACTTCGGCAATGCTTGGAGTCATATGAAGTAGGTGGAGTAATTGAATCTTTACACTCCAAAGCATTGGGAGGACACTATGCTCTGAAGAATACCGTAAAGAAAATTCTTTTGGCCTTTCTTTTGGTGGCCTACAATGTACGAAGATGTACATGCTCATATTCGAAGCTGTGATGCATGTTAGAGAACGGGAAAGCCGATGGCTACTTCTCAATGGCCTTTGAGACCAATTTTGCCTTTGGCCCCATTTGAGAAATGGGGGATTGATTTTGTGGGTCCCATTCAACCAGTGACCCGAGTCACAAGAAAGCGCTACATTTTGGTTTGCATTGACTATGCTACCAAGATGGTTGAAGCGGAAGCAACTCGCAGAGATGATGCTGAAATTGTGGCAGAATTTTTCTTTTGAAGGATGGGAGGAGGGAAGAAGAACTCCAAATTCACAATGAGAAATCATGCAATTCGGAGATTAGATGTGGTAGCGAGGATCAAAGTCTTGAGCCAACTTTGGATCACCTTTCTGGCATGGAACTGGAACGTAAGTTTTCTAGGATTCATGACAGAAATCATCGAGTCTCGATGGTCTTGAGGAAGAAGGGAAGAGAGGAAATCCGGCTCGCTAGACAGAGTTGGATTGGAGACTCATACTTGGGAAGGAAGCGGGCTTGGAGTAGGGAGCCACGTTCTTGGGGAAGGGAGAGATAGCCCAAGAAACGTAGGAGGTGAGAGATGCCTTCTCGTCGAAGAGAACAAAGAATGGGTACAAGGTAGAAAGTTACAAAGACCCTGTCAAGAGAGGAATTGTGAGTGCTTTGATGGCAATCCTGAAGCCGGAGAGAACAACATATGTGATGAAACACCAAGCGGTGTTCTTTCACAAATTGTTTGCAGGAGAACCAATTAATTGGGCAAGGTGTTTTCACGGGAGAACAAGGCAGATGGTGTGGAATCTGTGGGATAAGTCACCTCCACATTACATTGTGCCGTTTGCGGCGCATTTCTACCTCGGGCTCAATTTGCTAACCTCAGCGGAGTGAAATCAAATGGTGTCGCACTTCCATCCGGATGTGCAAAAGGAAGTCGATGTCGAGGAGCAGCAATACATTCTCCAAATCTGGAGCACATACGACTACTACACAAAGACAAGGAAAAACGTGGAGGTCGTAGTAAGTACCCCGATGAAGAAGAGAACTTGGCAAGCAGAAGCTGAAGAAAACAAGAAACCTCGGAAGATGCAGAAAAATAACCCGAGGCAAGGAATGGTGGTGATTGAGTCAGAAGATAAAGATTCAGAAGGCAAGGCCGAGCTCAAGACGGAGGACTCGGAACATGAGGAGGAACCTGAACTGACACTGCAGAGCGGAGATACAAGTAGTGGCAGTGAAGATGGTGGAGAAATGACCTTGGCGCCAGCGGCTGAAGAATACAAAAAAGAAGTGCAAGCCAAAGTAGAAGCCGAAGACAATGCGGCGCTGGAAGATGAAGTATCGGTGTTCGAGGAGAAGAAGATTGCAGTACAGCGAGGAGTTTGCTCAAGACGTAAGGCAAAGTGTGAGGCGGGGCCGAGTAGAGTGAAGGAAGAGGTCAAAGGAAGCTCAAGCAGTGAGGCATCAATCCTGATACGAAGACTTCAGAGAAGAAGGCGTGTATCAGGAGAACACGAGGAGAAGAGAGAGACCACTCTGCGGGAGGAAGAAGTTGCCAGTGATGGAGTGGAGTACCTGCGAGAGGTAGTGTGCCCGCTGTTGGTGAAGTTGGAATAGAAGAAGAAGGAGATGCAGTCGACTTGTCCAGAGGTAAAGACTGTATTGCAGGTAGTAGCAAGATTAGAAGAAGAGAACTCGGAGTTGAAGAGGAGTATAACCCGAGGTGAGGAGGAGAGAGAAGTATTGCGAGCAGAAGCAGTAGAGTGAAGTTAGGTAATCGAAGACCTGAAGAGAGAAGTGAGCTATCGAGAGGATCTTGTGAGGAAGAGTGACATTGCAAGGGAGAGATAGGTAGCGGAGCACAAAATCTTGAAGCAGCAGTTTGCTGATTCAAGAGTAGAGCTTATCCATGCTATGGCAAGGGTCGCATCAAAGGATCAAGAGCTCGATCGAGTCATGGAGAGTATGGAGGAGAAGAAGCAACTCTGGCAAAGAGAGTTGGCTGTGCGATATAGAGAAGAAGAGAGATTACGAGAGTTACTTCGTAATCAGGAAGAGAAAGTTGTACAGAAGGAGAAAGAGAAGGAAGCGGTGAAAGCCGAGTTCAAAGAAGAGTTGGCGATGTACCAAGAGGAATGGCTTGCAGATCATGAACGAGAACGAAAGACAAGATTGGAGCCATTGAAGGAGATAGTCCTCAGGGTGAACGCAATGTTAAGTACAGAAACCAGCGTTTGAATTGAAGAAGTGCGACTGCACGAGTTGAAGTTGTTGGTGCAAGAGACGAGGCAAAGACAAGCGAAGGACACGAAGATGAATGCCTTGTTAATAAAATTAAGAACTCGTGTAGATAGGAAGGTTTTGGAGGTAAAGGATAACATTTCAATTAGATTAGACTTAGTGAAAGTAGAGCTAGAAAAGCTTCGGAAAGCTGTTAAAGCAAAACCCGAAGTAGATAATATAGGAGTCCAAATGTCTTGGGAGTTACCATCAGAGACATTAGAGAAAAGTGGATTGGGAGATAAGGAGTTAGATAGATTACCCACTAGTGAAATTTCATATCAGGAAAGAGAATTGTTGGATCTGGTCAAAGAAGTAGAAGGTCAGAAACCCAAGGACAGAGTAGTAGGAAGTAAGATTACTTCAGGGTCGGGTTTGAAAGCCAAAGAAGAAGTAGACATTGGATTGTAGTGGTAACAGATTTGAGATTTGAAGGGGCAGATATGAAGAGGTGCATAGTCATATGGGATCTGCAGGTTAGAACAATTGTTGTAGAACGGTATAGTTGTTAGAACTGTCGATTGCTTCACTATTTAAGAGTGGCATTCACAGTCAATTGTTGTTCAGTGCTCATAATTCTTGAGAATAGATAAAGCAAAGTGTTGTGAAGCAGTGCTCGTTGCTTGAGCTTGATTCCGAGTATCAACTTTGCAATTATGTTTTTGAGTGTGTGAAGAAATTCAAAGTGCAAGTCATAGTGTTTGTTGGATGTTGGATTCCGCAGCCTTGATCTTCATTCGATATGTTTGATCCAGAGTGAAGTGCAATCAAAGCAATGCTTTGACAGATCTGAGAGGAATTGTAGTGTTGGTAGTATTCTGCATTTGTGAGTGCAGTGTGAAGTTGATGTGAAGCAATTTTGATTGAGGAAGTTGTGCCTTCAATGGAGGGGTGGAACACAATTCTGAAGCGAAGTCATTTTGCAGTGAAGTGCCGTTTTTGGTAGAGCCTGAATCATCACAATCAAGATTGTTTGGAAAGAATTGAAGGATTTGTGATTAAGGAGTGTTAATGTGTGACAAGACTGCAAGTCAGTGCTTGTTACTCTCTTCTGGGTGTGGTTTCTACCTGAGAGATTAAAGACGCAACCAAGAAGAACTACATGTTACTATTTGACTTTGTATTTGGACATTTCTGACTCGTATCTCTATGAGAACAAACTTTACTTACCCGATTACCGCAAAAGTGATATTTGCCGGGTTGTCACAATTGACTATCATGGGCTCAATAAACAAATAGTGAAGAATGCATATCCCTTACCTCAAATTGATGTAATTGACTTGCTTGATCAATTGAGTGGAGCACAGTACTTCTCCAAGTTGGATCTTTGCAATGGCTATTGGCAAATCCCCATTAATAAGAAGGATGTGCAAAAGATTACCTTTTGCACAAGATATGGGCATTTTGAGTGGAGAGTCCTACCTTTTGGGCTCATTAATATGCCTGTAGTTTTCATGGTTGGATGCATTGGATGTTGGATGGACTATTAGATTGGTACGTGGTGGGTTCTTGGATAATATCTTAATCTATAGCAAGATAGAAGTAGAACACATGAATCACGTGCAAGAAGTCTTAAGATGACTACGATAGTAGAAACTTTATTGCAAGAAGTTGAAGTGTACCTTTTGGCAGAAGGAAGTTACCTTCTTGGGTCATAAGATCTCATTGGAAGGAATCAAGATGGAAGTGGAGAAAATCAAGGCCATTATTTACTTGCCTACTCCAAAGGATGCTACCAAATTATGGGTGTTTAATGGATTGGCCAGTTTTTACTGATATGGTTCATCCACTAGTATGCTCATGTGACCACACCATTGACTGATCTCTTAGGACAGAACTTGAGCATTCAATGGACCACCAAGCATGAAGAAGCATTCCAAAAGCTAAAACATAGGGTGTCTTCCAAACTCATTCTCCAAACATATGATCTTGAACTACCTTATGTGGTTGATTTTGATGATTATAACTTTACAATTGGAGATGTGTTGTAGTAGGTATTCTTAAATGGATTGCATCTCACTGCCTTTGTGTCTTGTTGACTAAGTATGGCTGAAAGGAATTACTTTGCTTAAGATCAAGAACAACTCACAATGGTATATGCCACCAAGGTATGGAGGCATTATCTCTTGGGGAAACAAATGATCATCCAAACTGATCACAAGCCATTATTGCAGACATTGCACTTGGAACACATGAAGAGTTTGTATCATGGAAGGGAGGAACAACTAAAAAATTTTGACGTCAAACTTGAGTATAAGCAAGGTTGGTTCCATGTCATCCTTGATGCCCTATCACACCAACCTCATCAGTGAAGTCTCTTCCTCTCATCATGGTGGCAATTAGACCGTATCAGCTCACTCCAAAGTCAAAATTGAGTTTAAGACAACTCTACAACAATATCCTTTCTTTCAGATGGTACAAGGTCGTCTTGATGCATGCAACAAAGAAATAAAAACACCTTCTCCTATAATGAAGGCCTTCTATTTTATGAGAACCGGATTTATGTTCTAGCCAAGGGTGATCTTCGACTTGTGTGCCTCCAAGAAGCCCATGATTTACCAATTGCTGATCACATGGGTGTGGACAACAACTTGGGTACTCTCCAACGCCAATGGTGGTGACCCAACATGACACAAGATGTTTGAGAGTTTGTCTAATCGTGTGAGAGTTGCCAACGTAACAAGGCTAGCAACTAGAAACCAAGTGGACTCCTTCAACCACTTCCCATTCCATCTGCTTGATGGGAACACTTGAGCTTAGATCTCATCACATCCATACCCAAGACAAAGCAAGGTCATATAGCAATTGTGGTATTTATGGATAAGCTTAGTAAGAAAATCCATTTAGCATCAACTATTGATACCATGATGCTCCAACATTGGCATAGATCTACTTCAATACTACTTTCAAGCATCATGAGATGCCTTGCATACCCATCTCCAACCATGATCCTTGATTCACTTGGAAATTTTGGCAAGCACTCTTCTAGATACGTGGCACAAATTTTGCTTTGTCCATGGTCTATCATCCTCAAACTGATGGAAAAACTGAAAGTGCAAATCACACCTTGGAAGATATGCTTCTTGCCTTTGTCAACATCCACCACATCAATTGGGATGAATGTCTTGCAGCTCCAAAGTTTACATACAATAATTCCAAACATGAAAACATCAGATTCTCTCCTTTCTTCCTCAATTTTGGCCAAGATCCACTTGTTCTAGATTCCTTTCTTGCTCCTCCTCCATCTCATGTCCCTCATACTTCCACCTTCTTGACCACCATATCCCAATCCTTCCAACAAGCCAAATTGCATCTCCTTGTTGTCAAAATTGTCAGAAACAATATAAAGACCACCGTCATTATGATCTCACCTTTCAAGTCAATGATAAAGTCATGCTATCCTCTAGTAACCTACCCCCCCCCCCCACTTGATACACAAGTTTGTAAACTTGCTCCTAATTGGATAGGACCCTTTGATATCACCCAAATCATCTCTCTTATTGCTTATCAACTTGCCTTGCCTTGCCTTATCTTATGTGCATCCACCTTGTCTTTTACATTTCCAAGTTGAAACTCTTTGTTCCTAACCCATCTTCTTTTTCCTCTCATGTCCAATCTCCTCCTCCTCCTCCTCTTCCTCTCCCTATCAATGATCATGAGAAGTATGAAGTTGATTGTATCCTTGCACATCAGCACATTCAATGAAGCCGATGACAACATACAGAGTACAAGGTCCTTTAGAAAGGGTATCTCCTTCATGTTACCACATGGGAACCTCTTTCTCATCTCCATAATGCACAAACGGCCATCCAGGAGTTTGAAGCTTCAATGGCAACGAGAACATCACCAACTAGTGGTGGGGGAATATGTAACAATATGGAGTTCAACAATGAAGTTAGTTAGGGCTACTTCATTAGCAAATAGACCAAATTAGCCTAGAATATTCCAAAAGTATTCAGGAATCTTTTTGGGAAGCTTCCTCACTAGCTTAGCTTACGCCCCAAGTAGGTAGCTTTTGGAAGCTTCCAACTAGCTTAGCTTGCATGCCAAGTAGGGAGCTTCTAGAAGGAAGATTCTTGAGAAGCTTCTTGGTTAACTTGGCTTGCACTCCAAGAAAGTGGCTCAAGGAAGATTTTTGAGAAGCTTCTCAAGAGCCTTGTTTTCTCACTATAAATATCAAGGCCAAAGCTCATGCTAGGCATTTGGAGTTTCCCACACTCAAGTGTCCCAATGTAATCTTCCACTCTCCTATTTCTCTCCTTGATCTTGGTCTTTTACACCCACACTACAATATCATTCTACATCTTCCTTGGCTTGAATATCTTTGGATTGAATTTGATTGGGCCCGACCATAAATTCAAGTATAACAACACGGTCAATGTTATCAATTAGGTTGTTTTGCATCTTTGAGGAAGACATCTAAGAGTATCAGCCCCAAGATGAGAAGTTTGTTAGTATAGTGATTGTCAAAAAAGCTTTGGAGTAAGATATTTCTATTTTTGCTATGTGGATAAAGCCAATTGTGCAAGGAAATCTAATGAAGATAAGAAACCTCAAAAAATAGTGGTTGGTTAGATAGTTCAAGAGTTTGCAAATATATTTTTGGTTTCTTCAATGATATTTCTACAAAAATATTTCTATTTTTCCAAAGGAGTTACCCTTATATCCAGGTATACCCTTCAAGATTGAGCTATTATCAAATAGTACTCTAGTGAGTAGACCAATTTATTGGCTCTCACCAAAGGAGTTAGAAAAAACTTTAAATAAAACAAACCAAATTTTTTGGAGAATAATTTTATATAACATATTATATCTCCTTGGATAGCACTAATACATTTTGTACCAAAGAAAGATGGAGGACTTCAATTTTTATTGACTATTGTGGTCTTAAAAAAAAAATTTGTGAAGAATGCATATCTTTTGCCTTGAATTGATGACTTGTTGAATCAATTAAGTGGAGTATAATGCTTCTCAAAGTTTGATCTTCAAAGTTTGTATTGATAAATGCAGAGAAGATATGCAAATGACAACCTTTTGCACAAGGTATGGGCATTTTGAATGGAAAGTTTTACCTTTTGTGCTCATTAATGCTCTTGTAGTCTTCATGGATCAAATGCATTGAGTGTTAGAGAGGTCTTTTAATCCACATGTGTTAGTGTTCTTGGATAAAATTTTAATTTACAATAAGATGCAAGAATAACACAAGAACCACATATAACAATAGTGTCTTAAAATGGAAAGAATATTGGAAATTCTATTGCAAGAAATTCAAGTGTCCCTTTTGGCAAAAGGAAGTTAACTTCTTGAGGCATAAGATTATGGTGGAGGAGATCAAGATGGAAGAAGAGAAAATCAAGGTCATTACTAATTGCCTACTCCTAAGGATGCCATGAGGGTTTAAGGATTTAATAGATTGGTGAGTTTTTATCAATTATTCATACACTACTATGCTAAGATGACCGCACTGTTGATTGATCTTTTAGGAAAGACAAACAAGCTTCAAGTGAACCACCAAGCAAGAAAAATTTAAGAAATTTGAGGATATATTATCTTCATTATCTATCCTCCAACCATATGATCCTCAACTACCTTATATGATTGATGTATTTGGAATGATATGGAACTTTCTAGGTTTTTACTCAAGCTTGATATTAAATAATTGTAGTTGTTCTTCCCATCAATGATTATGACTCTTCATGTGCTCTAAATATAAGGTCTACAATAAATGTTTATGATTGGTATTATCACTTTTTCCTCCAAGAAATATTATCTCCGCACCTTTGTTGCATATATTATTACAAGTTGTTCTTAATCTCATACATAATAATTCATTTTTGTTGCATTAGGTGTTGAGATACAAAACCAATGGCATGTAATTCATCTACAAATTCTTGTTGCAACACAACTCCAATTGATTACTTGATGTAAAGATTCTTCTTGAATATCACATTATAACAACTATCACCATGATGTCAGTAGATTCAAAGGTAAAAGTTGAGTTCAAGACTAATTTACGAAAAGATCTCTTCTTTCATCTTGTGAAAAATTGCCTTGCATCACATGACAAGTAGTAATACATATTTTTGTTCATAGATAACCTTCTAATTTACAAGAATCAAATCTAGATTCCAACTAGGAGAGATCAACAACTTATGCAACTCCAAGAAGCACATGATTTACCAATAATTGGTCACATGAGTATGGACATGACATTGAGTACCCTACAATATTAATGGTGGTGGTGCAACAGGTTTTAGAGTTTATTTGATCTATTGAGAATTGTCAATGCAATAAGATAAGCATCCAAAAGTCAGGTGTAATTCAACACCTACCAATTCTATTTGCCCAATAGGAGCATGTAAGCTTAGATATCATCACATCCTTGCTAAAGACAGACCAAGGCCATGCAACAATTTTAGTGTTTATTGATAAGTTCAACAAGCAGATTCATTTGGCACCTACTAAAGATATAATAGATGTTACAACATTAGCCAAGATTTACTTTGAAACTACCATCAAGCACCATGGGATGCCAAGGGTTCTCATCTTTGATTGTGATCCCCAATTTACTTGTAAATTGTTGCAAATGCTTGCCAAACTACTTGACACCAAGCTTTCTTATCAATGGCCTATCACCCTCAAATTGATGGGCAAACCAAACAAGCCATTGCACTATGGAAGATATTTTACATGCTTTTGTGAACAATCATTACATCAATTGAGACACTTGTCCTGTAATTGCTGAATTTGCCTATAATAATTTTAAATAAGCAAGTACATGATTTTCTTCCTTTTATATTAGTTATGTATCAAATCTACTTGTTCCAAATTCTCTTCTTGCTCCCAGTTCTCTTCTTGCTTCATTGGCCTCTCATGTTCCTCATAATTATACCTTCTTGTCCATGTTATTTGCATCCATACACCAAGTCAAGTCTTATGTCCTTGTTGTCCAAAATTGGTAAGAAATGTTTTACTAATATACATTGTCATGATCTCATGTTTCAAGTCGGTAATATTGTCATGTTTTCCTCTAGTAACTTCCTTCTCCCTCTTGACACCCAAGTTTCTAGACTGCTAGACAATTGGGTAGATCTATTTGATATTACTCATATTTTTTGTCCTATTGCCAACAAACTTGCACTTCATAGTAATCTGAAAATCCATCTTGTCTTCCATATTTCAAAGTTAAAACCCCTTTGTTTCTAATCCATTTTACTTTCCTACTTGTTCCCTACTCGCTCCTCCTCCAATCCATATCAATGATCATGAAGAATACAAAGTTGACCATACTCTTACATGGAGAAACATCCAACATGATGCAAATGACATATCAAGTATAAGGTCATTTGGAAAGGATATCTACTTCACTATGCCTCACAGAAACCTCTTTCTCATATGCAAAATGCTCAAATGGCCATACAAGAGTTTTAAAACTCTATGGCAAAAATGATGTCACCAACTATATATAATATATAATATTATATATATAATATATAATATTATTGAGTGGGAATATATAATAATATTGAAAGATAAGTTTAATATACTTAAATAGATGCATCACTTGCATACTTCTAAGAATTTTAAATTTTTCTAGAAGCATCCAAGAATATTCTTGGTGAAAAGCTTCTAGGAATTTCCCAAAGATGGATTAAATAATATGCTAAGTAAATGGTTAGTTTAGCTTGTATGCCAAATAGATGTCTAACTTGTCTTGCACTCCAAAAAAGTTATTTCTAGAAGGAATCTTCCTTGGAATCTTCTTTGTAGTCTTGTATTTAGTTTCTCTACAAATACCAAAGTCAAAGATCATGCTCAGCATTTGGAATTTCTTTAATTGAGAGTTCCAATATGATCTTCTATTCTCCTTTTTCTCTCTTCAATCTTTTACACTATTATAAAGTAATCTTGATCTTTCTTTAAACCTTCAAGTTGGTTGATATTTTGATCATTGTTGTTATTAGAGAGATTCAAGTAGAATCTTAAATCAAGTTGTTGTGGCAATGCATCAAGAATAATATCTTTTTTAGTTTATACATAAGCTTGATATCATATAATTATAGTTACTCCTCCTATCAATGTTGTAAGCTCTTCTTGTGCTCCAAATGTAATGTCTATAATAAAAATTTATGATCCATAAGCCTTATCACTTGTTTTCATAAAAGATAAGGTTTCAACACAATTGTTGCATATACCATTGCAAGTTATTCTTGACCTTAAGCAAAATAATATATTTTTGTTATTTAGCTATTAGGATACAAGGTTAAATCAAATGTAACACATCTAGGAGTTCTTGTTGTAAAATAACTCTAATTGTAAAGTTAAAAGCATCAAAGTCAACCTTACAAAGTAGTTGAGGATCATATGGTTGGAAGATGGGTTGTGAGTACATCATATCCTTCATTTCTTGAATGCTTCTTGCTTTGAGGTCCATTCCAATGGATTGTGAGTACATCATATCCTTCATTTTTTGAATGCTTCTTGCTTTGAGGTCCATTCAAAGCTTGTTGTCTACCTCAGGGATTCTATTAATGATATGATCACATGAGCATAATAATCTAATAATTAGAGTTAGAAAACATGTTAGTAGAACCAAATGGATTAGTAGTCTAAGCTAAATATAGCAAAAAGAAGTAGAACCAACTTAAGAATGTGCTAGAAGCATCTAGAAAGCTTGTTGGTAGAATATCCTAGAAGTTGATACAAAACATGTTATTGAGAAGCTTTTAGAAACTTTCTAAAGGTAGAGTAACTTGATGGTTAGCTTAGCTTGTATGTCAAGTAAATGACTAGCTTAGCTTGTACTCCAAGTAAGGTGGCTCTTAGAAGGAACCTTCCTTAGAAGCTCTATGGGAGTCTTGTACCCAAGTTATCTATAAATACCCAAGCCAAACTCAAGCTAGGCATTCAAAGTTCCCTCACTTGAGAGTCCCAATTTGATCTTCCATTCTTCTATATCTCTCTTTGGTCTTTTTACATTGGTATTAGAGCATAAATGGGATGGAATCTATGGATCACCAAATCTATTTCCTCCAAACCATTAATATTTCCACATCTACTACCAAAGTATCATTTCACATAGTTCATCATTTCATGCTTTGGGTAATTTTTTTTTTAATATAATCACCTTGTCAAATGAACCATTAATACTTCCAATTATAACTTACAAAGAGTGGTATACATGTTGCATCTATGTGTTAACCTAGATAATTGCAAGTAGATAGTTTGATAGAGTAGCAATCAAGGCAGCAATGCTTGAAGTTATCATTGCTATATAGCAACAAATTGAGCACCTTATTTGATTGTTGGAGTAGAGAGATCATTAATACTAAGAGAGCATAAAATGCTATATGAGTCACACAAGAGAGATTGGCAAATTGAAATAAACTGGTTCTATAAGGAGCTAGATCACTCAATCCCAAAATACTATAATGCAAATTCTAGAGATACTAGAAGGTGAAGCTCTAGATCAATTTGTGAGAGGCTTGAAATCATACACCAAATTGGAGAGCCCAACAATTGGAAGAAGCCATGAAATTGGCTAAGCACTTTGATTCCTTGTTTGCTATGACTTGATCTCAACTTAGACCTCCATAAAACCTACAAACACACTACACAAGGGTGGAAGAGCTAACATTGATAGAGATTGATGTCATCCAACAAAGACCACTTTGCACTACACATAGAGAAAGATTATGACAAAATGGTGGTTACTTTTATTGTCAAATAGGACATTGTATTGATGAATGTTGAACTAGGAATAGACAACCTCAACCCATTGCCCAAAATGGAGTTCTTGGAACATGAGGAATAGTGAAATGACAAATCCCAATTAGAGATATTGAACCATTTACTAAGAATTTGATTTGTTTCAATGGGATAAAGGCTTGACCTATGCAAGTTTGGTACACTTGCAAGGTATGATATCCAATTGTTTTTGTAGAATTTTGGTTGATTGTGTGAGTTTTAAGAATTGCATCTCTATGCAATTAACAAATGAATTATGTTTTCCTATCAAGCAAGTATTTGATAATAGATTGATGATGGCAGATAGAAGAAAATTTCTGCATTCCACACTTCATATCTTGTTACATTCAAAATTTGGAAAGAGTATTCAGAAAGCATGAGGTTTGTAGTAGCTCCCTACACTATAATATCATTCTAGGTTTGCCTTAGCTTGAACATCATAAAGTTCAATTTGATTGGACCCAGTGACAAACTCAAGTACAGCACCAAGGTAAGAATTATTGATTAGGTAATTTTGCATCTTTGAGTAAGACACTTAAGAATAGTTAGTCCTAAGATGAAAAATTTATCAATACAAAAACTATAGAGTAAGCTTTGGAGAAAGACAGTCATATTTTTGCTATGTGGATCAAGCCAATTATACAAGGATAATCTAATGAGGGTAAGCAACCTCAAAAAGCAATGATTGATTAGATAGAGCAAGAGTTTTAAAATGTGTTTTTGGATGATATTCCAAAAAATTAACCTTCTAATAAAGGATGCACTTCAAGATCAAGCTATTGCTAAGTAGTACTCTTGTGAGTAAACCAATCTATATGCTCTCTCCAAAAGAGTTAAAAGAGCTTTGACCAACACTGGCCAAGTTGTTAGAAAAGGATCTCAAACAACATAATACACCTCCTTGGGAAGCACCAGTACTCTTTGTCACAAAGAAAGATGGAGGACTTTGATTTTTTATTGACTATGGTGGCCTTAATAAACATACCATGAAGAATGTTTATCCCTTGCCTCAAATTGATGACTTGTTGGATCAATTGAGTAGAGAATAATACATCTCTAAGTTGGATCTTTGGAGTGGCTATTGGTCAATTCACATTGATATGAAGGATGTGCAAAAGATTACCTTTTGCACAAGGTATGGGCATTTTGAGTAAAGAGTTTTGCCTATTGGGCTCATTAATGCTTCAAAAATTTTCATGGATTAGATGCATTAGGTATTGGATGGGCTATTAGATCAATACATGGTGGTGTTCTTGGATGATATTTTAATTTACAATAAGATGGAGGTAAAATATAAAAATCATATACAAGAAGTCCTAAGATGATCCCGCCAATAGAAGTTTTACTGCAAGAAGTTGAAATGTATCTTTTGGCAAAAGGAAGTTAACTTTTTAGGTCATAAGGTCTCATCAAAGGGGATCAAGATGGAAGAGGAGAAAATCAAGGCCATTACCAATTGTCATACTCCTAAGAATACTATGGAAGTACAAGAATGTAATGGATTGGTAAGTTTTTATTGACAATTCATCCACTATTATGTTCATGTGGCCGTACTATTGACCAATCTCTTAGGGAAGATATCAAGCTTTCAATGGACCACCAAGAAAAAGAAGCATTCAATAAACCAAAGCATATGGTATCTTCATACCCATCTGCCAACCATATGATCCTCCACTACATCATGTGGTTGATTTTGATGCTTCTAACTTTGTTATTGGAGTTGTGTTGCAACAAAAATTTCCATATGGATAACATCCCATTGTGTCTTGCCGGTTAAACAATGAAAAAAAAATTACTCTACTTAGGATCAAGAATAAATAGCCATAGTATATGCCACAAAAGTATGGAGACATTATCTCTTAGGTAAACAAGTGATCATGCAAACCAATCATAAACCTTTAGAGCACATGAAGAGTAAACATCATCAATAAGAGGAACAACTACAATTGTTTGACATCAAGCTTGAGTACAAACTTGGCAAGTTCCATATCATCACCAATGCCCTATTACAACAATTTGATTTGAAAACTCTTCCTAAATCTCTCATAATAATAGCAATTATAAGAATGTTAGTTGACTCAAAAGTCCAAATCAATTTTAGGATTGCTTTATAGCAATACTCCTTCAATATGTACAAGATCATCTTGCAATACATCAAAAAAGAATGCAACACTTTCTCCTTCAAGGAAGGTCTTCTATTCAATGAGAACAAGATTTATATTCCAACCAAGAGTGATCTACAACTTGTGTGGCTTTAAGAGCTCCATGACTTACCAATTGTTTGGCACATAGGTACCCTAAAATGGATTGTAGTGGTGGTAGCACAGCATGGCTCAAGAGGTTCAAGAGTTTGTCCAATCTTGTGAGAGCTACCAACCCAACAAAGCCAAGTGGACTCCTTCAACAACTACCAATTCCATCTATCCATTGGGATCATGTAACCTCATCATATCCTTGCCAAAGATGGACTAGAGCCATATAGCAATTGTAGATAAGCTCAGGAAGCATATTCATTTAGCTCTTACCATGGATATAGTTGATGGTCCAACATTGGCCCAAATCTACCTTGGCACCATCTTCAAGCACCATGGAATACCAAGGATTATCATTTCTGATCAAGATCCTTGCTTTGTTGGTAAATTTTGGCACTTTTTAAACTCCTTAGTACCAAGCTTGCATTCTCCATAACTTATCATCATCCTTAAACTGGTGTGCAAACAAAATAAGAAAATTGCACTTTGGAGGAGATGTTATGTGCCTTTGTCAACATTCACCACACTAACTAGGATACTGGGATACTTGTCTTGTAGTTGCCAAGTTTGCCTATAGTAATTCCAAGCAAGCAAGTACTAGCTTTTCTTCCTCCTTCCTTAATTATGAGCAAGATCTACTTGTTCATATTCTCTTCTTTCTCCTTTGTGATCTCAAGTCTTGCATACATCCATCTTCTTGATCTTTCAATTAGGTGATAAGGTCATGCATTTTTCTAGTAACCTTCTTGTCCCACTTGGTACCTAAGTTTGTAAATATTTTCCCCATTGGATAGGTCCATTTGAGATTACTCAGACAATTTCTCTTGTTGCCTACTGACTTGCTCTCCACAATCATATGTAGATCCATCCTATCTTCCATGTTTCAAAGTTATAACCCTTTGTTTCTAACCTATCTTCATTTTCTATTCATGTCCATTCCCTCTTGATCCTATCCTTATCAACAATCATGAGGAATATGAAGTTGATCATATACTTGCATGTCATGAGTTGTACGTATATACATTGTTACACACCATACGTCATTGTCAACCTTGCACACTATAGAAGCACAACTCACACATAAGTCATACATGGACTCTAAAGTACCACAATAATAAATTTGTTTATGAAACTCAAATCACACTCAATTAGATCAGTACTTGATCTATCACTCAATAATCTGCCAATATTTGGGCACTGAGTCAAGCCACACCCACTCTAGCTAAAAGCATCCAAGTGACGCTTGCTTGCCTTTGTCCACCATAGCCCGGAACTTAAAGGCTCAACATCAGAGAATTGAGCTCTCTAGAGATGCACTTCAAAAGTATACCTCCTAGACTCAAGCTAGGTCTCAAACCCTAATGGTCCTATTGATGGAAATCCAACAGTGTGAACAGTGCAAGTGATAGTGGGCTCCACCATGTAGTCAATACTTTGAACATTAAATTTGATTGTCGACAAGTAGCCTATGAGTAAATATTCCTAACTACCAACAATACTACTCTAGAGTCTGAGCAATCTAAGTGCGATGCTACGAATGGCATGATAGTTATTGGGCATATATACATCACTACACAATATGCATTGTTGTCAACATCACACCTTATAGAAGCACAACTCACACACAAGTCATACATGGACTCTAAAGTACTTCAATTGCCTCCCTAGCTGGCGGTTAGGTTCCTCTAACTCTAGATAGCCATCTGGTCCAAGTATATGTATACCCTATGGTGGGCAAAAGATCAAGAGGCTGGGTGCTATTAAGCCCCATTTTTAATCGCATGTCTACAATCTATATCATATAAAGGATGAACTAGCTATAGGTCAAGTACATGTAGGACATAACCATTATCCCTAAGGAACCACCAGACAAGAGGAATCATACATGCCATATGCCATCTTCTCACACAACTATCACACACTAATAAAGTAGCAGCTCCACCAAAAGAGCCACATAACATACACCACAAGCTTGCAAGTACAAGTGCCAAGCTTGGGTCCAAAGTACTATCAATGTTTGGGAGGTGGCATGGCACACAATTGCATACATGATCTTTCCAAACAACATCAACACGTCCTTCCAACACAAGGACTCTAGATTGCAAAACCTTGTGCACTTTCAAGATAGTGCGTCCTATAGAAACATCAAGTGTTGTCGGTGTTGTCTATTGTAGATATACATAGTCGCATCAATGAAATTGATGGATTGGAGGTCTATAACCTCCTCCTTGAATGGTAGCATAGCATAAGTTACCCCTATGCTAAGCAATCGCTAAGTTCTCAAAAGCCATCGGCATCACTCTTTAAAAGATCTTTGCCCATTGAGAACATGCGCTCATCCATACATCTAGATCATCCAAGTCCAAAACTACAATAGTATCTCAACAAATGGCTGCAAGTAAATTTGGATCTTGTCCATAGAGTAAAAAGTGAGGAGAGAAGGATGCTAAGGAAGCTTGCTAGCTAAACCAATAGCCCATGGCCAACCAAGGTAGCTAGAGATCCCAATCTCCCAAGTGGCCTCTCTGCAAACCACACTTTCACAATCCTCTCTTTACTATCTGAACCACACTCTTTGCTAAGCCATCTACCTTAGGGTGATCTTGGGAGGTAGTACAATGATCAATCAAAGCCTTGTCACACAAAACCTAAAACTCCTCCAAGAACTTTGTACCCTGATCAATCAAAACCTTAGTGGGTGCACCAAAATAACTAAGAACCCAATCCATGAATGAGTAAGTTGTCCCTTCATTGGACTTGTCAAGAAGTACCACCAGCTCAATCCACTTGGAGAAGTGCTTCACCATCACTAAAATTTATCAATGATATCTCATAATCAACAATAAAGGTCGAGCAAAGTCTAAACTCCAATGGTAGGTAACCCAATCCCATGATAGGTAATGGGTGTCACTATGGCGTAGGAGCATTAAATGATGCTCTAACTCAATCACAAACCACACATCTTGCAACAAATTGTTGTACATTGGTCTACATACCATGCCACCAATAATGACTCTCAAATAAGCTATATGTATGCTTTACTCCAAAATGTCCTTGCTCCTCATGAGCATGACTGACCAACTATGGTCTATGAGATGGAAGTGGTACTACTCTCACTCTACCATCCTCCCACACACAAAGAAGATGTTTTCCTTCCAATCTGAACTATTTGGCTTGCTAAAGAACACGATCTCTCTCCTTGGCCCCAACTGTGCCACCCACAACACTAATCCAAAGATAGTCCATCAGTAAGACATCATCACAAATGTCTCATTGAATTGTATTACTATCTCCACTCTTTGGATTTGTGGCCTCAATAACTCCTCTTGTATGCATTGAGAGAGATACTTCCAAAGCCTTAAAAAATATACAAAGATAGGCATAGACATGCCAACCTGGCACCATTTCCTCAATTTTCTCACCATGCCAATGTGTTGTAGTCTAATCTTGCTGGCTGGGACATGGGTTCCTACTCAACCCATCTGCATCACGGTTCACCACTCTAGGTCTGTGAATAACCATGAAATCATACTCCTATAAAATCAAAGCCATTGTGCAAGCTTCCCTGAAAGCTTGTCGGACTCCATCAACCACTTTAGTGGCTGATGATCAATGATGAGAGTAAATGGGTCACCAAATAGGTGACATTGGAAATGTGTTATTGCCCACACTGCTGCCAATCACTCTCTCTCATATGAACTATACTTTGCCTCCACTGAATTGTTGGAGCGACTAGCATAGGCCACCACAAACTCCTTCCCTCATCACCATGTTGGGTATGTTGGAGCTTGGAGAATTGCTCCAAGCCCCAACATACTCCAATCAGTGTGAACCTGAAATGGTCATCTTTTGATTGATCTCCTCAAAATAAGAGCAGATGTCAACCTCTCCTTGAACTCTAAAAAAGCTCTCTCTTGCTCATCTCTCCAACACCACTCTTATGTAAGTTGGTCAGCTTCATCAAGGCCTTGGAAATGGCACTAAATCCTCTAACATAGTAGTGAAAGAAGTTCACGAACCCAAGGAGTGCTCACACTCTACTCACATCCATAGGCTAAGAAATATGTGCAATAGCATCCACCTTGGTCTACTAAACACCAAGTCCTCCAGAGTAGATAGTATGACCCACATATTCAGCCTACTCATGGAAGAACCTACACTTCCTAGGATGTAATTTGAGTCCATGAGATCTCAACCTCTCAAACACCTCCAACAAATATCTCTCATGCTCTTCCACAATAGTGTTATAGACCAAAATTTCATCAGTATAGCACCAAGCAAAACCTTGTCCAACTAGGATCTTGTCCATAGCCCTCTAGAACTCAACAAGATTATTCTTTAACTCAAATAGTAAGAACCTCCACTAATATGACATATCCTTATCATGAGGATCAATAGCCTAAAAAGTTGTCTTGGACTTATCCACCTCCTCGATAGGCAATTGATGATATCTTGCTCAAATATCCAAAGTATTGAAGACCTTTGCATGCCTAATTGCATCAAAGATCTCCTCTAATGTAGGCATGGCATACCAATCAGCCCTAGGTTGTTAGTTGATAGGACCGTAATCTCCACACATCTGCCTATCTGTGTAGTTGCCATGCATATCCTTCTTGGCTACCATCAATATAGTTGATGCATACTCTTCATGTGAAATCTCTACCAAACCAACCTCAAAAAAGTCTCTACTCCGGCTCTAAATCAATGCTCTCTCCATATCACTACATTGATAAGGACGTCAAAAAACTAGTGTATTGCTAATCAGCTCAATCCAAATACCAAATCCTTCTAGAGCACCCAAATCCTTCATATTGAAGAAAAAATAACTTGTGTAACTCCTCAAGAACATCCAAACTCTCCGTCTTTCCTCTCTTGTAAGCTTGGGTCCCAAATTTGGCTCCCAAGTATCCTCTATAACTATCACAATAGTGGAAGACGTACTAATTGGCTGCTACACAAGGCACCTAGGAGCAATAGTGCCATGCCTCCAAGCACTAGAGATCCCAACCTCAATGTGAAAAACTCCCTCTACTCTGGCTGCAAGGTCCATACATCCTCTAGCTGCATCCCAAGTAGACCAAGGATGAAATCCAAGTAGACCATGCTCACTTGGATGTACTTCAAGTAGACCACTCTCTCTAATAGCCACTGTTTGTGTCTCAAGAATACCCTATCCACTTGGTCCATTGCTCTCGGCATGTGCCTGAATAGTCTCAATAAGCACAAGGCTCACAAGTGTCCAAGTGGTGATGCCTATCACGCACATCCTACATTGCTGTGCCAAGCCAAGGCTCGCAATCCAGATCAAGCAATTCAGGTCCATAGCCTGACCTAACACCTAATGCCTGGATGCCTTTGATATTACTAGAACAACAGTAATACCAGTGCAAAAACCCATTGCTTGCTCTCTCTCATTGGCAGTGAGCTCCACCAATTGTTGTAAATGTGAATCCCAAACTAGTCCAAGACCTCCCTCTCAAAAAGCATGGGAGCCTAAGAAACTCATAAGTGTGGGAAAAGTGGCTCTAGGCTGTCCAACTAGGTTCACCACTACCATAGGTGACCTATCAACCACTACCACCATCGGAGACTAACGCCCAATATCCAAGATGTCATCAACAGCGATGTGGTCTAATCATTGAATCCCATCATAAGTGCACTATAGAACCTCTCTAGGTAAGAGGTTTGTCCACCAAAGACAAGGACAATGAGCCTGTGATCCCACTTTGGCTGCATGTAACAACATGATAGGTCCCATCCAAGAATGGACCTGATGTGTCCATGCCACCACCCAATATTGTCGAGGAAAATGATTCATGGTTATCATTGGTACCATTTGGTGAGCTCAAGAGTTTCCTTTTATGTTACATAAGATCAAGAGTCTTGGGAGTATTTTATTTGATGCATTTGAGCAGAAGAGTCCTAGAGGTATTTTATTTAGAGCATTTGAGCAAAAGAGTCTTGGGAGTATTTTATTTGATGCATTTGAGCAAAAGAGTCCTGGAGGTATTTTATTTAGAGCATTTGAGCAAAAGAGTCCCAGGGGTATTTTAGTTAGTGCACTTTGAGCAAAAGAGTTTGGGGAGTATTTCATGTTTAGGAGTGACAAAGTGAAAAGAGGAGATATATTTTGAGGGAATTTTCTTGAAAGAGGGACAATGAAGTGCTTGCTGGGGAGAGCTTCGAGAGATCTGGCTGGCTGGGAAGGAAAAGAAAGAATTTTCACAAGAATGTAAGGGCTAGAGAGATAAGGGCAGAAAAAGGGGTTCTCCAAATGACAAGAGAAAAGGTTGTGCACTGTTGAAGAGTTGAAGGCTTGGACAGAGAAGCATTTTTTAAAGTAGGGCTTGCTTGAGAGTGTGTGGACAAGAAGGAAATTCCCACATGAATGTGAAGAGTGTTTTGTGAGGACAACAAGAAAGAATTTTTGCAGGAATGTAAGGGCCGGAGAGATAAGGGCAAAAAAGGGGGTTCTTTGAATGACAAAAGAGGTGATTGTGCAGGAGCTGAGAAGAGTGGTTTTTCCCGTAGGAAGCGCTGGGTGCAAGCTTGAACAAGGAGAAGATTTTTAAGTGTAAGAGGTGACTGTGCAGGAGCTGAAGAGAGGGGCTTTCCCCACAGGAAGGGCTGAGTGCAAGCTTGGATTTTTTTTTGGAGGATGTGGCTGAGTGGAAGGAAGGCATGAAGGGTTTTCCCACGAAGGGTTTTGAGAAGGTTGGGACAGAAGGAAGACTGGATTTTTTGCAGGATGTGCTGAAGGGGGTGAAATGCAAAAGCCTTCATGGAGGGAAGTGACAAAGGAGAACAAAAGGAGTTTGTAGGGTTTGATGAGTTGTTGCCAAAGGAGAATTCCACAAAGGTGAGAGCAGGAGAATGAGTGAGTTTTTTGAATGTGACTGAGTGGGGTAAGGGCTTGAGAGGTTCTTGAAGGAAGTGTGAAGCTATGTGCAGGAGTTGAAAACTTAGACAGAGAGAATGAATTTTGGAATGTGAGAAGTTGATAGAACAAAGCGGAGAGAGAGAGAGAGAGAGTTTTCTTGAAGCACAGTGCAAATATGCAGGAGCTGGAAACTTGGACAGAGAGAATAATTTTTGAATGAGTTGAATTCTTGACGGGGACAAAATCACAAAGGTTGGAATTTCCTAGTGGGAAATGTTTTGACTGTGACAGAAGTGCAAGAAGAGAAATGAGAAGGAGGTTGGTAGGATAGTTTAGGAGTTTGACTAGACAGTAAACATCAAAGAAGGAGAGCTTCAAAAGAATGCTCTGTTGGTAATGACAGACCAGTACGTGTTATGAGAATGCTTTGAGGGGAAGTTTGACTGATGGGAGCAAACAAGATATTTTGAGAGAATGATCTGCTGAGGTGAGACAGGGCAGAGAGGGTTTTGATATGAGAATATTTTGAGTTGACTGAGTGATAGAAGTGAGGAGATCAGATGTTTGAGGAGACCAATGTGAATTGATAGCATAAGTGAAGGGAAAATTTTTGGAAGAGAGGCCAATGTGTATTGACAAGACAATAAGCAGTTGAGAGAATATTTTGAGTTGACAGAGCTTGGCAGTGACAAAAGTGAGGAGAGCAAATGCTCAAAAGGAGACCAATTCAAATTGGCAGTAACAGCAAGGAGAACAATGCTTGAGTAGGGAATGACGGACCAGTAAGGCTTTGGAGATGCTTTGCAGAAGTTGTCAAGATGAGAATATCACGGAGAGTGCAAGGAGAAATTCCCAAATGTTGCTGAGTTGCTGAAGTTTGTACAGAAGGAAGGTCTCCTTCACAAAGGTGAGGACAGGAGTGTGAATAATTTTTGGATGTTGCTGAAGTGTGAAAGATTGTAAGGAGGAGAGAATTTTTTTGCAGCAAAAGTTGTCTGGATAGTGGAAGTGGATGTTAGAAATCTTTTGCAGCTGGACTAGTCTGAGCTTGATATACATGCAAGGGAGAATGTGTTGGAGACCATGATTGAGTTGGCTTTATTCATTCCTTTCTTTTGTTCAGTTGACAAATGTCGGAGCTTAGGGTAATTCATTGTGTTTGTTAGAACTGGCTGTTTCTCTTGAGTCTTATAAATATTGAGAAGAGGATGTGAAGAGAACTGAGTGGCTCATAGATGAACATATTCATTGTGAATAGTGAGTAGTGTCAGGAAGAATGACTCCATTCTTGGAGCTTCCAGTCTGGTATGAATAGTCAGATCAACTCGCAGATCTGCCTGCTCTGGAATGAGTCTGGCTTTGGCTTGCATGCTAGCAGCGAAGCCCACATGATCCATAAACCCAAAACCCCAAACGTAATAAAACAAGAACATGCCCTAAAAGAACATGAGAATTAAAATTATCCAAAGAATCTCAATGCAATAGACCTAGGAAGGGGTTTAGATAGAACAACCGTAGATAGGCTATTCCATCAATAGAAGAAAGCTACTTTTGGATGGAAGATTAGAACCTAGAACAGCCTACAAAATAACTTACAATCCATTGATAACTAAGACAATCTAAGCACAAGCAGCCAAGTGCCCAGTGCACTCTTAAGACCTACAAATCCCCATGACACTAGGTGCAAGAATCACTCATCAAAGGAACGTTCTCCAAAATGTAAGCTAGAGAAATGGATTGATGAACTTGGAGATGTTGTAGTATTCGTAACATCTTCCAAAACACACCAGAATAGGGATCCTGAAGATCCAAACCTTGGCCAAAGCGTGTATGTCCCTTACATGGCCACTTAAAAATCACCAAATGAATGGGACCATGCTCTCCAAATCCTACGCCCCCAATAAGGAAATGTCTATTGGAAGGGTCTTCTAGTAACCCTTGACTGCTAACATTGGTAATAAGTTAGGATACCAATAGGCCAAGTATGCCACATGATGTAGAGAGATTTGCTTAGCAGTCTCATCTCTCTCCACATACAAGTACCTCTGTACTCATATACCCGCCTATAGTACCACAACTAGTCTAGTGCTCATCCCACCAAACAACTACAATAAACATACTCCCTCTATTGGATATTGCCAAGCAATGAGTGTGGTATCTAGAGGTGCAATGTAATTGACTCTAGAGGCTCATCCTCTCTTGGTGGTACAAAGGCTCCACTCCAAACCTATTGCACAAACTGATTTGCATGTTGCTACAATGCCTCCTCTAAACTCCACAATGGAACATCCAAGGTGGATGGAACAATCTTACTTTTACTCCAAATCCAAGTGATCCCCTCTGGTATTGGAGTGTCCTTTGCATGGGCGTTCTCCTCCAATAAGTCACCATGCCAAGTAACAAAACCACTAAAAGCTAAAACTGATGCTACCATTGTCCCTAACTATTGTGAGCCAAGACTGCGACTATTGAAGTGTACTAGTAGGAAACATACACAACTCTCACCTAACTACCAACCTGGTCTATAGGAGGTTGTCTCTTCCCAATAGTCAATACTAAAACCCATGGGATATAACATTGTTTCCCCAACTAACACATCATATGACTCAACCATTGTTGCATAGCCTGAGCTCTAACCACAGAGCTATCAATCAGATGACCAGGCTGAATTGGGACAACAAGCTCTCCACATGTGATGTACTGTGTAGAACCACCACCTAGAGATTTTTGGATCTTAAATGGACACCTCTCTACATTAGTCTTCCATAACTGCAAACCAACAACTACAACCTTCCCCAACATTAGGGGTTGCACACTAGAGTCTAGTAAGACTCTTTATGGTATATAGACCTTCCATGAAGGTCCCACCAGACAAAAAATCCCCCTCTGGTTATCCAATAGGACAACTCCATGTGTAAACTGCACTTGCTCAAAGGCCGGTCTAGTTGGTAACTCCTCCAATCTAGCCATTGCTACCTGCCATAAACCACTAGTCATTTAGTGGAGCCCATGCTCCTCAACCAAGTCAACTCCACTATCAACCACCTCTGCTCTAGTAGTAGGAACCACATCATCCGGTTGGATGCCATGCTAGTCTGGGCTCTATAAAACTCGTAGTCATTGCAGCAAAGGCAAAACTCAAAACTCAAAACCCAAAACCCAAAACCCAAAACTCGTAGTCATTGCGGCAAAGGCATCTACCTGTGTTGCTCCGCACATAAAGTCTAAGACATCTCTTTCACCCGCATATGAGGTAGAAGCCTCAGCACCTAATTCTGATCTCCTCTAAGTTATGACCATGTTAGCCAATCTTTGCTCAATCTGAGTGGCTATGGTTGTATCCAAAGTAAGGGCAAGTACTGCACTTCTATTAGGTGTGGATCCTCTACTACCACCTTGTCCTCCATGACCTAGAGCTCCTCTACTACCTACCATAGCAGCTCTACCACTCCATAACTCCGGATATAGGTCAAAGCATTGGTCATTGGTGTGACTAAATTTGTGGTAATTCTCACATTATCTTTGTGCTGGCTATGATGCACCAAAGGTATTAGGTCCACTACCCTGAGTGCACTCTCTCTTATGATGAGGTCCACCACAAGTCCAACAAGCAACACCACCACTCATTGGCTATTGTTGACCCAAAAATGAAGGTAAGGATCTGGCCATACTAGGCCCTCCACTCACTCTATAGGATCTAGGCTATCCACCCTATCCTTGGAAACTAACATGGCATGGTGCACTCTGTTGCACTCTAAAAGAAGTAACAACTGTGGATGAGGTCTCCCTACCAAATCCAAATGTCACCATTCTGTCCTCCACCATGTCGAGCTCAATATGCTCAACCAAACCAAAGACCACTGCCAAAGTAGGTGAAGTAGCATGTAACAACATACCATCACATACTCTACATTGCAACTCCTTGTCCAATATCCCATACCAAAACTGGACCACCTAGGCCTTAGTAACTCCTTCAGTAAAACTGATCAGCCGTCTCCTTCGAATGTATGCCTCACTTTGGCTCTCTTTGGCCTTATGTTGGAACTCTTGCAAGCTCCTCAGCTTGTTAGTCCGCACTCACCGGTAGTTTTATCTCAAACACCAAAAGAATTGCACCATGGAGTTAAACCCTAGTACTACATCACTTCCTATAGTAGTACCTCCACTTGTAGTAGCACCATCTCCAAGAGATCCACCAATGCTACTAGAGCTAACTCGTGAGTACTACCAATCTCCTCCTAGGAATTGAGCTTGAAGTGATTAAAACATAATTTGGAGACCAATACTATCTTCATAGCTCAATCTCTTCTAAGTAAGCTCTCTTGAACTCATGGTAGTCATCCATTGGTGGACCGTCCAAGTGTTGAAATAACCCCTTCCATGCCATGAAGGGTGTGAACAAAGCTGGGTTCCGCATCTATTGTAGATCACACCAACTATCAAACTCATGGATGAAGTCATCCAACTCAATGTTACCCATTGTACTAGAGTAATGCCTAGGGCCTTTAGAGGCCCCATAAATCTCACCCATATCCCACAACAACAATGCGGACACACCAAGTGCACTCTCAATTGAATCAGCTCATGCATCAAACTTTGACTCAAAGTCAATCTCCTTCCTCATTGGGACTTGAGATACAGGCTGATAACAAGCACCACTCCAAGTAAACCCATTGTGTACTACAGTGTTATCTTCTCCAAAATCCCCAAATAACTCCATTGTGACAAAGTAACCAAGAATTGCAACTTGCAACCTACAATCGGAACCTAATTAGTTAGAGCTAACGTAGCTCTAACTACAACAACAACACTAGGAGAAAGGGAAACTCGTAACCTGCCATCACAACACACACTCTCACAATTTGTAGGTCATCAATTCTTGCCTCATCAAAGAGAAACATAGGTAGTCTGACTAGTCATCACTCAAGCCTCACTACCAAGAGCACACCAAAGCACCAACACTCTAAAGTCAAAGCACCTCACATGAATATGGTGCACAAACAAGAAGTAGAGAATGGAGGAGGTCCAACCACAAGAAATCTAAACAAAAACCCTCCATATCATAAATCAACATTGGATTGACTTTGCCACTATTTGGCATTTGACATAATATGAGTAATCTACTTCCTAAGCTATCGGATCACCAAGAATAGGATTAAATTGTCTTTCCTAGCCAAAGCTACAAGTGTATAGATAACAATGGAATAGTCACTAAGACAACAAGTGAGGGTGGACCATTTGGCTAGGGCACTATTCTAGGAACCAAAGATCTAAAGGTCAAACCCTATTGTGCACAATCTAGCAAGATGGACAGATTTTGCCAAACAATGACCAAAATCTACTCTAAACTAGCTAGCCTCACGTTAGCAAGTTGACTTGCTGGCCCTTCTAGGCCTTTGTAGCCTCTCATAGTCCACAACCCTATGCCTCAAAGCCTCTAAATGCCAAATGAGGCCTTTCTTCTTACCACTTTGAACCCTCTCCAAATTTAGCAAAACTCTTCCAAATCTGGCCAAAATCCGATGTAAACTCCAGCAAAAATATGAGATAAATCCCTAAATTTGGCTGACTACTAAATCCTCCACTAACTCTCCACTCAAGCCAAATTGAAATGATGAGTTTCTCCAAAACACAAATTCACGGGGATGGGTTCTCAACTCCACCTTCAATTTCACTTTTTGAGCTCAACTTGCACCAAATTAGTCTTGCTTTCACTCCTAAGCTCAAAATCACAACTATTGCTTGAAAATTGTTTCTCTTTGCTCAAAATTTGGCTAGCACTTCTACACACCATCTGCCTCATTGCCAAATCTACATCAATTGAACAAGCTTCTACAAACTAGGGAAAATTAGAACTCAGATTGAGCTACCAATGATCAGCAAGTCTTGTAGATACCACAAACACTCTTAGTTCTTGCACCCAATTTCCTCCTCATCTCACTTCTATGATGTAATCAGTTTATTTACATAACTCGAATCATACTCGATCATATCAATACTTGATCTATCACTCAATAATTTTCCAACAACTGGGTATTGATTATAGTCAAGCCACACCCACTCTAGCTAAGAGAATCTAAGTGACACTTGTCGGCCTTTGTCCACCATAGCCAAGAACTTGCAGACTCAATATCAGAGAAGTAAGTTCTTTGGAGCTACACTTTGAAAGTATACCCCTTGGATTTGAGCTGGGTCTCAAACTCTAATGGTCCCACTGATGGCACACCCAATGGTGTGAATGGTGCAAGGGACAGTGGGCCTCACCATGTAATCAATACCCTAAACATGAAATCTGATCATCGACAAGTAGCCTATGAGTAACTACCAAAATACTCATGACTACCAATACTACTACTCCAAAGTTTGAGCAATTTAGGTACGATGCTACAAATAGCACGACACATGTCATCCAACATAGCCACCAACAATACATTGAATATAAGATCCTTTGGAAAGGGTATCCCCTTCATGATGCCACATGGGAGTCTCTTTCCCATCTCCACAATGCACAAATAGCCCTACAAGAGTTTGAAGATGACATGGCAACAATAACATCACCAAGTAGTGGTAGGAGAATATGCAATAATATGGAGTTAGCATACAAGTTAGTGTAGCTAGTGAGTTAGTAGTATAAACTAAATATAGCACAAAGAAGTGGAACTAACCTAAGAATGTACTTGAAGCATCAAGAAAGTTTGTGGGCAGAATATTCTAGAAGTACACATGAAGCTTCATGGTGAGAAGCTTCTAGGAACTTTCCAAGGGTAGAGTAACTTGTATGGCAAGTTGATAGCTAGCTTAGCTTATACGCCAAGTAAATAACTAGTTTAGCTTGCATTCCAAGTAAGGTGGCCCCTAGAACAACCTTCTTTGGAAGCTCCCATAAATAACCAAGCCAAGCTCAAGCTATGCATTTGGAGCTTCTCTCACTTGAGACTTAGAATATGACTTTCCACTCTATTCTTCCATTCTCATATTTCTCTCCTTGGTCTTTTAGAAATAGTGCATGAACTATTGGTAAAAGCTCACCAATCTATGAAATCTCCAAACTTCCAAAAATCTTTAGGAGTATGCCAGTTGATAATGGTTTTGATTTTCATCTCTTCCATCTATATCCCCTCTATTAAAACCTTGTGGTCCAAGAAGTTACCCACAAAATCCTTAAGAGAAAGAAAATTGATAATAGTCTTGATTCTTCTCCTCTTCCATCTTGATCCCCTTTATTGAAATCTTATGATCCAAGAAGGTAACTTCTTTCTTCCAAAAGGCACACTTAGATTTCTTGCAATTGAATTTCCATTGCCATATTCATTTCAATACCTCTTATATGTTATTTTTGTTTCTATCTTCCCTCTTGTATAATTTAATATATTGTTAAAAAAACTTACTATGATCAATTCAATAGTGTTAGAGGGGTACTCTTTAACATTAGGTGCATTTGATCTAAAAAAATCATTGGAGCATAGTGAGTCCAAAAGGTAAAATTATCTTTCAAAATGCACATGTACAAAAGGTTATCTTTGGGCATTTTCACTATCAATTATAATTTACCAATAGTTGCTTCAAAGATACAACTTAGAAAAGTATTGTGTTCCACTTAGTTGATCCAACAAATCATCAATTTGGGGCAAGGGATATTCATTCTTCATAGGCTAGTTATTAAGACCATAGTAATCAATAAAATATTGGAGCCTTCTAGCCTTCTTTGGTAAAAATAGTATCAATATTCTTGAAGGTGATATGAGATATCATATGAAATCCTTCTCCAATAAATTTATCATTGTTGTTTGGAGTTCTACTAACTACTTTGGTGAGAGTTAGATTGGGCACTTCAATGGAGTACTATCCATCAATATCTTGATCTTGAAGTGCATACTTGGAAGGTCATCAAGAAACACGTCTACAAAATTTTGTACTATCTGATTAGCCACTTCTTAGTTACTACACTAAAAAACTTCTCATCTTGGGATTGATTACTTTTAGATATCTTCCTCAGAGGTATTGACAATATATTTGATCATTCTTATCTTGGTGTTATACTTGAATTTGCTATTGTGCCAAATCAGATTGAATCATATTACATTCAAGCCAAGAAAAAAACTAAAATGATATCATAGCATAGGAGATCTACTAAAACTCTCATATACTCTAAATAATCTTTTTAAACTTTGAATTGAATAAGAGATGAGGTACAAAATATAGAACCTTTCCAACCATCCACCATCATTGATTTTTTGCTTAATACTAGCTTGATAAGATTAAATTAGTTTATTACTAATTGCATAGTCAATGCAATTCTTATACTTTACTCAATCAACCAAAATCTTACATCCATAATCTAATATCATAATTTACAAGTGAATCAATTTTCATAGTTTGAGCCTTCAATCCCATTAATTAGGTTTCCAATAAGTGGCTCAATATCCCCCACAATCTAATATCATACTTTGCAAATGAATCAGATTTGCATAGGTTGAGCCTTTAATCCCATTGAAATTAATCAAGTTTCAAATAAGTTGCTCAATATCTCTTCTTAAGAATCTTTGTGTTTTTATCATCATGCTTCAAGAACTCCATTTGTATAATTGGTTGAGGTTGTTCATTCTTACTTGAAAATTTTGAAATGTGATGTCTAGTTTGGTGATAATAGAAATAACCACTATTTTGTCTCAATTGTTTGTGATTTGCAATGTTGAGTGGTTTCTATTAGATGATATCAGTCTAACTTAGTATTGGCTTTTCTTCATATGCTTGATGTGTTTGTAGGTTTTGTGAAGGTTTAGATCCACACCAAGTTGTAATAACCAAAGAAAAACCACTAAGCTAATTGCATTGCTTTCTCCAAATGTGTAAGTTCTTGCATACTTACTTCCAATTTCATATGCAATTCAACACTCTCATAAAAATATCAAGTGATTAGTCTTCATATATCTTTTCTTATAATCTAAATAATTATATTTTGAAGTTAGGAACTATAACTTTTTACCAAACCAATCTACTTCAATTTTGTCAACCAATCTTATGTAGCTTGTGGAACATTCATTGCTTAGATTCTTCCAGTTGTACCCTTGAAGTCTTCTCATGTCAAGATTAGGGCAAAAAATTACCATTGAGCTTGTTCTACTCAAAATTGCCTCCACAATTTTTCCACTCCTTCTAACTGACTCAAAGACAAGAGGATTCATCTCCAATCATCTAAAAGATTTTAGCTTTGAAAATAGCACTCACAATTCAAACATAAAAATTCTCTATTACACTTTGTAAACTCTTGCCTTCAAACACCTTAAGATTTAGGAATGAAAATCAATCTTTTTTGAAACCTTCTCATTCTATTCGCTCATGTCATTGATTATCAATGTTACTCTCTTCTAGTAGTCAAGTGAAATGCTTAGTTTGATATTGCATAACAATGACAATTTCAAGCATTCCTATAACTATTGCTTTATTAAACTACCTACTAACAAACATATTTAAGTTAATACATAGATGCAACACATCTACCACTCTCCATAAGTCACAATCAAAAGGATCAATGATTGCATTCATGAACTCTTGGCCAAAGCATAGATTGCAGGATACTTTGGTGGTGTATAGATAAAAAATTCCAATAGTTTGGTGGAAACTAATGTGGTGGTCCAAAAATAAAATCCATCCCATTCTATTATTGCTTTGATAGCAATCTGGAAGATCAATGAGAGAAATATTAGAATGATCAAACTAAAAACTCTCAATTAACAAAAGCTTTGAATGCTTAGGCTAAGCCTAGATGTCGGTATTTATAAATAAACTAAGTAAAAGACTCTAAAAGAAGCTTCCAAATAAGTTTCTTTTAGAGTATTCAAGAATTTCTCTTTCTTAGAATACAAGCTAAGCTAGTTATTTACTTAACATAGAAGCTAATCAATCCTTTGGAAGTTTCTAGAAACTTCTCACCAAGAAGCTCCTAGATGCTTCTAGAACATTCACAGAATTCTTAGATGCATGATAATTATAACCTCCTTTTAGCTATACTTACTTTTTGCTTAGCTCAATATTATTACAAAAGCAATCAATGAATCTTGAGTGTAAAGATTTTTGTATAAGAGAATCATCATCCACTTTTGTCATATTTTAAAGATTATGTTAGATTGTGGAAAATTTATTTGGAGTGTGATTACAACTATGTATATCTACTTCTCAATCAAGCACAAGGTTACAATATCATATAAGCCAAATTCAAATGGGCTTGTAGAGAGGATCAATACCCCTTCTTCACTTATGTATATTGTTAGTAAAGATGTAGATATGGAGGGAGCAAAGTGTAATTGCAAGAAGTGACTACATGTAATATTGTATGAGTACCACACTGCCATGAAAGCTTCAATAGGCTATTCTCCTTTTAGGAGTACTTGTGGATAGGAGTCCAAACTACCTATCCAATTTGATCTTCAAAATTATAGATTGTATATGTTGGTTTGAAGAGGAAGAAAGGATAAGATGTTAAGAAGTCATGCCATTGATAATTCTAGGGTTAGAGGAAGCTTGAACTATAGCACCCAAAGAAAATCTGGATAAGACTATGTTGACCAACAATGGAGAATGGAGTGGATATATGAATGCACTATAAAGGCTGAATATTTTATGAAGGAATGCAATTTGGAGGAAGTGATATCTTGGTAGAAAGAGGAGTTATGATTAAAAGATCAAATATAAAAGTATCAAGTATTAGATATTCCATAGAAATGTCAAGATTTTTAGGATATTACAAGATAAGGTCAACAGATGTGAGGATAAGATCAAGGAAACTCAATCTATTACATTTAAGCAACTATAGGTCTGGATTGAAAGCCACTAGAAAGGCTAGGTAGTAGATCCCATGTACAAAGTAGGAGATGCTAGATGAGGATTATCAACTACAATAGTCCTTCTAAATCCATATTCAAAGAAATAAAAAGAAGGCATGCTAAGAACTGAATACTAGTAAAAGAACCTTAAACCCTAATAATAAAAATAAAGGAATAAACCTACTCTAATAAATAAGCAAGATAGTAATGTAAGAAATTATGTGTAGATATAAAGTAAATAGTGTAACATAAATAAAGATAAAAGAGAATTAGAGATAAAGCAAAAGAATGTAAAAAAAAAAAAAAACATTAAAAAATGTGAAGAATGACCCATCTACAACTAATGAATATCACCTTGCACAAGAGACAGAAATTAACCAAATTGAAAGTCATATATTTTGTGTCTAGAATTGCATTTATTATAGCTTCAATCACAATCATAATATTAACTCCAAGCTTTGCACTAATCTCAACTCTCATCTTGGCACTAAAATCCAAACTTGATGGCAATTTCATGTTTGATCTCCCACAACTTGTATCTTTGCTCCAAACTCCAATACAATCTTGCCAAGTTTTGATTCCTCTATCTTCACCAATATCTTTAATTTCTCCTATAGATATTAATTTTGGAAAAAATAAATTGGAATTTGAATAAGCTTACATTTGGTCAGAAATACTAGCATTGGACAATTACACCAAAACATTTGCCACTTTTTGTGTTTGGACTTACAACACAATGTGTTTTTAGACAAGTTGATAGCCTCTCATATATATGTTATTTTTATTTTCTTTCTTTCTTTCTTTTTTTCTTTTTTTCTTTCTTTCCAAAATCCATTGGAATTTAATTAATCTTGCATTAGGCCCACAAGTATTCCCAATAGACAATTCCATAAAGCAATTTTCCTTTCTTTGTACTTGGGCTTGGAGCACTATGAATTTCTGTACAAGTTGCTAGTTTATTGAGCATTACTAAGATCAAGAGGATTAAACTAAGATCATAATTGTATCCATGCCAAGAAGGAAATCAACTTCTAAAATGCTTTGCATAATTAACTATCAATGACAATAGTTGGTAAATTTTTAAAAGATATGGTTGCAATTTCTATTTTTGTGTATTGTCATGTGCAAAAAATTTATTGCACAAAGTTGCACATTGTACAACTAATGTATGAGAAGTTAGGAACAAGCTTTGAGGTGCAATTCTAGTGAAACTCAAGATGGTTTGAATAAATGTCAAAGTGAGAGAGTATTTGCCATGATTCTAGTGATCCTCAAGATAGATTCCAATGAAAGTAAAAAGTGCAAGGGTATTGCAATTCATAAAATTGAAACCTGGAACTATAAAAAATTACAAGTAGGGACTCTTGACATTTAAGTTGTGAGCATGTTATGAATATGCTCACAACTTTGATTTCAAGAGTCCTTGCTTGTATTTTTTATAGTTCCAAATTCCAATTTTAGTCTAAAAACTATTAAATTTTATGAAAATAAGTATATCCTTTGCACAATTATCCCATTCTGTTCTCCATTGTTTTGAAATCAAAGTCTTATTCTACTCAATGTTGGTGTAAATCCTATTTGCTACTTATGACACATAATTTCTATACTTTGATTACAATATACTCATAGATCCATTATGTTCTCAGTTGCTTTGAAATCAAAGTCTTATTCTACTCAATGTTTGTGTAAATCCTATTGCTACTTATGGCACACAATTGCTGTAGTTTTTTCACAATATACTCCCAAATTTAACAATGCCAATGCTTGAAATTATTATAGGGTGACCAAGACTCTCAATCCTAAAAATGAGGCAAGTATGGTTGGTTAAATTGTCATATCTTCTCTCTGCCACAAAGATCCTATACCACCTTTCAAAAAAGACAACCAAAATGATGATGAAATGATTGAAATCTCCAATACCAAAGGTATAAAGGAATAGCAAGATAGCCATTGTGCAAAGTGGTCTTCTTTACCTTTGTAACATGATCATTGTTGCTACAACTTATGTAACTTGACTATGTACTACTTTAGTATCCAAGACTCTAATTGTAGAATCTTTAGAAGAGTGTTGAAAACCAAATAAATTAGGATGAGTTAGTTGAGAATCCAAATAGTGGAATAGCTATCGTGTTGTAATAATGAGGATTTTATTCATTCACGTAAAATAAACTTGTAACTGAAAAAATAAAAGTTTGAAGGATTTCTCAATACCTAATGTTTGGCCCCCTAGTACCACCATAGTCTTCGAATCCAAAGAGTAAGCAATGAATGTCTATTTGACTCATGTCAAAGAGACCTACTCCTTCTGATCATCGATTTGGTAAGGGTCGTAAATGGCTAAAACATCAGCAGAAATGAGGAGTTTGTCATGGGTAGCAAGTGCGAATTCATGGATTTTGGATCTTGTATCCGTTGATGGAAAACCGAGGAGGCAGTGGAAAAGGGTAAATAGGTTTGACTACATTATAAATGGGGTATACCGATAGACTGTCGAAAAGGGTTGCCATATATGTGATTGCCTTCTTCCAAGTTGATAGGATAGTTTCTCTTTATATATGTATAGGGTGCTAAATAAGAGTGGGCGAGGTGAGTAATGGGGACGATGAGAAGTAGTGCTGAGTACTGTGGATGTGGATGAGCGTTCTTGAGTGCTAGGGGATCAAGGAATCATGTCTATTCCAAGTCACTTTACAGCTACTACTACACTTTACTTCACCCTATCAAAATATAAATCTAAGTATGCTAATGACGATAACTTCACCTGAAGGGACGTTGAGAGTGTAATACTAATGTCTGTCTGTTTGAGTAAGAAAAGAATTAACTTGGTCTGTGTGAGATAAAATTCACACTCGCAAGTCTTTCCGTTCTCCAATTCTTGGTTGTCCATAAGAGGTTTTGGAAGAGTTCAGCGGTTTTTGGGAGAGATAAACCAGAGAAATACTTCAATTCGTTTAGCCACCTCGCATTGCATTTTGATTCACATACCAATCCAAACTGCAAGCATGAGAGAAGTTATATACAGGGAGGTAGAGACACAGACAAGTCAGAGAAAGCCGGAACTGGAGAATTCTGTGTCCCTTTCCCGGAATCCACAGTACGGTTTTCATGTCTGACTTCTACCCACTCTATGGCGTTCGTCAAACCTTTTTGTAAAGCACTTCATTGTATTATCAGAAAAGAGGCGACCGCGTAGGAAAAACGACGGATGGAAAGACCCCATCAAGCCGTACAAGGGAGAGACAAAAAAGGTAACATGGGTTTAGGTTATTATCAGGAGCTTCCGATAGAAGTCTCGCACTATCCGAGAGCAATATCCTCATATCCCGTCATTATCTCAATTCTTGGAACAGAACGGGATAATACACACGCCACCGCGTAGGCTAATAGAAGAATTGGAAAACCATTGGGCCCTACAAGGATAAATACAATTGGGCCCCATTGCACATAAATTTCTACAGGTCACATTTCTGTTTCCCGTAAAATTTTAATGGAATTCCGTGTAAGACTCCATAAAACTCTTAAACACCTTCGAAAATTACCCGTAAACTTAGCGTTGAAACGCCTTAAATGTGAACTGTGGCTAAACCAATAGTATCGAGTAGTTTCGGTATGAGAAATCAGAAGGGAACAACAGGGAATAATTTCGATATCCACTGATATTTTCATATGTAAAACATTCGCATGTCCCAGCAAACCAGTGTAGCTTCCTTGGCACATATAAAAAGTTTACCGATCCAAATCGGTATCGGCACAAGAACGATACATTGTGATTTTGTAGAGCTAATCGCGGAAAATAGAATATTCCTGATCAAAAGTTGCTTTGGAGAATGCCACATAGTAGTTCCTAATAAGGATACTTTAAAGTTTCATTCAGTCACTCATATTTGGCATCTGCCAATCTAATCTGTTGAAGTTTTGGTTTCCATCAGCTTTGGTCATCTTTAATATACAGATGAGAAAACAGATATTAACGTTGAACTTACGGTAAACAACTCATAAATCCCTGCTATTACATTGGAGCACGAGGGGTGGTATTGTATAGAGGACATATGGCTGGTCCAGAATCCTAAATTTTTTTCCTGCAACTACAATTCCAAAGCAGAAGTCTTGATATCTTCTTATTTTGCTTTCCATCAAATCAAGCGACAAGGTCCCCTCCCCGATGCAACTTAGCAGACAAAGCAGACCTTGATGTGAGATGGAAGAAGCGTCTCTAGACGTAAAACATATCCTTGTACGTATTCCTACTTCTTACTAGGAGAAGATTGCTAAGCCAGAGCTCGGTTTTGTAGTCTTTCCCTTATGGTGCACAATGAAAATCAAGCCGAGCCTCGACCAACAGCGAGAGTTCTAGCTATCATGATTTACACTTGTGTTGTTAAACCATTAGTGCATTTCTGCTCCGTTCAGATCTGAGATGATCGATGGATTTGTCGTCACAGATTGATAATGCAAGTTGTAGCCCACTCCATGGAATACATGCTGATGCACTCCATAAGAATTAATACTATCCATTAAACTTGACAACGATACTGTTTTGCTTTTCACACGTCTGCCCAGTGACGGTTGATATACATCCCAAATTCCACAGATTTAGTCAAGAAATCTTCGCCAATAATATCATTTATTCGCATGCTCAGACCAGTGTGGTGAGTTCTTGAACCATTGCAAATAAAATCGAAAGATAAAACAAGAAGAAGGACTGTACGACCAGCGTCCTGATAGCATTTCTACAGTATACTCTTTCCTCACCACGAGTGCTCGCAGATACGAATAAATTATATCATGAACGGGAGGATCTGCACGGGGGCTTCTTTGAACTTAATCTCAATTGACCTTAATTTGGAAAGTGAGGTTGTACACCTTGCAGATTAAATTTTATCAAGACGAAAGCTATACATAATATGCACATCGCTATGCACTGCTTGAAGTTCTAAACTTTGACCTCGGCATTGCGTGGTCTGTACCGCGAACGGATAAGAAAGACGTGATAGTAATTTGCAACTGGTATCGGTACATGTGTAAAGAGCTCCTCAACTGAAAGACTTAATATTGAGGTTCAAATCTTAACAAAAGACGTACGCATTTCAGTGAAGCTCTGAATCCATGTTAGCATAATAAGAGGGAACTCAACTCATCCCTTATCGCGGATCATCACCAAGACAAGAGCATCAATAAACTACAGTTGAGGTCATGGCCAAATGCGAGGATGATAACCTTATAAAATTACGGTCTACAGCTTGGAGATATGATGAAATGTACAGTAAAAGTACTCACGAAGCTTTAGAGGCCATGTGATATATGTAGCAAGATGGGACCACCCCTCAAGAAAAGTCCACCTGCTCCTTCTAGAGCTCAAAACAATTGTAAACAAACTCAACTCTCATCTTCGATCAGGTCGTCTGGACCTGAGTAGGAATCCAGATATCCGGATACGATAGCAACTCAGACAGCCCAGAATAGTTCACACAAAAATATGCGGCAGACCTTCAGATCCTGATTGGTAGAGTGGCGATCCCCATCCTCAGCCAAAGACACTATCATTACGGCCATTCTACTTTTTTTCTCGTATTGATCGGTCTGCTGTAGCTGCCCAAGAAGATTCGATCCACTGTCAGTTCATTCGTACTCGTCATCGTACATGTCACGCAATAGAACCGGGGATAGGCCTAACAGGCTCCATATTTGCTGTTTCGACTTACCGTTTCCCAACTTGGTAAACGTCATTAAACCTTCCCTGTTTTTGGCTTTGACGTTACGCGTCATTTTTTATCGTTTTATTTTCTCAAAGAAGTTACAGTATTTCATTATTTAGAGTGCTCGTTGTAGCAGTGAAACCGATAGAGACATAGAACATGATAGTTCATGGGGTTGTTTTGGCCCTGAAGTTCCGGCCAGTTTCTCCAAGTCTCATAGAAGTTTAAGTTCAAGAACTTCCCCAGTTCGGGCCAAGAAAATGGAAGCTTGAGTCTTCACCCGGGAAAACTTGATCCAAAGTCGAGCGATTTCTCTGAAGTAGAAACGGTTATTGATACTTTTCATAAGTTCTAACAGATTCGACCCGGACATGGGACTTGAAGTAAGGGGAAAGGTCAATACCCCAAATTTAGTTTTATGAGATTAGGTTAAATTATAATTTTAATACATGTACTTCTTTGTTGGCAGTTCGTAATAAGTCATGGTTCGAGTGGAAGATTTAATATTTTGGGCCAAACTTTCATACGTTTCGTCCCATCAATGAGGACTGAAGTTGGCCAAAGCGCAAAAGTGTAAGTTTAATTTTGAAAATTTTATTTACATTTACGCTATAATGTATTACGAATAGTATTTACATCTAACTTATACAAGAAGAAAATTCTAAAATGTTATAGATAAAAGATGACATATGGTATAAATAGACTTGAAATTTTTATATGTAATCTTTGTATTAATCATTTATAAAAGATCCAAATTATTAAGCATATAAAAATATCTAGAAATTATTAATATTTATAAAATTATTTTAAAATTGAAATAATTATTCAATATGATATGGATTTTATGATAATAAGCTAAAAATCTACCATAAAACTTTAGAATCTAAATCATGAATTTGATAAGAAAATATTCTTAGCAATAAAAAGTTCCATGTCATAAATTTTTAATAAAAGGAAAAAAATATTTGATGAAACTGAAAATTATTTTAATTTATAGTTATCTTTTTAAAGATGGAACAAGAATATAATACAAAAACCTTTTAACTCAAAGTATAATACCTACAATAAACCATAATATGCTTCTATGTTATGCATAGTATGTTGTCAATTCAAATTGAAAACAAACAGAAACTGCAAAAATACATACATACATGCAAACATATGAAGAGTTCACCACCATATACATACATACATACAGTCATTCACTCTATAGTTTTGTCATATTTTTAGTCTAGTGTTATGATAGATAAACTTTATGTGCATTTTTCTCATCGATTTTGATTTGCTTTGTAATTGCAAAGGAATGGGAATATTAAAGCCATGAAGGTCTACATTCTTGAAATTAGTATGAGTGTCCAACATGTAAAGACCTCTTGCTAACTAACTAAATAAGAACAAGTACAAACTTAGGGTAAACACACCGCAGTCTTTCAAACTTATCAACCATTTAAGGACAAAAAAAAATATGAAAAAATAAAAAAGAAAAAAAAACACTATAAGTACCCCTAACTTAGAGTAAAATTTGTGTAGAATTCTATCATTTGAGAGTACAAAGTTTCTAACCTTCTACATGTATTCAAAATTGCTGCAGCGGAATTCATGTAAGCACTTGAACCTTCTTAGAAGGCTTTGCATTACCAAGTTCATGTTTATAAGAAAAACTCCTCTAGCTTACCCTAAACAGGTTTGAAGGCTTGAAATATTAACACAAGGTATGTATAATACGATAACTCAGTAATGACTTAATTACGCATATTACAAGGGTATAAATCTAGTTTGATATTTGAAAATTATCCACACAATATAGAACAAAAAACATAATAAATTTATAGAAGTTATAGCTCATAATCATAGTAAGTATATATGAATATGAACTATATATATAATCAAATTTGGAATTAACAAGAGAAAGATAACAGCTTATCACACATTGTACTTTGGCATAAATTTGCTTTATTGCTCAAAATTGTACTTTTATCTCACTAGTTACCTTAAATATTAAACCGCTAAACTCACTTGTAAGAGTTATCCATGTCTAAATTTAATCCAATGATACCCTAATTACATTTGCTCATGCTTATGTGGGAAAGAGCAATATACTCATCCCAAGATATATGATGTTATTACCCTAGCTCATGGTAACCAAAATTTGAAATAAAATAAAATTTATTTAACAATGTTTACATATAAAACAAATCTCTTTACAAGGTGTAAAATTATCTGGCTGCAATATAACTAATATTTACTAACCTCATATCAAAGGGGATAGAAAGTTACGGAAAAGTTTGAGATCTAAATGACTTGTAGAACTCAATTTCTTACAAGTACCACCATACATACTAATTACATCTAAACTTTACATGTACCTTGGACTCACTGCTATAAGAATTGAAGAGCTCAAGGATTTGGCCAAGAATAAACCATACGAGCATAGAGGGGCGTATCTTCTATATACATAATGCTCTCTTTACGGATCCATGGTCTTTTTTCCTGAGAAATATTGATCACGGTATACAATTCATATGAAATTAGTGGTCATAATTTACCTTAGTCGAAGTATCTTAGTAAGATAATTTTCTTGATAAGTATGTAATTTAAAAGAGTATAATAGGTATGATGTCATAACGTCAATATTGTAAATTGAAACCTCTATTATATTTTTATTTAAATTTTATAAAATAATTTTAATAGATCCGCAGTACTAATGGTAACTGTCCAAGCGCCATGTTTCCTTAGAATACGATGATGTATGATGCCATTATTAAAAAGTATTTGAACATGAATGGACAGGTATCACTCATGAAGGCACAAAGATATTATTTGAAATATTCAGAAGGTGCTATGCCAATGCCAATACCAACTTACCAACGGACAGTAAGAGTTCCAGTTTAAGTTGCGGACAGAACTTAGTGAGGAGGAAAAAAGCAGCAAATGAAATCCCTCAGATATATCAAAAGTAGTGTAATTTACATCTGATATGCAATAAAACAGGCAAGAAACCACTCCTAAACATCTAACAAGAATGTATTTGAACATTATTGCACAAGGATACAATCTAAAGAAAATTCGTATAGGGTTGTGTATCATCATTCTCATACCTCTCATATCTAGTCTACACTACTTATTATTCTCACCGTTCTCATATCTATTACTTATAGTGATTGTAAGGCAAAATGCGTTCATATTTAAGAAGTTTCTTCACGTGCCATCTTTGTCGTTTTAGGTTCTCTCGTGCTCCGCATGCAAGTCTCGGGAGCTTCCTATGGGGACTCTTTTACCTTTTGGTAAAGAATCTAACACAGAAAATTCCCAAACTTGAGAAAATTGTCAAGAATTTTGTTCTTTTGAGGAAAATCTAAAGAATTACACCATGTCCCATTCAACAAAAGCTTTCAATTCACGTAGAGAGTGAAACCTCATATAACTCTCAGATTCTAGGATGTTTAAGAAATGTTTTGCTATTTCCAGGAACATTTGGAGGAAGTAAAACTATTTCGTTTTCCGAAGACAAACTATTATGGAAACAAGCTACACCCACCATCGACACGAACATATTGCATTAACTGTCAAAGTTGTCTAATCGCTGGAGTACACGCCAACATGAACGGGATGAGATGATTATCAGACTTCCTCACAACATGTCACGAAAATGTATTGCGGTAGCTTCTCAGGTTACCAACACTCTAATTCGAAAGTTCCAGAACTGTGGAAGAGATAGATTACAGAGACTGATACCTCAGTTACAAGATTTGGTTGTCGAAGTCATGGATCCACAGATTGAGGCGGGATCAGATATTCACTTTTAGATTGAGCACAGCAGTTAGCGATTCGCGCGATCCCAGGAGTACACGATGTTTATGATTAAGTAGAACCTCCTCCCAACGTTTGAGGATTCACTTGTAGATTAAGCACAGCACCCAGTTCAAAACTGGATTCTTATCATGCTATGACTACGCAATGTTCAAATTAGGATGGACAACCACATGGTCCAGATAGTATGACTTTGTACAGCAGAAATAAACGGATAAAGATGGTTGAGAATGTTAACATTGAGGGTGTTAAAAATTGCCAATCGAGCAGAGGAACCATTGACATTGCAACTCCTTGGGATTTTCTGGACTACCGTAGATGATGCTATGAGGTATATATTGATATTCGTAGCATCAATGTTAAGGAACGGCAACTCGCCACTACAGCATTCTCATGAATTTTGCAAAAACTTAGAACATACACATGAATGGAACCATCTTAAACCCCCATGTACAATCACTCAAGGCCATCTACTCTAATACTAGAGAAATGTATCATCCTCTCTACAGCTACTCAAGCTAAGCCACTCTAACATAATAGACATTGCATCTCAAATATGAACCACATACGGCAGCATCATATCCCCAAAGCTAAACTGCACTAAAAACAGCTAATCCAGTGTTAGAGTGGCTTCCTAAGACTGGCTCGGCTTTCCTTAGTGGAGTTTAGTGGCTCTAAGACCCCGGCGATGTAGGACTCCCGTTCTTTCCGAGGCGCTTCGTGATCGGGGTCCTGCTTTGTCTCTGTCGCTGGTCTGGCAGTATTCGCCTCTGGAGTCTGGATTGGATGCTGCGAACTATGGTGGAGGGGAGGACTGGACTCTGGAGAGGAATCGAGAGATACAGGGGAAAGGAGAGCTTTGTTAGAACGCCAGAGCTCTGTTGTGACTGCATGGGCAGACGGATGCACTTTGCTTTATGACAACGCTTGATCTATCCGAAATTGAGTTAGATAGATCCTACTTTTACTGCGTTTGAGTTCAGCATCAATCCTTTCTCTGGAAAGTAATTGGCCGTTGTGAATTTAGCTCCGTCGCTTAGACTCTCCAGACAGGTTCCGATTTGTGGTCGACAGCCGAGAATGCAGTTATTGGAATTCGACACTGGCTGGAGTGTGATTTGATTTCCTCTTCTCTCCGGACAGAGTTTGGTTCTCTCGTCAGTGTCTGATCGACTTCCTTCGGTGTCCATCTGCTCCAATTTGTGCCAGGCTTTGGGCATTGACTTTGTGCTTAGGGTTGTGTCGGGGTCTCTCTGGGAGTGTGATATCGGAGAATTTTCCACTGCCTGCGTTTCTGTTTATGAGTTTCCTCTGAAGCTTGGTCAACGTCACGGTTCGTTTTGCGGGCGCATTTTATGCAAGTCCCTGTCGTAGCTGGAATGGTCTGAACTTGTTTGGTTTCTCCTATCTCTTCTTGGTGTGGAGCTTATGTTCCACTATGTGGTCTTCGATTTGAGATTTGTCTTTGAAGCCAATTGTCATGGCATTGATGTGGAGTCCTTCTACTGTACGCTACCACTCCTCTGTCTCGCATTTCCAGCGCAGTACGAGCAATTCCTTTGTGCTTTGTGCTTTATTCAAGGCTACCCTCCGCACATCACCACCGTAAACTGGAATCACAGCTCCCCTCCTCCTTCCTCTCATCTTTTCCATACACACATTCACTCACGATGGCTCCCAAATTTAGACATATGCAAGTCTTTGCTGTCGTCCTATTTCTTTTGCTGAGGACTGCCGTCTTTGCATCGGACGGGGAGCCGCACTCTCCTTCGTTTGTACCATCGGACCATGGATCATCGGCAGAAATATGGTTCCAAAATGAGTCGCAAGCTCTCGTGGAAACGTAAGCTCTCTTTGTCAATAGTTGAATTTTTTTCGTCCTCACCGCTTATTCGCTCTATCGTGGGTAGGGGGAACTTGGATTAACATTCTACTGACTCTGTTCTTTTGCAGAACTACTACGTCATTGCTGGTCACAACGTCAAATGGTGATGTGAATATGCTTCATGATCATTCCATGAATGCATTAGCGCCACGCTGGTCCTTCTCGTCTGGACCCCCCCTCCACGCTTTCCACTGGCTCTACGAAGAAGCTTTTGACAATGGAAGCAAGTCTGGAACAGGAATTTCAGAACAAGTTGCCGAAGAGGGACAACTGTTCATTGAAGAGGCCGACGATAGCTTGTACGTTAAAGGCGAATACGGAGATACTGAGGTAGGCCGCTGGCCAATTCCTCAATATTAGTAATTTCTTCTCCGGCGTATGTTACGTTTTGGCAAGGACTTTGTATTGCAGCACAACTCCATATCTTAAGGAACATCTTGGGCAAATCCTATTCCATTTTGCCTTGCTTGTTATCTTTATTGGACTGGCTCCGTAGGTCCAATTTGATATTGAAAGTGGCTCGGTATTAACGTTCTCCTCCAATCTATAATTCTGGACGTGTTCTGTAGGAGTAAATACCATGTTTTTGTGAGCCTAGTTGAAGTAAGACCGTCACGGAGCTTACCCTTGTACATCATCTTCGTTTCCTTATGTTGTCTAAGATGTCGTTCCTCGGCCTTTTCGTTTGATTAATTCAGAAACTTCGCATCACTTTGAAGGACTTGCGCGAAGGTACAGTCCATGTCAGGGAAGGGGAAATTATAAAGATCGATCGGCAGACCACTGTTTTCCTCGTGGATGCTGAAAGTGGAGAAATACTTCGTGAACTGGGCAAGGACAACTTTTCGGATTTGTATTTCCAGGAAGACAGGAAGTCGCTGTTCGTTGTTCGCACCGATTACACAGCCAGGGCTAGCAACCTATCGGGTACCTCAATCTGGTTTTTGAAGTACGGAGAAATTGGTACGCTTGTCACGGGACCGGAGACGCCGTCTACAGATATGGCATCACTGAAGCTGCTTCCAGTAGTGCCACCTCCAAGACCTGGAGAACCTTATCGGGTTCCCCCGGCAGTCATACGTAGGTCCATAAAAGGGCCACCGGGGTTGGCGATTCCAGAAGTGCCGTATCGGACAGGGATCAATATTCCTCACGGACCTCTCCCTCTCCCTACCACACCTCCACCTCTAGCGTTACCTGGTCGAACTCTTGGGGATGATCCAGAGCATAATAGCGAACGAGCACTTGGCAGTAAGTACGTTCCACAGAACTACCTTTCTTACTTATCAGAGGCTCCTTTTGTTGCGCAGCTGGGAACTCTTCTTCTTGCTATCGGCATATTCGTTGTGTTTGGCGCCTTCTTCAAAACGTCCGGTGCAAAGAAGGAAGTTCCTGTCCCTACTCCCGCTCCAACAAAAAAGAAGAGGGCCCGAAAATCTTCGGCTAGAGAGCAAGAGTTATCGAACGAGTTCCTCGACCTTGTGCCAGGAGTGGAACGAAATAACACAAATGGTAGCGTTAGAGTTAAGCCTCAACCAAATTATGGCCCTGGTTCACAAGTAGGACGTCTTTTTGTGACTAAGACGATGATCGGCTCGGGGAGCCATGGAACTCTGGTCCTAGAAGGGTATCTGGATGACAGGAATGTAGCAGTCAAGCGACTTCTTGGCCAGTACTATGAGAAGGCACAGAAAGAGATAGCCCATCTCATCGCATCAGATGAGCACCCGAATGTGGTGCGCTATTATGCAATGGAAGAAACTTCTGACTTCGTCTACGTGGCTCTGGAGAGGTGCAGTTTTAGTCTGTATGACTTGATTCTTGCGCAGAACTCCCAAGAAGTGTCGCACATGGCAAGTCAGGTGAAGGAGAACTTGGCATGCAAAGGACTCAAGCTACGGAGCGTAGAAGATTTTAAGCTCTGGGATGAAAAAGGTCGACCATCCGGAGAATTGCTACAAATAATGAGAGATGTGGTTGCAGGGTTGACACATCTTCATGCATTGGGTATTGTGCACAGAGATCTCAAGCCGCACAATGTATTGATAAGCAGTGGACGCATCATGCAAGCCAAGATTGCAGATATGGGATTGAGTAAGCAGCTGGATGACGATGCATCATCGTTCGATACGCATCTTACGGCTTACGGCAGTTCAGGAAGTCGAGGTTGGCAAGCTCCCGAACAACTTCTGAAAGGGAGGGCCTCGCGGGCAGTTGATGTTTTCAGTCTTGGTTGTGTATTATTTCACTGCATAACTGGTGGACGTCATCCATTCGGTTCTCATCTAGACCGAGATCGGAACATCACTCTGGGGAAAATGGACCTCTTCTCCATTGTTGACTTTCCAGAGGCTTGTGATTTGATTGAGCGGCTGTTGGATCCAACTCCATCCAGAAGACCGCCAGCACAAGACATTCTATCTCACCCTTTCTTTTGGGACGCTGAGAAACGGTTGACTTTCTTGAAGGACGTTAGTGACAGAGTGGAGCTGGAAATAAAAGATCTGTCATCCACGCTGATGGCGGAGCTTGAATATCTAGAACCTTTTGTCTTATGTGGTGGGTGGGATGCCAAACTAGATAATTCACTGCTTCAAAACATCAGAGGATATCGTCGCTACAATTTTCATAGTGTCAGAGATCTTCTACGAGTTATCCGCAATAAGGCCAATCACTTCAGAGAGCTCGATGAGGAATTGCAGGTACGAGCAGTTTACAAGTTTGCGAGCTTTTTGTGCGATGCTTTTACTCTCCTGTCTTTTATGCATATTCTTCAACCATTTGTTCTAATCAAGTTTTATTCAGCTGGGAATCACTTAGCTCCAGTTCAGTATGAGCTAAGGTTTCTATGCTAGGTGTTAAACCTCTTCTCCTTTTCTTCTGTTGCAGGAAACGCTAGGACCTGTTCCAGATGGCCTTGACGATTACTTCAGTAGCAGATTCCCCCGCCTTCTGATCGATATATACCAAGTAATTGCACACCACTGTAGCGGAGAGTCCTTTTGGGAAAGATATATCCCAGTGAGCTATAATCCCAAGGTCCCTATACTGGAAACGTAATAATACATGTGTTTCCTGCCAATACTTGGAGACCGCTCAACTGTAAAATATTCACTCAGTTAAAGCTTATACACCAACTGGATTTGTAGGAGTCTAGTTACATGATTTGTTCTCGCCCGTCTCTTCCTTAGTTTGGCCTTGCACTTCGAAGCCATATGGTCGTGTCTTTTCTGTGACTTCTCATTGTCTCCATGGGCGGTGTAAATTTACACCGTTTTTTAAGTTTGTCTTTAGATATCGTAAGGAAAAAGCGTCTTTTATCCAGTAAAGCTTCTTTTCTTCTCGGACAGTCTGGTCGTTGAGGGTACGATCGGGGACGGTTGTCATTTACTCTTGGATCCAGGTCATAAGAGAGATTGCGTTATGTTGTGGTAAATCCTTAAAGCGGACCGCTAAACCCTTGTTACTTGCTTACGTCGGTGAGGTTGACCGATTTGGGTTCAAACTCACAGCCTGAGTGCCTCCGCACACTTTGACCACACATGTTTATTCCTTTGGTTTTGGAGGTAAATCAGATCGTGTTCTGGAGATTCATGGAGCAAAGGTCTGCGAGAGGTTCAGAGCTAGCACCGATATCAATCTCGAAGGAGCTGTGGCTGTAATCAGACCTACAACCACATAAAGTAACAATTTGGGAGCCGTACTGAACCCTTCAAGATCTCACCCTTCCTCCTGAACACCGAAGTTCATGGTTCTGAGGATATTACCTGAAGGCTTCTTGTGCATTCTTCACCACTCCTCCCGTGACCCTTTACTTCTCACTGCAGTATTACCGTTCTTACAGAGGGACTAAGAGGCGAAGCAAGGTAAGATTTTTTATGAGGTTCTGTCTCACTCCTTATGACATAAAATTGTGTTTTAGGAGCTCTGTCCAACATTGTGTTATTCAAATATATTTACTCGGTCGAATCTCTCGGGCTTCACGTAAAGGTAATAATTTGTTTAACAATAAAGAGTTTCTACTTGGTAGGGTTTCTACTAAAATCTGTCACCCTGGTCATTTCTTTTCATTCATGGCTTGCACATTGTACAAAAGGGTTGTCTCCGATGGCTGATGTGAAAAGGAAGACCAGGTAGCGAAGTAATGCCAGGTAATTACAATTCTCGATGAATTATGGAACCCTCTGTCCCTTTTATCTGTCTCCAGGTATCTTTTAAATCTTAAGAAATATGTCTTGAGTTAAAATTTACATTGAAATATTATTCTAATCTTCTTTTAAAAATGTTTCTAAAACATTAATATTTACAAGTGAACACGGTCTTTTTTTCACCGTTGACATTACCAGAAGAGAAACAAAGCAAGCTTTTGTGGGCAGGGGCCCTTACTCTAGGAAGGTGTTTCGATGGCTAGTTGAAGCAGGGTGACTAATTTGAGTATCTCCAAAGGTTATCAGCACACTAGTTTATTAGTCAGGGATATCCAACCGGTGTCATTTAAATCAGGCCAATGCAGCGATGTATGTGAGTATGCCGTCACAGTTCGGGTATGGCCTGGTTACGGCTCAAAGTCTTGTCCACAGATGCTTTACCCCTTAAGCCAGAATTGGCTCTTGCTCTTCCATACAGGAGTGCTGATATGGTAAACACTCGAATGGCCCTGTTTAGCAAGAACTGACCCACGCATATACACACCACCCCAACAGGGTATGACCAGGAGTCAGCTGTCGGGTAACGCCGATTTTGCTAACAACCATCCTTGGCGCAGGTTTAATGTAATAAAGTATCAGGATCTGGTGGGTAACGCGCTCTATTTTCTATCTCAAATTTAAGTAAAGCCTCTTTCTTTCTTTCATGTAACTGTCGGAATTGCTTTCCAAGACGGCCGTTTCTCCGTGTGGTGCGTTTATCATTAACCTTTTCAGATCAGCTTCAGACGAATATCGATTATCAATGAGTAAAACGTAAGAGAAAGATGCTTTTACTGCCCTCGACACTGTACACCAGCTAACAACACGCCTGACTTTCTGACATCTACCATTAGTTTTGTCCTAATGTCCTCCGATCTGAAGCCTCCTACTAAACCTGATTGGATAGCACCAGTTCGTCTCTCGTCTGTCAAACCAACTCTTCACAGGTATGAGAATGATCGAACTTGAAGGGCAGAGACACGGATGTAAACTGACATGCTACAGCGTGAAGTAGAACATTAGACCTAGATCAGAAAAAGGCAACCGTATAGGATAACAAGAAAGATATAGGAGAAGCGACACGCATGTGAAAACTCCAATGATTGGAAGACCCCGTCAAGCCAAGCCGGACAAGGAAAGACATGGGGTAAAATGTGGCTAAGCCCAAACAGCGCCGGTAAGAGGAATTTGCCTTACAACATCTAAGATATTTGAGCTATGCAAGTAGTATGGTTTACAAACAATTGGAACATATGAAGAAATATCATCTAGTGTGATTGCTATCCAATGGATTGCACCAACTAGTACTCTCAAATAGAACGATGGACACATGTTATCTATAATATATTGTGAAAACATGAGAGTGAAAATAATACTTTTCTCGTCTAGAGTGATATGCCCTTGTGCACTCTCTAACAAATGTGTCAAATGTTGCATCCAACTCCCTATAATTCCAAGGCCAGAGGAACAAAGAGGTGACCTCATTGCATACCCCTATACTTGGAGTGAAACCTTGCTTGTGGTCGCTCTATTTGCCACCCATCCAAGAGGATGGGTGGCAAATCACTCCCTCCAACATTGCATCATGTGTAAAGTCTGTAACCACAATATTTGCTACTATCACCTAATCATCTCGGACCAAGTATAAGTCTGCCTTGACTTATATTGTCTACAAAACATACCAATGTTCCATCCAAGCAAGGTATTTACTCTCTTCTACCATGGAAAATACTATATCCTTGATAGCATCATGTGTAACCCTATGTCATCCAAAAGGACATAGGGTTACATAGACCCTATGTCCTCCAAAAGGACACCATGTCATGTGGACTGCTGCTAGATCTAGTGTATGACTGCACTCACAAGCCAGTTATGAAGATGTAGATAGGTGGACCAAACCTAGGTAAAACATCATCATTGTAGAGAAGTAATTGGTATGAGTCAGAATGCTCTAATGCACAGTCAAGCTAGGATCCGGAGCTTGTTCTCTTGCCAAAGCAAGAGCAAAGGTGTGCTCTAGTAGCACAAGGAATGGATGAATCAACGAAGAAAGAATATAATATATATTGAAACCATTAATCTATCAAGGATTGGATGAGTCAACAAAAAAAGAATGTAATATATATTGAAACCATTAATCCATCAAGGATGACTGCAAACCTCTTGTCCAATCTAGTTGTAGGGAAGCAAATGATGGAAGGTCCTCTCATACCTATGGAGATATACCATCTCTCATTTGCCGCAATAACACATGGAGAGAGAAAGATCTCTCCTCCACCTTGATTACATATATCTCCAAGATTGGCCTATCATTAACCACAAAATGGGAAGAAACTAGCTGTTTTGAGAGAGCACAACTACCCAAAAATGCTATCAGTACCATCTCCTCTATAGATACGGCTCACTCCTCCACACAATTGGTAGAGATATCTATCTATGTGGTAAATCCCATAACACACATTGGAATGTACTTGGTACAATTATATCACCAAAGACAACCATGATCCTCTTATCAAATTCTCTCAAGCGTGATGAGAAGGTCATAGAAGGAGTAACTATGCAAAGAATATAGGCCAATCTATGAGTAATACTAGAGGAGAGTATACCAAATGCCACATACTGATCTCCTAGTAGAGGGAGGTCATCCACATGAAGAATATCCTCTACAAGAGCTAAATTTAGGAAGTGTGTGACAAAATCCTTAGATCCTACTAACACTCCAAGAATAGATAAGCCATATGTAGATGTGATACATACACCCCTCTAGAAGTTGGAACTGAGGAGGAATACCTAAATGGGACCATGCTCTACACTTTGACACCTTGACTCTCAAGCCTATAAGATGAAGCTTGGTAGTCAAGTGGTCAAAGGCTTGCCTAATCTGAATTACAAGGCCCACGATGTATGTAATTTTCCAAGGAGGGAAAAACACAACCAAGCATGGCCAAAGTAGTAGATAAGAGTGCTCTAAAGTATTCCATGGCAAATAAAGGTCCACCCTAAAGGATTTCCTTATTGTGTACCAATGACCAACTCCAAGACAATGATCCCTCTTGGGAAAAAATATGCTGGTAATAAGGGAAGAAAGATGACCATAGAAAGACCACACAAAATGAATAAGATTTGCTAGGGTAACACATTTAGGCCTCTCTAAGCTTGCAAATGATGGATGCATGTGAGATATTATTAAAGCCTTTCTCAACATCTACATGGAGAACAACTCACTCTAGGTGGATATATAGGAATGCTCTAATGCTTATAGATATAGCTTCCATGAGTAGCAACTCCAAAATGATGTAGACTAAGGTGCTATCAAAATTGAGAATGCTACTAAAGGACAATGGTATGGCTAACAAGATGTAAAAATACCTCCCTAATAGCAATCATTCTAATGCCTCCCATGCACTTCTTCATCATGAGAAGTCAAATAACACCTAACACTTGACTAATTGATGTAGGAATCTCTTCCCTTGCTATTTCTACAACCACTTGAAATAGCTTGCTAATACTACTAGAGGGATCATATGGTTGGAAGTAATCTCTAAGATGCTCATATACCATCCTTGACAAAGCTCTTTAGTAGAGGCGTGAAGCAATGCACAATGCTTGTGAAAAAAGTGGTCTATCAAGATATATAAGTTGCTCATGTTGATAATCTTAGACCTCTTATAGTACTACTTCTCTTACAAAAAGATGTAATAAACATAAGGAAGAGATAGTCTCGTCAATGGAAGTAGCCTTAGAAAAAAGATGCAGGGCTCATGCTGTTCTACTATACTCTCTTGCCTCACCCAATATCCTACGCCATCATAATTGAGTAGAATTTGTAGTATCTTGTGGTTGAACTTGTCTCTTCTGATGTGCAGCCAATATAGACTCCTCATGTAGGGTAGCCCGATCTCTTGCTAGGAATCTAAAAATTCTAGCAGCTACCTTTATTTGCCTTGCAGGCCCTCCTCTAGTATAGCAAAGACACCATTGTAGGAGTAAGAGGGATAAGAACTACGCTAACTCATCCATGGGATCACAAACCAATCTATCGATTGATAAGCAAAAAGCTTGTCTACCCTCATCATGGAGTGGTGGGAAAGTCTATGGAATAGGCATGGACAAGAAAAACTAGTCTCAAATAACTCCAAAATACAACACATCTAAGATGCTAACCACTCTCATGCCTTGTTTGGTATCCCTTGACTTCCATGATGGGCTTGAGAAGGCTAAAGAAGTGGCAAGTGTCTTGCATTCCCAACTTGTAAAATGGGCTAGTCAACAAAGGAATCAACAAAGCATGTGTAATCTTAAATGTCAACAATCTTGTTGTGGTCAAGCCTAACGTGAGTATTGTAAGTGGTCCACAAAAGAATAGACAAAGAATATATAATATTGAGTGTCAACAATCTCAATGTGGTCACTCGTGTTACATGAGTATCCCAAGTGGTCCAATCAGAGTCCTTGTTCATCTTTCCCCATGAGTCCTTACCCCTTACAAGGCAAAAAGAGTCAATGACACACCAGACATGGTGTATCTTGATCTGCTCTAAACAGCCTCACATAGGGAAGTGAAGGCATAACTAACACAAGAATAATGATAATAACACATACAACTCCTCTCTCTCTAGCTCCGCATACCTACAAACCATAACCCACTCACATCCCACCTCATATGAGCATATGCTAACTCTTCAAAACTCTAAAATATTATAAACTCTCATAACTTTCAATTTATATTTCCATAATTTTTGAACTAATTTCCCATGGAACTAGAACATAAAAACCAAGAGAATAAAAGTGAAAATCTTTTACTTGACTCTCATCAAAATTTTTAATCACTCCATATCCTTAAAAACCTAATATTTTTATATCTTGTTACTAAATTCTTCATAACCTTCAATTTAGGTACCAATAAAACCAAAATAAAAACAAGGAAAATAGACTATTTCACTCATGTGTGGTATAGGCTCATATGCTCTTAGAAATTCCAAAATTTCTACTCACTTTCTTGTCCATCCACTCTCCTTCATTGCCTCCCAATCCTACTGACAATGGAGATTTAAACCGTGGAAGGAAAGTAACCAATGACAAGAAGGATGGGAAGATCCTATCAAACTGGACAAGGAAAAGATATAGGGTAAATTGAAGCTAGAACAAGATAGAAATGATATTGCATTCATGATCTAGATGACCATTGTCTCTCCACTGCATCAACCAATTTCTTGAATATACAAAGAAGTGTTATAATGGAGATACCACTATTCAATACCTCTATTGTCACGCCATTTGTAGTTCCGCATCTAGATGCTCGGACACTGGAGTTCCAGTGATGGTAGTTAGAGTTATTCTAGCTGTTTCTCAGGGACTACTTTCCGACGGTTAGATTTCGTGTTCGGGGTACTGACTTCACGGTGGGGCCCACTGTCACTTTGCACCGTCGAGTGTGCCGTCAGCGGGACCGTTAGGGTTTCAGGGCTAGCTCGAGTCCAGGGGGTATAGTTTCGAAGTGAGCTCCAGAGAGCTCACTTCTCTGATGTTGAGCCTTCGAGTTCCTGGCTATGGTGGACAGAGGCCGGCGAGCGTCACCTGGATTCTCTATGCTTGAGTGGGTGTGGCTTGACTGTAATCAGTGCCCAGTTGTTGGCAGTTTATAGAGTGACAGATCAAGTACTGATCTGAGTTGAGTTGAGTTGAGAATGTTAAGCAATCTGATTACATCAGAGAAGTGAAGTCAGGGGGAAATTGGGTGCAAGAACGTTGAGTGTTGGTGGTATCTCCAAGCTCGGTGGATCGTGGTAGCTCGATTCAGGTTCTATGTTTCCCTAGTGTGCAGAAGCTCGTGTAGTTGATGCAAATTTGGCAGTTAGGCGGACGGTGTGCGGAAGCGCTGGCCAAATTTCGAGCAAAGAAGGAGCAATTTTCGAGCAGTGTTGTGATTTTGAGCTCAGGAGGTGAAGGCAGGACCAATTTGCTGCGAGTTGGGCTCAGAAAGTGAAATTGAAGGTGGAGTTGGAAAGCTCTTCTCATGAAATTGTGATTTGGAAAAACCCGTTTTGTCAATTTGGCTCGAGTGGAAAGTTAGCGGGGGATTTGGCGGACATCCATCTTTAGGGTTTACGTCAGATTTTACGTCAGATTTTGGGCCAGAATTGGAGGAGTTTCGCTGTTTGACCAGATTTGGAGAAGTTTCGCTAGTTTGGAGGAGTTTCGCAGATTCGGAGAAGTTTCGCCAATTTTGGAGGAGGTTCAAAGTGGCAACAAGAAAGGCCTCATTTGGCTGAATTTCGGCGTTTTGAGGCATAGGGCTGTGGGCTATGAGAGGCTACGAAGGCCTAGAAGGGCCAGAAAGCCAGCTTGCTGGCGTGAGGCTAGCTAGTTTAGTGTAGATCTTGGTCATTGGTTGGCAAAATCTGCCTTTCTTGCTAGATTGTGCGCAACAGGGTTTGACCCCTAGATCTCTTGTTCCTAGACTGGTGCCCTAGCCAACTGGTCCACCTTCACTTGTTGTCATAGTGACTGTGCCACTGTTATCTATACACATGTAGCTTTGGCTAGGAGAGGCAGTTTGATCCCATTCTTGGTGATCCTGGTAGCTTAGGACTTAGATACGAACTACTCTTATGTCAAATGCCAAATGGTGGCAGAGTCAGTCCCGTGTTGTGTTATGAGATGGAGGGTTTTCGTTTAGATTTCTTGTGATTGGATCCCCTCCATTCTCTGCTTCCTGTTTGTGCACCACGTTTGTGTGAGGTGCCTTGACTTTTGAGCGTTGGTGCTCTGGTGTGCTCTCGGTGGTGAGGCTGGAGTGATGACCAGTCAGACTACCTTTGTTTCTCTCCGGTGAAGCAGGAAGTGATGACCTGCAGACCGTGAGAGTGCGTGTTATGATGGCAGGTTACAGGTTGCCCTTCCCCTAGTGTAGTTATCTCGGTTAGAGTTACATTAGTGGGTGGTGTCTAGTTGGTGTTGGCACTTGGTGGGGCACTTGCAGTTGCGACTTGCGGTTGCAGTTGGTGGTTCGGGTTTGCTGTTGCAGTTACGTGGTCACGACGGAGTTCTTTGGAGATTCCAGAGGAGTTAGCCCTGCAGTACGCAGTGGGTTTACTCGGAGTGGTGCTCGGTATCAGCCTGTATCTCAGGTCCCAGTGAGGGAGGAGATTGACTCTGAGTTGGAGTTTGACACAGGAGCTGATTCAGTTGAGAGTGCACTTGGTGTGTCCGCACCGTTGTTGTGGGACATGGACGAGATTTATGGGGCCTCCAAAGGGCATAGGCGTTACTCTGGTACAGTGGGTACTATTGAGTTGGATGATTTCATCCAAGAGTTCGATAGTTGGTGTGATCTGCAGCAGATGCGGAACCCGACTTTGTTCACACCCTTCATGGCATGGAAGGGGTTGTTTCAGCACTTGGAGGGTCCACCGATGGACGACTACCATGAGTTCAGGAGAGCTCATTTGGAGGAGATTGAGTTATGGAGACAGTATTGGTCTCCACACTATGTCTCCATCACTTCATGTTCGGTGGCCAGGAGTAGGTCGGCTGTACCTACGAGTTCTAGCTCGAGTAGTGTTGGTGGAGCTAGTGGAGGTGCACTAGTTGGAGATAGTGCTACTACGAGTGGAGGTACCGCTGCAGGAGGTGGTGTGGTACCGGGGTTTAACCCCATGGTGGAGTTCTTCCTATGTTTGAGGCAGAACTACCAGGGAGTGCGGACTGACAAGCTGAGGAGCTTGCAGGAGTTCCAGCGGAAGGCTGGAGAGAGCCTACGCGAGGCATATACTCGCATGAGGCGGCTGATCAGTTTCACTCAGGGAGTTACTGAGGCCCAGGCAGTCCAGTTTTGGTATGGGATACTGGACAGGGAGTTGTGACGTAGAGTTCGTGATGCTACATTGTTGCAGGCTACTTCGCCCACTTTGGCAGTAGTCTTTGGTTTGGCTGAGCGTATTGAGCTCAACATGGTGGAGGAGAGAGTGGTGACAGCTGGATTTGGTAGAGAGACCTCATCCACGGTTGTGACTTCTTCTAGAGTGCAGCAGAGTGCACCACGCCCAGTTGGTTTTTGAGGACAGGGTGGACAGCCCAGATCCTATGGAGCGAGTGGAGGGCCTAGTGGAGTTAGACCCTTACCCTCATTTTCGGGTCAGCAGCAGCCAATGAGTGGTGGTGTTGCTTGTTGGACTTGTGGTGGACCTCACCATAGGAGAGAGTGTACTCAGGGCAGCGGACTTGATACCTCTGGTGCATCACAGCCAGCACAGAGGCAGTGTGAGCACTGCCATAGATTTGGTCATACTAGTGACCGGTGTTTTGACCTACACCCGGAGTTACGAAGTGGTAGGGCTGCTATGACAGGTAGTAGAGGAGCTCCAGTTCATGGAGGACGAGGTGGTAGAGGTGGTGGTAGAGGATCTACACCTAGTAGGGGTGCAGTACCTGCCCTTACTTCTGACACAGCTATGGCTACTCGGATTGAGCAGTTGGAGCAGAGATTGGCTAGTATGGCTATTGCTCAGAGGAGATCAGATTCGGGTGCTGAGGCTTCCACCTCATATGCTGGTGATAGAGATGCTTTGGACTTCATGTGCGGAGCAGCACAGGTGGATGCATCTGCAGCAATGACTAGGAGTGCAGTACGTGCTCCAGAGCCTAGAGGAGCATCAGTGGAGTTGGACCCACAGAGAGGAGAGGTTGGGAGACAGGTCAGACTTCCCCAGTCTTTCACGCTATCTGAGGCATTGCAGACGACATCCATGGTTCCTAGACATCCCAGTGTAGGTGTGGTAGGTGGTGATGGAGTACCTGATGGAGTACCTACTAGTCAGCCACCTGCTACTACACAGACTGAGTCTAGCATGATGTTGGGGGCGGCTCAGCTGATTATGCGGCATCCTTTATTTTCAGCCAGTGACATGTTTACATTGGGAGTGGACCCAGCCCCAGTGTTCCGGTTGGCTGCCACGTTGTGTGAGAGTAGGAATGGTGCAATTCCTATTACTAGAGCAGAGGTGGTTGGTAGTGGAGCTGACTTGGTTGCGGAGCATGGGATCCGTTCAGCGACCAGTGGTTTATGGCAAGCAGCAACGGCTAGATTGGAGGAGTTGCCAGCTAGACCGGCCTTTGAGAGAGTGCGGTTTACACCTGGTGTTGTCCTATTGGATAACCAGAGGGGGATCTTTCGTTTGGTGGGACCTTCAGGGAAGGTCTATACACCACAGAGAGTCTTGTTAGACTTTGGTGCGCAACCCCTTATGTTGGGGAAGGCTGCAGTTGTTGGTCTGGAGTTACGGAAGACCGATGTGGAGAGGTGTCCATTTCAGATCCAGACATCTCTTGGTGGTGGTTCGACATAGTACATCACACGTGGAGAGCTTGTTGTCCAGGTTCAGCCTGGTCATCCGACTGATAGCTCGGTGGTGAGAGCTTAGGCTATTGCGATGATAGCTGAGTCATATGATGTGCTAGTTGGGGGAGCAGTGTTATACCCCATGGGTTTCAGTATTGACTATTGGGAGGAGACAGCCTCTTATAGACCTGGTTGGCAGTCTGGTGAGGGACAGGTATGTCGTCTACCAGTACGTTTCAGTAGTGGCAGTCTTGGCTCACTACAGTCCGGGACCATGGCAGCATCAGTTTTGGCTTTTAGCGGTGCAGTTACTTGGCCTGGTGACTTGTTGGAGGGGAACGCCCATGCAGAGGATACTCCAGTACCAGAGGAGATCACTCGGCTATGGAGTACGAGTGGGATTGTTCCATCCACCTTGGATGTTCCATTGTGGAGTTCAGAGGAGGCATTGCAGCAGCATGCAGATCAGTTGGTGCAGCAGGCTTGGAGTGGAGCCTTCGTACCATCAGGGGATGACTGTGAGGATGAGCCTCCAGAGGCGATTGCTTTGACACCTCTGGATACCACACTCATTGCTTGGCAGTATCCAGTAGAGGGGATATGTCTATTAGAGTTGTTTGGTGGGATCAGCACCGGACTAGCTGCGGTGTTACAGGCGGGTATCCGAGTACAGAGGTACTTGTATGTAGAGAGAGATGAGACTGCTAGGCGAGTCTCTCTACATCATGTGGCACACTTGGCCTATCGGTATCCGGAGTTATTACCGATGTCAGCAGTCAGAGGTTACCAGAAGGCCTTACCAGGAGACATTTCCTTACTGGGGGCGCATGACCTAGAGAGACATGGGCCTGTTCACTTGGTGATTTCTGGATGGCCATGTTAGGGACATACACGTGCGGGCCGTGGTTTGGGTCTTCAGGATCCTCGTTCTGGTGTGTTTTGGGAGATGTTACGGATATTACGACATCTCCAGGTTCATCAGTCTGTTTCTCCAGCTTACCTTTTAGAGAACATTCCATTGATGGGTGATTCTCGCACTAGAGTGGTGGCGAGTACACATCAGGTCCATTCATGGATGGGACCTGCTGTATTGTTAGATGCAGCCAGAGTGGGATCACGGGCTCATCGTCTTCGTCTTTGGTGGACAAACCTCTTACCCAAAGAGGTTCTACAGCGTGCTTATGATGGGATTCAGCAACTGGACCACATTCTTGTTGATGATATCTTGGATGTTGGGCATTAGTCTCAGACAGTGGTAGTGGCTGATAGGTCACCCATGGTAGTGGTGAACCTAGTTGGACAGCCTAGAGCTGCATTTCCCACACTCATGAGTTTCCCAGGCTCTCATGCTTTTCGAGAGGGAGGACCTGGACTTGTTTGGGACTCACAGTTATAGCAGTTGGTGGAGCCCAATGCTGATGAGAGAGAGCGGGCGATGGGTTTTCGCACCGGTATTACCACTGTTCCAGCAGTGTCAGAGGCATCCAGGCGTCAGGTGTTAGGTCAGGCTATGGACCTGAACTATTTGACCTGGATTGTGAGCCTTGGTTTGGCACAGCAGCGTAGGATGCGCTTGATAGGCATCACCACTCGGACACTTGTGAGCCCTGTGCCTATCGAGACGATTCAGGCACATGCTGGGGGCGATGGACCGAGTGGACATGGTATTCTTGGGACACATCCAGTAGCTACTAGGGAGAGTGGTCTACTTGGAGTCCATCCAGGTGAGCGTGGGCTACTTGGATTACACCCTTGGTCCACATGGGATGCAGCCAGAGGACGTATGGAGCTTGCAGCCAGAGTGGAGGGAGTTTTTCACACAGAGGTTGGGACCTCTAGTGGTCGGGAGCATGACACTATTGCTCCCAAGGGCCCAGTGTAGCAGCCAGTCAGTACGTCTTCCACTCCTACTACAGTTACAGAGGATACTTGGGAGCCAGATCTTGGACCCAAGCTTACTAGAGAGGAAAGACGGAGGGTTTGGAGGTTCTTGAGGAGTCACACGAGTTGTTTTGCCTTCAGTATGAAGGATTTGGGTGCTCTGAAGGGACCTGGTATACGGATTGAGTTGACTAGCGACACACCTATTTTCCGACGTCCTTATCGATATAGTGAGATGGAGAGGACATTGATTCAGAGCCGGAGTAGTGACCTTTTTGAGGTTGGTTTGGTGGAGATTTCACATGGAGAGTATGCATCAGCGACAGTGATGCCAGCCAAGAAGGATATGCATGGCAACTATACAGATAGGCGGATGTGTGGAGATTACCGTCCTATCAACCGACAGACCAGGGCTGATCGGTATGCCATGCCTACACCGGAGGAGATTTTTGATGCAATTGGGCATGCAAAGGTCTTCAGTACTTTGGATCTTCGAGCGGGATATCATCAGTTGCCGATCAGGGAGGAGGATAAGTCCAAGACAGCATTTTGGGCTATTGATCCTCACGGCAAGGATGTGTTATATCAGTGGAGGTTCTTACCATTTGGGTTAAAGAACGCTCCCGCTGAGTTCCAGAGGGTCATGGATAGGATCCTATCTGGACTGGATTTTGCTTGGTGCTATATTGATGACATTTTGGTGTATAGCACTACTGTGGAGGAGCATGAGAGACAGTTGTTGGAGGTGTTTGAGAGGTTGAGATCTCATGGACTCAAATTACATCCTGGGAAGTGTAGGTTCTTCCATGAGCAGGTTGAGTATTTGGGTCACACTATCTACCCCGGAGGACTTGGTGTTCAGCAGACCAAGGTGGAGGCTATTGCACGTATTCCTCGGCCTACGGATGTGAGCAGAGTGCGAGCATTCCTTGGGTTGGCGAACTTCTATCGCCGCTATGTTAGAGGATTTAGTGCCATTGCCAAGGCCTTGACGAAGCTGACCAAGCTTACACAAGAGTGGTGTTGGGGAGATGAGCAGGAGAGAGGTTTTGTAGAGCTCAAGGAGAGGTTGACATCTGCTCCTATTTTGAGGAGACCGATCAGAGGACGACCATTTCAGGTTCACACTGATTGGAGTATGTTGGGGCTTGGAGAGGTGCTCACCCAACATGATGATGAGGAGAAGGAGTTTGTGGTGGCCTATGCTAGTCGCTCCAACAATTCAGCAGAGGCGAAGTATAGTTCATATGAGGGAGAGTGCTTGGCAGCAGTTTGGGCAGTAGCACATTTCCGATGTTACCTATTTGGTAACCCCTTCACTCTCATCACTGATCATCAGCCGCTGAAGTGGTTGATGGAGTCCGACAAGCTTTCAGGGAAGCTTGCACGATGGGCTCTGATTTTACAGGAGTATGATTTCACGGTTGTTCACAGACCTGGAGTGGTGAACCGTGATGCAGATGGGTTGAGTAGAAACCCATGTCCCAGCCAACAGGATCAGACCGGAGCACGTTGGCATGGTGAGACAGATGAGGAGATGGTGCTAGGTTGGCATGCATCGGCCTTTCTGTGTATATTTGCAGAGACTTTGGTGGTATCTCTCTCAGCGCATACAGGAGGAGTTATTGAGGTCACAGATCCAGAGAGTGAAGATATTGGTACAGTTCAGCAAGACATTCATGATGATGTCTTAGTGATGGACTATCTTCGCACTGGTGTTGTGGGTGGCACAGTTGGGGCCAAGGAGAGAGACCGTGTTCTTCAGCGAGCCAGACGGTTCAGATTGGAGGGTAGACACCTTTTGCGTGTATGGGAAGATGGTAGAGTGCGAGTAGTACCACTTCCATCACAGAGACCACAGTTGGTCCGTCATGCTCATGAGAAGCTAGGACATTTTGGAGTAAAGCGTACATGTAGCTTACTCCAGAGTCATTATTGGTGGCGTGGTATGCAGACCGAGGTACAGCAGTTTGTTGCCAGATGTGTGGTTTGTGACCGAGTTAGAGCATCATTCAATGCTCCTACGCCACAGTTACACCCATTACCTATCATGGGATTGGGTTACCGTTGGAGTTTGGACTTCGCCGGACCTTTACCACTGACTGTGAGACATCATCGGTATGTTTTGGTGATGGTGGAGCACTTCTCCAAGTGGATTGAGTTGGTGGCACTTCCTGACAAGTCTAGTGAAGGGACAGCTTACTCGTTCCTGGATCGAGTTCTTAGTCATTTTGGTGCACCAGCTGAGGTTTTGACTGATCAGGGTACAGAGTTCTTGGGAAAGTTTCAGGTCTTGTGTGACAAGGCTTTGATTGATCATCGTACTACATCCCGAGATTACCCTGAGGCAGATGGCTTAGCAGAGAGAGTGGTTCAGACGGTGAAGAGAGGATTGCAAAAGTATGGTTTGCAGAGAGGCCACTTGGGAGATTGGGATCTCTAGTTACCTTGGTTGGCCATGGGCTATCGGTTCAGCCGGCAAGCCTCCTTAGCATCCTTCTCTCCATACTTTCTACTCTATGGACGAGATCCAGATTTACCTGCAGCCATTTGTCAAGATGCTACTGTAGTTTTGGACTTGGATGACCCGGATGTATGGATGAGCGCATGTTCTCAGCGGGCAGAGATCTTTTGGAGAGTGATGCCGATGGCCTTTGAGAACTTGGCAATTGCTCAACATAGAGATACTTTATGCTATGCTACCATTCGAGGAGGAGGTTATACTTTATGCTATGCTACCATTCGAGGAGGAGGTTATAGACCCTCGATCCGTCGATTTCATCCAGGCGACTATGTATATCTACAGCAGACAGCACCGACGACACTTGATGTTTCTACAGGCCGCACTATCTTGAGAGTGCGTGAGGTTTTGCCATCTGGAGTCCTTGTGTTAGAAGGACGTGATGGTGTTGTTTGGAAGGATCATGTGCGCAATTGTGCGCCATGCAACCTTCCAAACATTGATGGTACTATGGACCCAAGCTTGGCACTTGTACGTGCAGGCTTGAGGTGTATGTTATGTGGCTCTTCTGGTGGAGCTGCTACTATGTTAGTGTGTGATAGCTGTTCGAGAGGATGGCATATGGCATGTATGACTCCTCCCCTCACGGTGGTTCCTCAGGGACAATGGTTATGTCCTAGATGTACTTGACCTATAGCTAGTTCATTCTTTATATGGTATAGATTGCAGACATGCGACTAACGATGGGGCTCCATAGCACCCGGCCTCCTGATCTTTGCCCATTAGAGGGTATACCATATACTTAGAGTAGATGGCTATCTGGAGTTAGAGGGACCTAACCGCCAGCTAGGGGGGCGATTGTGGCACTTTAGAGTCTATGTATGACTTATGTGTGAGTTGTGCTTTGATAGTGTATGATGTTGACAGCGATGTATGTTGTGTAGTGATGTATATACGCACGACAGCTGTCACGCCATTTGTAGTTCCGCATCTAGATGCTCGGACACTGGAGTTCCAGTGATGGTAGTTAGAGTTATTCTAGCTGTTTCTCAGGGACTACTTTCCGACAGTTAGATTTTGTGTTCGGGGTACTGACTTCACGGTGGGGCCCACCGTCACTTTGCACCGTTTGCACCGTCGAGTGTGCCGTCAGCGGGACCGTTAGGGTTTCAGGGCTAGCTCGAGTCCAGGGGGTATAGTTTCGAAGTGAGCTCCAGAGAGCTCACTTCTCTGATGTTGAGCCTTCGAGTTCTTGGCTATGGTGGACAGAGGCCGGCGAGCGTCACCTGGATTCTCTATGCTTGAGTGGGTGTGGCTTGACTGTAATCAGTGCCCAGTTGTTGGCAGTTTATAGAGTGACAGATCAAGTACTGATCTGAGTTGAGTTGAGTTGAGTTGAGAATGTTAAGCAATCTGATTATTGTGGCACTTTAGAGTCTATGTATGACTTATGTGTGAGTTGTGCTTTGATAGTGTATGATGTTGACAGCGATGTATGTTGTGTAGCGATGTATATACGCACGACACTATATCTAACATATCAATTTAAGACTACACCATTTGGTCTTAAATTGATAGTAGATTGAAGTCCATATGGTCCATTCTCACTTTCTCTCAGTGCATTTGCATCACTTGTGTCTAACATCATATGAAGTTCAGTCATCTTGGTCAATCTCATTTTCTATTTTGATGTTTACTATAAGGTGTGTGGCATGTTGCACAAGGCAAGGATACCATGTCCTCTCATCCTACTATACTTTGCAATCATACATAGTGTAAGTTGGATTAAACACTTCTACCAGATCTCCCAAACACTAATGCGAGTCCTCTAGAAAAATAAATTTAGGGTGAGCCTAGGCAGACATCCTTCTCATAGTAGTGATATGTTAGAGCGGTGATTAGCATGTTTTTGCACAAACAAGCCAAACTTTGCAAGTTTTGCCTGTCTTGCTCTTCTTGAAGCATTTTCAAGAGACTATATACCTCTATGTATATGTAAAAGTGTTAATGTTGGCCTCAGCCTCTTCAAGCAAAGCATAAACATGTTCATCTGGTGATGATTCTAATACTTTTTTGATGTTTGAGGGATTGTGGGTCAAGAAAAACAAAAAAGTGACATGCATGGTATAGTGCAAGGGATATTTGCCTAGCAAGGGTGGGTGTAAATCTAGGTTTTCCCTAAACTTAATGCATTTGAATTGGTAGATTGAGTCAACCATGGGAACAATGCATCAACCGTGTCCAACGTAAGGAAATTTGCACATGTCTAGGATAGAAAATAAAATGGATTGAATCTTAGAAGGACAAATTACAATACATGTGAAGGTTAATTGAGACAAGGATGTAGGAATGTAGATCCTTGTACCTAATCATGTAGTATTGATATTTATGTGTCTTTGGGATGACAAGAGAAAAATTGGGATTTAGATAAAGAGAATTACTTCATTTTGGTGAAGGTCAAATCCTTTTTGAGTATTGAATGTTTAATTCAAGACTTTCATATTCATTGAAAACATCAGTAAGATAAATTTTATATATTTGATCTTCTTATTTAAAAACTTCTAAACAATTGAAGTCAACTTCAAACATAACACATGACACTTCAATGCAAGTTACACAACCCTGAGTTCATGGAACTAAAACTTAAGATCATGATGTAGGGGTGATGATGTAAATTCAAACAATAAAGTAACTATAGTCTATTAGATATGGATATATGAGGACATAAGCTGTTCCTTGAACAAGAGATCTAAAACTCATGAAATGTATATAAATATAGATGAAATAGAAATAAAATAAAAGTTAAATTGATTGAAAATTATATGCAAAAAAATAAATTAAGTGTAATTCATAACTAACATGTATTACATATCAATCACCTATAACTACATGTAAAGAATTTATGAAGCAATGTGTATTGAAAACAAAGAGTCACCTCATACAAAGAAATGGCAAAGTAAGCGAATGTGACACACTCGGCAACAAACTAAATGGATTGAAAGAAAATTGTAAACCAAGAATAATACAAAAATGTACCATCATGCCAAAATCTAATTAACACAAAAAATTATAACTGATTATGTTGATCATATTCATGGTCTGGTTGAGCAGCTGAATAGCATTGGAGTTAAGGTTAAGGATGATGATTTGATTCTTCATACTATTCAAGGTCTAGCAAAGGAGTATAAACCTTTTAAGACATCTATAGCCACTAGAGATACTTATCTTTTATTTGACAAGCTAGTTCCAATGTTAGTCTCTAAAGAGATACGGCTGCAAGGTGATTGCAATGATCTTTTTGCTCAAGATTTGGTTCTATTCGTTGGGAGAGGTTGTGCAAGAAGTAGAGGACGTGGAAGTTCTCTTCATGGAGGTGCTGTTGGTGGAGTTCAATCCTCACAAAGACAATGGAGGTTCTATTGGTGTACAAGCTAGTTCCAATGTTAGTCTCTAAAGAGATGGGGCTGCAAGGTGATGGCAATGGTCTTTTTGCTCAAGATCAGGCTCTATTTGTTGGCAGAGGTCGTGCAAGAGGCAAAGGACGTGGAAGGTCTCTTCATGGATGTGCTATTGTTGGAGGTCAATCCTCACAAAGACAATATGCAACATAAGGCAAGTCCACAACGAAGAGACTCTGCAAGTACTCTAAATAAAAGTCTCATTATGAGAAGACTTGTTATAAGAAGCAAGCTGATATTTGAACATGTAAACTTCCCCAACAAAGCTATATGGAGAAGGATTCCTATTCAGAATATCATCTATCATTCACCTATTGTTGCATTGATGACCAAGAGTAAAGATGAGTGTTTCATCGACTCAGGGTCCTCCAACCATATGACCCATCAGGCTAACATTTTCAATTCTAAAGAACCATTATCTGAATTATTGTTTGTGAATACAGGTGATGATATTGAACATCTTATTACTCATATGGCACTATCCCTTTCTCATATCAATCTATGAATTTTTAGTGGTTTAAGAGAAGTCCTTCATGTACCTACAATCACCAAGAGCTTAGTTTTTGTTGGCCAGATTATTGAGAAGGGTTTTCAGGTTATTTTTAACCAAGATGGTGTGTTTGTAGACAAGTATGAGAAATTTGCTATCCCTATAGGATGCAAACTTGGATAAAAAATTGGAAGGATGTTTAAATTAGACATCAAGATTCCCATAGTTATTCATGGCTTGACTGATTTTTCAGATCTTGAGATGTGGCATAAAGAGTTAGGTTATATGAACCTATAGAGATTAAAGGTGCTACCTATCTCCGATTTGGTTATAGAGCTTCCAATATTTTCTGATCCTTTGCCTATAGGGGGTGAGGCTTGTCAATTTGTGATGTTTGTCAATTTGGTAAAGAAGCTAGACAGGCTTTTAAGCATCATGGTACCAGGGCCTCAACTGTTGTAGAAATGATACACACTGATGTTTGGACTGCATCAGAAAAGAGTCAACAAGCTCTAAATATTTTGTCTCATTTATTGATGACGTTTCAAGATATACACAACTCTACTTTTAGAAAGAAAAATCAGATGTCCTTTCAGTTTTTCAAATATATAAGCAGCTTGTGGAGAAGAAATATGATTATAGTATCCTTTGTCTATGTTCTGATGGAGGAAGAGGGTTTATTTCAAATCAGTTTGATATTTTTCTACATGAGCAAGGTATCAAACATGAAGTTACTTGAGTTACATGCCTCAACCAAATGGAGTTGCTGAGCAGAAGAAACAACATACATATTGCTGAACTTGCAAGAGCCATGCTCAATGAGAAGGCAATGCCCAAGTTTTATTGGGCAGAAGAAGTTAATTGTCCAATTTACTTGATGAATCAATCTCCTATTGCATTGGTGTACAAAGTGACACCTTTTCATGGTCTTACAAGTAAGAAACCTGATTTATCAAATCTGAGGGTGTTTGGTTGTATTTTCTTTGTTCATGTCCCTGATGAGAAGAGACAAAAGCTAGATCCTAAACAAAAAATGTGTCTTTCTTGGATATGTCTCAGATTCCAAAGGATATAGGTGTTATAATACTGATTTTAATTATTTTAATCATCAATAAAGATGTTGTATTTGAGGAGTTAAAATCTTTGTATCATGCTCCTACAAGTTGTGCATGTGATTTAACAATTAAAACACCCTCTACCCCTTTGATTGGTCCAAGTAATAATTCTATTCCATAGGCTAGTACTGTCAAGAATCATCCTGCTCAATCAAACATAAACACAAGAAATAATCACAAAAGAGACACACATTTGTTATCGAGGTTCACCCAATGTGTGCTACATCCTTGTGCAGATGCTAGTTCCACTAGACTAGGTCAAATGCTTACATACTGAGAAAATTACTGATTTATCACAAGATAGAACAGCTTTGTCTCCTTGTCTAAAATCTCTTGCCACTTCTTGATACAACACTCAAGTGTTTCTGTACCGACCAAAATTAATCCACCATGTTCATATTATGTAGGACTCTGTTTACAATAGAACAATATAGCCTATTCAAAGGGCATTGCCACTTTGCCAAACTTTAATTCAATCTTCAAGTTTCAAACATCAATCAAGAGATCATGCTCTTTTGCAAATAGTGAGAGAATGCTCGACAAAACTCCCCTTTCAAATTAATGTGAAAGACATCAATATCCACCAAAGCTCTTAGCTTCTAATTGACAATGTAAAAAAAACACTATAACTCTACTTCATCAGTTTGTTTGAACTTGGGTTACTAGTACAAGTAAGCTATGGGGAATGTTAGCAGATACATATGTCTTTTGAGAGGTTGAAATGTCTTTTAAGAGGAGTTGATACTGGTCTTGCATTATGCATGTTGAATCTCTTCAACACCTTCTTCACATAGTCTTCTTGTGACAGCCACACTTCTTGTTCTTCCTATCTTGAACAATATTCATGCCAAGTATCTTCTTAGTTTCACCTAAATCTTTCATAAAGAATTTAGATTTCAGTATTTTTTCAAATCTACAATCCTCTTTATATTAGAGCTAGCTATGAGTATATCATCCACATATAAAGAGAGACATAAAATTTCTCCCTCACCAAAATCTCTCAAATAAATACAATGATCAGCTTCACATCTTGTTAAACCTTTTTCTTGCATGAAATTATCAGATTGTGAGTACAATTGTTGTGGGGCTTGTTTTAGCCCATACAGACTCTTCCTCAAACGAAAAACTAGATATTCCTTTCCTTTTGCTGTAAAACCCATTGGCTGTACCATGCACAATTCTTCATCAAGAGCACCATGAAGAAATGTTGTCTTAACATTGATTTGTTCTAGATGAAGATCCTCCACAATAACTATATTCAATAACACCCTAATGGATGTCATCTTCACTACTGGTGCAAAAATCTCACTATAGTTGACTCCTTCCTTCTAAGAAAAACCTTTGACAACAAGCCTTCTCATGTGTCTTATGCTCCCATCTGCTTTTATCTTGATTTTGAATACACATTTGTTTAGCAAGGCCTTTTTGTCAAAAAGTAGTCTTGTCAACTCCCATGTCTTATTTTAGAAAAGCAATTTCATCTTATAATCCCATTTCATAGAAGAGGTATCATTTCTACCTTTTGGGCATGTCCCTAGCTCCCCAAAATTTTCATACAAGACATGATTCAAAATTATATTTGTAGATGGATCAAAAATTACCTTTGGTTTTCTCCATCTTTTTTATATCCTTGGTATTGGAATCTTTTGCTGCTCAAGTTCCTTGTGGTCCTCTTTTTGACCTTCTTGGTCACTAGATTCTTCATGCTAGTTGAATTTCTCATGAATTTGATCTTGAGGAGCAAGTGGATCTTCAAAATATCTTCTTGGACTCAATATCCAAATCAGCATACTCTGGTTCAGTCATTGCTTGTTGCACATCTTCATGATCTTACTCTCATGGAATATCACATTCCTACTCCTTATGAATTTTTATTTTCAATGTCCTAGGGCCAATAACCATATTCATCACTCCCGTACATAACTAGTGAAAGTTCACTTTTGAGATTTTATGTCCAGTTTCTTCCTATCCTTCTTGTCAATCAAGGAGTATGTAAACAGCCAAATACTCTTAAGAAGGAATAATTTACCTTCTTACTTGTCCATGCTTCCTCAAGAGATTTTTAATTGAGTGCACTAGACAACCTTCTAGATAAGGAAAACATTTGTATCAACTATTGCTGCCCAGAAAATGAGTGGTAATCTTGCATGTATTCTCATACATCTTGCTCATTCCAAGATTGTTTGATTCATCATTTCAGCTAGCCATTTTCTTGGGGTGTTCTTTGAACCATCTTGATGTTGTGAATGTGTTCTTGGCTTAGGAATTTAGAAAATGCTTGACTTGTATATTCTAGTCCATTGTCAGATTTAGTGCTTTGATCTAACAGTCTATATCTTTCTCAACAATTTTTTTCCCCAATTTGAACACATTGAAAACTTCTAATCTTTCATGGATAGCATAGACCCAAGTCTTTTGGTTGCATCATCAATAATAGTGACAAAGTACCTATTGCCTCCTTACAAAAGCTCTTGTGCTAGACCCCATACATTGGTGTGTACCATCTCCAACTTCTTGGTTTTGCTTTGTCAAACTTTTAAATTGAAATTGACCACCTTTTTTTTTTTATTATATAGGTTTCATAGAAATCTAACTCAAATTTTGTCAAGCCCAAGAGTATATTTCTTGCATGTAACTCCTTCACCAAGATGTACAAATCTTTGATGCAAATAGTGTTGATGGATTTTTTGAAACCACATTAGCTATCACCAAATTCTCAATTTTTTTTCCTTGGATAAGGTAAAGCATACATGTGTGCTTTCTCTTTGCAACTATTCATGCTCTCAATGTTATCTTCCATTCTCCACTTCCAAATGTCATAACAAAACCTTCAAACAAAAGCTTGTGAGTTGATATAACTAGAGGTTGAAATTGGCTAGACATATTAACTAGAGGTGGAAATTGGTTTGGTAGTATCTTGAGGGATGTTATATATGATGTTCTAAGTAGATCAGATAGAGGCGTCACCAAAAGAGTACTTCCACTAATAGGGTAGAAACCTAAAACTCTTTGAAAACTTCAAAGTCAATTTTGGAGGTCTAAACGGATGAATTAGGCCTTGAAAAATGAAAAATTCTCTCCCCTTGGAAATGAAGGTTTTTCCTTCTACTCCACCCTACCCCTTCTTCCTTTGGCCTTTTGGGAGCTTTCCATGCTATTTTGAGCTTCTTATAGGAAGATTCTCCAAAGATTCCCTTCGGTTAAACTTGTTTGACCAACCAAATAGGACAAGGATCTACATGTCACCAATCCATGCAGCTAATCTAACGGTGGAGCTTTCTGACATGTCACCAATCCATGTATCTGAACCAAGGGTGTAGCTCGCTTTGAGTGGATTGTCTTTGCTATATAATAAAGACAAGGTGATCCTTTGGGATATTTGAGTATTGAGGGATGAAGCCTTGTGTTTCTCTTGGGTTTCTCCTATGCTTGGAACACTATAACAAGAGAGAGAACCAAATTATCTTGAGGAAGAAATGCATCATGAAGATTGGGTGCAAGCCATGGAGCTTGAAGTTATAGCACTATATCACCAAGAAATAAGCGAATTGGTTGATTTGCCTCTTGGTAAGAAGGCAATTCACTTCATGTGGATTTTTAAAGTGAAGAGGAATTTTGATGGTTCAGTGAGTAGGTACAAGGCAAGGCTTGTGTCAAAAGGAAAAAACACAACAATATGGAATTGACTTTGATGAGACTTTCAGCCCTGTTGCCATGATGTCATCAATTTGCATTCTCTCAACATTGAGCACTTTCAATAAGTGGACACTCTATCAGATTGACTTCAACAATGGTTTCCTCAATGGAGATTTGGAGGAGGAAGTCTATATGATCAAACCACTTGGATATGAAGATTCAAGATATCAAACAAAGTTTGCTAATTGAAAATGTCTCTTTATGGATTTAAGCAAGCTCCATGAGCTTGGAATGCTAAGATAAATTCCTATCTTTTATCTATTGGATTTCAAATTTGCAGTTCAGATTCTTCTCTATAAATGCTACAAGCTGGTGGCAATATAGTTTTGCTAATCATCTATGCTGATGACCTGATCATTAGTGGTAGTTGTCAAGATCTCATTCAGCAAGTACAAGATCAGTTGAAGGGAGAGTTTGACATGAAGGACTTGGGAGAACTCAAATACTTCTTGGGTATTGAGTTTATTCAAGATGGAAATAAAATTTGGTTACTACAGTGTCAATATTCTCTCAACATGTAGGAAAATTTTGGCATGATAGCTTGTAAGCCTATTTCTACTCCTCTCTCAAGTTCTGTTAAGTTAACTGCCAAAGATGGTGAGTTGTTGGCTGATCCAACTATGTACAGACATGTTGTTGGAAGGTGACTTATTTGACTCTTACTAGACCAGATCTAAGATACGCTGTTGGTCTAGTGAGTCAATTTGTGCTAGCACCAAGGAAGCCACATCTTGGTACAGTTTGAAGAATTGTATGTTATGTGAAATTTACCATTCAATTTGGTCTTCACTATTCAGCTGGTGTGTTACCCATTGTACAAGGTTTTACTGATGCGGATTGGGCAGGAAGTGCTCAAGATCAAAGATCAATATCAGGTTATTTTTTTAACCTTGGAAGTTCTGCAACTAGTTGGTCATCAAAGAAGCAACCCCCTGTTTCTTTATCATCAATAGAAGCTGAATATATGGGTGTTATTGTTGCTACATGTGTGTGCTACCATGTATTTGGCTTCACACCTTATTTGAAGATATGGGATATATATTTCATGATCCTATACAGAGATAACATCAGTAATATTAAACTTACTAGCAATCCAGTATTTCATGCAAGGACCAAACATATTGAGGTCCATTATCATTTCATTCTAGAAAAGTCTAGAAAAGGTATTGGCTGGAGATAGATCTGCACTATATTCATACAGATGAGCAAGTTGTTGATATTTTCACCAAAGCTTTCCCTAGAGATAAATTTGAATATTTTAGACCTCGTATAGGAGTCAAAGATATAGACGTTAGCTTGAGGGAGAGTGTTGATGAAGTATCACAAGCTAATACTCCTTGTGCCTAGTGAGCGAGGAGAATTAGTCCTTAGTCACTTTATTCTTTGCTCACCATCTCTCATTAGTCACCACTTTAGAGTTATGGTGAAGAGTGACTCTACCCTACTTGTGTATCTTCGTCTCTATTTATATATATTCGAGCAGGACTTGTGTTGCGCAAACCATTTTTTGGTGAACTATGGTATCTCCAGTCTCAGCTTTCATTCCGTAACAATATGTCACGAGTTTTAGAAAAAAAACTCTCTTTCTCGTTGCGAACTGTGTTATATTGTGTGGGTTTTCTCCCATGCCGAGTTTTCTCCTCTCCTCTGATTTATGATTCTGACGAACTAAACATGAGTTTAGTTCGTTGACTAAGTTGTTGAATCGGACTCGAGACGTGAGACATCGATGCCGATGACCGGCATCGATGTTGCATAATTAAACTCGTCTCGTATGATGCTTGGATTTGACTTAATCAAGATTTCTCATGCCATTCGTTTAATGGTTTAATCGTGTTTCCTTCCACAACAAGAAATGGTGGGCTTGAGAGTCCTGCAATTCTTGATACTAGGACGACGCGTTGGTCAAGGAGTATCTTTATACTAAAACCCTTTACTAAATTTTGATTATTTTATCATAGTACTTAGAATATATTTCTAAATGATTTGAATGATTATATTTATCTGTAAGGATAATATGTCTGAGATTCCACACTAGACTCCAATATACAAGTATGCAGTATCTGTCTACCGTGAGGCTTGATTACCTCAAAGACGAGACATCAACCTGCTCAAGGGTCCAAATAATCGACGATTGCGGGAGTTGAGTGGACCACAACTAAAAGAAAACAAAGATGGTCTTGATGTGGGCCACCAAACTTGGCACCAAATTCAACGATGCGCCAAGTTGGCTGAAAGATTTCAAACCATCCTAAGAGAAAAACTCAATTTACTTCTGAACATGGAAAAGACCCCTGTACATCACATATACGTGAGAATTTCTTTCTTGGGGCACCGTATCGGACGCCGAGTAGTACACAGGGAGCATTTTCTTTTGTGTTGACTTAAGCCAATATCCATTATATTTTATAAATATTCTGAGTGTATATTAGCTAAAACGACTAGAAGAACACTGCCTAGTGAATCATGCCGAATGCAAGTTAAAATTTACCCCATGCGGTTTTTCGAAGCTTCAAAGAAAGGTCCACAGTCTCTATCTTGTAAGCGAGTGTTCGATTCAATCCTCATTGGCCTGATCATCAAGGACTAGGTAAATTCGCGCAATCAGTTGTTTCAATTTTTTCTTATAACTTCATCAGAACAAGAGGCCGCGAGGAAGTTTTGGTGATGGATCAATATCGTCCCTGCCCAATGCTTGTGCATGGAAAAACACGACCGCGTGTGAAAGCAAGAAGGATGGAAGACCCATCAAGCCTGGTGCTTGGAAACGCGCTGCAGCTTTAACTGGTCAGTTCAGAACTCAGATGATTGTCCTCCACAATTGTATAAAGGGAACCGGTATTTGTGCTTCACCATTTTGGTACTTGTACCTCACCCCTTATTGTCTTACCAATTCGCCAATCAGAAGTGTGTACTTTTGTCATCCATAATTTGACTTGATATTAGATGAAAAGATGATCTAGATGAAAAATTGATATTAGACTTGAACTTAAAAAAAACACAGCAAAGGCCAAGCGTTGGCATCCTGGTCTCTAGCATTGGGATCTAGCTCTATCTAAGGTACATTATGGAGGGTATTAGATGAAGATGCAACTGGACCGCACCCGAGGACATATCTTTGCATTGTGACCGCTTTCCTTGTAGATACAACAATGGCGTCTTATTTACAGTGGTTACTCCTGCTGAGATTGCCATTGTGATTGTTGTTGTGACTGCTGTTGTGATTGCTCTACATATTCAAAAGCAGATGGATTGCGACATGTTGATCCAGTAGGTCTGCCTTATATTGCACCTCAAAGGTTTGGTCAACAACTTCTTTGATTGCACGCACAAAGAGAGTAAGAAATTTTGTTATCTGATAAGGAGGACAAAGTAAAAGCTTATTAAGTAAGCAACTATTTTTTATTTTTTTTGCTAACTTTGTTTGTCTTTATATGAATTTGGTTTTAAAATCTTGTAATACATAGGCCTCTTTTCTAGAAGCAAGAGAAAAGTAGCAAAGGTGTAGTAGAGACTTTTACTAGAATGCTTAACTAGATACACCTTCAAATTGTTAATTTGGCTTGTGGATGAAAAATATCTTTGTGCAAATACATCCATCTCAATCTGTTCATCAGAAAGAGAAAAGAAGTAGACTTTAAAACAGCTTGGAAGCAAATCCACACGAGAACTTTATGGTCTATTCCTTAAACTTCTGCTTAGATTCTATCGTTGGACCAACTACAAGAAAAATGCAAGAGAGAGTGGAAAAGATAAGAAAGAAAAAGAATGCAAGAGAATACAAGTGAGAGCAGGAGAATGCAAGCAAAGAACACAAACAAGTGAATACCAAAGAAGAATAAGAGAAGAATGTGCAAGAACATAGGATGACAAAAGCAAGAGGATTTGATACCAAAAGTTTAGAATTTAAAATTATCTATGGGTATTCATGTATCCAATTGTGTATAAGTTTCCGAAATGCATGACCTTTTCAAAGGATTTTCTTTGAATATTATCTTGATTTGTTGCCTCTTGACAACCAAAAATGTATGGTTCATTCAAGAAATTGTCATGTGTCAACCACTTAGACCCTCTTAGACTTAGACCCTCCTAAAATTCCTTGGTTGAAAAGTTTAAGTTTGTAATTTATTCCACATTACTTAAGATTGAATCCACATGAATGAATCAAAATCCATATAGATAATGTAAGTGTTCTTGACATTAAAATATTCCTAAATTAGAGAATCTTCTTGATACAACCTTTTGAATCTTATTTATTGAATGAAAACCTTGGAAGAAGCTTGTGATCTACATCATCCAAGCCATTCTAAAGTTGTGAAAAATCTGGAAGGAGAATGTTGCTATTGGCTTAGCAAAGTTTGTTGAACTTCAAATATTGTTTTGAAAGCAACAAGGATGGTTTGACAACGCTCATCAAACACATAATAAGAAATCTACGAGGCTAACCATAAATTTAAGAGGGTAAAATATCCCATTTTATATTTTCTAAATTTATTGATAATTTGTTATATGATAGCCTTGACCACATTACCAAGCCTTGCTAGACCACTTCACAAGAAGTTTTGCATTATGTTTGATTGTAGAGGAGGCATCAACAAGCCTTGTTTGAACCTCAAACAACCTACTTAGAAGATCCTTGTTTAAGGATAATCAAGGCTTGTTTAATTGCAAAAAAAAACAGTTCTAAGCTTGTTTCTCATCTTGGGAATACCTCTAATGACAATATGTGTATGAGTCAAGTGTTGGAAGAATCCCCTAGTCAGAACCACGTGTGCAAGTTTCCCTGTATGTGGGCCATCATGATAACTTATGTGGGTTTCATGGGCCAAGAAGGCCCACATAAGCAACATTAGAACAAGTGGGTATCAAGCATCATCAAGTAAACAACTCAAAAGAATTTTCTTGTTTACTCTCCAAATTATTGTTCACTCCAAAAATTATCATTCACTCTCTTATGCCAAAGGCCCTTTAAATGAAAAAGAATTCACCAATGCCAATATAGAAGGTCTTTCACTCACTCATCAAAGGAACTCTGTAGAGTTAAAGGTTCTTCCAGGCTCAATAACCTCAGTATAACGCTCCTAAATAAGAAATATCATTCCTTGCTTATCAAATACAGGTAGTACTTACAAAGCCTTCATTCTTCTTACTCACGGTATGCTCCAAATTCACTAAGAAATGGATATTCTCCACTCTTAAGCCTCTCTTTATACTCACAATAAGTGTCTTGGTAACTTGATAAAATATATTCTTTACCTAGGTTATCATAATTAAGGAATCTTAGGCCAACAAGCTTGCCTCCCTCTAGAAGCTTCAAAGCATATTTCTTAGAAATCCAAGAGATTTTTAATTAAAGATCATATTATATTACAAGGTGAAGTCAAAACTACCTACCTTCTCCTACCTCTTTTATCTAGGCAACCTAACTTGATAAAGCCAATAGGATTTTGATATATCTTATGTATTCTAAGCAGATTTATCTCTCACTCAAGATGAACTTGTTATGGTTATTAGTGTAGCACAGCATTGTACTAAGACAACTAGGAACAAAACTCCACGACACTCCTCCAAGACTAAAGCTCCAAGGCAACTCCAAAACTCAAGACATTATACATTAGAGAACTTAATGAGAAAGAGATAGTTGCAAATGGAAGGATGATTAGTACATCATCATTCCTTTTTTAGATGATTGTGAAGTTCTTAAACCCAAAAGTTATTAATTATTGGAGCAATTAAAGTTACTATGCAAGAGTTTAGGGTTTAGGGTTTAGGGTTACTAGGCAAGAGTCAAGTAGAGTTCAAACTCTAAGAGCATATTAAAACTTATAGGAATAATCCCTATAAGCATATGGTCTTTTCTTAACAAAATAACCAAGATAAAAGTCCTTGTACTATAGGAAAATTTATGCCAAAAATATTCATAGACCCAAGAATTCTCTCTTCTTTTCTCACAATAAATATCCATGAATAATACAAAGTCAATAAATTAAATTTAATCCAAAAAGTGATGTTCATGCTTCAAAATTATCTAAAACAGGATCATTTCTCTCTTGGCTATGACTAACTCTAGCTCAATCTAGCTAAAACCCTAAACCCTAGCAAATTAAAAAAATTTATAATCTTGTAATACTCATTTGCGCATGTGTGCTCTATTGAATATTAGTAAATGTTTGGATAGGCTTGATAGGGTGGTCTAATATTGGTCTTACCACACTATCATGGTTCATGCTTGTGCTACTAGGGAGAAAACACGAGCCAAATAGCATAATGTAAGTGAGGACTAAGGACCCAAGCTATGATAGGTGTTCATATTATTATTGTGTATCTATGAAGTTTGAAGGCTTGAGCATGCTATAAAGTGATAAGATGTGTTGCCTAATATTAGGGTGTGAGTATCATTGGACAGATAACCAACACCTCTCTCCTCTACAAGGAACCTTGGGAAGACCATCAAAATAGTATAAAAGTGCGTTAAAATCTCAACCGCCAAAGGGATAGAGATATCAAAGGACAACCAAGGTGCACAATGGTCCTCTTTGCCCAAGAAGCAATGGTTTCTATTTCTCCCACTTGTATAGTTTCCCATGCCATGGTATCTACCCTTAAGGGTTTTGCAATGACCACACCATACAAGGTACAATGACCAATCATGAAAGTAACAATATCCACTCTCACTTGACAACAAGGTGGTTCTAGTAAATCCAACCATCACTCAATCTGAACTTGGGTCCATGTAGCATGTAGGATTTGGGCCTCTATATCATGGATGGTGTTATAAACTCTGGTGGGCTCTCCACCTATTGCACAACATAAGATGCGTATGTTCTATGTGTCAAATGGAGAGCTACATGTGCATTGGTTTGGGAGCCTTGGGAGTGTTGCATATGGTAGACCTGGCCTCAATTGTACAGTTATGTTAAACTCTTCAGAAGTGAACCAAAAGTCCTCAATTAAGGGAAAGGCCTAGAGCCAAGCTCTTGAGCCTTTCCCACCATATGAGAGAATCATAGCTTTATTGCATTAGTAAGGATGCTAGAGAGTGTGTGAGTGTGCACACACTTATTGAGATCCGCTTATATCTCCTTGAACTCTAGCGATAGAAAGTCCATAGCCACAAGATGTGTCATACTTGTAAGGCTTGGTAATAGGTCTTGAGCCAATCATAGATATGATTAGAACATTTATGTGCTTGAACCCATTGTTGTGATAAGTCCTAATAGAAAAGAACACTCCCTTGATGTAAGAAACTATTGGCTAAAAGGTAGATCATTAGAGCCTATGCTCTTATATATACCACAAGTGCAATAACCTCTTTCCCTATGAGTCCACATCCACCCATAACTATGGGTAGAGCTATTTGCAGTCAACATCACTCATCTAATAGTTGTGCTAACATGTATTTGGGACAATTTGTGCTATCAAATGTGCATAAATGGGGCAAGAGTGCCTCTATTGGTGGATATGTATGTCCTAAATATAAGGCCTTATGGAGGTAACAACATGCAAGAATGGAGTAGGCCATTTCATGTTCCCCAACCTAGGGAGGCAATAAACATATGCTATAGCCTATATCAAGATGTTGGAGATGAACTAGCTGCAAAAGAACTGCTATCCTAGAGGAAAGCCCAAAATACTCAAAACACCTAAGCAGAATTGTAATCCTGGTGGGAAGGCAGAGGGAGTGAGGACCATGCATGTAGTCCAAACCTTACATTTAAGAGTCTAGACTTGTAAACCCAAGGTCTCTAAGCTAAGTGCAAAAGTAGACATAGCTCAAACTATGTACTCCAATAGCTGACAATATGAGTATTTTCACAACATTTGCAGTGCCAAAGCTAGTTTGCTTGGACACTATAGTGTTAGTCTTGGCGGTTGGAGTTATGTTTGTAGTTGCTCAAAGAGTACTTAGTGGTGGCCAAATTTTTTATTAGGGCTAGTAATCACACCGTTAGACCCACCAACACTTGCACCATTTGCAGCATCAAATTGGCTATCAGTGGCACCGTTAGGGATGGAGATCCAAGTCAAGCAAAGGGGTATACCTTTGAAGTGCAGCTCCAAAGAGCTCTGTGTGCCTTTGAGTTCCTGGTTATGGTGAAAAGAGATTGGCATCAGTCACCTAGAATCTTTTAGCTAGAGTGCATATGACTTGACTGTAATTAGTGCCCATTGTTGGCATATTATTGAGTTGAAGATTGAGCTCTGATCTGAGTTGAGTGTGATTCAAGTGTGAATTGAATGGATTGACTAACAATGGGGCTTCATAGCACCCGGTCTCTTGATTTGTGCACACCATAGGACATATCACACACTTGGAATAGATGGCTATATGGAGTTAGAGGACCTAACTGTATGCTAGAAGGGAGATTGTGGTACTTTGGAGTTCATGTATGATTTTTTGTATGAGTTGTGCTTCTGAAGTGTATGATGTTTATACACACAACAATATCATCCAAGATGGATGGAAAAAGAAAAGGAAAAAGTTACTATCACCTCTCATAAGGCCATGTAATACACTATGGCATAAAAAGGCACTCTAGGGGATCCTCTTGGTGTGTGCGCTTATGCCAAAGTTAAATCCTTGACCAAAGCTATAATTAACTTCACGCTTTTATCCTAGTATCATTCCACGTAAAACTCAACCGAGTTTACTGGGCTAATAACAAGGCCATCAACTTGGTACTATGTCACACTTACAACTTGTAAAGCATGAGTTTCATTCTTTGGTGGCCTTGGTCCAATCACTTAACCCGATAATGCATGCCTTGTTGGTAGCAGTGCTGAGGCGCAAGTTGAACTAGGTATCAAATCTTCACTCTCTCTATCATGAACTTTAATATCTAGACTCAACCATCCCACCGGTGCTCCAAAATTCCAGCATGCTTGCTCTGAAGTGTTTCCACAACCTGTTGTAAACGTTAAATCTTAGGTCTTGCAGTAAAACCGATCCCCAACGCCAATCTGTCAGTTAGGGATACCCAGTGTTACTCCGACATTGTTTTGTGTCTGAATTGTTTTAAATTATGAAAGGAAAGGGTCTGACTATTACAAGTAAAACAGTGGACTTCAGAGAGAAGTTGGAGTAAACCACAAAATATGCGATCTAGGTACATAATAATAATATTCAATAATCAATCCTTGAAATTTCGAATTTATAATGTTATTCAGAGTCATTCCTTTCAGCTTACATCTAACAAACACTTCAGCGCTAAGGTTTGCGTTAGAGATTTAATTTGAAATTTTATTGCATCTATTGCATCCCTGTTCACAAATTTCACCGGCATCTTCTATAGAGCCAATCAAACTTCAAACTGAAAAATTCGTATAATTATTTTTGGACCTTTGGTAGAAAGTAAAAATAATAATATTTGCAAGAATTTAATTTAATAAAATGCATGATACACTTTATTCCGTATCATTTTACGGAAAAATCCACAAATCATTTACGATTCTATTGATAAATTCCATCACAGGTAAATTAATACCCATTTTGTATTTGGGTCCCCAGTCTGACCATCCACAAAGAATCTTTCGAGCTTCAATATGAAACCGTGTCAAGCCAGCTAACTGTACTAAGCTTGTACAATTTACAATTATAGAAGACTAATACCAATTACATACAAAACAAAAGGAATCTAAAGTTTAACTGGTCGAATTAATTTAGTGAATTTCCATTCTGGTCTCTTGACCCCGGTTTGATTGTCAAAATAAGCGGATAAGCACAATCCAACAGAATTCAGCAGTCATCGAAGACTAGAAAATTCATACGATGGCCGGACGCACGTTATGGACTTGAGGTTATTGAATTATGACTTAAGGGTTTAGAAGTAAACAAGAATGCATTGTTTTATTACTGTTAATTTTCATATTATGATAGATGTTATCTCTTTTTCTCTCTCTTGTTTCTCAACAATGTGACGAAGGATTAGAAAATATTGTTCCTCTCTCTCAGTGGAGACAACACCTGATAATGAGCTAGTTTAGCGGGGAAATTGAGTTTTCAAGCACCGGGGAGCCTTAAATTTATTTTTTCTTAGGTCTCATTGGAGTAAAAACTTGGTTGCTCCCTGGGTTCTCAAAGGGTTTACTTTCCAACTCAGCCATTATTCATAAGTCATGACGTGTTGTTATACTAAACTTTTATTGGCGAAGAGTTAATATGTTCTAAGGTAATAGTCAATATTTCATGCAATCCTGTCCCATTCAGTACTCGTAGTAGTAAAGTGCTACTGTGCTTTTCCCTTTTTTTTTCTCCCTTTCCCTTTCCCTTTGGGGTCTTGTTCTTCTTTGGGGCCCGGAACGACGGACGGTCCTGCGTTGTGCTCTTCTACCCTTTCGGACTTATTTGTTCAATGTACTCCTTTCCCCTCTCCTTCAGCCTCCCTGAATTAACTCAGCTTGCTCGAGCTTTCTTCAACTTGACAATGTCAAAGTCGGAAGCGATCCCCATTTGCCATCTGTTCGCTATGCAAACCTCTTTTCGTTGGGACTCGGGCTTTTTATGCCCGTATTGCACTTCTTTTACCCTTCTTGATGTCTTGTATATTCCTTTCTCTTTTTCCTTCGGGGCATACTCGAATCCTTGGCAACTCGCGCAAAAACCAGTGACAATGACACATTCCGATATTCTTCTTGATTTTATTGAAAACAATTCGCGTCAACTTGGGAGGATTTCCCCGGTTTGTGCCGAAACGTCATGTTTCAGAGCTGTAAAGATAATTCCACTGTTTTTAAAACTTACATCTGGAGCGAATACCACTCTCCCGGCTGAGAATGAGGTGTGTCCGATTTGTTGAATACGCCTTGTATGGAATTGGTCTTTTGGTGCCGACTTGGTCCTTGTGATGATCCAAATTCATACTTTGTATAGAATGGAAAAGGAACTTGTTTTTCCACTTCTCGTTTCGTTGGATCATATCTGGAGCATATAATCGAGCTCACCACTGTCCGGCTAAGAGGTTAAGGGCTCTCCGTGTATGGGTGTTCGCTGATACGAAGGTTCGAAATAACAAAGGTTGGGTTCAAAAAGGACATTGATCGTTACATCCCCAGAGACGGCGAAGGAAGTTTTGAACTCTCAGGACCATATCTTTGCCTCTCGCGCGAAATTAATATTTGCTGATACCGTACTTTATGGGTCTCAAGGCTTGCTTTTCGCGCCTCTGGATGATCGCTTCCGGATGCTTCGGAAAATCTGCTCCATGGAGCTCCTTGTCACGAAGAAGATTGAGCAATTCAAGGAGGGGAGATTCTTGTGTTCTTCTTTCTTACAACTGGAATGGTAAGTTCGGCTCTTTCAGATGGATGTTGAAAGGTTTGCAGGTGACGCTCTGCATTTCCGATTTTTTCATTTCACATGAAAATCTTCTTCTGAGGAAGTCCATAATTTTAGAAGTCATACCTGACACCTAAAACTGTGACAAGGCCTTCTCACCTTGGAGTACATTTGGTAGCTATAGTTACCGAGATTTGTACACACACTAATGAGCTTTGAGTACATTTGGTAGCAATAGTTACCGAGATTTTACACACAATAATGGTGATCTGAATTCTAGTAAAGCTTAACTTTCATACCTAACACACAACCAACGGAGATAAGTAGGCGCTTGTTCAGTGTGCCAAACTAAATTTGGGATCTGTCGGTGACATGACACATTCAGCGAGCAGTTTGAAGCTCAAAATCGCAGGCCATTTCATATTGTTGAATCAAGATAATCTAATCAGCGAGGTCCTCCCGCATCATCTATAGTGAACATAAGAATAGTTCAGAAGAAACAAAACCAATATCCTTAATTTATAACAGACTAGTGCTACGTTTGCACATATTATACAACAATCCCCATGCAATCAAGAGTACATTCTCCTAAATGACGTTTCTTGCATGGCAACGCGTTGCAGGGTATCAGGAGGGAAGAAGTTAATCGCGCTGTGGGGGATTTACTAACAGATGGTCATGATGGTAATTCAGTGAACTTGGCGCAGACAGTGGCATCGATGACGTTCAACAACATGACTCGAATGCTCTTTAGCAGATCCTTCTATGGTCATAAGACGGTAGGCAGAGAAGAAATGACTCAGGATGAAGAGTTCCTCTCGACGATAGAGGATATCATCAGCAGTGGAGGTATTGGACTTTCAGATCTTCTTCGTTCGTTGCGTAGATTTGATCTCGATAAGCCTGAGGCAAAAGCACGGAAGATAGCAGTCAAAATTGATATGTTCCTCCAAAGAGTGCTGGACGGGGCCGTATGGAGCCTCTCAAGAGACCGACAGGAAGGACTTTGTGGATGTATTATTTCATTATTTCAACTTCAACACGACAACAGCGGTACTGATGAAGCACTTCGCGTTTCGGATGGCACCATCAAAGGACTTTTGCTCGTATATACATATTATACCCAACGCTTAGATGACATGCGCATTGCTCTGAGAGAGCCCAACATCTCTTAACCAGAATTACGTGTTTTCTCCATATTCAAAGACAATGTCATATTCATGCATTAGGATTATTTATCTGGCTAGTGTTTTGCATACTTCAGCTACCCTGCATAAATTTTGTAGGTGAAGTACTCAGAATACAAATCTTTGGACAGCTCAGGGCTCGATCTTGAGAAATTATGGTTAAGGATAATCTGAGGAAGTTCGAAACCCAGCTCGGGTCCCTAAATGTATACGTACTAAATTAAAGTATTTAAGTGTACATTAGCTTCAATACCTAAATTTCCAGTTTAATGGACATGAAGTTTGCAGGTTAATCGTCATGGCAGGATATGCTTACAGCTGGAATGGACACATCAAAGGGTGCAGTCCTCTGGACGATGGCTGAGCTTATGAGACATCCAAGAAATCATGACCAAAGTAAAAGAAGAACTCGACCTTGTGGTACGGATGAATTGAATTCTGGACGAATCAGACCTCAAGAGTTTGACATATCTAGAAGGAGTTTCAAAAGAAAGCTTGAGGTTGCAATCTCCCATAGGAGTACTGCCATCTCATGAAACGATTCAGGCTACCAAAGTAGGTGGTTGCGACATACCCGAAAAAACTATGTTGATTGTGAATACATATGCCTTAATGAGAGATCTCGACTTGTGGTCCAATCCCGGGGAGTCAATCCTACCAAAGTAGATGGTTGCGAACATACCCGAAAAAACAATGTTGATGGTGAATACATATGCCTTAATGAGAGATCTCAACTTGTGGTCCAAACTAGAGGAGCCAATCTTAAATTGTTTTTGATTTTTTAATTAAAATGGGTATGATTTGATTATAATTAATATTAAATTATCGATAAATTATTAAATAAAAAATTAAAATATAATTTGAATATGATTCAAATAAATTTTTTTTAATTATATTAGAAAAATAAAAATCATTACAAATTAAACATAAAAACTAAAAACATACATCTCAATAGATTATTGAAAATCACATTTCATTATCTTCATTTGGTTCAGGTTTCTCCCATTTGGTTGAGTTGAGTTTCTCCCATTTGGTTCAGGTCGAAGGATATGTCCGGGCATGAACCTGGGGAAGCTCGTTTTGTTTTCGCTGTAGCGCAGCTTGTTCAAACATGTGAGTTTTCTCTACCATCGGCAAATGAAACTCAAGGATGTTAGCAGAGGGAAGACAGCTGGGTTCAGCGTGATGATGGCAGACGACCTTCAGTTGCTCGTTTCTCCGCGCTTAAACGAGATATCTACAAAGAAGCTTGGATCAAACTATAAACCTTTTAACTGAGTTTCAATAAATGGTTCATTACAAGGGGAAACTCTGATGCAGAACTCATCTTTTGGTGAAAGTGTTGTGAAAACGGAGGAACAAAGCAATCTATACCGGAGACGAGTGTGGGCCCCACGCTCGATTACATCTTTTTGGAAAGGTTCTTGTAGTCTCGCTTTGCGGAAGATTCAAGTATTATTACATGCGAATTGGAGTCCCACGCAACGGTGTTTTGTTTATGGGTTTAACATCCCTTTTGTGTTTGGGGAGGATGAAAACACCTCTAAGAAGGAATAAGCCTTAATATTTCCCTATAAGTACAAAATCTCAACACTATCTCCACTTCCTCTATACATCATCTAATAAAAGGATGCTGAATGATATAGTGTTTAGTACGATCGGGTTTTTGGCAATTGCAATCGACAATAGACATTGGACGCAAATGAAGTAAAATATTGTTAGAAAGTTATAATTCATTTTTGTACCCTGCACATGGTATAAAGTTTCGTTTGCTCCACTATTTCTATAATTCATCCAATAAAAGAATGTTGAATGATATGACTTTTATCTATAAAGGTATAAAGTTGTGTTTGCTCCACTATCTCTATACTTCATATAATAAAATGATGTTGAATGATATAGTATTTAGTACAATTAGGTTTTTTGCAATCTCTATACACTAGAGATATGGGAAGCAGATGAAGTAAAACATTTTTGAAAAAGTTATAATTTGTTATTGTACCTTATGCAGATGGTACAAGGTATAAAGTTGTGTTTGCTTGTCAACACTTAACTCAATACATGGCACATCCATGTATTTACATTGGGATGGCTAAGGAATTATCACATAGAGTAACCAAGTATAATTTATATATGAATATAAACGCTTATTCCTTCTTTCCAAAATCTTAAAACTCCACTGTTGTACTAAAGATCACATAATATTAATAAATGGGATTAAATGTAGATACATTTATCACTTGTTTCAAACTTTAATCGCAGGATACCACCAAAACAGCAATGATCGACTATTAGACTAGTTGGCATGATTTCCGTTGGTAGATTCAAGTAAACATGCTCACAATGACATGAATGAAATGTAAAATACAATATACAAGAGAAGAACATCTGTTAGGATCTGAATGGAATTCTTTTTTGTTATCAAAAAATTGCAGAAGAATGTAATAATGTCTAACTGAATAGTACATTCAAACTTTGATGACCAAAACCAGTCCTATGTCCTCCCAAGGGGAGAACCCTCCACAAGTTGACTTTGCTATGGAGGATGTTACTTCTCATGACATACTTATTCTTGACACCCCTACTATAGATTCACCCCCTCATTACACAGATCCACCTACCACAAAATCAGACTCTTCCACTTGTGCATTTATCATATTCAATAACCATAAAACCTCTAAACTCATCAAAATATTAATCTGTCTCAGCAAGGCATGCCATCAAATGTGAACCAGTGTGAACTCTTGCCGGTAGGTGACCAAGCTCCCACATAGAATGCAATGGGATCTCCACATCATGCTTTGGACCACTAGTCCATATGATTACCTCAATGTGTGTGATACAATACTCCATAAACTCTCTAATGCTGGGCTACAGAATATAAAATGAAGTACTACTTGTGGTAAAATAGCACTATCCTCTCCTCATGGTCTTGGAACACCACTCAAGGAAATGAGGTCTACTAGGATCTCTCACAATTACTATACAACTCAGATCTAACACTAGAATCTTCATCTTCAAATCAGTGTGGAAATTATATGAGGAATGAATAATCTAGATAAACTCATCTGCTCTCTCAAATGAGTGAGTCTTTGTAACTCATCACTCAAAGATATATTCTACTCTTGGACCCACAAGGATTCATGGTAAGTACCCCAAAACCTGGGAGGGGGTGAAATATCATCTCCAATGTGAGATCTCCAAGATACAATATCTTCTCCCAAACTCAAATAAGGCTCCTCTATTAGGCCACCTATGAGAATCAATCAAGTCTGACTAGATAAATTGGCTCACAAAGACAATGCTCTCCCATCTAATAGAGATGTAGGCTCTTTAGCATGATGCATTCCTGATGAAGAACCTGAAATTATGGTGGTGGTGGTGGTGGTGGTGGTGGTGGTGGTGTTGTAATAGGGGCTCTCTCTATGGCAAGATCTCTAAATAGACTATGGGTATGAGTCCCCATAACAAAGCCTTTCTCTAGAGTCTGAGTCTCCATATCAACTGATCTAGCTTCTCTTTGAGCCCCTACCACACTATAGGGGTCATCACCATGATTTTTTTGAGTCCCTACCTCCTTTAGGAGGAACCTCCAAGGATATTATAACATCTTTGCCTCTAAACACTCTCTAGCCTCCTTGCAAGCATCCTCATATGCTACCCTAAGAGTATCCAATTGAGTCCTCACCTCATGTACTTTGCTCTAGGTCTTCTCCAATGGTTCTATAGTAATGGAGAACTCTCTTATATACCATATTTTCTAAACTCAATATACCTCTACTCTCTCTACTATGTCTCATGAGTCCTTCCAACTCAATGAGTCTCTCAACTTCTGCTCTTACATCTACCTCTCTCTCCCTAATAACTCTAACTAACTCTACTAACCGCTTGCTAATAGTACTCTCCTGAATACATGGATGCATTTCTTGCTCCACTAGTCTACTCTCATGCTCAACTAGCCTACTCTCTCTCACTCAAAAAGTGCTCATCTAGCCTAATATGCTCCTCTCTCTCTCTCTCATGAGAGGCCAGTCCACTCTTATCCATAGTGTGCATGTGCTTCTCTCTAGGGACACTCAAAAGTGATGGCAATGTAGGTGGTTCAACTCTCACTCTATGTAGTATATATGGATGATCATCATGCTCATGGGTATGAGGTTTTGACACATCAAAATCAAACACTCAGAGATGCATAGGGAGCATCATGAGGATTTTGATCATCAAGGTGCTCATGGGAACTAGGTACTCTAACATCAAGAAGGTGAACTGTACATAATTTTTCAATCATATCAATCTAACAAAAAAAAACCATGTTGTGTTATTCATAATCCATGAATTGTTATCAACAAGTTTCCACTTATAACAATCAAAACAATGTATATAAAATAAAAAGTATAAAAACATGTGCACAAGGCTAGCTAACCTATACTCAAAAGGTGCGCTAAACTAAAACTAAATTCTCATTCACCAAACTACTCATTAGGTGCAAGCTCTCCTTTCTCTGTACTCTCATGGATATAAACCTCCTCCTTTGCACCTCCAGTGCTATATACAATCTCATCCTCATTGAGAAATCCACTCTCCATGAACAAATGGATGAGAACCTATCTCACATGAGTCACACAAAAGCATCTACCATCTATGTGCCAAAGTTTATGTGCCAAAGTTGCCTTTGGACTACAAAAAGCTCCACCTCAATAGCCAACAACATAAGCTCAGCCCAATCATAGTCCACTAGAGTAGATCATGCCATCTTACTCTTCAATATGAGAATGATGTTCCCATGCACAACCCTAAGATGCCATGCTGGAATAAGCAATGAACAAAAGAGCTAGAAAAAGCTATTTATGTGGTGTAACAATATGGAGTTTAGCAATGTCAGGCTACGAATTAGCACATAAGATAAATTAGCCTAGAATATTCCAAAAGTATCTAGGAAGCTCTTGGGAAGCTTCCTGGCTAGCTTAGCTTGCACCTCAAGTAAGTAGCTTCTAGAAGCTTCCAACTAGCTTAGCTCACACACCAAGTAGACGGCTTCTAGAAGGAAGCTTCTTGAGAAGCTTCCTAGTTAACTTGGCTTGCACTCTAAGAAAGTGGCTTGAGGAAGCTTCTTGTAATACCAAGAGCTAGCCATATGATCTAGATGTGAAATTCAGTTTGGTAACATCTGGAATAATTTTATACATGATGGTCAAAATAGATCAGATAGAAGTATCACCAAAAGGGTACTTCTACTAATTGGGCAGAAAACCAAAATAGATTTGAAAACCTTAGAACCAATAGCTAGACATATGATTTGAAAGTGAGAATTGGGTTGTGTAAAAGATCGAATCCGAGGAGAGAAATAGGAGAATGGAAACTCACATTGGGACACTTGAATGAGTGAAAACTCCAAATGCCTAGCATGAGCTTTGGCTTTGGTATTTATAGGTAGCATACAAGGCCCTTGAGAAGCTTCTCAAGAAGCTTCCTCAAGCCAATTTCTTAGAGTGCAAGCCAAGTTAACTAGGAAGTTTCTCAAGAAGCTTCCTTCTAGAAGCCGCCTACTTGGCGTGCAAGCTAAGCTAGTTGGAAGCTTCTAGAAGCTTCCTTCTAGAAGCTGCTTACTGAAGGTGCAAGCTAAGCTAACCGGGAAGCTTCCCAAGAAGCTTCCTAGATACTTCCGGAATATTCTAGGCTACTTTGTCTTATGTGCTACTTTGTAAGCCCGACTAACTTTGTCACTTAACTCCATATTGTTACATATTCTCCCACCGCTAGTTGGTGACATCTTTGTTGCCAGTGAAGCTTCGAATTCCTAGATGGCCGTCTGTGCATTCTGGAGGTGAGAAAGAGGCTCCCAGGTGGCATCATGAAAGGGATACCCTTTCCAAAGGACCTTGTACTCCGTATGTTGGCGATGGCCTCGTTGGATATAGCGACGCGCAAGGATACGATCAACTTCATACTCCTCATGATCATTGATAGGGACAAGAAGAGGGGGAGGTTGGACTCGAGAGGAAAAGGAAGAGGGGTTAGGAACAAAGGGTTTCAACTTAGAAACATGAAAGACAGGATGGATACGCATGTGACAAGGTAAGGCAAGTCGATAAGCAACAGGAAAGACAATTTGGGTGATATCAAAGGGTCCTATCCAATTAGGGGCAAGTTTACAAACTTGGGTATCAAGTGGGAGAGGGAGGTTATTGGAGGATAGCATGACTTTATCACCAACTTCAAAGGTGAGATCATGACGATGGTAGTCCGCATATTTTTTTTGGTGATTCTGAGAAAAAAGGAGGTGAGACTTGGCTTGTTGGAGCGATTGGGATATAGTGGTCAAGAATGTGGAAGTATGAGAAACTTGAGATGGAGGGGGAGCAAGAAGAGAATCTAGAACAAGCGGATCTTGCCCAAAATTGAGAAAGAAGGGAGAAAATCCAATGCTTGCCTGTTTGGAATTGTTGTAGGCAAATTCTATAGCTGCAAGACATTCATCCCAATTGGTATGGTGGACATTGACAAAGGCCCGCAACATATCCTCCAATGTATGATTTGCACGTTTGGTTTGTCCATCAGTTTGAGGATGATAGGCCGTGGACAAAGCAAGCTTGGTGCCGAGTATCTGGAAGAGTGCTTGCCAAAACTTCCTGGTAAATCAAGGATCACGGTCAAAGATGAGTACACGTGCGCATCCCATGATGCTTGAAGACATTGTCAAAGTAGATTTGCACTAAGGTTGGAGCATCCACGGTATCATAGGTTGGTGCCAAGTGGATTTGCTTACTAAGCTTATCCACAAACACCACGATAACAGTGTGTCCTTGTTTTGTCTTTGGCAAGGATGTGATGAGATCCAAGCTCACATGCTCCCAGCGAGCGGATGGAATGGCGAGTGGTTGAAGGAGTCCACTTGGCTTCTGGTTACTGGCCTTGTTACGTTGGCAGCTCTCACACGATCTGACAAATTCTCAAACATCTTGTGTCATGTTGGGCCACCACCATTGACATTAGAGGGTACCCAAGGTCTTGTCCACACCCATGTGACCAACGATGGTTAAATCGTGGGCTTCTTGAAGGCGCATAAGTCAAAGATCACCGTTGGCTGGAACATAGATCCGGTCCGCATGGAATAGAATGCCTTCCTTGAAGGAGAAGGTGTTTTACTCCTTGTCACCTGTTGTTAGACAACCATGTACCATTTGGAAGAAGAGATCTTGTTGTAGAGCTAACCAAAACTCGTTATGGATCTTGGGATCAATTGACACCGTTGTAATTGCTGCCGCGATGAGAGGAAGGGACTTCAAATTAGGTCATCATGATAGAGCATCAGGGATGACATGGAACCGACCTGGTTTGTACTCAATTTTGATGTTGAACAATTAAAGTTGCTCTTCCCATCGATGATGTCGACTCTTCATGTGCTCCAAGTGTAAGGTCTACAACAATGACTTCTGATCAGTTTGCATGATCACTTGTTTTCCCAAGAGATAATGCCTCCATACCTTGGTGGCATATACCACTGCAAGTTGTTCCCGATCTCGAGCAGAGTAATTTCTTTCAGCTGTATTTAGTCGGCGAGACACAAAGGCAATGAGATGTAGTCCATTTGGAAATTCTTGTTGCAACACAGCTCCAATTGCAAAGTTAGAAGTATCAAAATCAACCACACAAGGTAGTTGAGGATCATATGGTTGAAGAATGGGTCTTGAAGACACCATATGTTTCAACTTTTGGAATGCTTCTTCATGTTTGGTGTTCCACTTGAAGCTCTAGTTCTTTCTCAAGAGGTGAGTCAATGGTGCAGCCACATGAGCATAATAGTGGATGAACCCCCGGTAAAAATTGGCCAATCCATTGAATGCCCGTACTTCTATAGCATCCTTTGGGGTAGGCCAATCAGTTATGGCCTTGATCTTCTCTTCCTCCATCTTGATCCCCTCTGATGAGATCTCATGACCCAAGAAGGTAACCTCCTTCTGCCAAAAAGCACACTTCAACTTCTTGCAGTAAAATTTCCATTGTCGTAGTCGTCTTAGGACTTCTCGCACATGATTCACTTGTTCTGCTTCTATCTTGCTATAGATGAAGATATCATCCAAGAACACCACCACTAACCGATCCAATAGTCCATCTAACACCCGATGCATTTGATCCATGAAGACTGTTGGAACATTAGTGAGTCTAAAAGGTAGAACTCTCCACTCAAAATGTCCATACCTTGTGCAAAAGGCAGTCTTTTGCACATCCTCTCTATCAATCGGAATTTGACAATAGCCACTACGAAGATCTAACTTGGAAAAGTAATGTGCTCCACTTAGTTGATCAAGTAAGTCATCAATCCGAGGCAAGGGGTATGCATTCTTCACGGTTTGCTTATTGAGCCCACGGTAATCAATACAAAAACGAAGTCCTCCATCCTTCTTTGGAACAAATAGTACCGGTGCTCCCCAAGGAGAGGTACTATGTCGTATGAAATCCTTCTCCAACAACTCTGTAAGTGTTGTTCGCAACTCCTCCAACTTCTTTGGTGAAAGCCGATAGATTGGTCTACTCACTGGAGTACTCCCTAGCAATAACTTGATCTTGAAGGGCATACCTCGATCGGAGGGTAATCCCTTTGGCAGATCATCCAAAAACACATCTGCCAACTCCTGAATTATCCGATCAACCATTGCTTGATGCGGCACTTGGCACTCCTCAGATTGTCCTTATGCAATCGGCTTGATCCACACTGCAAATACAGACTTATCTTCCTCCAAAGCTTGCTCTATGGCTGCTTCCTTAACAAACTTCTCTTCTAGGGACTCATCTCTCTTCTGAGCTTGCTCCATGGTTGCCTTCCTAGCAAACTTCCCATCTTGGGACTCATCTCCCTTCCAGATTTTCTCTATGGCTACCTTCTCGACAAACTTCCCATTTTGGGACTGACTATTCTTAGGTGTCTTACTCAAAGGTGCCAGACAACCTAATCTGAAATTCCTACCTTGGTGTTGTACTTGAATTTGGCATCGGGTCCAATCGAATTGAACCTTATGACATTCAAGCCAAGGTAGACCTAGAATGATATCATAGTGTAGAGGTGCCACTACAAACCTCATACACTCCAAATACTCCTTCCCAATCTTGAAGGTAACAAGATGCGAGGTGCGAAATGCAGAACCCTTTCTACCATCCGCCATCATCAAACTACTTCCAATCACTGGCTTGATAGGAATACCTAATTCCTTTGCTACTTGCATAGACATGCAATTCTCTGAACTTTTAGAATCAACCAAAATCCTACAACCCCTATTAGATATCATACCTTGCAAGTGAAGCAAACTTGCAAAGGTCGAGCCTTCAATCCCATTGGAACTAATCAAGCTCCCAGTAGGCGGCTCAAAATCTCCTACTAGGATTCCTTGTTTCCCTGATCACTCCGCTCCACAACCTCCACTTGGGCAACTTGTCGAGGTCGTCCACTCTTAAGGGGACATTCAGCAATGCGATGCCCCAACTGGCGATAATAAAAACAACCACCATTTTGTTGCAGTTTCTCCTTGTCTGCCATGCCCAGTGGTCTTTGTTGAATTGCATCAATCTCCATTGGTGCTTGCTTCTCTACTTGTGTGTAGTGTATTGGTAGGCTTTGTGGGAGTCAAGGTCGAGACTTAGTTGTTGCCACCAAGGAATCAAAACATTCGACCAACCGCATGGCTTCCTCCAAGTGTTGTGGCTCTTGCATGGTTACCTCTAATTTGGTTCTTGCCTTCAAGCCCCTCACAAATCGATCCAAAGCTTCACCTTCCAAAATATCTGGAATTTGCATGATAGTGTTTTGGAACTGCGTGATGTAACTTCTTACAGAGCCAATCTGTTTCAACTCTGCCAACTTATCCCGTGCAGCTCGTGTGGCATTTATAGCTTGGAACCGACTGATTATTGCACTCTTGAATTCTGCCCATGTCGAGATCGGTGCAACCATTTGTCATTTGGCTCGCTCCACTCAAAATCTCTACCATAGCTTTGCTACTCCATCCAATTGACTAGAAGCCAAGAGAATCTGTTTTCGCTCATCTTGTAGATTGGTAGCTTCAAAATAACATTCACAATCAAACACAAAATTCTCCACTGCACTCGGGAGATTCTTGCCTTCAAATACCTTGGGTTTAGGGAATCTGATCCGATCTTCTCCTTCTCAAATTGGTACTCTCTCCACTTGCTCTTGTCGTCAAAGATCCCGTTCATCCAACAATCAAGTAAGGTGCTCGATTTGTTGTTGCATAGCAAGGATAACATCAGGTATTGCCGCCATGGTTTCCCCTCTATCACACCACTCCCAATCTATCTAATTTATTAACACATAGAAATAGCACGTCCACCGTTCTCCATAAGTTACAACCGGAAGTACCAAGGGTTCCTCATATATGGTGATCATATGCAAAAAATCTTGTCCAAAGTGCAAGGTGATGAACTGTGTGAAACGATGCTTGGGTAGTATTTGGACGCAAAAACCCCAATGGTTTGGTGGAAGTGGATTTGGTGGTCCATAAATTCCATCCATCCCATTCCTGCTTTGATACCAATGTAAAAGACCGAATCCGAGGAGAGAAATAGGAGAATGGAAACTCACACTGGGACACTTGAATGAGTGAAAACTCCGAATGCCTAGCATGAGCTTTGGCTTTGGTATTTATAGGTAGCATACAAGGCCCTTGAGAAGCTTCTCAAGAAGCTTCCTCAAGCCGCTTTCTTAGAGTGCAAGCCAAGTTAACTAGGAAGCTTCTCAAGAAGCTTCCTTCTAGAAGCCGCCTACTTGGCGTGCAAGCTAAGCTAGTTGGAAGCTTCTAGAAGCTTCCTTCTAGAAGCTGCTTACTTAAGGTGCAAGCTAAGCTAACCGGGAAGCTTCCCAAGAAGCTTCCTAGATACTTCCAGAATATTCTAGGCTACTTTGTCTTATGTGCTACTTCCTAAGCCCGACTAACTTCGTCGCTAAACTCCATATTGTTACAGGTTGATAACATCTAGAAGGATGTTACACATGATGTACTGAATAGATCAGAAAGAGGTATCACCAAAAGGAGACTTCTACTAATAGAGTTGGAACCAAAATATGCCTGAAATCTTTGAAGGCAATTTTGGAAGCCTAAATTGATGAATTAGGCCTCAAAAATGTGCAGATCCCCCTCCCCTCAATGCGGAGAAAAGGCTGGCTTTACCTCCCCCTGCTTTGTCTCATCGAGAGCTTTCCAACGGTACCTCACCCATGTGATTTTGAGATTACTACAAGAAGATTCCCTAAAAGATTCCTTCTGGTCAAAGCTTGTTTGACCAACCAATTAGGACCAGGATCGACATATCACCCATCCAAATAAGTAATCTAAGGGTGGAGCTTGATGAAATGTCACCTATCTATGTACCTAATCCTATGGTGGAGCTTCATTGGAGGAGATCCGCTTTGCATATATAATAATGAGAAGGTGCTCCTTTGGGGCATCGGAGTTTGAGTGTGAAAGTGTGTGTTTCTCTTCAGGTCTCCTATCCTCAGAGTATTACACTTCTTGAGAAGCTTCTCAAGTGCCTTGTATGCTACCTATAAATACCAAAGCCAAAGCTCATGCTAGGCATTCGGAGTTTTCACACATTCAAGTGTCCCAATGTGAGTTTACATTCTCCTATTTCTCTCTTGGTCTCGGTCTTTTACATGTGGGATATGCACATTGTCTACCCAGATATCTCCTAGTTGTCTAATCTCTCATAGGGAACTAATCTTCCACCATGCTATATGGAATTGTTTTCCTCCTCTTTGTAGTACGCATTGGCATACAAAATGAATGGCAAATCATAACTATGGTTAGAACAAAATCTCTCACTCTAACTATCCCTCTATGAGTGTCCCTCTCCCAAGTGAGTGCAAAATCCATGCACATTGCTACCTACAAATATGTCAATATTTACCATCTCCATATTGCAGATTCCATGTACAATATTAATGTCAAAACCTAAACTGCATTCCTTGGGCCGTGCAAACCTGATTGTGTAGGCAAACCCAAATGTGGGAGCCATGCAAACCATGTCATGCAGGCCGTACAAACCAACATAGCTAGTTTGTGCGACCAGATTTGCATAGTGCACATTTTTAGGGTTTGCTTGCTGTGCAATTTATCCATTAATAGTCAAATTCACAAATACACTCAGATTCAGGATTTTACATTCAGAATTGAGCAATCAGCAAAAAACATTTTGAGAGGAATTTGATTATCACTTACACGTGGTTTTGGATACTCAATCCCAAGTACTATTGTCAATCTAAGGGCATCCAAATCAATTTCTTGATTGGCCTCCGCTACTTCTTGAATCTGATTTTTATCCAACCAAGACCACTTCATGTATGGCATGTAATCAACAATAGTATGAAACATGATTTGCCATGGTCCTTCATACGTCTCCCCTATATGTTCTATTTCAACCTCTCTCTCATACTCCTCAATTGCCATCTTGCCTTTGCCTCTACAAAATGCTTTCAGTCTCTCTCTCTTTGTGATCTGATTCCTTCACCTCATGCTCTCTCCTCAAAATGCTTGGTCTTTTCCTGATTCCCTCACCTTGTCCTCTTTGCATGAAATGCTTGTGATTTGCAAGCAAAAATGAATGGTTTTGTCTCTCTACAAATGGCTTTATGACTCTTGTCCTCCTTTGTTCCTCTCTTTGCTACACGTCCTTCTATCCTCTCTCTTACTTCCTCTCCTCAAAAAATGTCCTTTCTTTGTGTTTCCCTCTTATAGTTTCTCTCAATTTCAAAATTTTCCTCCTTGTTTCTCTCCTCCTTTTTATCAATTTCAAATTTGTCCTATCTGAAAAATATCCTTCCTCTTTCCCTCTTCTACATTTCTCTTGAATTTTTCCTCTCTCCCTAACTAGCAATTGATATTGTCTACACATCCCCATTTCTCTTTCCCTATGCCATCTACCTCTCCCAAAAACTCAAGCTCTCTCTTTTAAGTTCCTTAAAATCTCTAGATTTTTTCCCCACAATCTTTATCTCCTCCCTAGTTCTCCATCACTTCTCTTCCTCTTTTCACTTTTCTATTGGTGTACATTAGCTTTTCTTCTCTCGTGACCTTCAACTACCAATGAAATTACAACTATATGTGTTTCCCTTCCAACCATTTGGATATTTCCTAAACTCCATCTACTCTACACATCATGCATTCCCAAATTACTCACTCATTGCTCCAGAGTTCATGTATTCTTGACTTACTCATTTCCTCTACCAAAATACTCACTTTCTCTTCCCACAATACTCACCTTGTGCATTCCACACCACCTATGCAGATGCACACACATCCCATGCAACCACACTAGGTTTACCATGTCAATTTAACAAAGTTAAGTTTATTCCACAATTTAACCAAGCCCAAGTGTAATATTTTTCACTCCAAGTACATCAAACACGCTCAAAGTCCATCAAAGATATTACATTGATTGGAACCTCAGATAGGCCAAACAATTTTGCATTACATAATTTCTTGTTTCTTCTCTATTCTTTTCATGCTACTTTGAGGCTACTTTGTCTACATTTTGCTCTTCATTTCCTACATGTAAATCCAAATCATCACAGTCTTCTTCTACCAAATTATCTGCATGGTTAATCAGAAAGTTATGAAGAATAATACACGTTGTCACTCATCTTAATAGGTCTATGTTTTTTCTAAGATCATTTAATTGGACTCTTATTTCTTTGAGCAACTGCAATCTAGCTTTCAAAATTACAATACAATGCTCATTTGAAATTCTAGCATGGGCCAACCACTTATTAAAATTAGCCTTGTCATGTGTTTGGACCTATTTGAAGGAGGGAACTAAATTTCTCATAGGAATATAACAAGAATCTCCAAATAACAATTGATGGATCTCAAACAAGTTGCACTCGACCCTTGTATTCAAATCCCTCCATATAGTTGATTTTTTTAATACATGACATGTCCTGGCAAGATCTCATGACATGGCATGTAGGGTGTAAATAAGTATTGATCCAACTTGTTATATGAATTCTCAACTCAATTGAGTTTACAATTCACATATTTACAAGTTGGATCAATACTTATTTATACCCTACAATAACAAATATTACCACTCCACAGATCAACATTGTACAAAACACTAATGTTTTCCTCCCAGAAAAATTAATAATCAACTTCTTGTCGTATTAATGACTTGACCATCATTAGAATAAAATCCTTTTTGAGAAACATATACTCCACATCCACTTTGGGTTGTTGTGACAATCTGTATAAAGTCCCATCCACTAAATCCATGCACCCAAGGAATCCTTTTTGAGCAAAAACACAAATATTCTTGACCTCTACTCTTGATCTGGCCATTTTACCTCACTCAAGATACAAAATAATTGCAATCATTACTCATTTTGCAAACATGACTATAAAGCTTGCACTAATACCTCATAGGTTCCTCTTGCCACACTCCATGATGGTCAAACCTATTGAGAGCAAGGGCAATCCACATACACACAAGAGTTTGTGCTCTTTTGAGAGGCATTTCTAAATACTAAAGCTTGGAATGATAATAAATCCATTTTACTAAGCTATCTAAACACTTGAGCATCCAACCCAAGGAAAAATTTCAATACAAACTCACTACTCCAAGTCATTGCACTCTATCTTGCAGATAATAGGATTCAAATGTATAATTCCACCTTCTTGTGACTACCCCAATAGAATCTTCTTAATTGTCCGAGCTCTAGTCATGCCAGTCGAGCGACTCCTTGAGATTGTCACTCTCCAATTTTGCACTCTCACCCAGATTGATTTTGCAATCTTCTAAAGAAGAATATTGTGAGCACTTGTACAAGGCTTCCTAGTGTTTTGGATCAAACTATAACCTGATTTGACAATAGAAATTGTATTGAGAGGAAGAGCAAAGAGCAAGGGGAGCTCTGATTTGAATGTAGAAATTGCACTCGTAGGGTATCGAGAGGAGGAGCAAAGAGTAAGGGGAGCTCAAAAGGGAACAATTGCAAGGGAACACGGGGAGGTGCAGTGAACAAGAGCAAGGGGGAGGTGCAGTGAACAAGAGCAAGTGTGGTAGTGTTGGCCTCGCCAGATTAAAAATGAGATCATGCAATTACAAGCGGGAGATTAGCTTTAGCTCCTTTAATGAATGTCATTAGCCAGAACAAAAATTCAAAATCAGGTAGTGAGATTAATGTATACAAATATGTGCTTGAAACATGCGATCCCACATAGCTCTATGCTCATGATTTCAAATTACCTTATAACTTTTACAACTATTGCTATTAGCACTCCTTACAAAATTTTTGATTCTAGGTCTTACTATCCATAAAAGTTATACATGTTACTCATAAAAACCTTTATGGAATCTTACGGGTACTAGAAAATGCTACATTTGAAACCTCCTATTAGTGGTTAGCGGCAATAGGATTCCGGCGCTGCAAGTATATAGACATAGACAGATGCATGTGTAAGTATGTGACAGTCAGAGTCTGACGGTCCGGCACACCGGACAGTTTAGTGTTTTCTTTTCATTCCATTGTGTCTAGAAGATGTTGCAAGATGTTGCATGTTGCATAGAAGATGTTATTGCAGCAATGTCTCTTTTCATGTTGACCAGAGGACACGCAATAGACTAGTGGGGAATATTGGTTCTACTGTCTTTTCAAAGAAAATTTTATATTTTCTGTGTGGAAGAAAAAGCTTATTTGAAAAACTCTTTGATGTTTCTATGTATATAAAACTTTATGGGTAAGTTAACAAGGTTAGTATTATGCCTATAACGGTGAAGTCTTGATACAAGTATATAATTCCTTTTATGTTTACATCATGAATATTTTATACCCTTGAATACTAGTCTCTATCTATAATAGACTGAGATTCGAGGTAGGTCCTTGGCGGCACCGGAACATTATCTTTAGCTTCGGTCAGAATCTAGTGATGCTACAGAAAGATGGACGGGCATTAGCATTCAGCAGTCAGATTCTGGTGCTACCGAAACAGCGGACAGACTATTTCTTTTCAAGGGTCCGGAGGACGCGCAATAGAGAGAGAAAAATAAAATAATTATATATATATATAATATTAATTTTTCTCCCCATGACATTGCATTAGGTTCAATTCTCATTTCTCAATTACCAAGTGTTCTGCCGTATCATCTCTACGTAGCTTTTTATTTTGATAACTCTTGAGAGTATTTGTGATGCATGAAAGGAAAATTTATGCGAAGAAAACAATATGAGTGAATTCTAATGATCATCTATTATAATTATAAAAGCACATCTCCACGATTTGCAGAAATAGTTCAAAAAAGATACACCACATCACGTCACATCCATAACAATGCACATTAGTATGACCCGTATGTAAAGGTTAATCTGAAAAGAGATCCCCTAGGTTACTATCCGCAATGTCTACTCTTAGAACGAGGTATGGCCATTGAGAAAACTTGCATCTACTTGCGTAGTGAGCCAACAATTAAAAGATGTAAAAATTTTCAAGGTATGAAATAAAATAAGAGTTGGTGGGGGACACCCCTTACGTGGTTAGGAAACGACCCTTAACAATCTTTTGATATTTTAATTTTAATTTTAATTTAATTTTAAATAATATTTATTTTATTTAAATTTATAGACTAATTTATCTTATACTTTTAATGAACTTTTTTTGTACATAATAACGTAGTTACAATCATAAACAGAATAATATATATAATAAATAATATATACTATGTTTCATAATCATTCATATAATAATTTAAAATTAATATAAACACCTAAATATATATATATATTATATTCATAATTAATTCTTTTAAATACAATCCGATTAATCTAATACCTAAGGGATATTTCCCGCCCCAAAGAGGGGTGTTCTTCGATCGAGCTCCCATAAACTATAACAATATATTCATGAAAACTTCAAAGCTAGGAAGCGAAAAAAATTCAAGATAATCTACAAAGGTAATCACTTCAATGATAATAAATCCGAAGAAACTCAGCGATTCGTTCATAAGCCGATAAGACCACCTAAAATATGATCAATTCATGCAGACAGCCAAATGGCATGGCATGCAGCAGCCAAATATTACCGTGTTTGCGAGGCTCCTGTACTAGGCACGGATGCGCCGGCTACGTGGAAACGAGGGGCTCAAGTGGGAGGGCCTCGTCGACGTCTGTGAAGATGGTTCCGAACAAGTGTCAAGCAGTTTGCTAAGTTCGACATGGGCGCCTCTGTGCTTGAGAATTTCAATCAAGGTGGAGGAGGAAGGGACTGTCGAATCAAAACTCTCATCAAGGGAAACGGGAAGCGAAACTCGTCGTTGCTTTGACTTTGATAAGCGGAAACCTTGACTTGGATAAGTTGAGATTTACTGGACCCAGTATGTTTCAGTTGAGGTAAATGTCAGACGTCGACGGTTAGAGCATACAGGGTAACCGTTGGTCTCTTGGATGTTGAATGCGGATGAATCTGATTGTCCAAGTTTTCATATGGGGCTTAGTCATATGTTACCTTTTTTTGTCTCTCCCTTGTACGGCTTGATGGGGTCTTCCCATCCTTCATTTTTCCTACGCGGTCGCCTTTTACTAAGTTTTCATATAAGTGTGCATGAACTGCTGTAAAAGGTTCAAAGCGCAGCCTTAATGACAAAGCTAAAGTATCCGGATCAACAGTGCTGCACTAGTTTGACTCATCGACAAGCATTTTCCTGCGCTGCGGAAATTATAGAGTATCGAGCTTCATAAACAAGTAGCCTTTTTGTCTGCCGGTTTTCCTGTGTACAACGAGACGAACTAGAGCACACGGGTGGGAGACGAGAAAATGACAGCTATCACTCTAAGACATGCATGGCCTTACCACGGAATTTGTCGTTCCATCGAGATGGTGCAGCTGGATCAATAAGCATTATATAAGAGAAGCTTACGAGCATCGCATGTGTACCTTGAAATTAGAGTTAAGGATGGTGAGAACAATGCTTTCTGTTTGTGGATCCTCCAATTCTGCACCACTACTTGCGACAAACTTCTCCAAGAATCTTAATCTCGGTGGAGGGGCGGGTACTAATAATGGGCGTGTGAGACCAAGCCTCTGCCCTGCGAAAATTGATGTAGGTAGGGGATGGATTATTGGAACCCCAAAGAAGCGGTCTGCTTGCCTGGCTGCGCGAACTCATATCGGATCCACGCCGCAGGTATATCCTTTCGCTTCATGTTCGTACACAGCTCTTGAAGATGGTGTGATTAGTTGATTATTATATATGTGAATCCGGCTGAATTCCAAAGGAGCTGCGCTGCAAGTAATCCAGCATCTGTTAGTATGTCCACATACGCTTAGAACGTCGAAGTGAAGGATTGGGGAGATTGTGGGTACTCTAATGTTGCGTATCCACTGATCGAACTATATATGAGTTTCTTACATCCAGTTTTGCGAAGTCGGAACATATTGCAGTGATAAGCTCAGAAAGTACAAATCACGTTCAATTCTTGCACTATGGTATCTAGGATATTATTGGAATCTACCGTGTTCTTCCAGTGCATTTCTTCAGTCGAATACACAAGCTAGAAATCTAGATTTATTCAGTTTAACGCCGGGTTTTGTGCTGAGCAATCGACTTCTCATGGAAAACAACAGGGAGCACAGAAACCAGAACAACAACAGGATGCTGAGAGGGTAGCTGCAGAGAGAACAGGCCCTGGAGTTCCTGGCTTACGAGACACAATATGGAATCAGCTCCACCTTGCTCTCCCCTCTAACCCCAAGTTGGAACGGAGCATCAGTGCGGATGTAGTGGTGGTCGGTGCTGGCATTACTGGCCTCAGTGTGGCATACAATCTCGCAAAATCTGGCAAGAAAGTGGTGATTCTCGAAGCACGAGCTATTGGTAATTCCGTGCTTATGCATCTCGCATAATGACTGGAACTAGCGTCATACTGATACTGAGTGTGGTGTTGTTGTCAGTCTGGTCCTCAAATTTCTTAGTTGACAGTTTCTATATCTGAATATATATAGAATATGGTTGGCGTTGCAGGTGCGGGGCAAACCGGGAAGACATGTGCGCAGGTGATGGCCTGGAATGATGATTACTACCATCAGCTGGAAAAAAATTTCGGGGCAGATAGAACAAGACTAGTGGCGGAGAGTCACAGATGTGCCATCGATTGGATAGAAAAGATCGTGGAAGAAGAGGGCATTGCGTGCAACTTCAAAAGAGTACCTGGGTACCTTGTTGCAATCGACGAAAGCGAAGAACAGGCTGATAAGCTTCGAAAGGTTGCTAGCTGCCTGTGTTTTCCAAAAGTAGCTGCTTGAACTAGATAATTCATGCAGCAAGAAATGGCTTCAAGGAAATCGTGCTCGGTATGGAGCTATAAAGATTGCTTTTAGATCTGATACTAAGATTATGACTGTTCGATTTTGTAACAGGAATTCGAGGCAGCCAAGAGGGCAGGATTCACCGATGTCAAGCTGCAAAATTTGAAGAATGACCCCAAGAATGGCGACTGGGGAATGGGAGTAGTATTTCCCGGCTCAGCGGAGTTCCACCCCTTGCTGTAAGCTTCTTCGAAATCCCAGTGGCTAACCACGATTTCGCATTCAGGATTTTGAATTAACAGAACTACGGTCAGGGAGGATGAACTAGTACAGAGCTGTATTTAAATTCGAACAATTCCATATCCAGAAAAGTTTCATGTTTTTCTGAGACCCTAGACATGAAACAAGAAGTGGTATACTGCAGTCAGAACAAATACGTGGTGCTGTACGTATACAGAATTCTGGGTGCAATGTGTAAATCTGGTTGTTTATGAGTGGCCGATGCTTGGGAGTTCTCAGGATATCATTTGAGGTTGACTTCGATGGGACTGATCCTTGACAGGTACATCAAGGGTCTGGCCAAAGCATTCAAGGAGAAGTATGGTGGCCAGATATATGAAAATTCTGCAGTTATAGACAATCAAGGAACCAGAGTTACCACCACCGACGGACACAATGTAACAACAGAAGCTGTGGTCCTGGCCACCAACTCTCCCATCAATAAGAACCCTGTACCACACACTCGCCAATTTGCGGCACGGTCTTACGCCGTGGCACTTAAAGTACCCCGAGGTACATACAAGTAAGTCCCACCGTCGAAAGAAGAAAACTCAGCTCCACTCTGTTTCCCTATATTCAAGTTCTAGAACTTCCCAGGATATAATAGCTCTATACTCTTGCAAAACATCAGTATTTGCTATCCTTCCGTCAGTTGCTACTTATTCTCTTCATGGCAAGAACGAAATTATAAGTCAACTCTTTACATGTTTGATACTCGGGAGTTGACCTCGTACTACATTGAAGTTTAGCTTCCTTTTATTGGCTATGAAAATACTTACGTAATACATACTGACTCCTTGCTTACCTTCGCAGTCGAGCATGTTGGTGGGATACGCAGTTACCGTATCATTATGTTCGACTAGAAGACAAAGATGATCATGAAGTCCTTATTGTGGGAGGTGAAAATCATGTTGCTGGCTTAGCCCCTACAGAGTACTATCCTGCATATGAGAACCTGGACAAGTATGCTCGAGAACATTGGCCTGCAGTGGAGGAAGTTGTGGGGAAATGGACTGGTCAGGTAAGAGTTATTGGGCTGATTACCATGTCTTCTGCAAAGCTCAAGTAGCATCTTTCTTTTCCGCTAATGGTATCCTATTGGTATCCTTATCTGCTTAGTCTTAGTCCGACATCTTCTGCATATAATTTATTTTTCCCTCATGTTTTAATAGTAACCATTCAATGTCATTTAGAACTTGCTACAAAACGGAGTCCTAGTTTGTAGGAGGGAAATTTGTGCTATTCAAAGAAGTCAGGGTATGTGGAACACAGGTGTTGCAGCCATCAGATTATCTGGGATTTTACGGAAAAAATCCTCTTGATCCGAGCCCTGTGTACATCGCTACAGGTACCACACATTGCTTGCAAAAAGAATGTAAATGGCAGAGCTGTTCTTAGAATTGTCGTTGAAGCCTGCGGAATTCTGGACCGGGGATGTAGGATTCAGTTTTTCGCAATGTAACATCTTCAGGATTAGACAACGGATGCCCTTATCAGGAAACTTTTGGCTCGAATAAAAGGTTGATTCCAGTGGTATCCAATAGAGGAGATTTGAGTTTCATAATCAGTAGCCAAATTCGTTGGTGCCTATACGCAGGTGACAGTGGCCAGGGAATGACAGGAGGTACCATAGCTGGAATAGTCATTTCATCCGAAATCTTGGGACAATCTCATCGCTGGTCGGCGATCTACGACCCTTCGCGCCTGCCTCCGGCAACCAGGGATGTCGCTCAGCAGCAGGGAGAGGTGTTCATGGATGATCTTGAAGTGAGTGCAAGATTTTTATGAGGTGTTGTAGGCTTCTTTGAAAATTCCGATGATTGTTTGCATCTGGTTACCGTTCAAGTAGTCACTCTTCGTTTGGGTTTTCGCAGGGCTTCAAAAACCTGCTACCTCTCCAGGGAGTCGATTCCTTCAGTGCGGAGACCGTTGGAAGATGCTCCGGAGCTGTGGTTCAAGAAGGGTTGAACAAGGTTGCAGTGTTTAGAGACGAAGGAGGAACTCTCCACCGATATTCAGGTGACGTTTTGACCAAAGAGAGGTGTGGTTTAAAGTATCAGCTAGTTTCTTCTACGTCTACGTTACGTCGTGTTCAGAACAATTATCATCTTAAGTCCTCAAAACGTGGTTTGTCTGCAGCTATCTGTCCACATCTAGGGTGTGTTGTAAAGTGGAACCCAAAAGACAGCACTTTCGACTGCCCTTGTCATGGTACTTACTTTGACACCCAGGGGATCTGTATCAACGGGCCTGCAAAACGCAATCTAGAGCCGATATCATACAACTGAGTCTCTTGGTGGAAACACTAGTTTTCTCAAATTCATCTGTACGACCTTGTGAACATTGGAAACGTGCTAGTTTGTTAGTGAGCGTGTAGGTAAGCACTTGCGCATCAAAGGGAACAACACAAGCAGCTGTGTGGTGGAGGCAGTCACCATGCAGATGTTTTCACTCCGAGATTGTAGAAACTCCTGTACAGAGGGGAGCATTCGTCCAAATTTACTCGTCACGTTCCAAGAGGCACTTCTCGCAACATATTCAGAACTCTTCAATGAATGTATATATAGAACTCCGCCCCACATGTCTTGAATGAACGTCTGTTCCGAGAAAAGTTCTGGGCACCACGATCTTTCTCCCAAGAAGGAAGTTGAATTATATTGTTAAAATGAGCTGTGCGCCGAAGTTCAACTAGCTGATATGGCCTATTTCTTCCATTACAGTTGTAAAGATACCTCTCATCTTACTCTACATTCTGCACATTGCTGTATCTCGAATTAAGCCAAATAGCTCTCATGGATTTGTAGTGTGGTGTTTCTTCGGGAACCAAGTATTGTGAAAGGTATGACAGAGTACCATACAGGCGACAGTTGATACGCAACTCACCCCGACCAGCTTATACCGTCGATGACTTCGGAGTGGTAATTTCGCTTAGGAATCTGTGCAAAGCTTGATGGGACGAACCGCTGTCAGAAGCTGCCGTTTTTACTGAAGTCTTCATCCTCATAGCCACTTCTCTGCACTCTTTTCCTTGTTGTTCGTGCATCAGCAACTTTACCGCAATTGCAATGTCATCCCTACTCACACGACTGTAGTCGCTACCAAGAATGTTGGGAACACCTACCCCTGCCTTAAGTGCATTCCTCAGGTACCTGCAAAATCCAAGGGACAGAACAGCCTCACTTATCACTAATCGAATCCCTTGAATATAGAGAGAAGAATCCGCATGGATCTGGTTGCAGAAAACCACGCAACTACCACCTTCATCTGTCAGATCGCAAAGGAATTGGAACTTAAGAAGATAAGTCGAGCAACTGTTGATCGAGGAAAGAATTTAGGGTTTGAAAATAAGAGCTTTTGAACTCGAGGAAACTCACGCTGCATTGATTGTCTGATCTGCTCCTAAAGGCCAAGTGATGAAGGGCAGTCCACAGCAGAGTCCTTCCATAACAGAATTCCACCCGCAGTGCGACAAGTATCCACCAATGGAGGAGTGCATGAGGATCTCTGGTTGCGGTGCCCAGCCTGTTTCTATAAAACCACGTCCCTTAATTTTGGCCTGGTAACCGGGAGGAAGCACAGCTTCCAATTCGGCTTTTGAAGCTTTCGTCACCCACAGAAAAGGGACACCACTAGCGTCCAAGCCATGAGCTAGCTCAGCTTTTGCAGTGGAAGAAACATCTGCTGCGGAACCGAAACAAACATACAGCACTGAGGATGCAGGAAAATTATTGGAGTCCAGCCACTGTAAACATGCAGCTCTAGTTGGAGCTATCTCCTCCGGAAGCTTCGAGAATCCCGGTATAAGCACCATTGGACCTATTGGATAGATATTGGGGCCCTGAAAAACCGGATTGTAGAACCAATGTAAATACTACATGATATTCAAAGTTCATGGAAAATCTCGTGATGTGGAAATGAGCTTCGATCAGAAACTTCATATATGAATAGAACGAACAAGTGACGAGCAAGTGCATCCCTGACCATTCTGTCTCACCTTGGAATTACGTGCCCTTGCTATTGCCTTTAATTTGTCACCACAGCTCTGCAGTGCCCCAGTGGGTTCGTCTATATCGACGGTAGTGTTGAACAAGATCGCAGCTGCTTTCGAGAACTTTTCGATTTTCTGGCTGAAGAAGTCAGCATCTCTGAGCACATCACAGGGGAAGTCGAAAACTTGAGCCCATGGAAGTTCAGGGATGATCTTCATTTGCTGCTCAGGAGTACCGGTCTTGAGGAGATTCGGACCGACTATGCCGCACAGTGTGTACCAGGATGCAGCTGGAACAATAGGATACCAAGGAACTCCCAGCTCATCCGCTATATCCTGGGCATATCAAGAACATCTTATTGAATGATTTTCATCTTTCAAAGGAATTATATTATATAAGTACTTTCCAATAACTACTGGACCTTTAGACACTGGCCTCCAGAAATTATGACTGCAATTAAACGTATGCTGCACAAATTTCTATCATGCCTGTCATGACTGACTTACTAGAGGAAGGCACCCATCCACTGGAGCTGCTTCTGGTGCATTGAAAGCTTAATTGAGAGAAGTCGATCAAGGGAGGAGACTAAGGCAAAAGCTTCAGTTTGTTGTCATGCATTTGTTATCGTTCACCTGTAACCATATGAAGAACATATCGCCTACAATACAAGTAGGGGAATTTGGCGAGTTCTTCTCCTCCAAGAGCCTCTTCGTGAAAGGTTGGAATGTCTCCTGCAAAAACTTCACGAAAACTGAAGGACGAGGGGGTTCGAGAGAAATTGAAGGATCATGAGGAAACGAAGCTTGTTCTTCAATGGTCAACTCTAATCCTTTGAAATCTCCCCTCTCTTGCAGTGCAGTGAGCTGCTTCATGCGCCCACTACCAGTTATTACTGTCATCTTCACATGACGTTGACTGTATGGCGGCTCCGAGAGATTGTATAGAAGTTGAAGAAACGGACCAAAGTGGCCGCTTGGCTCAAATGCGACCATTAACACATGGATAGGATCTTCCATGGAAGTAGCGCTTGAGGGTCTCCCGTCAATGTAGGTGTCCGCCAGCATCTGCTTCGGCTATCGATCTGAGCAGCAGCCAATATCGGCACCCTTCTCAACAATTCCAAGAGATTGCGACTCTCGCCGCGACTCTTAGGTTGACTGAGTTCGAATTTACACGGCAGTCCTGTATGAAAGGCGGGTTCAATATGCCGCTAAAATATTCAACTGCCGCCGAATCCCAGTACGGTACAATGATGATCAGGCATTCGATGCAAATATTTCATCCATTCAAATTAACGCCTCGATAAACTGGATTACTCGAATGCACTCTCTCCACAACAGAGAGGGTGAACTTCTTTACTACTCAGATTCCGAGCCACTTCTCGCTATTCGATTTTCGTGAATAGACGTGCAACCACCAAAATCCCGCCAGGATCTCTGTAAATGAAAGTTTCTCGATGGGCGAAGTTTACTAGGCCGTTCGAGTCTCTCGTCAGGTCAAGGCCAGGAGGAAATGTGTCACGCGAGTTCACGATCTGATCTCACATGAACCTGGACTACACATCGTGCGCGAATGAGACTAGCAATTCTCCACTAATCAAGCGGACGCTGCGCGAATTCGAGTGTACCAGTCCATACAGCGTACGGCCATGAGGACAGGGAATCCCAAAGAGCTCATCTCGACAAAAAAGGAAGAAGCGACCGCGTGTGAAAACAAGATGGATGAAAAGACCCCATCAAGCCTTACAAAGAAAAGACAAAGGGGGTAAAATGGGGCCAAAGCCCCGATCAGATAAAATCGGCAAGAGGGATCTGTAGGCCAAAGAAAAGACAAAGGGTAAATGAGGCTAAGCCCCGATAAGATAAAATCGCCAAGAGGAATCTGCCTTGCAGTTCCTAACATATTTGAGCTATGTAAGTTGGATGGAACAATGGATACATGTATGAGGTATGTAAATTGTATGGTTTATAAGTAATTGAAATATTTAAAGAAATATCATCTAGCATGATTTATTCTCGTTTGCATTACTTCAGCCCATGCTATTTGTAGATCATAGAAACAAGGGAGACCGCATAGAAAAAATGAAGGATGTGAAGACCCCATCAAGCCATACAAGGGAGAGAAGAAAAAGGTAAAATGGGGCTAAGCCCCAATAGAGTCTATATGAGAAATTTGCTCTACTGCATCTATGATACCTGAGCTAAGTCATATGGTCTATAAACAACTAGAGCATCCAAAGAAGCATCACCTAGTGTGATTGCTCTCCTATGGATTGCACCAGCCAATGCACTATTTAGAGCAATGGACACATGTTGTCTAAAATATGTTACAAAGTATGAGAGTGAGAGTGGTACCCCTGGGCGCCTAACATGATAAGCTCTTGTGCATTCCTTGACAAACGTGTCAAATACTGTGTCTATCACTCCATATAACTCCAAGGCTAGAGGAACAAAGAAGTGACCTCGTTGCATGCCCCTATACTTGGAGACCTTGCAACCTATTGTTGCATTTGCCATCCATCTAGGGGGATGTGTAATCACTCCTTCCAAAATTGTATCTCGCGTAGGGTCCATAACCACAACATCCGCTATTGTCACCTGATCATCTTGGACCAAATATAAGTGTACCTTGATACGTGTCGTCTGCAAAGCATATGACCGGTCCTTCCAAGCCAAGTATCCACTCTCTCGTGTCATAGCAAACACTATGTCCCTAATAGCATCATGGGTAGTTATCTTCTATCCTCCATAAGGATATTGTGTCATATGGACCGCTATTGCATCTAGTGTAAAACCATACTCACAAGTGAGTAATGAAGATACAGATGGGTGGACCAACCCTAGACAAAACCTCATCACAGTAAAGAAAGTAGCTAGTGCAAGTCAGAATGTCCTAATGCAAAATCAAGCTAAGATGCAAGAGCTTGCACCCTTGCTGGAGCAAGAGCAAAGACGTGCTCTAGTAGCATGAGGAATGGACGAGTCAACTAAGAGAGAATGTAGCATATGCTCACACTATTGCTCCATCAAGGGATTACTTTAAACCTCTAGTCCAATCTGACACTATTGAAGCAAAAGATGGAAAGTCTTCTCATGCCTATGGGGATAGACTATCTCTCTTATGCCGTAATAACATTTGGAAAGAAAAGGATCACCCCTCCACCTCAATCACATAAGTCTCCAAAACCGGCCTATCAACAACCACAAAACAAAAAGAAAGTAGGGATGTTGAGATAGCACAACTATCCAAATATGCTATAGGTGTGGTCTCCTCCATAAATAGCAAGCCAACTCCTCCACATGAGATCGGCAGAGCCATATATGTGCCAAATCCCTCATCACACATCGAAATGTCCCTGGTCCAATAATATCACCAAAGATTCCAATAATCTTCTTATCAAAAACTCTCAAACGTTATAGAAAAGACAAGGAGGGGGAACTTTACGGTTAAGATAGGACGGTAGACGAGCAATACTAAATGAGAATATACCAAATACCACCTGGACAAGATTGGATACATACGTGTAAGTGTAACTGGAACATTCAAAGAAATATCATCTAGGGTGATTAGTCTAGTATGTGATTTGTAAAACAATAAATATTTGTAATCGAAAATACGTGTTGAAATATTAAAGTGAAAATATATCAAGGATCCCTTTTCTTTAAATAAGCATCTCGACAAAACTATCAAAGGTCTCTTTACAAGATCGTAGTGGTCCGATTCACCTCGCCTTTAGACTGGATCGCTATGTACCGACTACTTTACCAGTTTGTCGCGTTGAGAATTACAGGGTTATAGTTTCTCATCAAGGTCCGGAGGTGGGACCCAGAAAATGTGACGCCTTGTTTGGCAGAACCGGCGGTGAACGAAGGGGAAGAATACATAAGGAATCTATCGAGAAGAGAAAAGAATATCATCAAAAGTACCAATATTATAACAACAAATACTATATACCAATATAACAAATAAGAGATGAAAGAAACAGGGGAGAACCGGCCGTGAAAGGGAAAAGGAAATTCTTAAAATCTTCAATAGAATTAATGGAAAATAAATTAAAATTCACATGAACCAATGGAAAAGAGTTCCCTCCGTGAGAGTATAAGTTTGCATTTGATCACATAGCAACTTATTTCTAAGTTGATATGTGACTGTTTTCTTTATTTATTTATAATGATATAATTTCATAATAGATACTCTGTAAATATCAATAAAGTATCTATTATCAACAGGCAATTACTGAACTGGACTCATAACAATATACAGTATGGAGCAGCTTAATTTTAATAATTGAAAGATTTTTATTAAATTTGTTATAAGAAGACAAAGATAAAGAACCTGATTGAAGGCTCTGCGGTAATATTTATGCTTGTGCAATCGTAAAGGATGATACGCATCTGTTTATTTATACCTTATTGATCATTTTTGAACAGTTTTCTAGTGGAATTTTTTTAATCTCTTGTCTTTAAAAAATCATGAATTTTATTTTAATTTTCATTATTTTATTGATAAAACTGAAAAATATTTGCATAAATCAGCATTGGTTGTTTAATGTAGAAAAATTAGCATGTAGTTATAAATCACTGAAATCTAATGAGAGTAAGATGATCTTTAACATTAAAATTTTTTTATTAAAGTTAATAACTTTTGACTAATAAAATTACTTCAAAAAATATTATATAGATCAAAGTTAAGAGAATATCCAAACTCATACGAATAATCATAATAAGCACATGGTTTTATCTTGACACAACAACTAACTCAAGGATTTCTACATGTATGCTTGGAATATAGGAAAACTTCATTGAAAAAGGTTTTGGATGCAAGAGTTCTCAACATTTTCTCCAAGCCAGCTATTTAGAAATAATAAAATCTTAATATGTTAAAATCTAGAATAGTAGTGCTGAATCTTTCAAACTCCTCTGTAATCATATCACTTTCATTTTTTTATGATTAACTCTAGGTAATTGGGTTTAATTTAGATGTTTAGAGAAACTTAAAATTTAAATTAAACTTTAAAATAATAACTTAATAAAATCTAAAATAAGATCTTTAAAAACTCAAAATACCAAACTACATACTCATTTGAAACTATTGTGGATCTTAGCTTGATTTACACACAAAAAATTTGATTAGGGTAGAATGGTGAACTGATTCTTTCCAATAAATATCACCTCTTAAAGGTTTGTACAATCTTTTTTTATGATATTGCAGCTTTTTCAATGAAAAACTAGAAACTTGTTGAGGAACTTGCTCAATGATTCATGGGCCAATTACAAAGGGTTTTGCACATCAAATTTATCTTCAATATGGCTTTATTGCAACATAATTTATTTCTTCTTGTACCTGGACTATCTAGGGTATAGGTATGGACAAATCCATGGAGTATTATTTGGAGAGACCATGTTTGTGAAAGTGCGTGTTGACATAGAATCCAACCTACAAGGAAGCAATCTACAACAAGCAACCAAAAAAATTTGTGTTTACTTGGCTAAAAGCCATCCATGCTTTTAGGTCCCTAGATGTCACTATTTTGTCTAAAAATAAGATAAACCAAAACCCCAATAGTATATCCCAAAAGAAATAAAAATGGATTGCAAGATCCTAACAAGTACAAAAAAGATGATAGAGAGCTCAAGGCTCAACTAACCAAAAAAGGCACAAAATAGAAGCAAAACTATGGCCATGGCCAAGCAAGGATAAAACAACAAAGTCATCTAGTGATGAAAAGAGTGATAAAGATACTCCAATGGTATATTAAGTAAGTGGGGAGGAAGACCCTAGGTGCACATATTGAGCGCTGGCTATTGCTCACCTATGATAACCCAAAGTCTAAAAGCACTATAAAATGGGAAAATATGAACACATAGAACACATGAAGGATATTGTAAAGACCAAGAACAAGGAGAGAAATAGTAGAATGGAAGCTCACATTGGGACTATTGAATGAGGGAAACTCCAAATGTCTATCATGAGCTTTGGCTTTGGTATTTATGGGGAATATACAAGACCTTGAGAAACTTCTCAAGAAGCTTCCTTCTAGGAGTTGCTTACTTGGAGTGCAAGCTAAGCTAGTTGGAAGCTTCTAGAAGCTACCTACTTGGGGTGCAAGCTAAGCTAGCCAGTAAGCTTCCCAAGAAGTTTCCTAGATGCATTTGAAATATTCTAGGCTAATTTGTCTTATTTGCTACTTTGTTAGTCCTAACTAACTTTATTGCTAAACTCCATATTGTTACATTTTCCTCCACCGTTAATCGGTGACGTCCTTGTCACCATTGAAGCTTCAAACTCATGGATGGTCATTTGTGTATTCTGGAAATGAGAAGAGGTTCCCATGTGGCATCATGAAGGGGATACCCTTCCAAAGGATCTTGTACTCTATATATTGCCGACGGCCTTGTTGAATGTGGCAATGCGTAAGGATACGGTATCAAAGTTTTACTCCTCATGATCAATGATAGGGATGGGAATAGGAGGAGATTGGAGACAAGAGGAAAAAGAAGATGGGTTAGGGACAAAGGGTTTCAACTTGGAACTATGAAAGACGGGATGGATATGAATATGACAAGGCAAGTTTCACGCCATTTGTAGTGCCGCATCTAGATGCTCGGACACTGGAGTTCTAGTGATAGTAGTTAGAGTTATTTCAGCAGTTTCTCAAAGACTACTTTCTTACGGTCAGATTTTGTGTTTGGGGTATTGACTTCACGGTCGGGCCCACTGTCACTTTGCACCTTTGGCACCATCGAGTGTGCCATCAGTGGGACCGTTAGGGTTTCAGAGCTAGCTCAAGTCCAGTGGGTATAGTTTCAAGGTGAGCTCCAGAGAGCACACTTCTTTGATGTTGAGCCTTCCAATTCTTGGCTATGGTGGATAGAGGCCGGCGAGCGTCACCTGGATTCTCTAGGCTTGAGTGGGTGTGGCTTGACTATAATCAGTGCCCAATTGTTAGCAGATTATAGATTGACAAATCAAGTACTGATCTGAGTTGAGTTGAGTTGAGTTGAGAGTGGTAAGCAATCTGATTACATCAGAGAAGTGAAGTCAAGGGGAAATCGGGTGCAGGAACTTTGAGTGTTGGTGGTATCTCCAAGCTCAGTGGATTGTTGGTAGCTCGATTCAAGTTCAGTGTTTCCCTAGTGTGCAGAAGCTCATTCGATTGATGCAAATTTGGCAGTAAGGCAGACGCTGTGCGGAAGCGCCAGCCAAATTTTGAGCAAAGAAGGAACAAATTTTGAGTAGTGGTTGTGATTTTGAGCTCATGAGGTGAAGGCAGGACAAATTTGCTGTGAGTTGGGCTCAGAAAGTCAAATTGAAGGTGGAGTTGGGAAGCTACTCTCATAAATTTGTCATTTGGAAAGACCTGTGTTGTCAATTTGGCTCGAGTGGAAAGTTAGCGGGAGATTTGGCGGACAGCCAACTTTAGGGTTTATGTCAGATTTTGGTTAGAATTTACGTTAGATTGTGGCCAGATTTGGAAGAGTTTTGCTAGTTTGGAAGACTTTTGCAAGTTTGGAGAAGTTTTGCCAATTTTGGAGGAGGTTTGAAGTGGTAAGAAGAAAGGCTTCATTTGGCTGAATTTTGGTGTTTTGAGGCATAGGGCTATGAGAGGCTACAAAGGCCTAGAAGGGCCAGCTTGCTGGCTTGAGGCTAGCTAGTTTAGAGTAGATCTTGGTCATTGGTTGGCAAAATCTACCTTTCTTGCTAGATTGTGCGCAACAAGGTTTGACCCCTAGATCTCTTGTTTCTAGACTGGTGCCCTAGCCAACTGCCCCACCCTCACTTGTTGTCATAGTGACTGTGCCATTGTTATCTATACACATGTAACTTTGGCTAGGAAAGGCAGTTTGATCCCATTCTTGGTGATCCTGGTAGCTTAGGACTTAGATACGAACTTCTCTTATGTCAAATGCCAAATGATGGTAGAGTCAGTCCCGTGTTGTGTTATGAGATGGAGGGTTATCATTTAGATTTCTTGTGATTGGACCCCCTCCATTCTCTGCTTCCTGTTTGTGCACCACGTTTGTATGAGGTGCTCTGACTTTTGGGTGTTGGTGCTCTGATGTACTCTCAGTGGTGAGGCTCGAGTGATGACCAGTCAAACTACCTTTGTTTCTCTCCGGTGAGGTAGGAATTGATGACTTGCAGATCATGAGAGTGCATGTTATGATGGTAGGTTACAAGTTGCTCTTTCCCTTAGTGTAGTTATCTTGGTTAGAGTTACATTAGTGGGTGGTGCTTAGTTGGTATTGGCATGTGGTGGTGTTGGCACTTGGTGGAGTACTTGTGGTTGGTACTTGCGGTTGCAGTTGGTGGTTTTGGTTTGCTGTTGCGGTTACTTTGTCACGACGGAGTTCTTTGGGGATTCCAGAGGAGATAGCACTGCATCACACAGTGTGTCTACTCGGAGTGGTGCTTGGTATCAGCCTATATCTCAAGTCCCAATGAGGGAGGAGATTGACTCTAAGTTGGAGTTTGACACAAGAGCTGATTCAGTTGAGAGTGCACTTGGTGTGTCCGCACCGTTATTGTGGGACATTACAAGATTTATGGGACCTCCAAATGACCTAAGCGTTACTCTGGTATAGTGGGTACCATTGAGTTGGATGACTTCATCCAGGAGTTTGATAGTTGGTGTGATTTGCAGCAAATGCGGAACCCAACTTTGTTCATACCCTTCATGGCATGGAAGGGGTTGTTTCAGCACTTGGAGGGTCCACCAATGGATGACTACCATGAGTTCAAGAGAGCTCATTTGGAGGAGATTGAGTTATGGAGATAGTATTGGTCTCCACACTATGTCTCCATCACTTCAGGCTCGGTTGCCAGGAGTAGATCGGCTGTACCTACAAGTTCTAGCTTGAGTAGTGTGGGTGGAGCTAGTGGAGGTGCACTAGCTGGAGAAGTGCTACTATGAGTGGAGGTACCGCTGCAGGAGGTGGTGTGGTATCGGGGTTTAACCCCATGTTGGAGTTCTTCCTATGTTTGAGGCAGAACTACCAGGGAGTACGGACTATAACACCCATTTGTGCATGTGTGTGGTATTGTGATATTTAGCTTGGTATTACAAGTACTTAAGAGATATTATTTATATAGAGATAAAGGATGGTTCTATATTAGTCATTTTTTAGCTAAAGTTAGTCATAGCTAAGATAGATGGGACCTTACTTTAGAGGAAGTAGAAAAGATGAGCACCACTATTTTGGATTTTAGTGTGTTGACTTGGTATTATTCCTAGGTGTTTGGCTTTGGGGAAAGAGTTGAGAACTCTTGGGCCCGCAAGCCTTTTTGTTTTGGATTCTTCTTTAGTCCAAGGATAGCTCATGTGAAGGAATCCTTGCTTCAGTGGTTGGGTCAAGATAAGACCACATGCTTAGGGGAATATGCCCATGTGAATGGATATTCCTTTCTACTTTTTGACTTTACTTGACTTTTAGTCTAGTAACTTGAGTTACAACGGTAATTAGTAACTTTGGTACGTAACTATTTCACAAGTATATAAACAAGGGGTGAGGAGGTACTCATCATCCTTTCATTTGCAACTATCTCTCTCTCATTGAGTTCTCTAGTGAGCAATGTCTTGAGCCTTGGAGTGTTAGCCTTGGAGGAGTATGATGGAGTTGGGGTTCCTTGCCTTCTTAGTCCATGGTGCGCTACCATAATAGCCATCAGAGGTTCATCTTGAGTGAGAGACAGGCCGGCTCACATTTTTGGTTCCGTTGCCGGGACCTCTCTAGAAGGCAAGATAATGTTCCGCGTCCAATTCTACATTAGGCAGAAGGAGGCTATGAGAGCTCACTTGGAGAGAACATTAGGAGAGGAGAGGGTTGAACTTATGTTAGAGAACCAAGATCCATTTGTATACCTTGTAGTTCATTATGATGTCTTTGAGGTGATTTTGTACATCTTGTACACATGAGAGGAATTGGAGAGATTGTGTGAGGTGGATTGCAGATTTTGGGGATTAAGGTGATTTTGGGCAAAATCTCAAGTTTGAGATCTGGACTTGAGATTTCTACACATGATAGCTTGGGTTATCTTTCAGTTAGCACACTTGAAATTATTGAGAGAGCTTCTATGCGCACTGGGCTAGAATTTTTGAAAGTTGATAGGGTAAAGTGCTCCCGCAACTGCATGCTCTCTGGAAAATTGTATAGAGTCTGCCATTTCTTCAATTTTCAGTACATTGTCCTGAAAATTTCCAAGAAAATTTAGTGCATTGTATCCTACCTGCTGCCACAAAAATTAGAGAGAGATCGTTTTTGCGCAGGGCGTTATGAGTTTTTGAAGTGAGGGGGGTGGTTTTCAGACCAAATCTGAAATATGGGTGCTGAATAGAAAGGTGTCTAGGCCAAATGGCTCGATGAAAAGATCTGAAATTTTGCAAGGAGGGACACCCTGGAGTTGTGATCAAGTGTGGAAAATTTTAGAGGACTGTGACATATTGGTTGGGAGATTTGAGTGACATTGTGAGGAATGGTCAATTCTGCAGAGTGGAGATCTCATGCATGAGAAGTTTGAGATCAACAAAAAGCATGTTTGAGTGTTTAGATTCATCTTGGGGAACATGGAGGGTCATCAAGAGTGGAAATTGAGATTATGCAAGGTTCCCCAAGGGTTTGAGGTGATTTTAGGGGTGGATTTGAGGAAAAGAGAGTTTACAATAGAATTTGAAGAGAGTGTTGAGAGGATCCAAAAACCTACACCACTTGGAGGAAAGAGTGAGTCTAAGTGCTTTCTATGTGGAGAGAAGGGACATAAGGCAAGTTCATGTCCATTGACCTTTGAGAGCAAGAGATTGAGGGAAAGGAGAGGCTTACTTGACTTGGGTTTGCATGTTGGACTTTCTTCACCAAGATTGGGAGGGAGAAGATCTAAGACCAAAGAGTTGTGTGAGGTTTGTGGAGTTGAAGGACTTCCAAAAGGACATGAGTGTAGTGGAGTAAAAGCACTTTTGGAAACTTTGGTGAAGGATCTTGGAGAGAGTCTTAGTACAGCTACAGAAATACTACCACCTTCATCAGCTTGTTCTCAAGATTAGTGATGGAGATAATCTTTCAACTTATGGATAAACTATCCATGAGAGTTAGATTAATTTGCACTCTAGGATTTGATGTTGCTATAGAAATCTTGGAGTAACCTGAACCTTTTGTGTTCCCTAGAGTGGATTATTCTCAGATGGTGTTAGTCATGTATATACTCTATTAGTAATAGAGTGAGAGAAAAGAAAAGAGAAAACAAAAATTGAGAGAAAAGAAAGATAGTGAGGGGTTAAGATGGGGAAACTTCCGGTTTTCTTTGGCAAGGATGGAGAAGATGTGGAGGCCTTTGTGAGAGACTTCAAGAGAGCTTGCATAGGAAACAATGAGAGGAGGAAGAATGAGTGGGCCTCATTATTACCAGATTTCTTTGAGGATGCAACACTTACATGGTATGAGTCAGAATACCAAAAGAGAGAGAGGAGAGAGGGGGAAGAGGAGTCTTGGGAGACTTTGACTTCAGCACTCATTGAGAACTTTCTTCCTGATGGGAGTTATGAGAGATTGATGAGTGAGGTTACATTTCTCAAGCAAGGAGATGGAGAGAAAGTGAGGGTTCATGTGGAAAGAGTGGAAAAGTTGGAGTCCAGATTTCGCATAGTGTTGAGGAAGGGTGGGGATGATGTGGAGACTACAATGATTGGCATAGGGGCCATGCTCACCTAGAATTTTGTGGGAGGATTGAGAGCACAAATTAGAAGCAAGGTGAGATATGAGAAACCTTCTTCCAAGGTTGAAGCTATCAAGATCGCAATTCGTATGGAGGAGAGTTTGGAAGGGGATGAGAGTGATTTGGTGGTGAAGGAGGTTGTGCATCCTCCTCAAGGCTACAAGTATGGTGGAACTTCTGATACTTTGGTGACAAGGGTTGCACCACAAGTAGTAGTTGCTCCAGTTCTTGCACCTCCACCAAAAGATCCACTCCAAACCATCACAGAACAACTTGCGGATCTCAAGATCAATGTGGTGCAACTATGGGAGAAGAGAGAGGTGGATCAGAATGTAGAGAGAGGGCCTAGGCGTTATGGAAACTATCCATATAGAGGAGGCTAACCAGCCAATAATTTCAATGATAGAAATTGTTTTGGTTGTGGAGGAAGAGGCCATATCCAAAGGAATTGCCCAAATTCCACTTACCATGGAGGAAGGGGTTATGAGGGAGCCAATAGAGGTAAAGAGGGAGGTAGTGAAACCCAAGTGGCTCCTAATCCCAACAAAGGTAAGGGGATAGCACCTATAGATGTGGTTGAGAGCAAGTATGAGAAGGGAGAGTGCTCAAACTCCAAGGGTCCTAATTTGGAGCTTTTGGCACAAGAGAAGAAGAGAGCTCGTTTTGCAGAGGATGTTCACTCTTCTCAAGGATTTACTTCAAGCAAGGATACTCCTATGTCTACTAGGAGTACTCGCACCTCAACACCATCAACAACAAAGACTCCAAGGAAGAAGTTGGAGATGGAGGACTTCTTGATCTCAAAGCAACAATGGAACTACAATGTGTTGGAGGACGTTGGTAGTCACAAGGCTAACATCACAGTGGGCCAATTAATTGCTTTGAACCCTACCTTGAGAAAGGAGCTTAGAGGTGGTTTGAGTTCTACAAGGAGCAAGAAGAAGAAGAAGGCAAAAGTTCCAATATCAATGGGGGTGGTGGATGCCAAGCCAGCACCATGGGAGGCTTGTGAATATGCCTCCAAGATTGATGTGAGAGTGAATGGTCACAACATCAAGGATGCATTGGTTGATGGAGGATCAGCAGTGAATGCCATGTCAGAAAGGTTGATGAAGAAGTTGGGTATGATACCCTCAAGACCTTCAACATTTGTGGTGAGCATGGCAAACAAGCAACAAGTTCGACCAGTAGGAGTGATGGATAAGGTGGTAGTTTCAGTTATGGGAGTTCAAAATCTCATGATTTTCCAAGTCTTGAAGGATTCAAGCTATGACTTACTTCTTGGGAGGCCATGGTTGAGAGCAGCACGCACAACTGATCGATGGCACAAAGGGTACTTAAGGATTGGGCCATCAAACCATAGAGTCACTGTTCCTGTGACTAACACCACCAACACTTCACATTCAGATACCCCATCTTCTGATTATTGGGAATCAGATTCTGAAGGAGGAGCTTCAGGTGTGGACACAAGCATGGAAGAGGAGACTTCCACGGAGGAGGATGAATCTGAATCTGATTCAGATGTGTATCCTTTGTGTGCTATGGATTTTGCACCTAAGCCAGAGGTTTTGAAGGACCCAGATAAATCACCATTGACACTTGAGGAGGTAGAGAGAAGGTTATCTACCCTCAAGTATGGCCCAAATGTTACCAAGGAGGAGAAGGTGAGATTTGAGGAGATTTTCCGCAAGTTCATCCATGTGTTTGCTTTTAGTTACAAGGATTTGAAGGAAGTCACCTTGGAGGAGCACAAGATAGAGGTGGAGTCACATGCAAGACCAATCCGCCAAAAGCAACGTCGCATTAGCCCACCAATATCTTTGGTTGTGAAGGAGGAGATTGATAAGCTCAAGGAGGTTGGATTTATCTTTGAGGTGGAGAATTCAGAATGGGTGTCTCCAATTGTCATTGTGAAGAAAAAGAATGGCAAGCTTCGGGTATGTGTGGATTACAAGAAGCTCAATGCTGTTACCAAGAAGGACTACTACCCATTGCCATTCATTGATGAGATCTTGGAGGAGGTTGCAGGTCATGAGAGGTATAGTTTTGGAGATGGTTATAGTGGATATAACCAAATCAAGATTGCACCAGAGCATCAACAACTCACCACATTCACCACACCTTGGGGAACTTACGCTTTCAAGGTCATGCCTTTTGGGCTTTGCAATGCTCCAGCCACATTCCAACGGTTCATGAACAAGGTATTTGAACCTTTCATTGGGAAATTTGTGAGAGATTTCATTGATGACTTTTGTGTCTATGGGAGCAAGGAGGAGCACTTTGAGCACCTAATCAAAGTCTTGCAACGCTTGGATGAGGCAAATGCATCACTCAACCCAGAGAAGTGCATTTTTGGATGTGAAGAAGGTCTACTTTTGGGGCACATCATCTCCAAGGATGGAATAGCAGTTGATCCTGAGAAGGTGAGGAAAATCTCAGACCTTCCATTCCCTTCAAGCTTGACAAAGTTACGCCAATTCTTGGGAATGGTTGGGTACTATAGGAGGTTCATCTTCTCATTTTCCAACAAGGCTTATGCATTGACCATCTACATGAAGAAGGGTGTAGATTACATGGTGATTTTGGAAGAGAAGGAGGCTCTCAAAGCTTTTGAGGAGCTCAAGCAATCCCTTGTTGTAGCTCCAATTCTTGCTAAACCTGATTGGAGTAAGCCTTTCATCCTCTACACTGATGCTTCTAATGTAGCTATAGGATGCACTCTTAGTCAATTAGACCAAGATGGGCATGATCATCCAATAGCTTATGCTAGTAGGCAGATGGTTTCAGCAGAGAAGAACTACTCTGTCATAGAGAGAGAAGGGTTGGCAGTGATCTTTGGTCTCAAGAAGTTTAGACACTACTTGATTGGAGGGAAAGCCACAATTGTCACGGATCACAAGGCTTTGAAGTACATCTTCAACAAGCCTAATGTTGAAGGGAGACTAGCAAGGTGGATGATACTCTTGTCTGAGTATGACTACACAATTGAGGATAGGCCAGGAAAGAAACATGCAAATGCTGATTTGTTATCTAGAGCCTATGATCATGATGGAGATGAGCCAGTAGATGATTCTTTCCCGGATGAGGAGCCCATGACAATCTCAGTCACTCAAGAGGTTCCAATGGAGTACAAGGAGATTGTGGATTTTGTGACAAGAGGTAACTATCCAGAAGGGATGCATGCTAGGGAGAGGAAGGCCCTTGCAGCAAGATCTAGACCTTACACAATGGTGGAGGATATTCTTTTTCACCAAGGAGCAGATGGTCTACTTCGAAGAGCAGTGGGTAAGGAAGAGTCTATCCTACTCATAAAGGAGTTTCATGAAGGTTTAGTATGTGGAGGACACTTTGCAGGAAAGGTGACTGCTTTCAAGATTCTAGATGCAGGTTACCATTGGAGAGGGATTTTCAAGGATTGTCTTGATTATTGCAAAACTTGTCATGTTTGTCAAGCTTTTGCTAGAAATTCTACATCCACTCCACCACTTAGATCAATTCCATTGCTAGGACCCTTTGAGAAGTGGGGAATTGATTTTGTAGGACCTCTCAATAGAACCCCAAGGAACAATTGGTACATTGTGGTAGTTACTGATTACCTTACCAAGTGGGTTGAGGCTAGACCATTGAGGGACAAGAATGAAGATGAAGTGGGTAGATTTCTTTATGAACGCATTATCACTAGGTTTGGATGCCCTTTGGAGTTGGTTTTTGATAGAGGAGGAGAGTTTATAGGAAGCATTACTACAGCCATGCTACGACATTTCTCTATCACACATAGAGTAACTACATCCTATAAGCCAAATTCCAATGGCTTGGCAGAGAGAACCAATCAGACCTTGTGCATGATGTTGGCCAAAGATGCAGAAATGGAGGGGGCTAAACATCATTGGGACAAGAGGATTCATGCAGTCTTGCGGGAGTATAGGACAACCATGAAGACTTCCACTAGATATTCTCCATTCCAATTGGTGTATGGTATTGAGTCTACCTTACCTATTCACTTTGATCTTCCTACCTTCCAAAGCATTCATAGGAGATTGAAGAAAGCACAAGGAAGTGATGCAGAGAAGTCAAGGAAGGATCAACTCATGGAGCTGGAAGAGGCAAGAGCAGTTGCTATGGTTCGAGTGGAGCAAGCCCAAAGGAAACAAAAGGAGAGCTATGACAAGAAGCAAGGCAAGAAGAAGGTGGAGCCTTTCAAAGAAGGTGATTGGGTAATGTTGTTTGATTCCATTTGATTCAAGAGAGTGCAAAAGAAGTTTTTGCCTAAGTACTTTGGACCTTTCATACTAGAGAAGGTGTGGGGAAATTACACTTATGATCTCAAGGAGTTGGGAGGAAGACACTTTGATAGGATTAACCACGATAAGTTGAAGATGTACCATAGAAGGTAGAGAGACCTTCACTTTGAGGACAAAGTGAAAACTTAGTCCGGGGGTAAATGTAACACCCATTTGTGCATGTGTGTGGTATTGTGATATTTAGCTTGGTATTACAAGTACTTAAGAGATATTATTTATATAGAGATAAAGGATGGTTCTATATTAGTCATTTTTTAGCTAAAGTTAGTCATAGCTAAGATAGATGGGACCTTACTTTAGAGGAAGTAGAAAAGATGAGCACCACTATTTTGGATTTTAGTGTGTTGACTTGGTATTATTCCTAGGTGTTTGGCTTTGGGGAAAGAGTTGAGAACTCTTGGGCCCGCAAGCCTTTTTGTTTTGGATTCTTCTTTAGTCCAAGGATAGCCCATGTGAAGGAATCCTTGCTTTAGTGGTTGGGTCAAGATAAGACCACATGCTTAGGGGAATATGCCCATGTGAATGGATATTCCTTTCTACTTTTTGACTTTACTTGACTTTTAGTCTAGTAACTTGAGTTACAATGGTAATTAGTAACTTTGGTACGTAACTATTTCACAAGTATATAAACAAGGGGTGAGGAGGTACTCATCATCCTTTCATTTGCAACTATCTCTCTCTCATTGAGTTCTCTAGTGAGCAATGTCTTGAGCCTTGGAGTGTTAGCCTTGGAGGAGTATGATGGAGTTGGGGTTCCTTGCCTTCTTAGTCCATGGTGCGCTACCATAATAGCCATCAGAGGTTCATCCTGAGTGAGAGACAGGCCGGCTCACAGGACTGACAAGCTGAGGAGCTTGCAGGAGTTCCAGCGAAAGGCTTGAGAGAGCCTACGCAAGGCATACACTCGCATGAGGCAGTTGATCAGTTTCACTTAGGGAGTTATTGAGGCCCAGGCAGTCCAGTTTTGGTATGGGATACTGGACAGGGAGTTACGACGTAGAGTTCGTGATGCTATGTTGTTGCATGCTACTTTGCCCACTTTGGCAGTAGTCTTTGGTTTGGTTAAGCATATAGAGCTCAACGTGGTGGAGGAGAGAGTGGTGACATCTGGATTTGGTAGGGAGACCTCATCCCCGACTATGACTTCTTCTAGAGTGCAGCAGAGTGCACCATGCCCAGTTGGTTTTTGAGGACAGGGTGGACAACCCAAATCCTATGGAGTGAGTGGAGGGCCTAGTGGAGTTAGACCCTTACCTTCATTTTTGAGTCAGCAGCAGCTAATGAGTGGTGGTGTTGCTTGTTGGACTTGTGATGGACCTCACCATCGGAGAGAGTGTACTCAGGGCAGTGGACCTGATACCTTGGGTGCATCATAGCCAGCACTACCATAGATTTGGTTATACTAGTGACCGGTGTTTTGACCTACACCCGGAGTTACGGAGTGGTAGGGCTGCTATGGCAAGTAGTAGAGGAGCTCCAGTTCATGGAGGACGAGGTGGTAGAGGTGGTGGTAGAGGATCTACACCTAGTAGGGGTGCAATACATGCCCTTACTTCTGACACAGCTATGGCTACTCGGATTGAGCAATTGGAGCAGAGATTGGCTAGTATGGCTATTGCTCAGAGGAGATCAGATTTGGGTGCTGAGGCTTCCACCTCATATGCTGGTGATAGAGATGCTTTGGACTTCATGTGCGGAGCAGCATAGGTAGATGCATCTGCAGCCGTGACTAGGAGTGCAGTACGTGCCCTAGAGCCTAGAGGAGCATTAGTGGAGTTGGACCCACAGAGAAGAGAGGTTGGGAGACAGGTTAGACTTCCCTCGTCTTTCACACTATCTAAGGCATTATAGATGACATCCATGGTTCCTAAATGTCCCAGTGCATGTGTGGTAGGTGATGATGGAGTACATGATGGACTACCTGCTAGTCAGCCACCTACTACTACATAGACTGAGTCTAGCATGATGTTGGGGGCGGCTCAACTGATTATGCGGCATCCTTTGTTTTTGGCCAGTGATATGTTTACATTGGGAGTTGACCCAACCCCAGTATTCCAATTGGCTGCCATGTTGTGTGAGAGTAGGGATGGTGCAGTTCCTACTACCAGAGCAGAGATGGTTGGTAGTGGAGCTGACTTGGTTGGGAGCATGGGATCCATTCAGCAACCAATGGTTTATGGCAGGCAGTAGTGGCTAGACTGGAGGAGTTGCCAGCTAGACCGGCCTTTGAGAGAGCAAGGTTTACACCTAGTGTTGTCCTATTGGATAAAAAAAGGGGGATTTTCCATTTGGTGGGACCTTCAGGGAAGGTCTATACACCACAAAGAGTCTTGTTAGACTGGTGCGTAGCCCCTTATGTTGGGGAAGGCTATAGTTGTTGGTCTGGAGTTACGGAAGACCAATGTGGAGAGGTGTCCATTTCAGATCCAAACATCTCTAGGTGGTGGTTCGACATAGTACATCACATGTGGAGAGCTTGTTGTCCAGGTTCAGCCTGGTCATCCGACTGATAGCTCGGTGGTGAGAGCTCAAGCTATTGCAACAATAGCTGAGTCATATGATGTGCTAGTTGGGGGAGCAGTGTTATACCCCATGGGTTTCAGCATTGACTATTGGGACGAGACAACCTCTCATAGACATGGTTGGCAGTCTGGTGAGGGACGGGTATGTTGCCTACCAGTACACTTCAGTAGTGGCAATCTTGGCTCACTACAGTCCAAGACCATGGCAACATCAATTTTAGCTTTCAGTGGTGCAATTACTTGGCCTTGTGACTTGTTGGAGGGGAACGCCTATGCAGAGGATACTCTAGTACCAAAGGAGATCACTCGGCTTTGGAGTACGAGTGGGATTGTTCCATCCACCTTGGATGTTCCATTGTGGAGTTCCGAGGAGGCATTGCAACATCATGCAGATCAGTTGGTGCAGTAGGCTTGGAGTGGAGCCTTCGTACCATCAGGGGATGATTGTGAGGATGAGCCTCCAGAGTCGATTGCTTTGACACCTCTGGATACCACACTCATTGCTTGGCAATATCCAGTAGAGAAGATATGTCTATTGGAGTTGTTTGGTGGGATCAGCACCGGACTAGCTGCGGTGTTACAGGCAAGTACACGAGTATAGAGGTACTTGTATGTAGAGAGATGAGACTGCTAGGCAAGTCTCTCTACATCATGTGGCACACTTGGCCTATTGGTATCCGGAGTTATTACCAATGTCAGCAATCAGAGGTTACCAAAAGGCCCTACCAGGAGATATTTCCTTACTGGGGGCGCATGACCTAGAGAGACATGGGCCTATTCACTTGGTGATTTCTGGATAGCCATGTTAGGGACATACACGTGCTGGTAGAGGATTGGGTCTTTAGGATCCTTGTTCTGGTGTGTTTTGGGAGATGTTACAGATACTATGACATTTCCAGGTTCATCAGTCTATTTCTCTAGCTTACCTTTTGGAGAACGTTCCTTTGATGGGTGATTCTTGCACTAGAGTGGTGGTAAGTACACATCAGGTCCATTCTTAAATAGGACCTATTGTATCGTTAGATGCAGCCAAAGTGGAATCACGGGCTCATCATCTTTGTCTTGGTGGATGAACCTCTTATCCAGAGAGGTTTTACAATGCACTTACGATGGGATTCAGCGACTTGACCACATCCTTGTTGATGATATCTTGGATGTTGGGCGTCAATCTCAAACAGTGGTAGTGGCTAATAGGTCACCTATGGCAGTGGTGAACCTAGTTGGACAGCCTTGAGTTGCATTTCCCACACTCATGAGTTTCCCAAGCTCTCATGCTTTTTGAGAGGGAGGACCTGGACTTGTTTGAGACTCACAGTTACAGCAATTGGTGGAGCCCAACGCTGATGAGAGAGAGTGGGCGATGGGTTTTTGCACCGGTATTACCAATGTTCTAGCAAAGTCGGAGGCATCCAAGCATTAGGCATTAGGCTATGGACCTGAACTATTTGACCTGGATTGTGAGCCTTGGCTTAGCAAAGCAGCGTAGGATGCGCTTGATAGGCATCACCACTCGGACACTTGTGAGCCTTGTGCCTATTGAGACGATTCAGGCACATGCTGGGGGCAATGGACCAAGTGGACATGGTATTCTTGGGACACATCTAGTAGCTACTAGGGAGAGTGGTCTACTTGGAGTCCATCCAGGTGAGCATGGGCTACTTGGATTACACCCTTGGTCCACATGGGATGCAGCTAGAGGACGTGTGGAGCTTGCAGCCAGAGTGGAGGGAGTTTTTCACACAGAGGTTGGGACCTCTAGTGGTCAGGAGCATGACACTATTGCTCCCAAGGGCCCAGTGTAGCAGCTAGTCAATATGTCTTCCACTTCTACTACAATTATAGAGGATACTTAGGAGCCAAATCTTAGACCCAAGCTTACTAGAGAGGAAAGACGGAGGGTTTGGAGGTTCTTGAGGAGTCACACAAGTTGTTTTGCCTTCAGTATGAAGGATTTGGGTGCTTTAAAGGGACCTGGTATACGGATTGAGCTGACTAGTGACACACCAGTTTTCCAATGTCCTTATCAATATAGTGATATGGAGAGGACATTGATTCAGAGCCGGAGTAGTGACCTTTTTGAGGTTGGTTTTGTGGAGATTTCACATAGAGAGTATGCATCAACGACAGTGATGCCAGCCAAGAAGGATATGCATGGCAACTATACAGATAGGCAGATGTGTGGAGATTACTATCCTATCAACCAATAGACTAGAGGTGATCGGTATGCCATGCCTACACCAAAGGAGAGTTTTGATGCAATTGGGCATGCAAAGATCTTCTGTACTTTGGATCTTCAAGCGGGATATCATCAATTGCCGATCAAGGAGGAGGATAAGTCCAAGACAACATTTTGAGCTATTGATCCTCACGGCAAGGATGTGTTATATTAGTGGAGATTCTTACCATTTGGGTTAAAGAATGCTCCTGTTGAGTTCCAGAGGGTCATGGATAGGATCCTAGCTGGATTGGATTTTGCTCGGTGCTATATTGATGACATTTTGGTTTATAACACTACTATAGAGAAGCATGAGAGACAATTGTTGGAGGTGTTTGAGAGGTTGAGATCTCATGGACTCAAATTACATCCTGGGAAGTGTAGGTTCTTCCATGAGTAGGTTGAGTATTTGGGTCACACTATCTACCATAGAGGACTTGGTGTTTAGCAGACCAAGGTGGAGGCTATTGCACGTATTCCTAGGCCTACGGATGTGAGCAGAGTGCGAGCATTCCTTGGGTTGGCAAACTTCTATCGCCGCTATGTTAGAGGATTTAGTGCCATTGCCAAGGCCTTGACGAAGCTGACCAAGCTTACACAAGAGTGATGTTGGGGAGATGACTAGGAGAGAGCTTTTGTAGAGCTCAAGGAGAGGTTGACATCTGCTCCTATTTTGAGGAGACCGATCAAGGGATGACCATTTCAGGTTCATACTGATTGGAGTATGTTGGGGCTTGGAGCGGTGCTCACCCAGCATGATGATGAGGAGAATGAGTTTGTGGTGACCTATGCTAGTCACTCCAACACTTCAGCAGAGGCAAAGTATAGTTCATATGAGGGAGAGTGCTTGGCAATAGTTTGGGCAGTAGCACATTTCCGATGTTACCTATTTGGTAACCCCTTCACTCTCATCATTGATCATCAGCCGCTGAAGTGGTTGATGGAGTCCGCAAGCTTTCAAGGAAGCTTGCATGATGGGCTCTGATTTTACAGGAGTATGATTTCATGATTGTTCACAGACCTGGAGTGGTGAACCGCAATGCAGATGGGTTGAGTGAAAACCTATGTCCTAGCCAGCAAGATCAGACCGGAGCACGTTGGCATGGTGAGACAGATGAGGAGATGGTGCCAGGTTGGCATGCATTGGCCTTTCTATATATATTTGCAAAGGCTTTGGTGGTATCTCTCTCAACATATACAAGAGGAGTTATTGAGGTCACAGATTCAGAGAGTGAAGATATTGGTACAATTCAGCGAGACATCATGATGATGTCTTAGTGATGGACTATCTTTGCACTGGTGTTGTGGGTGGCACAATTGGGGCCAAGGAGAGAGACCATGTTCTTCAGCAAGCTAGACGGTTCAGATTGGAGGGTAGACACCTTTTGCGTGTATGAGAGGATGATAGAGTGCAAGTAGTACCACTTCCATCTTAGAGACCACAGCTGGTCCGTCATGCTCATGAGGAGCTAGGACATTTTGGAGTAAAGCATATGTATAGCTTACTCCAGAGTCATTATTGGTGGCGTGGTATGTAGACCAAGGTACTGCAATTTGTTGCCAGATGTGTGGTTTGTGACCAAGTTAGAGCATCATTCAATGCTCCTACGCCACAATTACACCGATTACCTATCATGGGATTGGGTTACAGTTGGAGTTTGGACTTTGCCGGACCTTTACCGCTGACTGTGAGACATAATTGGTATGTTTTGGTGATGGTAGAGCACTTCTCCAAGTGGATTGAGTTGGTGGCACTTCCTGACAAGTCTAGTGAAGGGACAGCCTACTCGTTCCTGGATTGAGTTCTTTGTCATTTTGGTGCACCAGTTGAGGTTTTGACTGATCAGGGTACAAAGTTCTTGGGAGAGTTTCAGGTCTTGTGTGACAAGGCTTTGATTGATCACCATACTACCTCCCGAGATCACCCTAAGGCAGATGGCTTAGCAGAGAGAGTGGTTCAGATGGTGAAGAGAGGATTGCAAAAGTATGGTTTGCAAAGTGGCCACTTGGGAGATTGGGATCTCCAATTACCTTGGTTGGCCATGGGCTATCGGTTCAGCCGGTAAGCCTCCTTAGCATCCTTCTCTCCATACTTTCTACTCTATGGACGAGATCCAGATTTATCTACAACCATTCGTCAAGATGCTACTGTAGTTTTGGACTTGGATGACCTTGATGTATGGATGAGTGCATGTTCTCATCGGGTAGAGATCTTTTGGAGAGTTATGCTGATGGCCTTTGAGAACTTGGCGATTGCTCAGCATAGAGATAATTTACGCTATGCTACCATTTGAGGAGGAGGTTATAGACCCTTGATCTGTCGATTTCATCCAGACGACTATGTATATCTACAGCAAATAGCACCGACGACACTTGATGTTTCTACAGGCCACACTATCTTGAGAGTGCGTGAGGTTTTGCCATCTGGAGTCCCTATGTTAGAAGGACGTGATGGTGTTGTTTGGAAGGATCATGTGCGCAATTGCGTGCCATGCCACCTCCCAAACATTGATGGTACTATGGACCCAAGCTTGGCACTTGTACATGCAGGCTTGAGGTGTATGTTATGTGGCTCTTTTGGTGGAGCTGCTACTATGTTAGTGTGTGATAGTTGTTTGAGAGGATGGCATATGGCATGTATGACTCTTCCCCTCACAGTGGTTCCTCAAGAACAGTGGTTATGTCTTAGATGTACTTGACCTATAGCTAGTTCATTCTTTATATGGTATAGATTACAAATAGGTGACTAACAATGGGGCTCCATAGCACCCGGCCTCTTGATCTTTGTCCATTAGAGGGTATACCATATACTTAGAGTAGATGGCTATCTGGAGTTAGAGGGACCTAACCGCCAGCTGGGGGAGGGCGATTGTGGCACTTTAGAGTTTATGTATGACTTATGTGTGAGTTGTGCATCTATAGTGTATGATGTTGACAGCGATGTATGTTGTGTGGCGATGTATATATGCACGACAACTGTCACGCCATTTGTAGTGCCACATGTAGATGCTTGGACACTAGACTTCTAGTGATAGTAGTTAGAGTTATTTTAGCAGTTTCTCAGAGACTACTTTCCGACAGTCAGATTTTGTGTTTGGGGTATTGACTTCACGGTGGGGCCCATTGTCACTTTGCATTGTTTGCACCGTCGAGTGTGCCGTCAGCGGGACCGTTAGGGTTTCAGAGCTAGCTTGAGTCCAGGGAGTATAGTTTTGAAGTGAGCTCTAGAGAGCTCACTTCTCTTATGTTGAGCCTTTGAGTTCTTGGCTATGATGGACAGAGGCCAACGAGCATCACCTAGATTCTTTATGCTTGAGTGGGTGTGGCTTGACTATAATCAATGCCTAGTTGTTGGCAGTTTATAGAGTGATAGATCAAGTACTGATCTGAGTTGAGTTGAGTTGAGAGTGGTAAGCAATCTGATTATTGTGGCACTTTAGAGTCTATGTATGACTTATGTGTGAGTTGTGCTTCTAAAGTGTATGATGTTGATAGCAATGTATGTTGTGTAGCGATGTATATACACACGACACAAGGGAAGTTGATAAGCAACAAGAGAGATGATTTGGGTGACATCAAAGGGTCCTATCCAATTAGGGGTAAGTTTACAAACTTGGGTATCAAGTGGGAGGGGTAGGTTACTAGAGGAGAGCATAACCTTATCATTGACTTGAAAGGTGAGATCAAAATGACGGTGGTTTACATATTGTTTCTGCCAATTCTGAGCAACAAGGAGATGAGATTTGGCATTTTTATGGATTGTTGGATAGATATGGTGGTCAAGAAGGTGCAAGTATGAGGGATGTGAGATGGAGGAGGAGCAAGAAGGGCATCAAGACTAAGTGGATCTTGGCCAAAATTGAGGAAGAAAGGAGAGAATTTGGTGCTTGCCTTTGAAATTATTGTATGCAAACTCCGTAGCTGCAAGACATTCATCCCAATTGGTATGGTGGATGTTGATGAAAGCACAAAGCATATCCTCCAAGGTGTGATTTGTATGTTTAGTTTGTCCATCAATTTAAGGATGATAGGCTATGGACAAAGCAAGCTTGTGTTGAGTATTTGCAAGAGTGCTTGCCAAAATTTCCCAATGAATTGAGTATCACGGTCAAAGATGAGTGCACAAGGCAACCCATGATGCTTGGAGATAGTGTTGAAGAAAATTTGCGCCAATGTTGGAGCATCTATGGTATCAAAGGTTGGCACCAAAGGATTTGCTTACTAAGCTTATCCACAAACACCATGATTGTTGTGTGACCTTGCTTTGTCTTGGGCAAGGACGTGATGAGATCCAAGCTCACATGTTCCCATTGAGCAGATGGAATGGGGAGTGGTTGAAGGAGTCCACTCAGTTTTTGGTTGTTGGCATTGGCAGCTCTCACATGATTGGAAAAACTCTCAAACATCTTGTGTCATGTTGGGCCACCACATTGGCATTGGAGAGTACCCAAGGTCTTGTCCACACTCATGTGACTTACAATTGGTAAGTCATGGGCTTCTTGGAAGCGCACAAGTCAAAGATCACCCTTGGCCGGAACATATATTTGGTCCTCATGAAATAGAAGGTCTTCCTTGAAAGAGAAGGTGTTGTACTCCTTTTCATATGTTGCAAGATGACCATGTATCATCTAAAAGAAGGGATCTTGCTACAGAGCTAACATAAATTCATTTTGGACCTTGGAGTCAATTGCCACCGTTGTAATGGCTATTGTGATGAGAGGACGAGACTTCAAATCAAGTTTTCATGATAAGGCATCAAGGATGACATGGAACCAACATGTTTTGTACTCAAGTTTGATGTCAAACAATTGTAGTTGCTCCTCTCATTGATGATGTAGACTCTTCATGTGTTTGAAATGTAATATCTGCAACAAGGATTTGAGATCAATTTGCATGATCACTTGTTTCCCCAAGAGATAATGCCTGCATACCTTGGTAGCATAGACCATAGCTAGTTCCCAATCTTGAGCAAAGTAATTCTTTTCAATTGTATTTACTAGGCAAGACACAAAGGCAATAAGATGTAATCCATCTAGGAATTTTTGTTGCAACACGGCTCCAATCACAAAGTTAGAAGCATCAAAATCAACCACACAAGGTAGTTGAGGATCATATGGTTGAAGAATGAGTCTTGAAGATACCATATGTTTTAGCTTCTAGAATGCTTCTTTGTGCTTGGTGGTCCACTAAGAGCTTGAGTTCTTCCCCAAGAGATCAGTCAATAGTACGGCTACGTGGGCATAATAGTGGATGAATCATTGGTAAAAATTGGCTAATCCATTAAATTCCCACACTTCTATAGCATCCTTTGGAGTAGGCCAATTTGTAATGGCCTTGATTTTCTCCTCTTCCATCTTGATCCCCTCCCATGGGATCTCATGACCCAAGAAGGTTATTTCATTTTGCTAAAAGGTACACTTTGACTTCTTGTAGTAAAATTTCCCTATCGTAGTCGTCTTAGGACCTCTCACACGTGATTCATGTGTTCTACCTCTATCTTGCTATAGATTAAGATATCCTCCAAGAACACCACCATATACCAATCCAATAGTCCTTCTAACACCCAATGCATCTGATCCATGAAGATTGTTTGAGCATTAGTGAGCCTAAAAGGTAGAACCTTGCATTCAAAATGCCCACACCTTGTGCAAAAGGCAGTCTTTTACACATCCTCCTTATCAATGGGGATTTGCCAATAGCCTCTACAAAGATCCAACTTGGAGAAGTATCATGCTCCACTCAATTGATCAAGCAAGTCATCAATTCAAGGCAAGGAGTGTGTATTCTTCACCATTTGTTTATTGAGCCCATGATAATCAATACTAAAACAAAGTCCTCCATCTTTCTTTGGAACAAATAGTACCAGTGCTCCCCAAGGAGATGTACTATGTATAAATTCCTTCTCCAACAACTCTATAAGTGTTATTTTCAACTCCTCCAACTCCTTAGCAATAACTCAATCTTGAAGGGCATACCATGATCAGAGGGTAATCCCTTCGGTAGATCATCCAAAAACATAACCACAAACTCTTGAACTATTTGATAAACCATTGCTTAATGAGGTTCTTGACCATCCTCAGATTCTCCTTGTATAACCTGCTTGATTTATATCACAAAAACAGACTTATCTTCCTCCAAAGCTTGCTCTATAACTGCTTCATTGACAAACTTCTCATCTAAAGACTTATCTTCCTTCAAAGTTTACTCTATGGTTACTTTCCTAACAAATTTCCCATCTTGGGACTAACTATTCTTAGGTGTCTTACTCAAAGGTACCAGAAAACCTAATTAGAAATTACTACCTTGGTGTTGTATTTGAATTGGCATCGATTCCAATCAAATTGAACCTTATGACGTTCAAGCAAGGCAAACCCAAAATGACATCATAGTGTAGAGGTGCCACTACAAACCTCATTCATCCCAAATACTCCTTCCAAATCTTGAAGATAACCGGATGTAAGGTATGGAATGCAGAACCCTTTCTACTATCTGCTGTAATATTTCAAGGATAGAGAAACACAATAGAGAGAAAAACACAAATTCCACACTCAAAACTCCGATGCCCCAAAGGAGCACCTTCTCTTTATTATACATCAAAAGAGGATCTCTTCCAAGGAGGCTCCACCATAGGATTAGGTACATGGATAGGTGAGTTGTCAACAAGCTCCATCCTTAGATTACTTGCTTGGATGGGTGACATGTTGGCCTTGGTCCCATCTGGTTGGTCAAACAGGTTTTGACCAGAGAGAATCTTTTAGGGAATCTTCTTATAGGAATCTCATAATCACATGGGTGAGTTACCACTGGAAAGCTCTTGGTGAGACAAACCAAAAGGGAGGCCAGTATTTCTTCCATTGGGGAGGACTCTGCATTTTTTGAGGCCAAATTCATCCGCCTTTGAAATTGCCTTAGAATTTTTCAGGCCTATTTTGGCTTTTGCCCTATTAATAGAAGTGCTCTTTTGATGATACCTCTATCTGATCTAATTTTTCCATCATGTGTAATATCCTTCCAGATGTCACCACCTCAAGTTTCCTCTAGATCATAGGCTTAGCTATTGATTCTAAAGTTTCCAAGCATGTTTTGATTTTTGGCCTATTAGTAGAAGTATTCTTTTGGTGATACCTCTATTTGATCTACTTAGTCCATCATGTATATCATCCTTCCATATGTTAACAAACCAAATTTTATCTCTAGATCATTTGTCTAGCTATTGGTATTACAAACCTCCTTCCTTTTAAGACGCAACATCCTCGTTGCAAAGTTATTGCTCAAAAGATTTCACCAACACTAGTGTGTAGGTCAAGTTGGCTGTTGGCTACCAAGTTGCCTCATAAAAAGAGTAACCTTTCCAATGTACCAAGTTTACCACATGCGGATGGCGAGTACCTTGGATGCGCTTTTGGAGAATGCATTCGACTTCATACTCCTCTATGTCATCAATGACTAATGGACAAGGTCAAATTCCTTAAAGGAAAGAAAATTTTTTGGTTGGGATGCATATTTGCACAATAAGGAGACATGGAATACTGGATGAATCTTCATGTGAGCCGGTAGTTTAAGGTGGTATGTTACAGTGCCAATTTGATGAAGTATACAACAAGGTCCAATAAAACATAGTCTAAGCTTACGAGGGCCAACTAATATGAGGTTGGTTGTTGATAACTAGACTTGATACCCCACATCAAACTACAAATGTCAGCGGTGTGCATTTTCATATTGTATATGTCAATTGTGAGCAATCTAAAACTTTTTTTTTGGTGCTCTCCACTCCTTGGTGGATTTTGGGAACAAAAGTGTTGACAGTCTCCAGCTTGCTCTCCACCGGACGGACCTTCATCAAGCTTGACAATGTGAAAGGATGTTCTCCATACATTAGAAAGAATGGTGTGACCTGTATGGATGCATTCATTGAATTGTTGTATTTGAACTCCGCTAATGGAAGTAAGGTGTCCTACTTTTCTTGCTCTTCTAGAGTGAAACCCTTGAGCGAGTCCTAAATAGTACAATTAGCCCGCTCTGTTTGACCATTGGTATGTAAATGGTAGGGCATGGACATGTCCAATTTTGTTTTGAAAAGACCACATAGTGTTCTCCAAAACAAACTGGTGAATTGAGTGCACCTATTAGTGATGAGCACCCAAACAAGCCATGGTAAGAAAACACAACATCTAGGTACAATTGAGCTAATTGGGGAGCCATCAGATCCTTAGTGGTAGGATGCACATGGATTATTTTGCTAAGCCAATCAACAAAGATGACAATGGAGTCAAATCTTGAGGTGGTCTTGGGCAATTCACAAACTAGATCCATGCTTACCTATTCCCAATGGTGTGCAAGAGTAAGAAGGGGTTGAAGGAGTCCTATGAGGACTTGATTAGACGCTTTATTTTGTTGGCAAAGGAGGTAGCTTTGAACTGTAACACCCATTTATGCATGTGTGTGGTATTGTGATATTTAGCTTGGTATTACAAGTACTTAAGAGATATTATTTATATAGAGATAAAGGATGGTTCTATATTAGTCATGGTTAGCTAAAGTTAGTCATAGCTAAGATAGAGGGGACCTTACTTTAGAGGAAGTAGAAAAGATAAGTACCACTATTTTGGATTTTAGTGTGTTGACTTGGTATTATTCCTAAGTGTTTGGCTTTGAGGAAAGAGGTGAGAACTCTTAGGACCGCAAGCCTTTTTCTTTTGGATTCTTCTTTAGTCCAAGGATAGCCCATGTGAAGGAATCCTTGACTTAGTGGTCCGGTCAAGATAAGACCACATGCTTAGGGGAATATGCCTATGTGAATGGATATTCCTTTCTACTTTTTGACTTTACTTGACTTTTAGTCCAGTAACTTGAGTTACTACAATAATTAGTAACTTTGGTACATAACTATTTCACAAGTATATAAACAAGGTGTGAGGAGGTACTCATCATCCTTTCATTTGCAACTATCTCTCTCTCATTGAGTTCTCTAGTGAGCAATGTCTTGAGTCTTGGAGTGTTAGACTTAGAGGAGTACGATGGAGTTGGGGTTCCTTGCCTTCTTAGTCCATGGTGCGCTACCATAATAGCCATCAGAGGTTCATCTTGAATGAGAGATAGGCCGGCTCACAGAACATACTCCATCATAGCAATGCTCATCTTGGGCCAATAATAAGTGTGTTTGGCTGTATCTAAGGTTTTGTCCACTCCAATGTGACCGGCAATGGGAAAGTCATGACATTCTGCTAGGATGGTGGTCCTTAGGTCATTATCATCTGGGGTCCATAACTTACCATCTCAAACATGAGTCATTAGGTATTGGTGATACCTTTGGATGATCAAGCTCCTACAATTTGTGGGTCAATTTTTGTAGCAACAAGCATCCTAGGCCAAAATTCAAGGTTCATCTTTACCTCTACCACCAAATTGTTTGCCGTAGGCATTTAGGTGAATGCATCTACAAGTTTCCTCTTGCCTTCTACATACGTGATCATCATATTGAACCGTTGTCTCCACTCTATCCACCAAATTTGTTGACAAAAGAGATCTTTTTGTGTCTTGAGGTAGACTAGAGGTTTGTGATTTGTCTCCACTACAAATGCCTTCTCATCAAGATAGTGCTTCCAATGCTTGGTTGCAAGGACAATGGGCAACTCTTCTTGTTTGGTGGTGTGATAGTTATGTTCTATTGGTAATAACTTCCAAGAGAAATATGCAACCAAGTGCCATCTGTCATGCCACTCTTGTTGTGGGATTGCTCCTATTGCTACCCTTGATGCATCCTTAGCCAACTTGATTGGACGTTTTGGGTCATAACATTTCAAGATTGGTGCATGTAGTAATGCATCTTTCAATTCCTAAAAGGAAAATTCTTGTGTGGTTCCCTATACCCACTTTTTCCCTTTGCCAAGCAATGTTGTTAGAGGCTATGCCACCTTGGAGAAGTCCTTGATAAATTGATGATAGAACCCCGTCAACCCCAAGAAGCTCTTGAGTTGAATCTAATCCTTTGGAGCACACCATTTTTGAATGACCTCTATTTTATCAACCAACACTTGGATACCTATTGCACTTACTCTATGCTCTAAATAGTCTACGTCACACTTGCCAAACTCACACTTTGAGATTTTGGGGTACAACTGATTTTGTCATAGAATTTGGAGGACTTCTTGCAAATGTTATTTGTGTTCCATCATTGTCTTATTAGCAACAAGAATATCATCAAGGAAAATGATAATAGATTTATCTAAGTATGGACAAAATATATCATTCATCAAACTCATGAAAGTGGCTAGTGCATTGGTGAGGCCAAACGGCATCACCAAGTACTCAAAGTGACCATACCTTGTTTGAAAGGCAATTTTATGAACGTCTTCCTCTGCAATCCAAATTTGGTTGTACCCGCTTTGCAGATCTAGTTTGGTGAACCATTTTCCCCATTGCGTTGATCAAACAAGTCATCGATGCAAGGTAAGGGGAATTTGTTCTTCACTGTTTGTTGATTTAGACCCCAATAGTCAATACACATGCGTATTGTACCATCCTTTTTCTTTACAAACAAGACAAGAGCCCCATATGGTGATACATTGGGTTGGATAAATCCTTTTTGCAGCATATCTTCAATTTGAGCCTTATACTCTTCCAACTCATGAGGTGATAGACGATATGGGGCATTACAAGGAGGTGTCTTTGCAGGAATTATCTCAATTTTATGGTCTACTCTCCTTTCTGGTGGTAATCCTGATGGTAGGTCATCTAAGAAGACATCTTGGAACTCATTAACCACATCTTTCAATTTCTCAAGAACTTTTCATTGAGTTGTGCACTCTAGACTTCTCTTATTAGACCCATGAAACATCTATTTGTATCACAAATTGTTGTTTTTGCTATGATATAGAGAGGTACTTCTTGTTTGCATGCTCTATCTTTGACTCCAATGATCTTCTGTTGGAGAGTTCTCACTACTTTCTTTCTTTAATTGACATTGGGATTATAGTGTTGCATCCATTGTATGCCTAAGATTACATCATAACAAGCTAATTGTATCACTCGCCACTCAATTTCTTCCTGATATTCTCTTATAGAGAGTATTACTTTTCCAGGTAATGACTCAATCCTCTCTTTCTATCCATTAAGTAACTCAAATTTTTCACTCTCATCCTTCTCTAGATCCATTCCCAATCTCAATGCAATAGAGCGGGACAAGAAATTCTCTATTGCTCCAAGATCTATCAATACTCTCACTTGATTGCCTTCTAGAACTCCATTTGCAACAATCAATTGTGAGTTTGCCTTCTTGAATCTTTGTGCACTTATTTGCTTCCTCTTTTTGCTTTTTTGCTTCCCAATTGAGCCAATAAGGCCACGAGGTACATTTACTAGCAATCTTTATTTTCTGAGGTGATTTTTGCATCCTCTTCTTCAATTCATTTCTCCATGTTGTTTAATGATCACCTGTATAAAAGCCAAGGGCCTCTAAGAAGATGAGCATGACAATTGATGGATATGTGCCCAATATGGCCACAATTGTAACAATGACATTGTTCTCCTTGAAGACCTCCTCATGCAAATCCCTCTCTCTATTATTCCACTTGTCCCCATTATCCTTGGAGTGGTCATGCTCCTCGGTCTCAAAACCTAAGGTTGCTCAATTCCATAGGAACTGGTTGACCTATGTGTGGCATTTCAGCCTAATAATGTCAAGATGGAACTACTCCTTCAACTCCTCCAAGTGCCCCAACTATTCTCTAAGTGCAAGCAATGGCCTCAAATACAATATGAGGATTTTGTACCATGACTTCTTGGCCAATCCACTCCTTCAATCCTTGTTTGAAATTGTCTAGTGCCTCTGTTGGGCTCATGTCAATTATTATGACTTGTAGATCAAGAAAGGTCTCTTGTACACTATTCTTTTGCCTCAATCCCCATAGTCGGATTTGGGCCATCTGCATGGAATCCACAGACTAGAAATTCTTCAATAGTCCTTCTTGCATTGTTGTCCTTATGACCTCTCTTCCTCCTGCCAACCTTGATCATTCCCAAGCATTGTACCATATGAGGGCTTTATTAGTTAAGTACCCACATGTAAACACGTCTACGGACTACTTGGTGATCTATATTGAAAACAATCTTGAAGTATCAATTCATCCTCAAAATTAATTCTCTAGTACTTCTATGGAATGATGTCCTTTGTAGTGCTCAATGTTGCAAGTCTTCTTCATTTGTAGTAGCAATGTGGTTCATTGTTGATCGAGTTTGGTGCCAATGCCTCTTCAAGAGCTTCAACCGTAGGAACCAAGTTTTGTGGTGGTTCTCCCTCTTGCATTGCTTGGTCATTCTTGAAGGTCTATACTTGAATTTTTAATGCCTCTATGGTCATCTTGATCTCTTGAAACTCGTTCAACATGGCTTGCATTCCTTGCATCAACTCTTGCAATTACGGATCTATGGTTCCTGCAAACACTCAATCTCTACTTGCTACTTCAATAGAGAGTACATATGATCACTTGGGAGGGTGCAAAAACTATTGTGACTACCATTGAAACTTCAGAGGCTATCACTTGTTGACATATTCTTCAACAAAATTCTTGACTATGAAATCCCTAAACATTACTTTCTATCTAACTACGTAATGAATTTCTACTTGAGTGTTCAAAGGGAGAGGATTTGGGACATTCAAATCCATCACAACAGAATGTAGACTATCAAATCCTACTCTCTATCATAAATCACTATAGGAAGAATCACCAGGTTTGGTGAATTCATCACTATATCCATGAACTCTATTCTGAAATGGTACACAAGATGTACTCTCACTTGCTCTCGCTGGATGTACATAACCTTGATGTGAAATGAATTCAAGAATGGAAAGCGGGGTGCAAGAAATTGTCCACCAAGAGCCTCCATCCCATTGTAATACTCCGAGGATAGGAGACCTGAAGAGAAACACACCATGAGAAACACACACTTTCACACTCCAACTCCGATGCCCCAAAGGAGCACCTTCTCTTTATTATATAGGCAAAGTGGATCTCCTCCAATGAAGCTCCACCATAGGATTAGGTACATAGATAGGTGACATGTCAGCAAGCTCCACCCTTGGATTACTTACTTGGATGGGTGATATGTTGGTCCTGGTCCTATCTGGTTGGTCAAACAAGCTTTGATTGGAGGGAATATTTTAGGGAATCTTCCTATAGGAATCTCAGAATCACGTGGGTGAGGTACCATTGGAAAGCTCTTGACAAGACAAAGCAGGGGGGAGGGGAGGCCAACCTATCCTCCATTAGGGGGGATCAACACATTTTCAAGGCCTAATTCATCTGTTTAGGCCTCCGACATTGCATTCAAAGATTTTAGGCATATTTCGGTTCCAACTCTATTAGTAGAAGTCCCCTTTTGGTGATACCTCTTTCTGATCTATTCAGTCCATCTTGTGTAACATCCTTCCAGATGTTACCAACTCAATTCTCACCTTCAAATCATATGTCTAGCTATTGGTTCTAAGGTTTTCAAATCTATTTCGGTTTTCTGCCCTATTAGTAGAAGTACCCTTTTGGTGATACTTCTATCTGATCTATTTTGACCATCATGTATAACATCATTCCAGATGTTACCAAACCAAATTTCACATTTAGATCATATGGCTAGCTCTTGGTATTACACCCATTCTCTCTTTAAAACACTCCTAACATGTCAATTGTATTGCAATTTCTCTCTCCAAAATTACTCAATCTTAGTAGCCCATGTTCTTCCAAGAGGGGTGATCCACTCTCTTGGATTAAAAAACCTGATCTAAAACCATTATAATATTCTGAGGACAAAGAAACGTAATAAAGAAGACATGAATTCCACACTCAAAACTCTAATGCCCCAAAGGAGCACCTTCTTTTTATTATATAGCCAAAGAGGATTCCTCCAAGGAAACTCCACTATAGGATTAGGTACATGGATAGGTGACATGTCAGCAAGCTCCACCCTTACTTGGATGGGTGACATGTTGGTCTTGGTCCCATCTGGTTGGTCAAACTGGCTTTGACCCCAAGGAATATTTTAAAGAATCTTCTTGTGTGAATCTCAAAATCACATGGGTGAGGTACCGTTGGAAAGCACTTGATGAGACAAACCTAAGGGAAGGGAAGGCCAGACTTTACTTTAATGTTAGGGGAGAGTTATATATTTTTTAGGCCTAATTCATCCATTTAGGCCTCCAAAATTGCCTTTGAAGTTTTCAACCCTATTAGTAGAATTTCTCTTTTGGTAATACCTCTATCTGATCTACTTTCTCCATCATGTGTAACATCCTTCTAGATGTCACCACCCCAAGTTTCACCTGTAGAGCATATGCCTAGCTATTGATTCTAAAGTTTCCAAGCATGTTTTGATTTCTTGCATATTAGTAGAAGCACTCTTTTGGTGATATCTCTGTCTAATCTACTTAGTCCATTATGTATACCATCCTTCCAAATGTTACCAAACTAAATTTTGTCTCTAGATCATTTGTCTAGCTATTGGAATTACATAAGGTCTACAAACTATTGGATCAACTAAAGAAGCATCACCTAGTGTGATTGCTCTCCTATGGATTGCATCCACCAATGCTCTTTGTAGAGCAATGGACACACATTGTTTAAAGTATACGAAAAAGTATGAAATTGAGAGTGGTACATCCTAACATCTATTATAATAAGTTGTCATGCACTTCGTAACAAATATGTCAAACACCATGTCCATTGCTCCATATAACTCCAAGGCTAAAGTTACAAAGAGGTGACCTCGTTGCATACCCCTATACTTGGAGATCTTACATATTATTTCTCCACTCACCACCCATTTAGACAGATGAGTAATCACTTCCTCCAAAATTGAATCATGTGTAGGATTTGTAACCATGACATTTGCCACTATCACTTGATCATCGTGGACCAAGTATAAGTCTACTTTGACATGTGTCATTAGCAAAGTATACAAATGCTCCATCCAAGCAAGGTATCCACTCTCATGCCATAATAAACACTTTATCCCTAATAGCATCATGGGTAGCTTTCCTCTATTCTCCAAAAGGACACCATGTTATATTGGCCATTACTACATATAGTGTAGAACCCCACTCACAAGTGAGTAACAAACATGCAGATGTGTGGATCAAATCTAGGCAAATCTCATTGGTATATAGAAGGTGGTTGGTGCAAGTCAGGATGCCCTAATGCACGGTCGAGCTAGGATCCAAGAGTGTAAACAACATGGAGTTTAGCAATGAATTTAGTTAGGACTAATGAAGTAGCAAATAGGAAAAATTAGCCTAGAATATTCTAGATGTATCTAGGAAGCTTCTTGGGAAGCTTCCTAGCTAGCTTAACTTGCACCCCAAGTAAGTAGCTTTTAGAAGCTTCCAACTAGCTAAGCTTGCAAGCCAAGTAGGCAGCTTCTAGAAGGAAACTTCTTGAGAAGTTTCTTGGTTAATTTGGCTTGCACTTCAAGAAAGTGGCTCAAGGAAGCTTCTTGAGAAGCTTCTCAAAAGCCTTGTATGCTTCCTATAAACACCAAAGCCAAAACTCATGCTAGGTATTTTGAGTTTCCCTCATTCAAGTGTCCCAATGTGAGCTTCCATTCTCTTATTCTCTCCTTGGTCTTGATCTTTTACATTGGTATCAGAGTAAGAATGGGATGGATGGAATTTATGGACCACCAAATCTATTTCCACCAACCATTGGGATTTTTGTGTTTTGGTACTATCCAAGCATCATTTTACACAATTCATCATCTCACAATTTGGGCAAGATTTTTTGAATACAATCACCTTGTCCAAGGATCCCTTGGTAATTCCGGTTGTAACTCATGGAGAACAATAGACATGTTGCATCTATGTGTTAATAAATTAGATAGATAAGGGGTGGTGTGATAGAAAAGTAACCATGGCAGCAATGCCCGATGCTATCATTGTTATGAAGTAAAAAATTGAGCACCTTACTCAATTGTTGGATGAACAAGATCATTGATAGCAAGAACACATAGAGAGAGTACTAGTTCAAGAAGGAGAAGATCAAATCCAATTCCAAAACCTAAGGTTTTTGAAGACAAGAATCTTCCAAGTGCAATGGAGAATTTTGTGTTTGATTACAAATGTTATTTTGAAGCTACCAATCTTCAAGATGAGCGGAAATAGATTCTCTTGGCTTCTAGCCAATTGGATAGAGTAAAAAAGGTATAGTGCCAATTCCAAGTGGAGCAAGCTGAACGACAAATTGTTGCACCAATCTTGACATGAGCAAAATTCAGGAGTGCAAGAATTAGTTGATTCCAAGCTATAAATGACACATGAGCTGCAAGGGATAGGTTGGCAGAGTTTAAATAGGTTGGCCTTGCAAGAAGTTACATCACGCAATTCTAGAACACCATCATGCAAATTCTAGATTTACTGGAAGGTGAAGCTCTAGATCAATTTGTGAGGAGCTTGAAGTCACAAACCAATTTGAAGTAACCATGCAAGAGCTATAACACTTGGAGGAAACTATGTTGTTGGCCGAACGCTTTGATTCCTTGGTTGCAACAACTTGGTCTTGACTTTGACCTCCACAGAACTTACCAATACACTACACACGGGTGGGAGAGCCGGCACCAATGGAGATTGATGCCACTCAATGGGAGCCACTTGGCACTATGGATAAAGAAAAACTATGAAAAAATAGTGGTTGCTTTTATTGTCACCAATTGGAACATTGCATCATTGAATGTCCACTCAAGAATGTGCAACCTTGACAAGTTGCACATATGGAGTTTGTGGAGCAAAGTGATTAAGGAAACAAGGAATCCTAGTAGGAGATTTTGAGCTACCTATTGGGAACTTGATTAGTTCCAATATGATTGAAGGTTTGACCTAAGCAAGTTTGCTTCACTTGCAAGGTATGATATATGATTGTGGTTGTAGGATTTTGGTTGACTCGAGAATTCTAAGAATTGCATGTCTATACAATCAACAAAGGAATTGGGTATTCTTATCAAGGTAGTAATTGGAAGTAGATTGATGATGGAGGATGGTATGAAGGGTTCTGCATTTCATACCTTGTATCCAATTACCTTCAAGATTGGAAGGAGTATTTGGAGTGTATGAGGTTTGTAATGATATCTCTACACTATGATATCATTCTAGGACTACCTTGGGTTGAATATCATAAGGTTTAATTTGATTGGACCCAATGACAAATTCAAGTACAACACCAAGGTAAGAATTTCCAATTAGGTTGTCTGGCACCTTTGAGTAAGACACCTAAGAATAGTCAATCCCAAGATGTGAAGTTTGTAAGGAAAGTAGCCATAAAGCAAGCTTTGCAAGAACAGAAGTCCCAAGATGGGAAGTTTTTAAGGAAAGCAGCCATAGAGCAAGCTTTGAAGGAAGAGAAGTCCATGGATGGGAATTTTGTTAGTGAAGTAGCTATAAAGCAAACTTTAGAAGAAAATAAGTTTGTTTTGTAGTGTAGATCAAGCCAATTGCACAAGGAAAATATGAGGAGAGTCAGGAGCCTCATCGAGCAATGGTTGATCAAATAGTTCAAGAGTTTGCGGATGTGTTTCTGGATGATCTGCCAAAGGGATTACCCTCCAATTGTGGTATGCCCTTCAAGATTGAGTTATTACCAGAGAGTACTCCAGTGAGTAGACCAATCTATGAGCTCTCACCAAAGGAGTTGCAGGAGGTGCAAACAACACTTACAAAGTTGTTGGATTTCATATGACATAGTACATCTCCTTGGGGAGCATCAATATTATTCATTCCAAAGAAGAATGGATGACTTTGTTTCTATATTGATTACCGTGGGCTCAATAAATAGATAGTGAAGAGTGCCCCTTGCTTGAATTTGCAACTAGTTTGATCAATTGAGTGGAGAACAATACTTCTCCAAATTGGATCTTTGTAACGACTACTGGTAAATCTCAATTGATTGGAAGGATGTGCAAAAGATTTCATTTTGCATGAGGTATGGAAATTTTGAGTGGAGATTTGTGCCTTTTGGGCTCATTAATGCTCAATCAGTCTTCATGGATCAGATGCATTGGGTGTTGGATGGACTGTTGGATTGGTACATGGTGGTGTTCTTGGATGATCTCTTAATCTATAACAAGACAAAAGAAAAACATGTGAATAATGTGCAAGTAGTCTTAAGACACTACAATAGTGGAAATTTTATTGCAAGAAGCCGAAGTGTTTCTTTTGGCAAAAGGAAGTTACCTTCTTGGTCACCAAAAGGGATCAAGATGGAAGAGGAGAAAATCAAGGCCATCACAATTGGCCTACTCCAAAGGATGCTATTGAAGTACGGGCATTTAATAGATTGGCTAGTTTTTACTGATGGTTCATCCATTATCATGCTCATGTAGCCGCACCATTGACCAATCTCTTGGAGAAGAACTTGAGCTTTCAATAGACCAACAAGCACAACAAAGCATTCCAAAAGCTGAAGCATATGGTATCTTCAAGACCAATTCTTCAACCATATGATCCTCAACTACCATGTGTGGTTGATTTTGATGCTTCTAACTTTGCAATTGGAGTCGTGTTGCAACAAGAATTCCCAAATGGATTGCATCCCATTGCTTTTGTGTCTCGTAGACTAAATACAGTGGAAAGGAATTACTCTACTTGAAATCAATTACAACTAGCAATGGTATATGCCACTAAGGTATCATCTCTTGGAGAAACAAGTGGTCATGCAAACTGATCACAAGCCCTTGTTGCAGACATTACATTTTTGACATCATCAATGAGAGGAACAACTATAGTTTTTTGGCATCAAACTTGAGTACAAACCTGGTTGGTTCCATGTCATCCTCGATGCCCTATCATGATGATATGATCTGAAATCTCTTCCTCTCATCACAATGATAGTTATGACGGTGTCAATGATTCCAAAGTCCAAACTAAGTTTAGGATAGCTCTATGTGTATAATAATATCCATTCTTTCAGATGGTACAAGGTCATCTTGCAGCATGTGACAAAGAGTACAACACCTTCTCCTACAAGGAAGACCTTCTATTCTGTGAGAATTGAATTTATGTTCCAACCAAGGGTGATCTCCGACTTATGCGCCTCTAAGAAGCCCATGACTTACCAATTATTGGTCACATGTGTGTGGACAAGACCTTGGGTAACCTCCAACGCCCAATAGTGGTGGCTCAACATGACATGAGATGTTTGAGACTTTGTCTTATCGTGAGAGAGATACCAACGCAACAAGGCCAACAACAAAAAACCGAGTGGACTCCTTCAGCCACTCCCCATTCCAATTGCTCAATGGGAACACATGAGCTTGGATCTCATCATGTCCTTGCCCAAGATGAAGCAAGGTCACACAACAATCATGGTATTGTGGATAAGCTTAGAAAGCAAATCTATTTGGCACCAACCTTTGATACTATGGATGCTCCAACATTGGCATAGATCTACTTCAACATTGTCTTCAAGCATCATGGGATGCCTTGCATACTCATTTTTTATCATGATCCTCAATTCATTGGGAAATTTTGGCAAGCACTCTTCCAAATACTCAACACCAAGCTTACTTTGATGGCCTATCATCCTCAAACTGATGGAAAAACTAAATGTGAAAATCATGCCTTGGAAGATATGCTTCATACCTTCATCAACATCCACCATACTAATGTAGATGAATGTCTTGCGGTTGCGGAGTTTACATACAATAATTCCAAATATGCAAGCACCGGATTCTCTACTTTCTTCCTCAATTTTGGCCAAGATCCACTTGTTCCAGATTCCCTTCTTGCTCCTCCTTCATCTCATGTCACTCATACTTCAAACTTCAAACTTCTTGACCACCATATCTCAATCCCTCCAACAAGTCAAATCTCATATCCTTGTTGCTCAAAATTGGCAAAAACAATATGTGGACCACCATCTTCATGATCTTACATTTCAAGTTGGTGATAAAGTCATGCTCTCCTCTAGCAACCTACCCCTCCTACTTGATACCCAAGTTTGTAAACTTGCCCCTAATTGGATAGGACTCTTTGATGTCACCCAAATTATCTCTTATCCTTATTGACTTGCCTTGCTTTGTCATATGCATATCTACCTTGTCTTTCACATTTCCAAGTTGAAACCCTTTGTTTCTAACCCATCTTTTTTTCCTCTTGTGTCCAACTTCCTCCTCCTCATGTCATTATCAATGATCATGAGGAGTACGAAGTTGATTGTATTCTTGCACGTAGCCACATTCAACAAGGCCACCGGCAACATATAGAATACAAGGTCCTTTGGAAAGGGTATCCCCTTCATGATTCCACATGGGAACCTCTTTCTCATCTCTAGAATGCACAAATGGCCATCCAAGAGTTTGAAGCTTCAATGGCGATGAGGACGTCACCACCTAGCAAGGGAGGATATATAACAATATGGAGTTTAGCAACAAAGTTAGTTAGGACTAACAAAGTAGCAAATAGGACAAATTAGCCTATAATATTCCATATATATCTAAGAAGCTTCCTAGCTAGCTTAACTTGCACCCCAAGTAAGTAACTTCTAGAAAGTTCCAACTAGCTTAGCTTGCAAGCCAAGTAGGCAGATTCTAATAGGAAGCTTCTTGGTTAACTTGTCTTGCACTCCAAGAAAGTGGCTCAAGAAAGCTTCTTGAGAAGCTTCTCAAAAGCCTTGTATGCTCCCAATAAATCCCAGAGCTAAAGCTCATGCTAGGCATTTGGAGTTTCCCTCATTCAAGTGTCCCAATGTGAGCTTCCATTCTCTTATTTCTCTCCTTGGTCTTGGTCTTTTACAAAGAGCTTGCACCCTTGCCAGAGCATGAGCAAAGATATGCTCTAGTGGTCTGAGGAATACATGAGTCAACTAAGAGAGAATGTAGTGTATGTTGACGTTGTCACTCCATCAAACAAGATTGCAAACCTTTGGTCCAATTTGACGGTAGTGAAGCAAAGGATGGAAGGTCCTCCCATGCCCATGGAGATAGACCACCTCTTGTATGCCACAATAACACTTGGAGAGAAAAGGATTCCTCTTCTGACTTGGTCACATATGTCTCCAAAAATTGCTTATCAACAACCACAAACAAGAGGAAGTAAGGGTGTCAAGAGAGCTCAAGAACACAAAAATGCTATAGGTATCATTCCTCCATGGATAATAGGCCTACTCCTCCACATGAGATTGATAAAGGTGTCTATCTATGTGCCAAATCCCTTGTTACACACTCAAATGTCTTTGGTCCAATGATATCACCAAACACTCCCATAATCCTCCTATCAAAAGCTCTCAAACATGATAGGAAAGTCAAGGAAGGGAGAACTGTGCAAAGAAGATAAGTCGGTCGATGTGCAATACTAGAGGAGAGTATACCAAATGTACTTGCGGATCTCCTAGTAGAGGAAGGTCATCCACATGGAGAATATCTTCTGCAAAGGCAACATCTAAGAAGCATGTGACAAAATCCTTGGATCCTATTAGCACTCCAACAATACATAATCCATCTATAGATATGAGACACTCCTTTGGAAGCTCAAGGTGGGGAGGGATGTCTGATGGGGACCATGCTTTGCACTTTGACACTTTGACTCTCAAGCCTACAAGATGTAGCTCAATAGTCAAGTGATCAAAGGCTTGCTTAATTTGATCTATGAGGCCCACAATGTGTGTATCGTCTACCAAGGAGGGGAATACACAATCTAGCATGGCCAAAGTAGTAGATAAGAGAGCTTTAAAGTGAGCCATGGCAAACAAAGGTACTACTTAAGTATCTCCCTATTGTGTATTGACAATTGACCCCAAGGTGGAGACCAACCACGTTGGTAGTAAAGGGAATCAAGAGAGCCATGGAATGATTGCACAAAAGGAATGAGACTCCCCAAGGATCCATTGGCTTCCGTAAGCTCTTTAAAGATAGATGCTCAAGTGATGATATTAAAAGTGTTCTCAATATCCAACTATAGGATGACCTACTTTGGATGGATATCTAGGAGTGCCTTGATGCCTAGAGATATAGCCTCACAACCTCCAAGATGGTGATGCTTTGAGTATTTACTTGTAGCTTTAGCAAGCAGTGGTGTAAAGTCTTCAACTCTCATCCTTCTACCAAGTAAATTATGAGAGGTTAAGAATCTTCTCTAAGCTCTTAACAAGAAATTATATTTCCAAAATGACATAAAAAGCTTGAATCAAATTGAAGTAGAAGCAATAGAATTAGAAACTCAATAATTGTAAGAGATACAATTGTAAAGGTTGTTGAAGTGAGCCATTGAGTATAATATTGGCCCACAATTGCACTAAGAGGTGCTTGAGAAGCTAAATCTATGGCTTGAGCATAAGTTGGGTGTTGTTTGTAGATTGCAGCAACATTGGTAAATGTTGTTGATACACATTAAGAGCTACATAAAGGTAATCCTATTAGAATCTATTGAAAATTGAACCAATAATTTTTCCAATATAATATTTAATATTTTGAAAGAATAATGACATAGATTAATCTATACCATTTTATTGTGTCAAAAAAAATCATTGTCATCATATGAAGTATCCTTAAATCCCTTGATCTCCAAAATATGGAATCAAGGTTTGTAGAAAATTAATATGTCAAATATATTAAAAAAACCAATGGATTCTACTTGGAGGAGGAAAGGAAAGTATTCCCAAAATTGAGGAAGAGATTAATTTGAAATGAGCCATAATTTAAGAATAAGATTCCATAAGTAAAGAAATGGAGAGAAGAGATGGGTATGAAGGAGAGAGGAGAAAGTTCCATGAATAAATAGTCATGAAAGAAGGTATCTTATAGAAGATGCACATTATGGAAGAGAGTGTGTCCAAACCATCTTCTGACCATTAATAAGTTAGATAAAGTAGATAAAGTAGATAAAGTAGTGTATGAAACTTTAATTGTTCAGTTTTAGGCTAAAATCTATGATATTAGAAACACATTATTTTGTTGACTTATTGACATTGGCAAGGTACATCTAGCACGTTTTTCCAATGCAAATACATTGGGAAAATTTTCCCCATGCCATATTTTGAAATTAGAAACAATAATATTGTAACAAGCCTTGAATTTTTTCAATGAAGTAGAGCTTGGTTTGCCGTTGAACTTCTAAATGCAAGCATTATTGGATTCCACAAAAAAATACACAAGTTATAGTTGTTGGTGTGTATGCTGATGGTAACCAAGAATCATCAAGAGCTAACAATTCACTCGAAACATGAGAGTTGGAAAATTGGAGAGAATTGCACTTAATGTACTCTACACAAGATAGAGCTTTACCACCATAATTCACAAAGTGAGGAACAATCCATGATTGGAGAAAATAATGAGGCTCATCAAACATGGTTTAATATGAGCTTACTTGTCAAAGATTCTAATAGCATTATTGAGCCCCAAGGAGAAATCAGTATCTCAACAATGAGTCAAGGAAAAAGTCACCTCTTGCAAAAATCCCATTATCAATAGAGCAGGCTTTGTAGATTGCTTGTGTAGTATGTATCAATTACTTATGTTGTAAGACCATTACCATACCTTTCATGAATCTGAACTCAGATGGGATATTGACTAAAAGTTTCATAAGCATACTTATCAAGCACATCCAGGTAGCACCAAGGCATGTTGAACAAGCAACAAATAATAAGGAGCTCCTTGAATTCACCAAAACTTTAAAATGTGCAAAAACTAAAATCCAAGATTAAATTATTGAAGCTTATCCTACCTTGATTTCAATGCTAGAAAAATCAAAAAGACTGACATCCAAGGCATCAAAATCAATTTTAAATTTTGTCTAAGTTTTTTATTCTTCTTGATTTATCTATTGAGAGATAAATTTTTTGCCCTTGGAATTTTAGCTTTCTTATCACAACTTTAAAAATCACTTCTTGCTTTGTCCTAGATCCATTTGAACTAAAATAATTTTCAGAAGTTATGGCAACATTGTGCAATGGTTTTGGTGCTAATTAGCAATTTTGATCAAAAATCAAATGCTCAAAATTAGAGTATGCCTAACCAATGTAGCTAGTAGTTCCTATGAAAATGATGAGTAATCAAACCGCAAAATGTAAAGAGTAACTTGATGTGCTTCACCATTGTCTCTAGATATCCCATGGCAATACTTCCTATTGATTCATTCTGTTTTTTGTGTAGTGAATATCCATGTGTGGATCAACAATTGCACTCACATCATATGCTCCTTTGTATAATGCACTATCAGTTCACCAAAAGTAAATCAGTCAGATGGATGTGTAATACATGCATTTGAGAGTCAGAACTACAAAGTGTGTGTACAAGTATGAGCTTTTGGAAATCCCCAAGCATAAAGAATGAAGATGCAATCACATAGTATGAACCCTTAACTATGACAATGCTATATCCCTCTCTCGTGCGCGCCAAGTGAAACTTCTGAATGAACTAATGAGAGAATGAGAGTTTGTGCATGCCATGTTTTATAATACACGTTCCTTTAACAAAGGACCAATGTCACTCTATGGTGTAGCAACCTTAAAATGACAAAATAGCTCATCCTATAAGAACATAACAAAATAACTTTCATCATATGGGCATATAGACTAAGCTATTAATACCAAAGCAAAGCTCACAAACAAGACTATCTCAACAATATGTAAAAGCCAGCATGACATGTATGCATGACAAGATACCTAAAGTCAGAGCAGGCTAGTAAGGTACTCTAGAACCTTGCTTTATACCTAAGGACTCCTAGTGTATTGAAGAACCATTCTAAAGTTTGAGAAATTTGGCTACAAAATTAATACTTAAATTTTTAAGAAGTATATTGTACCCATTTTAAATACAAGAAATAAGACTTTATGCTATATTTTGTATCTGGATTTCATAGCATTTAATTTTGTTTGTTTATCTCTTCTCTACTATACTCCTCACTTATTCCCTTAACATTTGTTCTTCTACATAAAGGATACTAAAGTTAGAATATTCAGTAATCAAAGCTCTTGAAGCAACTTTAAGAGATTTTCTTTTTTCAAATTTTGCAAGAGATAATATATAAAAAAAATTTAATTGTTTTGGGTAATTGTAAATTATACTATTACTTATAAGAAAATAGATGCTTATATCAAGATTGTTATTATAATTTTGACAAGAATCAATGAGTCAATTGACTATTTTATTATAAGCGGTTTGATGGAGTCTTGTAATTATCATTAAGGACCTTGTTATTGATATTGGTTACTATTTATAATTATCATAATCCCCCACTTTTACTTGAACATAATATATTTATGAAAATATACAAAATTATGATTTAAAATTCTTTTTTTAAGTTATATTTGATGCTTTTATTCAAATCTAAGTCTTATGATTAACAATCAAACTAGAATAAACACATAAATCTCCATTAGATTCTGTTGAGTTTAGATTTTATTTTTTTTGATACTATGAAACAAAGAATAATTTTTTATACTATTCATACATTTTTATTCCAAATAAGATGATATAAATTTACGATATAAGATAATTTCATTATCTACAAGAAGTCTCAAAATCCTAATAGAATATTTTCCTCTACATATTCATTCCCTGTTTAAAAGAACTCACCTAATTATTATTTTTAAAATATATAATATGAATAAAATTAATATATTATATATGATATTATATCTAAATTGTATATATATAAAAATTGTATATATATATTTTATATATATGATATTTTATCTAATTGATTCATTTTTAGAAGAGAGAGAGAGAGAGAGAGAGAGAGATATATATATATATATATATATTCATTAATCTTATGATAGACTATAGATTGGAAAAATTTAAGTTACAATTTGATTCACATAGATAGACTTGAGAATACATAGATATTTATATGTGATAAATATCTATGTATAATAAAATATATAATAATAATGAAAATAATATCTCATATAAAAATAATAATAATGAAAATATATCTCATAGATCATAGTATGAGAAATAAAATGATATCATTCATATTTTCAAGATGATGATCAAAACTATAATATAAGATATTAGTCATGTAATACATATATTTAATTTTTATTCATTTATAATTATTTTATAATATAATGAAATATTTCTATTTAATTCTAATTCCTACAATCAAATAATTACTGATCTCTCTTATATAGAAGTTATAATATATCTCAAAATTAACATCATATAATGAATAACGTAGAGAGTACTATATTATTACCCATCAACATTAACTTAACCATAAAAGGAAATATCAAAAATATTAAATGAGATCAAATTATTAGTCAAATATTGTAGTGTCTAAGTGCACCAAATTCTTTGATATTTATATGTAGATTGATTATAAATGGATGATCAATGATCAAATGTGAAATAGATAACATATGATATTAAATTGACACAAGACACAAGAGCTCCTTAAAAGACTTAATTTCCTACTAATTTAATCATAAATTAGTAACAATCTATAATTACATAATAAAACAGCTGAATAATCTTCCCATAATTGAAAGTTTATGAAGATTAAATAATGATAAAACACTCCTTATGCAGAGTAAGAAGTTGTAAAGATGTGAATAATTTCTTTTGAATTATTTATAATATGCTTTGATATTAGAGAATAAAAAATATAAATATTTAAAATATACTAAAAGTTGTGAATATCCTACTGAAGTGGTAAGTGGTATGGATATCTAATCATTACCAGAGTTGATAATTCTTCAAGCTAGCTCCAATCTGGGTTGACTAATTATTTGATTAAATAGTTGTTGCTTCAATTAAGCTGTTTGAAGTTAAATTATGAGTTTTGTGGAAACTATGTTATGTTTGATTTAGCCATCTGAAATCAATTTTATATTGATTTCGATTTATAAAATATAATAAAATATATCAATTGTATAGTGATTTTAATATATTCATAAATATCATAGAACTGTGGTTCAGCACAAGATCTGACCATGCAATGTTCATAAAGACGAAAAATATGTTCATAAAGTATATTTCAACATATAAAACATACTACTTTACCTATTGGCTTGTACCTTCTAACACTGATTATCTATCGGACTTTACAATATTTGTAAAAACCTTTGACTGTTCAACTTGATTTCTATCCTATACTCGCGATTTCTATCCTATACTCAGAATTAGAGGATCCATTATCAAAGACTTTTAGAGATCAATTTGCAGAATAACTTCACTGCCATTTTCTAAGGTTCCTAACGTGAAAAGAACATTGTAAACAAAGAAATAGGTGCATTCAACATTCAATAATCGTTCTGTTAGCTAGTTTCAAGAGGTAATGTAGGAAGAAGTCACCGGAAATTCTCCTGAGGTGTACTCTTGAATCTTCCTCGCCCTTATTTATCAAGTTCAAGTACCAACCGACTGGACAATATATCATCTTCAAAAGAATTTTGTTAGTCATATGTTACAGCTTGCTAAACAGCCAATCTAATATACCCCCAGAGTACTTGATTAGGGCAACAGGAGGTGACGATAATTATCAAATTCTATATATCAGGCATTCTCCCCAAACCAAAACCGTATAAGAACATGGTTTCCAGCCAACTAAGACGTGTCCAGCACTAGGTTCTTTTAAGACAGGCACTATAGCCTGTATTGAGTGCCTTCTACAAGAGTTATTGTCGGTTCTTCCATCGAATCTTCCTTTGGAGGAATTGCCACCGCAGTTGAGTTGAGGTCTGGTTTCCATTCTTAAACTGCGTGGGTATGTCTGCTTGATTTGTCACTACTTCATCGATTGAGGTCGACGCTGCTGGGGATTTTGGATTCTCCGAACTGTCTGTTGAACGATTCGAGCCTGGTGTTCAACAGGATCGATAGTTCGCTCCCGCGAATTTGACACATTAGTAGTGCTGCTGCCGGACTAGGAAGAAAACTGATCAAAATTGCCGCCTTCTGATTGCCACGATGTTCAAGAAGTAAGGAATCCTGGAGGGTGAGATGGGTCGGAGGGTGGTCAATGAGGGATGGTACTTCAGATTTTGTAGCTTAGATAATGAATCTGGCAGTTGTTGACGGAGTCCCTGACTGGTGTTTCGATTGGAGGTTGAGGTGTGATTGTTGAAGTTCAGACAAAACCCTAAATTTTTGGAATGGGGTTGTTGGTTTTGGTTGGAGCAGATTTACATCGGAGGAAATAAGTGCGCAGAATCAAGTTAAGGCCTCCGTTCAGCGAAAAATTCGGCAGAGTATTTCCGAAGAGGTTAGTGTGTTTGGCAAAAGTTGGGAATGACACCAGTTGCAAGGCTTCTGGTGCCTTACGCGTCGACTGAGCATTGTTAACAGCGAAACCAGGTCTGAAGAGTATGTTTTTTTGTTCTTTTGCAGTACCCGGATCTGGAACCTATTCTCGATGAGCTGCTACCGAAGAAATCTCCTCTCATTGTCGCGAAATGGTGAGTTCATGATTTCGAATTGTGAGATGGTCTTTAGACATTGTGTTGGATTTCTGCTTACGAATTCTGAGGCTACAGTCTTGCAAATCCTACGGGGAATCATATCTTTTGTTTATAACATCGAATTAGATTTTCAGCTCATGGGTAGCCGCCTCAGATCGGATTGCCTTGGTTTGTCGCTAGGGATTGATTGTACAAGCTTCCAGCCACAAAAACACGTTCCGTAAAAGATCTTTTAATTGTCAAAGTTCAAGCTATGAGCAAGTAGTGGACAGTGGCTGTCATAAAACTGGTTTCTCCGTAGAATGTTGATTGAAAGTTTTATTTCGAAGATTAATTGCCGAGATGGTTTATCCTGGAATCAACAGGATTGTGATGGCCGAGACATAGGAGCTGAGACCATTAAATACCCTTCTAAGAAAGTGTTTTATGCAAAAGAAAAGAAGTGAGGTTGTCTGTAGGAATTGCAGTTCTGATCCGCCTGATTGCAACGAACTGGTGAATCCATGTCTTTAAGTCATTTGACAGTAGTCAACACGTAGTTATATGTCAGCACAAGAAATTCAGGTTCCCGTGCATAGCCTAGTCAAAAAGTATGAAGCAAGTTCCTAGTATGTTGATTTAGCTTAACAGGACAAACGATAAAGACAAAGCTTGAATCACAATTTGGTTCTTCGTGTCTTTGTCCTTACTATTCGGATCAACAACTCTGGCGATAAGTGAGCAGTAAATAAGATATACACATACTTGGAATGAGTTGAAGGTGAAATATATTTGGCCTTTTTGCTGTCAAAAGTTATCGACATCTGATGATTTGTCTCGTCTGCAGCCAGAATCACATTAATCTGGTGGTGGTGAACAATGTTCCGCTTTTCTTCAATGTAAGGGATGGACCTTATATGCCAACGTTGCGGCTGTTGCACCAATGTAAGCATTTCCTGAAATTGTGGAGATCAGTCTGAGGGAGAAGTGCATTTTCATGTCCCACCTATAATCTTGTAAAACGATGGGACATAGGATCTCTCAGATGGTATTTAGCATTTCCTGCTATTCGTTACGAATCCGCTGTCTCATTTTGGTGAGTCAATTCCATTATTAGGACCTTGATCGACCATTGCTCCCAAAGCTGAATACTGATACCTGCGGTGGCTGTAATGGCAGATCCAAGCATAATGAAGATGTTGAGAGTTGACAGAGGAGCAATCAAGTTCGTGCTAGCTGGAGCGAATATCATGTGCCCCGGTCTCACATCAGCTGGTGGTGCACTAGATGAAGAAGTTCCTGCAGAAGCACCTGTGGTAAGCATTCGCTCTGACGTGGATAATTCTCGAGGGAAAGTGAATCCATAATCCATTCTGGCCTGAAGGTTATGTCTGCCGATTGTAGACTCTGAATGCTTATGTCTGTATACACCCAGTTACACAGTGCAGAAGGATGATTGCAGGATGATAGGTTGGGTTGACAAATGGCGCTTTCAGTTTTCTGTAAATTTAGATGCACTTTACAATGCCTGCTTTGTGCATGGATAGAAAGGCTGTGCTTCTAATTTATGTATCTTAGGACGTCTAGAAGTCAGAAGACGACGTGTCTTGCATGAAGTTGAAGAGAACACTAAAAGCAGCGGAGCACAGTATATAAGCGAGACCACTGGGGCTTTCTGCTTTGTGATTGGGTTATATAATTCTGTCGGCAGAGTCGGTATCTTTTTGAACTCGTGGAGGCCTGCAACTAATGCTGGCGGCAATCCCAACAGGCGGTTATGGCGGAGGGTAAGCAGCACGCGCTTGCAATTGGCTATACCAAGATGTCGGCCAAAGACATGTATGTCCCCTCTCAACTGCGGTTTGGGCACTTATCTTCTCATCTGTTTTGTCACTTCCTTTTAGCCGTTTCCTTAAGAAGCAGAGTCTTGCCTGGTAATTGCGGGGAGCAAAACAATGTACCTGAAGCGTGACCGTTAGCATGAGTTTGAGCTGCAGTACTCTAAGAGCGAAAGCCGGCAGTCTTATCGCGGATTTTGTGGTTGTGATGAGCAGAAAGTCCATAAACAAAGGCATTGGCGTTGACAACATGCATTATCTCAATGATGGACTTTGGAAGGTAACATTGTTGGTGTTCTGGACTAGATGTAGAGAGTTTTGAGTTCTGTCTTATGATGTATTTTGTCATGGTTACGTATAGTGTTTGTGGTCAAATGGAGGACACAGCTCTTCCGCCACCTCTCTTCTGGGTTTCCTTCCACTCTTGTCTAATTAAAGCAAAATGTTTCTTGTGCAGACACTTCACTTAGACTAATCATGAGCACGGGAAGTATTTCATGGATGCAATAGTTGGAGCTCTTCCCTAAGTTCTTCCGGGCAGCTGCTGAAGCGCAAATTTTTACCTAGTAAAATGCCATTTTCTGACAAATGATGAAGTCATAATTGTCACTCCATCTTGAAGGCTCCACCTCAGGGTCCTTCCGAACATGATGCGTATGCGCCAAGAGTAGCTGTGTGATTGCCTTGGATGTGGGGGCCCTTGGCCATTGTACGTAGGCCCATCAACCCATGTAGAGAGTGTTAGGCGTGAATGTGGCCGACAGAAGTAACAGAAGTCTATCTTGTTTGGCCTGTGGTGTACTCCGCGGATCGGCATCTTTCTCTTAGATGTGTTGAAAGGTTCTTGGTACCAGGTCTCATTAGTGATGTAAGCTTTTAATTTTAGGGCTCACTTTTACGAACGGGTTGAATGGAGTTGCCCTCTTCGGAAAAGTATATTCTGACGCTTCTGGGGAGTGGGTCTGAGGTTGTCATTTTGGGTTTTCTAAACCTGCAGCTCTCACTTAAGTGATGGTCGATGTTATGGCTAATGTGGTTACAATGAAGGTTATAATTTGTACGCCCGGTTCCTACTAAATGGAGGTGGCATTGTCTATTTCTTGTTGGCGAAATAAAATATGTCCAAGGTTGGGTTCCTTGTTCTTCGCGGATGGCATATAAGGTTAGCAGCGTATAATCTAGGCAAATCGTAAGCTTTCATCTGCTCTCTTCTCAAGTAGAATAGTTTACTATCATCGGCAAAAGTGGTTTGAAACTCATAATGACAAGAATCGTTGAAGCGCCTTTCTGAATTGCGCAGACAAGGTGGATCACCTGCTGCAAAACGTGTTTCGTATTAAAATGGCAAACTCTAGGCTTGTCTACCGCATCCATCATACTGCGTCCATACAAGGTACACTAATATCGTTTCTAGACGCGTGTCAAATTTGTACATGCTTGTCCCTCCATCTGGTGGTTTTCAAGTAGCTTGTACCATAACTAAACAATTGGTCGCTTCACTACCAGTTCGAATCAAACTCGAACTGTTTCCTTATCGTGTCTCCAGCATCTTTAATTTAGTCCAAGTTTTCCGCGAACGACGACTTTATCTTCAATTTAACTCAAGTGCGGTATTTTCAAAATCCTTACGTCGGATCTCCTCAGCAAAATTGCTTGCTTCTCCTTGAATTAATCTTTGACTCATAATCTGCAGTCCTTGATCCTTGTGTTTCATCAGAGTGGTCCTAGTTAATGTCAAGTTCACAAGGTAATACCGTTTCAGCGTGAGAACCAACTCTTCGAGCTGATCTTTCAGTAGTCGGTGTATCTCCTCTCATGCTCTGGGAGCCTGTTTGAGACCATAGTTTATTCATAATTTCAAAAATCCCCCTGGTCTCAAGAGGGATATTTGAAAGTTATACACAAGATTCTATTGTCTAAAGGACCCATCAGTTGCTCCATCTGCACATCTCTTGAAGGCTATATTTGATTGGTGACCTTTTTAAGGTCACCTTTCAAGAAATATGTAGTTCAATATGCACTCTCAGACGGCAAGTGATACTAGCATTATGAGAGTGTTCCACTTGGACCCCGGTAAAACAGTGTGAGTATAGTCTATCCTTTCTTTTGTTTCAAACCTCAAAGCAATCAATTGGGATTTGTAGGTGTGCAGCAACCCATGTACTCCTTCTTGACCTTACAAACGCATATTGACGTGATAAACTGCCTCCCTGGAGGAAGTAAAACAATCTTCCAAGTGTTGTCTTTTCCTATTGAGTCCACTTTCCTTTGCATGGCACTTCTCCATTCAATCACCTTGACTGCTTCATAGAATTTGACTGGCTTTCCATCTATTAGGTTGACTCGGCAGTTTGGTAAGTGCTTAGGTTGATGTTCAATGGTAGACTTTCTAGTTGTAGCTAATGGAGGTTGAGTAAGTGTAGTGAATTGATCCATATTGTCTAATTTGCTAGATGGAGGCTCCACCAGTCCAATAGGAGTTACATAGGACAGAGCTCAATGCCAACATATGATCGGGTCAAGAATACTTAGAATAGAAGACGAGGAAAGTTCTGATAGTAGTTAGGTCCCCTTGGTTAGAATCTAAAGGTCTATTGAAGGATGAGGTATGGGCTGATTGGGTGACAGACATTCTTTGACTAAGAGTAACGATAGAATCAAGTGTGAATTGAGGAGTTTCAAGACTGTTGTTAAGTCATGACTTGACGAGATTCTTCAAAATAAACATCACTTGTAATTTATAACTGCTTTATGGAGGAATGGGTCATACACCTGAAAGCTTTAGACTTAGTATCATACCAAAAATCATACACTTAATGGTTTTGGATTCTAGTTTGCCACGTCAAGCTTGTAGACATTACAAACATCAAAACTATAGATATGTAAGTGCAGGAGATCAAGCAATTTCTTTGTCAGTTTTTTGATAAGAAGTGATACCCAAATTTAAGAGTTAGTTGGTTGTGTTCACAACCTCTCCATGGATGCGTCTTTGCACATCTACTTCTAATAGCATACTTTGTGCCCTTCCTAGCAATATTCTGCTCGGTATACTTTCTAGCAATGTTCTATCTTTCCTATGGCAACTCCATTCTATTCAGGTGTGTAGGCTACTATATGCATTGTTGTTGTAGTCCTTCCCATTTAAAAGAGATAAGGAATTCGTTCAATGTAATTCACCTCCTTGATCGATTTAAGCACGTTGATTCTCTTCTCTATTACTTTGAATATAGCTTTGAATCCCATTATGTCTCCGTATCCATTGCAATTGCAAGTAGTGTAACGCCAAACTCTTTGTTCTCAATTTCCTTTCCCAAACATGGATTACGTTCAGGTGCGGTTCAATGGGGTTCTCCTCTTGTTTTGATGAGGCAACATGTCAATCGTTTGCCCATTACTCCTCAATCCATGTTGATTACAGTGGCCAAGATTGCAAGAAGTGTTTATTTCTCTTCATGTCCTTGATCTCCTTTTTTGTTTTATTTTTATTTTTTAAGGACTTTGCAAAACCTGAGCATAAGTGCCTCCACATCATCGCTCTTTTCTCTTGCTTGCCTTCATATTTCAAGTAAGATTTGACTTTACATCTCAACCTTTAGTGCAAGTATAATCTTCTCAACTGCCATGACATGCACAAAATGATCAAAGTTCTGTAGTAGAGAGTTGATGATTTGTTTGACAATTATTTCCTCCATCGGGGAACTTTGCCAAGTTTACACATCTGATTAGTGAGGCCCTTGACTTGCCTCATTGATTCTACAACATCAGCACCTTTAGAGCAATTTCAAGTTGGAAAAGCGTTGACATAAAGTCTATATCTTAGTATTATCTTAAAATTCAACAGATCATTGCATATTTTCAAACACACCATAATGGTTTAAAACCTTCTTCACTCTAAGAACGAGGTCATTTTTACAACAAAGATAAATGAACATGCAAAGTGCACACATGAATCTTTTTGACATTCTATAACCTTGGTCTGATGATCATCAGCTTGTTTCAAACATTAAGATAAGTACAAAATGAAATCAAAAAACATCTAGAGCTATATAGATTAGTCTTGGAATAAAATATTTATTATGAAAACCTTTCTCCGGACCCATATGTGATCGGATTGAGTCTGCTAATTGGAGGTAGTAAAATAGAATTCTTCAATCTTAGTGAAGGATAATTAAAGTATGCATTACCTTAGTCTACATACAAGGAACAGATTATTTCTTAAGATATATTATTCAAGGATCAATAGTAGAAACATCTCCGAGGATCCAATATGATTTTAAATACTAAAGGTAATGAAATAATATTCTTCTGAAATATTAGCTATTTTGAAACAAAGCGCTTGTCAACTTCACTTTTATACAAGTAACAAACATCTATTGCAGATATATTCATGAATTTATCCCAAAGATAAGGTTGAAGGAACTCATAGAATTCTTGTAAGGCTAGTCTCTCACATATTTATGAATGCATTGTATTTTTCTTTTATGATAAAATGGTAATGATAAAATCAAGTTCAAGCAGAAATGTGGTTGGTTGTATTTGTTATGAATGTTATGTTGATATTTCTTTAGAGGATCCTTTATTCCTTTATTCCTTTATTAAGAGTGTATCTTAATTTTTATTTTAAACACCTGATTAAGTTATATACCATAACTCATAATTAATCATATGTTAGTTGATATCTATGCTTAATTATAGTCTTGAGTATCGTACTTATAAGAGAAAGTGAATTCAATTCTTACAAATAATTGATAACAGTTTTAATCAGGACCTTTATCCTAGTTTAATGAATTAAAGATCAAGTCATCAAACAATTCAAACAAATTTTTTGAAGTAGAGTATAAACATGGATTATCTTCTATAGCATTTATAGACTATAGTCTACAAATGTTATAAACATATCACACAACTTAGATTGTATGATATATTCTACTTAGGGATATAAATTTTTGAGCATAATAAAATCTTCTTTAAATAGATGTGTATTTGATCTATGGTAAGCGGGTTCCCAGGCTATTTTCTCACCTTTGCGATTTATCTAATGCTATAAACTTTTGTAATAGTTGGTTTAGAGGTATGTAGTGTAATACTCCGAGTATAAGAGACCTGAAGAGAAACACACCATGAGAAACACACAATTTCACACTCAAAACCTCCGATGCCCCAAAGGAGCACTGTAAAAGACCGAGACCAAGGAGAGAAGTAAGAGAATGGAAACTCACATTGGGACACTTGGATGTGAGAAAACTCCAAATGCCTAGCATGAGCTTTGGCTTAGGTATTTTTAGGTAGCATACAAGGCCCTTGAGAAGCTTCTCAAGAAGCTTCCTTGAGCCATTTTCTTAGAGTGCAAGCCAAGTTAACCATTTAGTTTCTCAAGAAACTTCCTTCTAGAAGCCGCCAACGTGGCGTGCAAGCTAAGCTAGTTGGAAGCTTCTAGAAGCTACCTGCTTGGGATGCAAGTTAAACTAGTCAAGAAGCTTCTAGAATATTTCAGACTAATTTGTCTTATTTTCTACTTTTTTAGCCTTACTAACTACGTCACTAAACTCCATATTGTTACATATTCTCCCACCGCTAGTTGATGATGTCCTCGTTGCCATTGAAACTTCAAACTCATGGATGGCCATTTGTGCATTCTAGAGGTGAGAAAGACGTTCCTATGTGGCATCATGAAGGGGATACCCTTTCCAAAGGACCTTGTACTCCGTATGTTGTTTGCGTCCTCATTGAATGTGGCAACATGCAAGGATACGATCAACTTTGTACTCCTCATGATCATGGATAGGGATGGGAGGAAGAGGAGGTTGGACACAAGAGGAAAAGAAAGATGGGTTAGGAACAAAGGGTTTCAACTTGGAAATGTGAAAGATAAGGTGGATGCGCATATGACAAGGTAAGGCAAGGCAAAAAGCAACATGAGAGATGATTTGGGTGACATCAAAGAGTCCTATCTAATTAGGGGTGAGTTTACAAGCTTAGGTATCAAGTGTGAGGGGTAGGTTACTAGAGGATAACATGACTCTATCACCAACTTCAAAAGTGAGATCACAATGATGGTGGTCCGCATATTGTTTCTAACAATTTTGAGCTACAAGGAGGTGAGATTTGGCTTGTTAGAGAGAGTGGGATATGGTGGTCAGGAAGGTTGAAGTATGAGGGACCTAAGATGGAGGAGGAGCAAGAAGAGAATCTGAAACAAGCAGATCTTGGCCAAAATTGAGAAAGAAAGGAGAAAATCAGGTGCTTGCTTGTATGGAATTATTATAGGTAAATTCTGCAGTTGCAAGCCATTTATTCCAATTGGTATGGTGGACATTGACAAAGGCACACAACATATCTTCCAAGGTACAATTTACACGTTATCATGTTGTGATTTGCATAACCCATAAAAAAGTGACTTATCATAGTTTATCTCCACATTAGTGGGGTAGGTTATATGTTAGATCCGACAGATGAGATGCTACCATGTAAGCAATCTATGTACATGTATGTGATTGGCCATGTGGGTTATAATCTATCATGTTTGAGGGCTTTGATGAATATAGATGAGTGCAAGTAGAGAGACGGGAGGTGTTTTGTCGAGGAGTCTCGAGGGGGAGGAGGACGTTGGGAATGAGAGTTGTAGCAATGTGCAAACATCAGAGAAAGCATTCAAGCATGAGATGTCCCATGCTCCAAATCTGCCACTCCCAAATCCTTTTCTCATCAGGCTTCAAATTTTGCATTGTGATGGCTTACGGGACTGGTTGGTGGCACATTTTGGGGTGATATTTGTGGAGTCGATGATGGGAAACTTGGATCCTATCGTCCTTTTGGTGCTTACTTGTGAGTATGTATGGGACTTGAAAATATATGTGCTTCTATAGTTGGGGAATGCATAGATTTTTGCTCATAAACTTCAAGGTGGAGTTGTGGGGTCCTTTTGTCAAAAAGTAAAAAGACTAAAGGACAAATGTGTAAGAGATTGGGTCCCAAGAGAGGAGTCTGAAGTTTTTCAACCATCAAAGGAGTTCAAGAAGGCCATTTGAGGAGTGAAGACCACGGTTGGAAAGAAGAGATGAGAGGCTACAATCTGAAGATAGAAATCACACAATTTAAGCTAATTCTAGCAAGGATATCATCAATTGAATCAAGGGGGTAGAATTCATACCCAAGAGCACAAAGTAGGCAATTGAGAGAGCTTCTTGAGACATTTTCATTATTTGTCAATGGGATTGGAGAGTAGACAAAGTTCTTACAATACTAAGTGTAATAAATTCTAGTTTTGGATCAATCGCAAATCAGATCTGATTGATTGAAGTTAAAGTTGAAGCTCTTGAGATGTAAGGTGTTGGAGAAGAGCTAATGATGAGGTTTGGAGTTTTGGTCACTCCACAAGTTGTGGTTTGAGTTACCTTATGAAAATTTCCAGTGTTGTTGGTGGATAGGGTTTTTACCTCTGTGCAATGGTTTCATGTGGATTCTTCAAATAAAAGGTCTTGGATCAAGTATACATAGGTCTGTAGAGCTCACAAGTTAGCCCAACTCAAGAAGTGATCCACATCTAGGAGTTGGGTTTGGATTGGGCCATAAAACTTTGTAGAGGGGTAAAAAAGAGCAAAAAAACTAATGTGGAAAATTTAGTTGACTTTGGACTCACAGATGGTGAGATATGATGCAACAGGTTTTATTGAAAAGATTGCTGTAAGCTTGGAGGAACACTTCTTTCTTCAATCATAATTGAATGTCAAATCTCTCACTTTTATGACTATGATTGAGAATTCAAATTTCTAGAGTGTTTTGTGAGGATCAAGTGTACATCTGATTTAGAAATCAGGGGAAATTTTGCAAGAACCAAGGGCAAAGCCCTAAAATAGGGAGTTCAAAATTAGGGTGAAAGTTATGAAACATCTAGCCAACTCTGAGAGCTTATCAAGGGAGCTGTAATGATCTGATTGAGACCTATTTTATGTCATTGGAAATTTTAGCTCACAAGATTTCCATTGAATTCTAAAACTCTTGATTCCAAGCTACAAAGAAGAAGTTATGGTTATATGAGCTATGTAGAGTTTTCCCCATCAAGAATACATAGGAATTCTCCACTTGGAGTAGAAAATTGTTGAGATCTGAAGATTGGAGGAGGCTTGGAGTACAAGTTGAAATGAGCTTGATGACAGAGCAAGAAGGCTCTAAAGCTCTTTTCTAACAAAAAGCACAAAGAGTTGTTGCCGTATTCTTGTGATTGGATCCTCTTTGTGCTTGTATGCGTGTTTGTATGCCCAATGGGTTTGGATTGGTGTGTGGGCGGAAATAACCTAAGCATAGTTGCACTTAGGTTATTTCCTTCTAGGAATGCTGTGTATTTCTCCTTGGTAATGCTGGAGGTGATGACCAGTAGACCAAGAGTGCATGTTTTGATTATATGTTAGGTTGCCCGTCACTACCCTTCCCAATAGCAAAAATACTAGTTAGGATAGAGGAGTGTTCAAGAGGTTAGGTAACACGTGTGTTCAGACAAGTAGTTACGGGTTTACCTAGAGCCTCTAATATGTAGTCTCCACAACTAGGCACCTTGTGTGTTCCCAGAGAGAGAAAAGAAATGTAAGACAACGTTCAATTTGTCCATCAGTTTGAGGATGATAGGCCGTGGACAAAGCAAGCTTGGTGCGGAGTATCTAGAAGAGTACTTGCCAAAACTTCCCAGTGAATCAAGGATCACGGTCAAAGATGAGTACACATGGCATCCCATGATGCTTGAAGACATTGTCAAAGTAGATTTGCGCTAAGGTTGGAGCATCCATGGTATCAAAGGTTGGTGCCAAAGGGATTTGCTTACTAAGCTTATCCATAAACACCATGATTGTTATGTCCTTGCTTTGTCTTGGGCAAGGATGTGATGAGATCCAAGCTCATGTGTTCCCATCAAGCAAATGGAATGGGGAGTGGTGAAGGAGTCCACTCGGCTTCTGGTTGCTGGTCTTGTTACGTTGGTAGCTCTCACACAATCATACAAACTCTTGAACATCTCGTGTCATGTTGGACCACCAGCATTGACATTGGAGGGTACCCAAGGTCTTGTCCATACCCATGTGACCACCTATTGGTAAATCATGGGCTTCTTGAAGGCGCACAAGTCGGAGATCACCTTTGGCTGGAATATAGATCCGGTCCTCATGGAATGGAAGACCTTCCTTGATTGAGAAGGTATTTTACTCCTTATCACATGCTATAAGACAACCATGTGCCATTTGGAAGAAGGGATCTTGTTGTAGAGCTCATCAAAACTTGTTTTGGACCTTGGAGTCAATTGACACCGTCGTAATTGCTACCATGATGAGAGGAAGAGACTTCAAATCAGTTTGTTGTGATAGAGCATCAAGGATGACATGGAACCGACTTGGTTTGTACTAAAGTTTGATGTCAAACAATTAGAATTGTTCCTCCCATCGATGATGTCAACTCTTCATGTATTCCAAGTGTAAGGTCCGCAACAATAGTTTGTGATTAGTTTGCATGATCACTTGTTTCCCTAGGAGATAATACCTCCATACCTTGGTGGCATATACCATTGCAAGTTGTTCTTGATCTCAAGTAGAGTAATTTCTTTCAGCCACATTTAGTCAGCGAGACACAAAGGCAATGGGATGTAGTCCATTTGGGAATTCCTATTGCAACACAACTCCAATTGCAAAGTTAGAAGCATCAAAATCAACCACACAAGGTACTTGAGGATCATATGGCTTGAAGAATGGGCCTTGAAGACACCATATGTTTCAACTTTTGGAATGCTTCTTTGTGCTTGGTGGTCCATTGGAAGCTCGAGTTCTTCCCCAAGAGGTTAGTCAATGGTGCAACCACATGAGCATAATAATGGATGAACTGTTGGTTAAAACTAGCCAATTCATTAAATGCCCATACTTCTATAGCATCCTTTGGAATAGGCCAATCAATGATGGCCTTGATTTTCTCCTCTTCCATCTTGATCCCCTTTGATGAAATCTTGTGACCCAAGAAGGTAACTTCTTTTTGCCAAAAGGCACACTTTGACTTCTTATAGTAAAATTTCCATTGTTGTAGTTGTCTTAGGACTTCTTGCACATGATTCATGTGTTTTGCCTCTGTCTTGCATAGATTAAGATATCATCTAAGAACACCAGTATATACCAATCCAATAGTCCATCCAGCACCCAATGCATCTGATCCATGAAAACTACTTGAACATTAGTGAGCCCAAAAGGTAGAACTCTCCACTCAAAATGCACATACCTCATACAAAAGGTAATCTTTTGCACATCCTTCCTATCAATGGGGATTTTCCAAAAGCCGCTACAAAGATCCAACTTGGAAAAGTATCGTGCTACACTCAATTGATCAAGCAAGTGATCAATTCAAGACAAGAGATATGCATAATCAATACATAAATGAAGTCTTCCATCCTTCTTCAAAATGAATAATACTAGTGCTCCTCAAGGAGAGGTGCTATGTCGTATGAAGTCCTTCTCCAACAACTCCACAAGTGTTTTTTGCAACACCTCCAACTCCTTTGGTGAGAGCCGATAGATTGGTCTACTCATTGAAGTACTCCCCAGCAATAACTCAATCTTGAAGGGCATACCACGATTGGAGGGTAATCCCTTTGGCAAATCATCCAAAAACACATCCATAAACTCCTAAACTATGTGATCAACCGTTGCTTGATGAAGCTCTTGGCCCTCCTCAGATTGTCCTTGTGCAATCGGCTTGATCCACACTGCAAAAATAGACTTATCTTCATCCAAAGCTTGCTCTATGGCTGGTTCATTAATAAACTTCCCATCTAGGGACTCATCTTTCTTCAAAGCTTACTCCATGGCTGTTTTCCTGGTAGACTTCTCATCTTGGGACTCATCCCTCTTCATGGCTTACTCTATGGCTACCTTCTCAACCAACTTCCCATCCTAAGACTGACTATTTTTAGGTGTCTTACTTAGAGGTGCTAGACAACCTAGTCAGAAATTCATACCTTGGTGTTATACTTGAATTTGTCATCAAGTCCGATCAAATTGAACCTTATGACGTTCAAGCCAAGGTAGTCCTAGAATGACATTGTAGTGTAGAGGTGTCACTACATATCTAATACACTCTAAATACTCCTTCCCAATCTTCAAGGTAACTGGATGCAAGGTATGGAATGCAGAACACTTTCTTCCAACCACCATCATCAATCTACTTCTAATTATTGGCTTGAGAGGAATACCTAATTCCTTTGCTACTTGCATAAACATGCAATTCTTTGAACTTCCAAAATTAACCAAAATCCTACAACCCTCCTGATTAGATATCATACCTTGCAAGTGAAGCAAACTTACATAGGCCGAGCCTTCAATCTCATTGGAACTAATAAAGCTCCCAATAGGTGGCTCAAAATCTCCTATTGGACTCCTTGTTTCTATGATCGTTCTGCTCCACAAACTCCATCTGGGCAACTTGTTGAGGTTGCTCATTCTTGAGTGGACATTCAACAATGCAATATCCCAATTGGCGACAATAAAAACAACCACCATTTTGCCACAATTTTTCTCTATCTGCATTGCCAAGTGGTCTCTATTGAATGACATCAATCTCCATTGGTGCCAGCTCCTCCACTTGTGTGTTGTGTATTGGTAGGTTTTGTGGAAGTCGAGGTTGAGACCAAGTTGTTGTAACCAAGGAATCAAAACATTTGGCCAACCACATGGCTTCCTCCAAGTGTTGCAGTTCTCACATGGTTATCTCTAATTTGGTTCTTGACTTCAAGCCCCTCAAAAATTGATCCAAAGCTTCACCTTCCAATATATCTGGAATTTGCATGATGGTCTTCTGAAATTGCACGATGTAACTTCTTATAGAGTCAATCTGTTTCAACTCTACCAACCTATCCCGTATAGCTCATGTGGTATTTACAACTTGGAATAGACTAATTATTTCACTCTTGAATTCTTCCCAAGTCAAGATTAGTGCAACAATTTTTCATTAAGCTCACTCCACTCGGAATCTCCACCATAGCTTTGCAACTCCATCCAATTGGCTAGAAGCCAAGAGAATCTGTTTTTGCTCGTCTTGCAGATTGGTAACTTCAAAATAATGTTCATAGTCAAACAAAAAAATTCTCCATTGCACTTGAGAGATTCTTACCTTCAAATACCTTGGGTTTAAAGAATTGGATTTGATCTTCTCCTTCTCAAACTGGTACTCTCTCTATGTGCTCTTGTCGTTGATGCTCTCGTTCATCCAATAATTGAGTAAGGTGCTCGATTTGTTGTAAGGATAACATTGGTCATTTCCTCCATGGTTGATACTCTATCATGCCACCCCTTATCTATCTAATTTATTAATATATAGAAGCACCACATCCACCATTTTCCATAAGTTGCAATTGGAAGCACCAAGGGTTTCTCAAATATGGTGATCATATGTAGAAAATCTTGTCCAAAGTATGAGGAGATGAATTGTGTGAAACCATGCTTGGGTAGTACTCAGATATGAAAATCTCAATGGTTTGGTGGAAGTGGATTTGGTGGTCCATAAATTCCATCCATCCCATTCCTGCTCTGATACCAATGTAAAAGACCGAGACCGAGGAAAGAAATAGGAGAATGGAAACTCACATTGAGATATTTGAATGTGTGAAAACTCCGAATGCCTAGCATGAGCTTCGGCTTAGGTATTTATAGGTAGCATACACAGCCCTTGAGAAGCTTCTCAAGAAGCTTCCTTGAACCTCTTTCTTAGAATGCAAGCCAAGTTAACCAAGAAGTTTCTCAAGAAGTTTCCTTCTAGAAGCCGCATACTTGGCTTGCAAGCTAAGCTAGTTAGAAGCTTTTAGAAGCTTCCTTCTAGAAATTACCTGCTTGGGGTGCAAGTTAAGCCAATCGGGAAGCTTCCCAAGAAGCTTCATAGATGCTTCTAGAATATTTTGGGTTAATTTGACTTATTTTCTACTTTGTTAGCCTTATTAACTACTTCACTAAACTCCATATTGTCACAAACAACTTCTCTTTATTATATAGACAAAGAGGATCTCCTCCAAGGTAGTTCCACCATAGGATTAGGTATATAGATAGGTGACTCTTAGCAAGCTCCACCCTTGGATTACTTACTTGGATAGGTGACATATCTGTCCTAGGGGAGGGAATGCCATCCTCTCCTCTGTTTGGGGGGGGGGGAGATCTGCACATTTTCAAGGCCGAATTCATCTATTTAGGTCTCCAAAATTTCAAAGATTTCAGGCATATTTTGGTTCCTACTCTATTAGTAGAAGTCCCCTTTTGATGATACCTCTTTCTGAAGGATGTTACACAAGTCCATCTTGTGTAACATCCTTCCAAATGTTACCAAACCAATTCTCACCTTTATATCATATCTAGCTATTGGTTCTAAGGTTTTCAAGTCTATTTCGGTTTCTACCCTATTAGTAAAAGTATTCTTTTGGTGATACTTCTATCTGATCTATTTTTTCCATCATGTATAATATCATTCAAGATATTACCAAACCAAATTTCATATCTAGATCATATGGCTAGTTCTTGGTATTACATGTAGTCATCATAAATAGACTATACTCTATTTCATCTGGTGGTTGCATAATTATATATTTAATATTTTTTTAATAAGATCACATAATAACTCAATGATAGTTCATGTATCATGAGATAATAAAATTAAATTCTTGGTTTTTGAGTTCTATCATATAATTTTTGGCTTTTGAGTTCTATCAATGTGCATCGTCCTCCAAGTACTTTGCATATAATTATATAAATTCAATGTCTTTATATCTCTCCTCTAATATGAAAATCTCAATAGCTGTTATAACATATTTAGTGAATCTGGAATTAAATCAATAAGATATTTTCTTGCTCCAAAATATTTGAAATTTATTTTAATCCCCTTGGGAATTATATTATACTTTCAGATTAACTTCTTTGATACTATATACATATTTAAAGAGTTTATGTCATCAACTAAAGGTTAAATATCTAATGCTAGTTGTAAAGACTAAAAGATAACTTGCATGATGCAAGTGAACTTTTGAATAATCATCACTCTATTGTAGTAAAGTGCCATGATTTTGAATTATAACACCAATAAATATAAGGGGAAATATTATCACTACCCCTCAATTTCCAAAATATTAAATATGCTTCCTTGCTTTTCAAAATATGAAAAATACCCCTCAATTACCCCCCAATAAACCCCTAGGATGAATGGGATATGGAGAATTGCAACTATGATGAAAGCTTAAAACTACTTGCCACGCGTTGCCTAGCTGGGTGGCCCAAATAGCACCGCATTTGCTCAGAAGACATTGGCGGAGAAAAGAGTGCAATTGAATGTATTAGGTGTAGAGTTTGGCCAACATGGGTTTATATGCAAAAACCCTATATAAAGAAATTGGACATAAAAGCTATTTTTGATAAATAAAGAACCAAAATTATTTTTGATTTTTTGTGTAATTGAGTGTTATTTTTTGATATTTTGAGAAACCAAGAGTATATTTGATATTTTGGAACAAATGAGGAGTAGATATGATATTTTCCCTAAATATAACAGGAATATACACTAAAATTAAAAATCATCAAACATTTTTATGCTTCTTGGAAGAACATAACATACACATTAAAAAAACTCCATAACATGAGGACTGCAAATGTTAGGTCAATACTATAGTATGCCAAAAACATACCCTACTCTACTAAGTATATATTTTAAACTTTTAAAATATAATATAATTCTATAGGTAATGTATTAACTAGCGTAAGCATAACTAAAATAGATGAGAAAGAGGTAAGGAATTTTTACATATACACCAAAATTTGCATTCTCTTTTATAAATTTGTTCAAGAAAGACAAAGAATTAATTATTCAAAGCTATCAACCTTTTGGGCATTTACAAATGTCAACTAAAACTCTACTCGTTATAGAGGTCTAGAAAACCTTTTACACCATAATATAGTAACTCATTCAATATTCTAAAATTAAAGTTATAGAGATTTTCACCTCCTATATGTCTTAATATTCATCCCTTAGTGTATCATATTCCTTTGCTTCTTATTCCTTATGAAGTTAGTAGATCTCTTGGTTGATGCTCGGTTGTTCCATCCAAATTCTGGCATGGAAGAAATATCAAACTAATACCTATTCTTATTCTTATTTATTAGGAGTATATCCAATTTTTCAAGTAGAGGAATTAAATCTAAAATATGTGAAATATGAGTAGTTAGTATGTAATAATTTTTCATAATCTTTTATTTCAATAAATTTGAACGGTATCATTTAAGTTACCTTGTATCTAATCTTCTTTTAACCTTATTATATTTAGTGCAGTAAATAAATAAATAAATAAACATTAATACATGCATTTTTTTCTATATATTTTTATCCATGAGAATAAACCAAGAGAAGATATAGATTATGTCAAATTCAAGAAGAACATAATCCTTTACTACTTACTATGGATGAAATTGCTATTTAAACCATGTTACCCTTGTGAATCTTACTTTCTTTGTTGTGTTTTCATATATTAATGAGAAGGGTGTTTGAAATAGTGTACATTTTCTCAAGCTTTAAATTTTTTGATGGTAGACAATGTTAGATCTTTTTCAAGATACTTAATCCTCCCCTTTAGCATATAAACTAACATGCATTGGAATCTATATGGCATTGTATGCGTTATGCTTCCATTGGTGAGTGCTCTAAAATTACGTTGTACATGGTAGTTGCCAATTTCTACTTCACTTAGACATGTTATTACTCAATATAGAACTAGTTCCCATAGACTAGAAGTAGAACAAGGACGTTGACAACAAATAGAGCACTCCATGCGACTTTGCAAATTGTGTACTATGAGCAAAGTTGAGGATGAGCACCATGTGTTTGTTGGTTGCACTTGTTACATGCATATTAGAGTTAGACATCAGATTACTTGTAGTGATTTCTCAACTCTCTTACAAATTGAAGCTTTAGCGTTAGGGAAGTATATGATGGAGATTAGTTTACATCAGACAAATTTGTTATAGATTGGTCAGATGCCCTAGGCTCTTGCCTAGGCTCACATTTCATGTGTTTTGTATTGTGTTTCCAGCCTTTTGACTCTCTGGGTCTTCCGGGCTTTATATTCCATTTCATTTCATTTCATTTCAATGCAAATTACATACATCGTTCTCAATTTGAATACCTTTGTAAGTACACCAACTATATGAATAAAGGAAATACTCACAATAATACACTTTATTGACATCCAAAGATAATTCCTTGAATGAAGTGTTCGATAAAATTCTCAAGGCTATAAAACCTTTTACTATACTAATCTTTTGTTGATTAGATAAACAACACTTATATTTTGGGTATTTCAATCTCTTCCCACCATTGAGTATTTTGGCATTTGTTTATAGGATAAGCAATACTTACATTCTGGGTTATTTCAATCTCTTCCCACCACTTACTTCTTTTTGGCTTCCATGATCCTTGTACTACAAATAGTGTAGTACAAGTTCAAAGTAATCCAAGTGAGAATACTTACTTTTAAAATTTTCTACTTGCAATGGAACTGTAGACTGTTGAATTACCATAATGTAGAAGTTCTTTCCACTTTTGCTCGTGAAATTTCTATTTCTTAAATATTAATTTACATAATTAGAAGTTAATTTTAACATCTAATTTTTATTTGTAGTTATCCATAATCAATTCACTGAAATTTTTTGATATTCACTACTGGATTCCAAAAATCTCTATGATATCTAATATGTGAAATAAAATTATAATATCAACTCTAAATTAATAAAAGAATTATGCACTGATATACATCTTGGTATTTTTGTATTTTACTCACTATATATGATAAATTATATTTTGGTAGTTTTAGAGTAAATACTAATACTCACAACTCCTAATCAAACTTGCTGAGTTGTTGTTGAGGAAATTCTACTTTTTCATTTTCATTAAGATTTCAATATCAAATACGTACTATTCTTATATTTATATTTAAATGAAATATTATTTTTAAAAGATAGTCATTTAAGATTTTAGTGTATGTACAAAGAGAGAGAGATTATTAAATAGAGATAATACTCCTTTTATACTAAAAGGATTACTGCAAATCTTATCTTGTTACCACTTATTTTAGTTTTAAAAAAATTTAGAAATTCACTTGTGATGTTGAGATCTTTTAACCATAATTTATTATAAATTTAAAGAATATGATCAACTATTAATAATCATTGTAATAATTTTTTTTGATATAATGATCAAAATTTCTGAATACGTTAAGAATATGATCAATAATCTCTAGAGTATTCACTCAATATATTATAGTAACTTTTTGTTATGTAGAATTATTCTATAATCATCTTAATATTAATTATTATTTTACCCAAATTTCTTTAATTCACCTATTAATGAAAGGTTATTTACAATTGTATGTTTAAAATCTAATAGTACGTCTAATACATCTCAAATCTTGGTTATATACCGTATATGGACAGTTGATGTTTAGAACTTGGATTCTCGTAGGTGATAATAATCTGGTGATGCACGGGATGCCGATTTGGCTCATCCCGGGGAGTGCCCAACGTTTGGGAGTTTATTTCTCTCTTTGGATGGTTATCATTTTGCCGGCGTTGGTGCATTTTGATTTGTCCTGGCCGTTACACTCTCAGGAGAAACATGAAAGGATGAATCCCTACCCCTCGGTAAATAGATAAACGCAAATATTTGAGACTTAGACCTCAAAATTTGTGTAAATGCATATTTGGTATGACTGCAATCTCCAGGCCAAACCGAGGAATTGCACTTATCACGAATCCACCGTATTGGCAATCTGGACCATTGCGTCAGAATCTTTGTTCACTAAAGCTGTAGAGTTCCTGAAGAAGACCGGCTCCAAGGCTTTACTGTTGCATCCGTCAGGGATTGCAATGTCAGGGCCTATAAGGTGCACTGCGAGCAGGGCACTCTCAGTAATCAGCGCCGAATTGATGAATCCGTGGGCTATGTTGGCAGAGGAGTGTCATCAATGTCAACGAAAGGCAAACAGTTGACATGATTGTATGATTCCTTTCTCATTCCTTATCTCGTCCAGAATTCCGACAAGGTATAGGGCCTCTGCCCCACAAACGCTATACTTCGAGTTTTCTAATACGATCCACTGAAGTTTTCTAATAAAGGGACGCACTGAAGAGGAGTAATTTTGCTGACAGAAGTGTTCCTTATTATGCAGTCGATTTTCTTCTACAATTTGGTAATATGATCATTCATTCCATTCTTTCATGTCTTTCGGTTACTTAAAACGTTCTCTAATACTCCCAGTGACTTATACTCCCGAAAAGTCGAGAAACCTCCTCACCCGGTACCCTTAGTTGAAGATTTAAAGAATATAGAAAGATGAATGTAGAAGATTATAAACAGGACCTTCCTCAGGTCCTCACCACTGTAGGTGGTAGACATGGAAGATCAATCGTCTTCTGTGCTCAGGGAGAGTTTGGATCCTCGGACATATTCTGTAGACGTCGACCAATCTACATAGAATCGTCTCACACTTTCCACTAAGAACGGCATCAAAACTCTTACCAGCGGTTCGAAGGAACGATTTAAGACTGAAGGTTACTGGCAGCCGTGAAAGCAAGCTAGTAATATTTTGTGTCTATCCAGGCAGTCCCAGTCCATTGTCTTGCTCTTTCCTTATGTTGTTTAAATCTCAAGGACAACCTTGCTCGCAAATAGCTGGAGAAAGCAGTCAGACCCTTGTAGGGGTGGATGAGGTAAAGTCTGTAGAAGAACGTGACGAGAATCACCGCGCAAACTAAAATGCCTATGGCAGCGGTGGCAATCATGTAAACTTGGTACTCGATTTTTGGGGGCAAGGCTGCAAACCCTGCCGCTGCGAAAGCTCCCACGACGAAGACAATAGAGAACACAAGTAGGACGGAAGTAAGCAAGAGCCAGTTCCTGACCAGATCGACCTCGTCTTTGATGAAATGTCTGAAGGCTGGTAAAACTGCTCCAGCTCCAGAGATCACGGTCGCTATGGCGAAGAAAAAGGACAAGCTGTTGAATATGAAAAAAGCTCGCACACTGACGTACTGCTGAACAGCTATGAAGGACTGGACTGTGCCGTCTGGAGCAGGTGGAGAGAAGAGAATATCGAAGTATTCCTTGTACCCTAGAGGCGGTTGCAACCAGCCTGCGAAAGTCACACTTGCAATTAGCGCAGCCCCAACGAGGATGGCATTGGCTGCATCGACGTAGACCTGACGATCTTTGTACAATCTGTCAAGAAATCGCTGTACTTCACTGCGCTTTAAGAGCAATTTCTCAATGTTCTTCCAACTATCGCTGAACTTCTCATCACTACACTTCTGTGCAGCGATCTGTAGGGGAGTGCGTTTCTTGTAGTCCTCCTCGATGACCCGCACTTTGTCTACCTCAACGAGCGCTGCCACCACATCCTCGTGACCTTCTATTACGGCGATGTGCAATGGAGTTTGATTAGTGTACTCACAACACTGGTTAACGCACACAATGAGTTCGGGAATCGAAAGCAGTTCTCTCATTTCTTTAGCTAAACCAGCGAATGCGGCATAGTGGAACAAACTGAGGCCAGTCTCATCGTCGAATCCGACACAACTGGTGGTAACCAATTTCTTGTTGATGCGGCGTGACTGTAAGACTTCGTCAAGAGTCCACAAGAGTTGAGTCTGTATGCTTACGAGAAGATCGATGTTGGATTCCAATTTCGCCAGATCCACCACCTTCCGCATAAGCGCAGCGCCGAGCATCATCTGCCTTCCAACTCCACCAAAATTGAATAGCCTTTGCAACTTATTTCTTTTAAGAAGAGCAATACCTTTTTCCTGAGGAGGGAATACGACATCCCACAACGTCTTCCCATCAAACGAAGGTGCAAAGAGGCCTAAATCTTTAACTTGTATGATTTCAAGCAACATCCTCACTATTCCTACATAGTCCAGCTGACAAAACTCAAGGCCTGCCGAATTGGTCCTGTGGATGTTTCCGTATTGTTCAGCGGCGTAGTGAAGCGGAGTCACTCCATCTCTCTCCTCCAGGAAAACAAAATCCAACACCCGAGGTCTGCCCTCATTCCCTTCAGCTACCCAATCAGGAGAATCAAATGTACGTTCCAGGGTTGACACATTGGATTTGGAAGCAACATTTCCTTCAAGTAAGTAAACATGCTCGAAATCTGTGGAGGATTCGATAAGTTTGCTCACTACCCGACTATTCCCATTCCTCGAAGCAAAATGCAACGGTGTGAAATCACATGAATCTGCTGCATTTATATTGGCGCCTGCCCACATCAAGTTGTCAATCAGATCCACTCTGTTACACCATGCTGCGTAATGCAGTGCTGTTCGACCTAAGCAATCCGGACTATTGACGCAAATGAGCAAGTCGAGACGCGCATCCAGTAATCTCTTGTGGTAATCTAGGTCACTCTCCCACGCAAAATCGGACGCTTTAGTCTGACGATCGTTTGGCTTCTGCCTAGGATGTAGAAGAGTGGCAGGAGAAGGAGATCTTGAAAGAGCTGCCGCCGCGGCTTCTTTGAGCTTTTCCACCTCATTCAGTCGAATTTGCATCTCATATCTATATCTTCCCCACGTCACCCGATCAATGTCATGGATTTGACGCTCTCGTCTCGGATTGTTAAAAGGAACCTGGACCTTCATATAGAAATCGACAAAGCACTCCAGGATCGTAAGTAGAATATCTTTGTGGCCCTGTATCGAGGCTAAGTGCAGAGCAGTAAACATGTCTCCATCTGTCTTCTGTTCTAGCAAGAACTTACGATGATCCAGGCTTGGGGTATTCACTTGCTTACTTCCCTCGTGTGGAGAACTGAACTCAGTGGTTCCACCGAGAAGGAGACTGACAGCCAAATCATTTCCAGCTAAGACTGCCTCGTGAAGGCAAGAGAAACCCCCTGACGCTCGTATAAGGACATTCGCGTTCTCCTCAAGCAGCAGAACGATCAGATTCACATACCCCTTCCGACAGGCGATCATGAGAGCCGTTCGTCCATCTCCGTCCTGTGCATTCACTACCTCACCAAAATTCGCTTCTTTGGTAAGGTTCTTCAGTCCTTCGTAATCGTTTTCCTCAGCTGCTTCGTGCAGTGGCGATCGCCATTTCACCTCCAGCGATTGTCTCTCCGGTTTAATGTCCATAGATATCTCCATCTCACAACTGTCACATTGCTGCGTTCCACATCCTTAACGTTTCCCACAGTATTTTGGACAGGCGTCACCTTAAATTTCCAGTACTACCGTAACTTCATGTCCATTCAAAATTTCTTGGAGACGATAAGTTTGTCTATATCCCTATGCCCAGGGACCCGGTTGGTTTGCAGTTTGACTTCAACGTGTGGACATAACAGAGGAGATTTCTTGCAAAAGTTGGAAGGCGATGTACTTTCAGTTGTGGACTGGACAGCGACGTCACATTGCTGCTGCATGTTCCCAATACAGTACACGATCCGCAGACACAGTATTTCGGAGCTTCCGCGAAGGTCCGTTTCTCCTCGGTCTGCTGCTCCGGTCTGTTGCTTTACTATGGTGATATTTCGGATCGCGTGATTCGACGCGCTTTATCATCACTAGTAGGACTTGTCGCACACAAGTATGATGTATGACAAGTCTTGTAAACCTCAGTTTCTAAGAAAGAAAAAGGGAGACCGCGTAGAATAACACAAAGGAAGACCTCGTCAAGCCGAACAAGGATGAGATATAAGAGGTAAAATTGGGTTGAATTCCAATGATATTGATAAGGAAAATTTACCATGTGACGTTGAAAATATCATATAAGTCGTATGGTCTATAAACTATTAGATTACATTTTCTACGAGCTTCTAAAAACTGAGTTGACTTGGTACGCGCTGACGTACTCTGACGCTGACGCGAATCCTACCAACTACATAACGTTGAAGTTATAGTCAACAGCAGTGAAAATAAATGAACAAGTGACCGCGGTCAACGAACTACATTACCCTGTACACCGAAGATTCTGCTAGAGAAAGTACAAGGGCGACCGCGTAGAAAAAATGAAGGATAAAGATTCTGTTAGAGAAAGCAAGTTCGTAACCTTGTCGCCTACTACTACGTCTAAGGTAGGAGAAGACGGCGACCGTCTAAGGTAGGTAGGGGATGGGGGACGATAGACAGATGGGGACAACGGATGGAGACCTTGAATGGAATTATCTCTGGAGGCGAAGACAACGTGCATGAGGCCAACACGAGGCCAATACCAGGGAATATTTGAGAGATGAAACTGCGACTCGAATAAGAAACAGGAACGATGGGAAGATCCCGCCGTACACGGGAGACAAATCTATATTTCTGCACTAGAACCTGAGTTGTCTAAATGGTATGATCCAGGGAAATAGCATCTTAGTGGATGGCTTTCGTGTATATTATTATAACCAATGTTCTTTTCTAAGAATAATATATATTATTTAAAATAAATAATAAGATATTAAAATGAAAGTAGAATCTTAAATAAGCACACAATCCTTGATAAACATATTAGATGCGATATTCATGCGATATTCATCATTACATGTAACTCCAAAGCCCTAGCTTTTGCCTGCTCTGCTCCTCTAGCTTGATGAAAAAATGATTGCTCTTTCTATAACAATGACATAAATTATCTAAACTAATTTCAAAACAGTTAAATGAAACTGGAATCTCAAATGGTAAGCTAGCACACAATCCTTGATAAATATTTAACATGTTTATCAAGGATGTTTAAATGTTTAAACATGTTAAATATGGTATTCATCATTCCATATAACTCCAAACTCTAGCTTTTGCGTTCTGTTCACTCTAACTCCAAAGCTCTAGCTCTTGCGTGCTCCGCTAGCTTGATAAACATGTGAATTTATATAATTCCAAAGCAAGAGAAAGAAAAAATGACCCTGCACTTAGAGACCTTGGTTGTTGTTGCTTTACTTGTTCTTCATCATGGAAAATGTGTAATCACCTCTCCAAAAATAGATCACGTGTGAGATTTCTAACAATAACGTTAGCTGCTACTACCAACTGATCATTTCAGATCAACAAGAAGTTTTTCTTAACTTGTGTCATTTGTGGAACATACTAACACTTCCTTACATATTTTTTATGCCATCATGGGTAACTATCATTCGTACTAAAAAATTTAACAATCATATAGAACTTACCAAATCTAAGTTAACGTCACATCCGTACTAAATTTCTTTTAACAAATCATATAGAACTTACTAAATCTAAATTAACGCCACATTCACAAGTAAATATGAGTAATGAAAATGTAAATAGGGGCACCACACCTTTTGAATCGATATTTTACTTAATTCTTTCGTTACCTACATGATCTACTAGGACTTTGCTTGGACTTCTTCAGTCAAATTTGCAACATTTAAGTTGCCTTTTAGCACCATATTGGAGTAGGTTGCATTATTTAAATTTGAATAGATTGTAATACCAATCAATTGTAGCTAATTGAATCCCGGCTGACTCTACGCAGTTCCACAACTATTCCGTAAGTCATTTTATGGGTAGTTTCTTCAGATTTTATGAGATGAGTGATAAGGTCATCAATTTGACGATTTTCGATCCATTTTCATATACTCTCACATTACTCTCTCCCGATTTCTCGACATTTTAGTATTCAGTTTATAACCTTGTTCATTCCAAGCCTATTGGGCCTTCGGGAATCCCGTAAATATTTACTCAAATAAACTCATTCCCATATAATTCGGTAAAAAATTAGAATGGAAAACTCTAATAAGCCCTATTTCCAAGAACTCCATAACGAACAGATGGGAAGAGGGGTTTTCAAAGTCAAATAACTATTCTTAGAAAGATTTAAATACTGCCATGAAAAAATATAAATGAATAGTTTTATAAATTTGATTTAGTATATACAATTGCTAGAATGGAATGGCTACTATAAGCTTTAGAAAAGCTTCTAAATAATCAGGGAAAAAGTAATTTAATACATCACTAGGCAGAAATCATAAATATGTGTAAGGTATTTCTGGCCTATGTCATATTATAAACACCTAGTAACTTCCATAACGACTTTTGGGGAAAAAAATTGTAACGGTTGAAAGCGCATTCTCTTAAGTTTTTAGAAAATAATATCCGTAACTGCTACCATCAATTTTTTTGTTTCTGCTGCCATCCTCACTGCAACATGTACAAAGCGAGTTGTACTACCGTTCGGGGTCCACGTTACATGATATCCCATCTAAGCATCCAAGCATGGGACCGGAGAGAAGAAGAAAATGTACTCCTTTCCGAACGAAACGAACGAAACTTGGCCAAGTAACAAAGCGACTTAGGATCTACAATGATTACAGATGCCGGAGGGAACTTGAATATTGTGGGGAGCTCGTTTTCAACCGCCGGGGTGGACGGACACGCTTGACCCGAATCGAAAGGGAGGGTTATTAGGAAATGGGCCGTAAGGGTGGGTTTAGGGTTTATCAAGAATAGGGGGTTTCAGAGATAGTTTCCCAAAGTTCTATATATTTTCATATAGGTTTTTATGAAGCCTTCACTAAACCGGTAAGGGATGCGGCCCGGAGGAAGAAAATAGATGCATTACTGACTTTCGTCAAGTTCCTTATTATTACCAAATTCCATAATAGAATGGTTCGCAAGAAATAAAAGAAATGGAGTTTTCCTTTGGCACATTGTAAAGTATTAATTATAATTTAGATTTAATGAAATGCCTGGTTTAGAGTGAATCTGGTCAGTGCTAGTTGCCGCCCAATGTAATTTGTTAATTTAGTAATGTGTTAATTTAGAATTAAATGGGATTTTGCCTGTTGTCGCTTTATGGTGCCCGTAGCTACTCGTAGTCGCTTGATTGCACCCGTTGGTTCTGCATCCAAATGTGAGCTTGCATTGTCAGCAGATACTTGATCTCCCATTGCTAAAATTTTGCTACCTTTTTGGAGTAAAATTCCTCAACCTCCAATCAATTTCTTAGTTGTAGTAGTGCGACACATATCATGTTCCATAATAGAGTTATCTCCCTTGCTGGACTAATCTATGGAATGAATCACCACAGCAATGCGATATTACAAACCCTGCCGGTTTAGTTTACTGATAGAGCATTTGCACACAGATGGTGAATTTGAATAACTGAGAGTGGCATTTTGGATCCCCCAAATTTTTTCATAAATCACACTTTTAAGAATCACCCACCAAGATTCAGTAACCCTCTCAAGAAGCCAACTCACGTCTTTAAAAATAACACCTGATTTATATAAAACCTGATTTTAATATATGAACGCAACTTGCACTAGATACACCACCGTAACACAATATTATGGGGCGTTCATTTATTAGCACCTCATTTCCTTACAGAATTCACTAAAAATAATTATTAAGTTTATTATTTATCTCGTAAACATCCGTCAAAACTATTTCTAAAACCCCCTGACGAGTCCATGAAATTTACTAAAGAAAAGCAAAGGGGTTTTGCAATTGATGAGAGTACATAGAAGTGAGAGTGCTGATCATGAGAGCGAGAGATTAAAGTGAGATATTGTGATTATTGTCAGGAATTGAGAAACTGATCTTTAAGAACTCAATATTAGCGTGTGAAATTAAGATTATCGTAAGGAATTGGGAAGGCTGAAACTGGCACATCAGAAATTGATAGAGTGGGACATTCAAGATAAATTCCTTGATCTCAAATGCGGGAGAGTGAGAGAAGGTGCTACATGACAGATGCCTTGACCTACGTGATGTTTGACACAGATTGCTCAATCTATGTGATTAGGAGTATTTGATTCAATCGAGATTAACTATAAAGAAAATTCAAAGGCATATAACATAGGACTAGTCCAAAAAATAATCGAAGGGTAGGAGTCCAAAAGAAAGAAGAGTCTCATCTCAACGAGGAACAAAAAATAAGAATAAAAATAAACTTTACTACAGCAAAACCACAGCGGGTGGTCTATACGATGCTTCTAGAACATAGCAATCAGTAGAAACCTAATACATAGAACAAGTTTTACGTCATAGTGTAGGGGCATCAAGGTTAAGCTTTACTGAACCCACTTAGATGGCAAGATTTGACTGATTAGCTAGACTTTAGACAGGTGAAATCTGCAAGAACACTACGAGAAGGAGTCATTGGGAAACTTGCGTTGCAAAACTATATCAGGTATAAACAAGATAGGAATGTCAAGTGAGCGATAATTGTCTACACATGAACAAGAAAGGCATAAGATGCAGCTTGATCCTTGAGGTATCTAAACATGGATTAGCAAACAAACAAGCAAATAAAGTCATTACACCCATCACTTGCATGAGAGGGATACATACCACGGAAATAACCACATACCCAACAAGAGAAACATCATCGTAGACATACAAAAGATAGGCAATTGAGAATTATTTCCCAGTTTTTGGGAAATAAATAATTCTCCATGGAATCTCACTAAGAAGACAATCGTGGAGTCAAGTCAACAAGATCGGTATAGGAGATAGGTATAGGAGAGAGGTCCAAGCGTAGGGGCATTCAAGGGGCAATGGACCATCAAGATTAAATCCAAATTAGGGATTTATCAACTGAGGATAGTCTTTACTATTTTACTATAGTCAACTCTTAGCGATTTTGAGACCTGTGACTTCATAACCAGGTGGTTCGGCTTTAGAGTAGTTCATTGTTCAATTGGAAGAACAGGTGGTGTGGTGGGGGATGGGGTACTTTTTTCAGATAGATATGCCCTTCTCTCATTTCCTATTGGCTTTCTCTTAGGCTTTCTCTATATTTGGTTTCTTCTCCCTCTTCTCTTCCTTTCTATCTTTCTTCTTTGCTTCCATATCATGGATTTGCTTCTCTATCATTTCTTTCAGATTTTTATTATCTCATCATTGGTGTTTGTTCCATAGTATCTTTTTTTATTGTTTCATCTTTTAGTTATGTGTCACTCTTTGTATCCTTTGTTCCAAGTGGATTTTTCGTAGAGTAATCTATGATGTTTCACTTTTGTTCTTTAGCACAAGTAGCTAGAGGGACTTCCATAGGCCAGGCTCCTCATCTATCCTCCATTCCTCATATGTATATGTTGGGAGTAGACCCTACCCTTGGCTATTTCAACATATCCTTACAATGGCTCAAGTTCTTCAATATGCATTCACTTCCATCCCCAAGCCATATCCTCTACCATCTTCAATGGAGGAACCTTCCTTGCTTGATTTTCCCATGGAGGATCTTTGATATCATGACTCACACAATTACCATCTCCCTCTCATGACCCCTTCTCCTACCACTACTAACCCCTCAATTCTCCATCCCACACCCCTTCTCCCTAGCTCTATAGCCTCACTACCATTACAATGCTATATCCTTCATAGTACTACAGATCCAACACCAATATTGGGCTAGATCCCTCCTCACACTCCGTATGTTCTACCACACTAACGCCAATGCAATCTTGTCTTGATGGTTTGTGGGTAGGGATTGGGCGAGCACATTGTCAAAAGTGAGCTTGATTCATATGGATGAGAGTGGTGGCCAATTTCAGCCCACTCTCATAGACTCTCTTCATAATCTTGTCCTCTCTCTTTAAGCACCACCAGACTCATATGCTTGGTTACACCCACAAGATCCTGTTCAGGCTTTCCTTCCAAGGTTACCAAGGCCTCACATGTATACTTGGATTCCCATGCCCTTATGATAGCTTGTGGGTCTATGCTTTTCCTACTATTACAAGCTATCTTGGCAGAAGAACATGAGAGAGATGCCACTACTTGAACCTTATTAGCCCTCTTCTCCCAATGGATACTACTTCTCGCCCATGGAGTTGCATCAAGACAATGTGAGACTGTATTGTAATACCAATAGCTAGAGATATTATCTAGAGGTGAAAATTGGTTTGGTGACATCTGGAAGGATGTTATATATGATGGACTAAGTAGATAAGATAGAGGTATCACTAAAAGAATACTTCTTCTAATAGGGCAAGAGTTGAAAACAACATAAAACCTTTAGAGCCAATTTTGAGGGCCTAAAAGGATGAATTAGGCCTTGAAAATAGGTGACATTTGGCCCATGGGAGAACAGGTTAGCCTTCTTTCCTTCCTATTTGTCTCATCAAGATCTTTTCAATGGTACTTCATCCATTCAATTTTTAAGATTCTTTTTAAGATTCCTACAATAAAATTCCCTAAAGATTCTTTATAGTCCAAATTGATTGATCAACTAGATAGGACAAGAACCAACATGTCACCCATGCAAGCAACTAATAAAAGGATGGAGCTCACTAATAGTTCACCAATCCATGTATCTGATCAAAGGTATACAAGACCAAGACCGAGGAGAGAAATAGGAGAATGGAAGATCGGAGTGGAAGATCACATCGGGACACTTGAATGAGTGAAACTCCAAATGCCCAACATGAGCTTAGGCTTTGGTATTTATAAAGAAATATACAAGGTTCTTGAGAAGCTTCCTCAAGTCCCTTTCTTAGAGTGCAAGTCACAATAACCGGGAATCTTTTCAAGAAGCTTTCTTCTAGAAGCCATCTACTTTGCGTGCAAGCTAAGCTAGCTAGGAAGCTTCCCAAGAAGCCCCCTACTTGGCATGCAAGCTAAGCGTCCTAAGAAGCTTCCTCCTATAAGTCACCACTTGGCATGCATGTTATCCAATACTTGGAAGGTTCTAAGTAGCTTCCTAGATGATTCTAGAATATTCTAGACTAATTTTGCTACTTTGTTTGTCTTGACTAATTTGTCGGTAAACTACATATTGTTATATATTCCTCTACCGTTAGTTGATGACGTTCTTATCACCATTGAAGCTTCAAACTCTTGGGATGGTTGTTTGTGCATTTTGAAGATGAACAAGAGGCTTCTAAGTAGCATCATGAAGGGGATACCTTTTCCAAAGGACCTTGTACTTGGCCGTGTTGAATGTGATGACATGCAAGGATACAATCAACTTCATACTCCTCATGATTTTTGATAGGCATGGGAGGAGGATGGGGTTGGACACAAGAGGAAAGGAAGATGGATTAGAAACAAACTAGATGGATTGGAAATGTGGAGTATAGGATGGATTTGCATATGAGAAGGCAAGGCAAGTTAATAAGCAACAAGAGAAATGATTTGGGTGACATCAAATGGACCTATCCAATTAGGAGTAAGTTTATGGACTTGGGTATCAAGTGGAAGGAGTAGGTTACTAGAAGAAAGCATGACCTTATCACCAAGTTGAAAAGTGAGATCACGATGATGTTGGTCCGCATATTGTTTTTGATGATTTTGAGCAACAAGGAGATGGGATTTGGCTTGTTGTAGGGATTGGGATATGGTGGTCAAGAAGGTGGAAGTATGAGGGACATGAGATGGAGGAGGAGCAAGAAGAGAATCTGAAACAAATGGATATTGGCTAAAATTATGGAAGAAAGGAGAGAATCCGATGCTTGCACGTTTGGAATTATTGTAGGCAAACTTAGCAACTACAAGACACTTGTCCCAATTGGTATAGTGAACATTGATGAAAGCACAAAGCATATCTTCCAAGGTGCAATTGCACATTTAATTTGCCCATTATTTTGAGGAAGTTAGGCCATGGTCAAAGCAAGTTTGGTGCCAAGTATCTGGAGGAGTAGTTGCCAAAATTTTCCAACGAAACAAGGGTCACGGTTGAAGATGAGTATATGATGCATCACATGATGCTTGAAGATGTTGTTGAAGTAGATCTGGGCCAATGTTAGAGCATCCATTGTATCAAAGGTTTGTGCCAAATGGATTTGCTTACTAAGCTTATCCACAAACATCAAAATTGTTGTGTGACCTTACTTTGTCTTGGCCAAGGACGTGATGAGATCTAAACTCACATGTTCCCATCAAGCAGATGGAATACGGAGTGGTTGAAGGAGTCCACTTGGTTTTTGGTTGTTGGCCTTATTATGTTGACAACTCTCACAAGATTGGACAAACTCTCAAACATCTTGTGCAATGTTGGACCACCACCATAGGTGTTGGAGGGTACCCAAAGATCTTGTTCACACCCATGTGACCAATGATTGGTAAATCATGGGCTTCTTGAAGGCACACAAGTCAAAGATCACCCTTGGTTGGAACATAGATCCAATTCCCATAATAAAGAAGGTCTTCCTTGAAGGAGAAGGTGTTGTTCTCCTTGTTGCATGCTGCAAGATGATCTTGTACCATCTAAAAGAAGGGATCTTGTTGTAAAGCTATCATAAACTTGATTTGGACTTTGGAGTTGATTGACACTGTTGTAAATGTTGCCGTGATGAGAGGAAGAGACTTCAAATCAGGTTTTCATGATAGGGCATCAAAGATGACATGGAACCAACCAAGTTTGTACTCAATTTTTCTGTCAAAAAAATGTAGTTATTCTTCCAATCAATGATATCAACTTTTCATGTGCTCCAAATGTAATCTCTACAACAAGGGTTTGTGATTGGTTTGCATGATTACTTACTTTCCCAAGAGATAAATCTTCCATACCTTGGTGGCATATACCATTGCTAGTTGTACTTGATCTTGGGTAGAGTAATTATTTTCTATAGTCTTTAGTTGGTATGACATAAAGGCGATAGGATGTAACTAATTTGGAAATTCTTATTGCAACACAAGTCCAATTGCAAAATCAACCACACAAGGTAGTTGAGGGTCATATGGTTGAAGAATAGGTCTTGAAGACACAATATATTTCTACTTCTGGAATGATTCTTCATGCTTGGTGGTCCATTCAAAGCTTCAGTTCTTTTGCAAGAGGTTGGTCAATGGTGTGGTCACATGAGCATAGTAATGGATGAATTGTTGGTAAAACTTGCCAATCCATAAAAGCATGTACTTTTGTAGTATCCTTTAGAGTAGACCAATTAATAATGGCCTTGATTTTCTCCTCTTCCATCTTGATCCCCTCTAATGAGATCTTGTGACCTAAAAAATACCTTCCTTCTGCCAAAAGGCACACTTTGACTTCTTACAATAAAAATTCCACTACCATAGTTGTCTGAGCACTTATTACACATGATTTTCATGTTTTGCCTTTATCTTGCTATAGATTAAAATATCATCCAAGAACACCACCATGTACCAAATCCAATAGCACATCCAACATCCAATGCATCTGATTTATGAAGACTACTTGAGCACTGGTAAGCCCGAAAGGCAAAACTCTCCACTCAAAATACATATACCTTATGCCAAAGGCAATCTTTTGCACATATCTTCTCTATCAATGGGACGTTGATAGAGAAGATACGGCTATTGGCACACCTTGTGCCAATAGCCGCTTTGAAGATCCAACTTGGAGAAGTATCATGATCTACTCAATTGATCAAGCAAGTCATCAATTCAAGGCAAGGGATATGCATTCTTCTCTATTTGTTTGTTGAGACCATGGTAATCAATGTAGAAGTAAAGTCTTCCATCCTTCTTTGGTACAAAAAGTACCGGTGCTCCCCAAGGAGATGTAATATGTTATATGAAATCCTTCTACAACTAATCTGGTAGTGTTGTTTGAAGCGCATCCCACTCATTTGGTGAGATTCGATAGATTGGTTGACTCATTGGAGTACTTCTTGGCAATAACTCAATCCTAAAGGGTATACCATGATCTGTAACACCCATTTGTGCATGTGTGTGGTATTGTGATATTTAGCTTGGTATTACAAGTACTTAAGAGATATTATTTATATAGAGATAAAGGATGGTTCTATATTAGTCATGGTTAGCTAAAGTTAGTCATAGCTAAGATAGATGGGACCTTACTTTAGAGGAAGTAGAAAAGATGAGCACCACTATTTTGGATTTTAGTGTGTTGACTTGGTATTATTCCTAGGTGTTTGGCTTTGGGGAAAGAGTTGAGAACTCTTGGGCCCGCAAGCCTTTTTGTTTTGGATTCTTCTTTAGTCCAAGGATAGCCCATGTGAAGGAATCCTTGCTTTAGTGGTTGGGTCAAGATAAGGGGAATATGCCCATGTGAATGGATATTCCTTTCTACTTTTTGACTTTACTTGACTTTTAGTCTAGTAACTTGAGTTACTACGGTAATTAGTAACTTTGGTACGTAACTATTTCACAAGTATATAAACAAGGAGTGAGGAGGTACTCATCATCCTTTCATTTGCAACTATCTCTCTCTCATTGAGTTCTCTAGTGAGCAATGTCTTGAGTCTTGGAGTGTTAGCCTTGGAGGAGTATGATGGAGTTGGGGTTCCTTGCCTTCTTAGTCCATGGTGCGCTACCATAATAGCCATCAGAGGTTCATCCTGAGTGAGAGACAGGCCGGCTCACATTTTTGGTTCCGTTGCCAGGACCTCTCTAGAAGGCAAGATAATGTTCCGCGTCCAATTCTACATTAGGCAGAAGGAGGCTATGAGAGCTCACTTGGAGAGAACATTAGGAGAGGAGAGGGCTGAACTTATGTTAGAGAACCAAGATCCATTTGTATACCCTGTAGTTCATTATGATGTCTTTGAGGTGATTTTGTACATCTTGTACACATGAGAGGAATTGGAGAGATTGTGTGAGGTGGATTGCAGATTTTGGGGATTAAGGTGATTTTGGGCAAAATCTCAAGTTTGAGATCTGGACTTGAGATTTCTACACATGATAGCTTGGGTTATCTTTCAGTTAGCACACTTGAAATTATTGAGAGAGCTTCTATGCGCACAAGGCTAGAATTTTTGAAAGTTGATAGGGTAAAGTGCTCCCGCAACTGCATGCTCTCTGGAAAATTGTACAGAGTCTGCCATTTCTTCAATTTTTAGTGAATTGTCCTGAAAATTTCTAAGAAAATTCAGTGCATTGTATCCTACCTGGTGCCACAAAAATTAGACAAAGATCATTTTTGCGCAGTGCGTTATGAGTTTTTGAAGTGAGGGGGGTGGTTTTCAGACCAAATCTGAAATATGGGTGCTGAATAGAAAGGTGTCTAGGCCAAATGGCTCGATGAAAAGATCTAAAATTTTACAGGGAGGGACGCCCTAGAGTTGTGATCAAGTGTGGAAAATTTCAGAGGACTGTGACATATTCGTTGGGAGATTTGAGTGACATTGTGAGGAAGGGTCAATTCTGCAGAGTGGAGATCTCATGCATGAGAAATTTGAGATCAACAAAAAGCATGTTTGAGTGTTTAGATTCATCTTTGGGAACATGGAGGGTCATCAAGAGTGGAAATTGAGATTATGCAAGGTTCCCCAAGGGTTTGAGGTGATTGTAGGGGTGGATTTGAGGAAAAGAGAGTTTACAATAGAATTTGAAGAGAGTGTTGAGAGGATCCAAAAACCTACACCACTTGGAGGAAAGAGTGAGTCTAAGTGCTTTCTATGTGGAGAGAAGGGACATAAGGCAAGTTCATGTCCATTAACCTTTGAGAGCAAGAGATTGAGGGAAAGGAGAGGCTTACTTGACTTGGGTTTGCATGTTGGACCTTCTTCACCAAGATTGGGAGGGAGAAGATCTAAGACCAAGGAGTTGTGTGAGGTTTGTGGAGTTGAAGGACTTCCAAAAGGACATGAGTGTAGTGGAGTAAAAGCACTTTTGGAAACTTTGGTGAAGGATCTTGGAGAGAGTCTTAGTACAGCTACAGAAATACTACCACCTTCATCAGCTAGTTCTCAAGATTAGTGATGGAGATAATCTTTCAACTTATGGATAAACTATCCATGAGAGTTAGATTAATATGCACTCTAGGATTTGATGTTGCTATAGAAATCTTGGAGCAACCTGAACCTTTTGTGTTCCCTAGAGTGGATTATTCTCAGATGGTGTTAGTCATGTATATACTCTATTAGTAATAGAGTGAGAGAAAAGAAAAGAGAAAAAAAAAATTAAGAGAAAAGAAAGATAGTGAGGGGTTAAGATGGGGAAACTTCCGGTTTTCTTTGGCAAGGATGGAGAAGATGTGGAGGCCTTTGTGAGAGACTTCAAGAGAGCTTGCATAGGAAACAATGAGAGGAGGAAGAATGAGTGGGCCTCATTATTACCAGATTTCTTTGAGGATGCAGCACTTACATGGTATGAGTCAGAATACCAAAAGAGAGAGAGGAGAGAGGGGGAAGAGGAGTCTTGGGAGACTTTGACTTCAGCACTCATTGAGAACTTTCTTCCTGATGAGAGTTATGAGAGATTGATGAGTGAGGTTACATTTCTCAAGCAAGGAGATGGAGAGAAAGTGAGGGTCTATGTGGAAAGAGTGGAAAAGTTGGAGTCCAGATTTCGCATAGTGTTGAGGAAGGGTGGGGATGATGTGGAGACTACAATGATTGGCATAGGGGCCATGCTCACCAAGAATTTTGTGGGAGGATTGAGACCACAAATTAGAAGCAAGGTGAGATATGAGAAACCTTCTTCCAAGGTTGAAGCTATCAAGATCGCAATTCGTATGGAGGAGAGTTTGGAAGGGGATGAGAGTGATTTGGTGGTGAAGGAGGTTGTGCATCCTCCTCAAGGCTACAAGTATGGTGGAACTTCTGATACTTTGGTGACAAGGGTTGCACCACAAGTAGTAGTTGCTCTAATTCTTGCACCTCCACCAAAAGATCCACTCCAAACCATCACAGAACAACTTGCGGATCTCAAGATCAATGTGGTGCAACTATGGGAGAAGAGAGAGGTGGATCAGAATGTAGGGAGAGGACCTAGGAGTTATGGAAACTATCCATATAGAGGAGGCCAACCAGCCAACAATTTCAATGATAGAAATTGTTTTGGTTGTGGAGGAAGAGGCCATATCCAAAGGAATTGCCCAAATTCCACTTACCATGGAGGAAGGGGTTATGAGGGAGCCAATAGAGGGAAAGAGGGAGGTAGTGAAACCCAAGTGGCTCCTAATCCCAACAAAGGTAAGGGGATAGCATCCATAGATGTGGTTGAGAGCAAGTATGAGAAGGGAGAGTGCTCAAACTCCAAGGGTCTTAATTTGGAGCTTTTGGCAGAAGAGAAGAAGAGAGCTCGTTTTGCAGAGGATGTTCACTCTTCTCAAGGATTTACTTCAAGCAAGGATACTCCTATGTCTACTAGGAGCACTCGCACCTCAACACCATCAACAACAAAGACTCCAAGGAAGAAGTTGGGGATGGAGGACTTCTTGATCTCAAAGCAACAATGGAACTACAATGTGTTGGAGGATGTTGGTAGTCACAAGGCTAACATCACAGTGGGCCAATTAATTGCTTTGAACCCTACCTTGAGAAAGGAGCTTAGAGGTGGTTTGAGTTCTACAAGGAGCAAAAAGAAGAAGAAGGCAAAAGTTCCAGTATCAATGGGGGTGGTGGATGCCAAGCCAGCACCATGGGAGGCTTGTGAATATGCCTCCAAGATTGATGTGAGAGTGAATGGTCACAACATCAAGGATGCATTGGTTGATGGAGGATCAGCAGTGAATGCCATGTCAGAAAGGTTGATGAAGAAGTTGGGTATGATACCCTCAAGACCTTCAACATTTGTGGTGAGCATGGCAAACAAGCAACAAGTTCGACCAGTAGGGGTGATGGATAAGGTGGTAGTTTCAGTTATGGGAGTTCAAAATCTCATGACTTTCCAAGTCTTGAAGGATTCAAGCTATGACTTACTTCTTGGGAGGCCATGGTTGAGAGCAGCACGCACAACTGATCGATGGCACAAAGGGTACTTGAGGATTGGGCCATCAAACCATAGAGTCACTGTTCCTGTGACTAACACCACCAACACTTCACATTCAGATACCCCATCTTCTAATTATTGGGAATCAGATTCTGAAGAAGGAGCTTCAGGTGTGGACACAAGCATGGAAGAGGAGACTTCCACGGAGGAAGATGAATCTGAATCTGATTTAGATGTGTATCCCTTGTGTGCTATGGATTTTGCACCTAAGCCAGAGGTTTTGAAGGACCCAGATAAATCACCATTGACACTTGAGGAGGTAGAGAGAAGGTTATCTACCCTCAAGTATGGCCCAAATGTTACCAAGGAGGAGAAGGTGAGATTTGAGGAGATTTTCCGCAAGTTCATCCATGTGTTTGCTTTTAGTTACAAGGATTTGAAGGAAGTCACCTTGGAGGAGCACAAGATAGAGGTGGAGTCACATGCAAGACCAATCCGCCAAAAGCAACGTCGCATTAGCCCACCAATATCTTTGGTTGTGAAGGAGGAGATTGATAAGCTCAAGGAGGCTGGATTTATCTTTGAGGTGGAGAATTCAGAATGGGTGTCTCCAATTGTCATTGTGAAGAAAAAGAATGGCAAGCTTCGGGTATGTGTGGATTACAAGAAGCTTAATGCTGTTACCAAGAAGGACTACTACCCATTGCCATTCATTGATGAGATCTTGGAGGAGGTTGCAGGTCATGAGAGGTATAGTTTTGGAGATGGTTATAGTGGATATAACCAAATCAAGATTGCACCAGAGCATCAACAACTCACCACATTCACCACACCTTGGGGAACTTACGCTTTCAAGGTCATGCCTTTTGGGCTTTGCAATGCTCCAGCCACATTCCAACGGTTCATGAACAAGGTATTTGAACCTTTCATTGGGAAATTTGTGAGAGATTTCATTGATGACTTTTGTGTCTATGGGAGCAAGGAGGAGCACTTTGAGCACCTAATCAAAGTCTTGCAACGCTTGGATGAGGCAAATGCATCACTCAACCCAGAGAAGTGCATTTTTGGATGTGAAGAAGGTCTACTTTTGGGGCACATCATCTCCAAGGATGGAATAGCAGTTGATCCTGAGAAGGTGAGGAAAATCTCAGACCTTCCATTCCCTTCAAGCTTGACAAAGTTACGCCAATTCTTGGGAATGGTTGGGTACTATAGGAGGTTCATCTTCTCATTTTCCAACAAGGCTTATGCATTGACCATCTACATGAAGAAGGGTGTAGATTACATGGTGATTTTGGAAGACAAGGAGGCTCTCAAAGCTTTTGAGGAGCTCAAGCAATCCCTTGTTGTAGCTCCAATTCTTGCTAAACCTGATTGGAGTAAGCCTTTCATCCTCTACACTGATGCTTCTAATGTAGCTATAGGATGCACTCTTAGTCAATTAGACCAAGATGGGCATGATCATCCAATAGCTTATGCTAGTAGGCAGATGGTTTCAGCAGAGAAGAACTACTCTGTCACAGAGAGAGAAGGGTTGGCAGTGATCTTTGGTCTCAAGAAGTTTAGACACTACTTGATTGGAGGGAAAGCCACAATTGTCACGGATCACAAGGCTTTGAAGTACATCTTCAACAAGCCTAATGTTGAAGGGAGACTAGCAAGGTGGATGATACTCTTGTCTGAGTATGACTACACAATTGAGGATAGGCCAGGAAAGAAACATGCAAATGCTGATTTGTTATCTAGAGCCTATGATCATGATGGAGATGAGCCAGTAGATGATTCCTTCCCGGATGAGGAGCTCATGACAATCTCAGTCACTCAAGAGATTCCAATGGAGTACAAGGAGATTGTGGATTTTGTGACAAGAGGTAACTATCCAGAAGGGATGCATGCTAGGGAGAGGAAGGCCCTTGCAGCAAGATCTAGACCTTACACAATGGTGGAGGATATTCTTTTTCACCAAGGAGCAGATGGTCTACTTCGAAGAGCAGTGGGTAAGGAAGAGTCTATCCTACTCATAAAGGAGTTTCATGAAGGTTTAGTATGTGGAGGACACTTTGCAGGAAAGGTGACTGCTTTCAAGATTCTAGATGCAGGTTACCATTGGAGAGGGATTTTCAAGGATTGTCTTGATTATTGCAAAACTTGTCATGTTTGTCAAGCTTTTGCTAGAAAGTCTACATCCACTCCACCACTTAGATCAATTCCATTGCTAGGACCTTTTGAGAAGTGGGGAATTGATTTTGTAGGACCTCTCAATAGAACCCCAAGGAACAATCGGTACATTGTGGTAGTTACTGATTACCTTACCAAGTGGGTTGAGGCTAGACCATTGAGGGACAAGAATGAAGATGAAGTGGGTAGATTTCTTTATGAACGCATTATCACTAGGTTTGGATGCCCTTTGGAGTTGGTTTCTGATAGAGGAGGAGAGTTTACAGGAAGCATTACTACAGCCATGCTACGACATTTCTCTATCACACATAGAGTAACTACATCCTATAAGCCAAATTCCAATGGCTTGGCAGAGAGAACCAATCAGACCTTGTGCATGATGTTGGCCAAAGATGCAGAAATGGAGGGGGCTAAACATCATTGGGACAAGAGGATTCATGCAGTTTTGTGGGAGTATAGGACAACCATGAAGACTTCCACTGGATATTCTCCATTCCAATTGGTGTATGGTATTGAGTCTACCTTACCTATTCACTTTGATCTTCCTACCTTCCAAAGCATTCATAGGAGATTGAAGAAAGCACAAGGAAGTGATGCAGGGAAGTCAAGGAAGGATCAACTCATGGAGTTGGAAGAGGCAAGAGCAGTTGCTATGGTTCGAGTGGAGCAAGCCCAAAGGAAACAAAAGGAGAGCTATGACAAGAGGCAAGGCAAGAAGAAGGTGGAGCCTTTCAAAGAAGGTGATTGGGTAATGTTGTTTGATTCCATTCGATTCAAGAGAGTGCAAAAGAAGTTTTTGCCTAAGTACTTTGGACCTTTCATAGTAGAGAAGGTGTGGGGCAATTACACCTATGATCTCAAGGAGTTGGGAGGAAGACACTTTGATAGGATTAACCATGATAAGTTGAAGATGTACCATAGAAGGTAGAGAGACCTTCACTTTGAGGACAAAGTGAAAACTTAGTCCGGGGGTAAATGTAACACCCATTTGTGCATGTGTGTGGTATTGTGATATTTAGCTTGGTATTACAAGTACTTAAGAGATATTATTTATATAGAGATAAAGGATGGTTCTATATTAGTCATGGTTAGCTAAAGTTAGTCATAGCTAAGATAGATGGGACCTTACTTTAGAGGAAGTAGAAAAGATGAGCACCACTATTTTGGATTTTAGTGTGTTGACTTGGTATTATTCCTAGGTGTTTGGCTTTGGGGAAAGAGTTGAGAACTCTTGGGCCCGCAAGCCTTTTTGTTTTGGATTCTTCTTTAGTCCAAGGATAGCCCATGTGAAGGAATCCTTGCTTTAGTGGTTGGGTCAAGATAAGGGGAATATGCCCATGTGAATGGATATTCCTTTCTACTTTTTGACTTTACTTGACTTTTAGTCTAGTAACTTGAGTTACTACGGTAATTAGTAACTTTGGTACGTAACTATTTCACAAGTATATAAACAAGGAGTGAGGAGGTACTCATCATCCTTTCATTTGCAACTATCTCTCTCTCATTGAGTTCTCTAGTGAGCAATGTCTTGAGTCTTGGAGTGTTAGCCTTGGAGGAGTATGATGGAGTTGGGGTTCCTTGCCTTCTTAGTCCATGGTGCGCTACCATAATAGCCATCAGAGGTTCATCCTGAGTGAGAGACAGGCCGGCTCACAGATCAGAGAGTAATCCCTTTGGTAGATCATTTAAAAACACATTGGAAAAATCCTAGACTATGTGATCAACCATTGCTTGATGAGGCTTTTGATCCTCCTCAGATCATCCATGCACAATTGGCTTAATCCATATTGCAAATATAGACTTATCTTCCTCCAAAGCTTGCTCTATGGCTATTTTATTGACATATTTCCCATCTTGGGACTTATCTTCCTTCAAAGCTTGCTCTATGGCTGGTTTCTTGATAAACTTCCCATCTTGGGACTGATTTTTTTTATGTGTTTTACTCAAAGGTGCCAAACAACCTAATCAAAAATTCCTACCTTGGTGTTATACTTGGATTTATTATCAATTCCAATCAATTGAACCGTATGACATTCAAGCCAAGGAAGACCTAGAATGACATCATAGTGAGAGGTTCCACTATAAATCTCATACACTCCAAATACTCTTTCTTAATCTTGAATGTAATAGGATGTGAAGTACAGAATGCAAAGCCCTTTCTACCATCCATCATCATCAATCTAATTCCAATTACTAGTTTGATAGGACTACTTAATTCCTTTGCTAATTATATAAACATGCAACTCTTTGAACTCCTATAATCAACCAAAATCCTATAATCATGATCAAATATCATACCTTACAAGTAAAGCAAACTTGCATAGGTCAAGCCTTCAATCCCATTGGAACTAATCAAGTTCCCAATAGATGCCTTGAAATCTCCTATTAGGATTCCCTTTTCCTTTATCATTCTGCTCCACAAACTCCATCTAGGCAATGTTTCAAGATCGCATATTCTTGAGTGGATATTCAACAATGCAATGTCCAATTTGCAAACAATAGACACAACCACCATTTTTTCACAATCTTTCTCTATCTACAATGCCAAGTGGTCTTTGCTGGATAACATCAATCTCCATTGGTGCTAGCTCCTCCATCCATGTATGTATTGGTAGTGTATTGGTAGGTTTTGTGGAGGTCAAGGTCAAGATCAAGTTGTTACAACCAAGAAATCAAAGCATTCAGCCAATTGCAGGGCTTCCGCCAAGTGTTTTGGCTCTCACATAGTCATCTCTAGTTTGGTTTGTGATTTCAAGCTCCTCACAAATCAATCCAGAGCTTCATCTTCCAATATATCTAGAATTTACATGATGATGTTCTAGAATTATATGATGTAGCTTCTTATAAAGCCAATATGCTTCAACTTTGCCAACCTATCTTGTGCAGCTCATGTGGCATTTATAGCTTGGAATCAACCAATTATTGCACTCTTGAATTTTGGCCATGTCAAGATTGGTGTAACAAATTATTGTTCAATTTGCTCCACTTGGAACCACACCCATAGCTTTGCTACTCCATCCAATTGGTTGGAAGCCAAGAGAATCTATTTTTATTCATCTCTCATAACTCTCATTTGGAAGAAAATTCTCAATGAGTGTTGAAGTCAAACTCTCACAAGACTCTTCTTCTCCACCTCTCTTCTCTCTTTTGGTATTTTGACTTATACCATATAAGTGCTGCATCCTCAAAGAAATCTGGTAATAATGAGGCCCACTCATTCTTCTTCCTCTCATTGTTTCCTATGCAAGCTTTCTTGAAGCTCTCACAAAGGCCTCCACATCTTCTCCATCCTGGCCAAAGAAAACCGGAAGTTTCTCCATGTTAACCCCTCATTATCTTTCTTTTCTCTCAATTTTTTTCCTTTTTTCTTTTCTTTCCTCTCACTCTATAACTAATAGAGTATATAAATGACTAACACCATCTTAGAATAATCCACCCTAGGGAACAAAAAGGTTGCTCCAAGATTTCTATAGCAATATCAAATCCTATAGTGCATATTAATCAAACTCTCATGGATAGTTTATCCATAAGTTGAAAGATTATCTCCATCACTAATCTTGAGAACTAGCTGATGAAGATGGTTGTATTTCTATAAATGTACTAAGACTCTCTCCAAGATCCTTCAACAACGTCTCCAAAAGTGCTTTTACTCCACTACACTCATGTCTTTTTGGAAGTCCTTCCACTCCACAAACCTCACACAACTCCTTGGTCTTAGATCTTCTCCCTCCCAATCTTGGTGAAGAAGGTCCAACATGCAAACCCAAGTCAAGTAAGCCTCTCCTTTCTCTCAATCTCTTGCTCTCAAAAGTTAATGGATATGAACTTGCCTTATGTCCCTTCTTTCCACATAAAAAGCACATAGACTCACTCTTTCCTCCAAGTTGTGTAGGTTTTTGGATCCTCTCAACACTCTCTTTAAATTCTATTCTAAACTCTCTTCTCCTCAAAACCACCCCTAAAATCACCTCAAACCCTTGGGAACCTTGCATAGCCTCAATTTCCACTCTTGGTGACCCTCTATGTTCCCAAGATGAGTCTAAACACTCAAACATGCTTTTTGTTGTTCTCAGACTACTCATGCATGAAACCTAAACTCTGCAAAATTGACCCTTCTTCACAATGTCAGTCAAATATTGCAATTGGTATGTCACAATCCTCTGAAATCTTTTACATTTGATCAAAATTCAGGGTGTCTCTCTTTGCAAAATTTTATATCTTTTCATCAAGCCATTTGGCCTAGGCACCTTTCTATTTAACACACATATTTCAGATTTGGTCTAAAAACCACCCCTCTCACCTTAAAAACTTATTACTCTCTCCTCAAGAATGATCTCTGTCTAATTTTTGTGTCAACACATAGGATATAATGTATTGAATGTTCTTGGAAATTTTCACTAAATAACACTAAAAATTGAAGAAATGGTAGACTTTGTACAATTTTCCTGAGAGCATGCAATTATGGGAGCAATTTACCCTATCAACTTTCAAAAATTCTAGCCCAGTGTGCATAGTAGCTCTCACAATAATTTCAAGTGTGCTAACTAAAAGATAACCAAAGCTATCATGTGTAGAAATTTCAAGTCCAGATCCCAAACTTGAGATTTTGTCCAAAATCACCTTAATCTCCAAAATCTGCAATCCACCTCACACAATCTCTCCAAATCCTCTCAAGTGTACAAGATGTACAAAATCAACTCAAAGACATCATAATGAACTACAGGGTATATAGATGGGTCCAAATTCTCTAATATAAGTTCAACCCTCTCTTCCCCTAAAGTTCTCTTCAAGTGAGCTCTCATAGCCTTGTATCTAATATATAATTGTACTCGGAACATTATCTTGCCTTCTAGAGAGATCTCGGCAACGGAACCAAAAATGTGAGCCGGCATGTCTCTCACTTAGGATGAACCTTTGATGACTATTATGGTAGCGCACCATGGACTAAGAAGGCAAGGAACCCCAACTCCATCATACTCCTCCAAGGCTAACACTCCAAGACTCAAGATATTGCTCACTAGAGAACTCAATGAGAGAGATATAGCTGCAAATGAAAGGATGACGAGTACTTCCTCACCCCTTGTTTATATACTTGTGGAATAGTTACACACCAAAGTTACTAATTACTAGAGTAACTCAAGTTACTAGGCTAAAATTCAAGTAAAGTCAAAAGTTATAAAGGAATATCTATCCATATGGGCATATTCCACTAAGCATGTGATCTTATCTTGACCCAACCACTAAGTCAAGGATTCCTTCACATGGGCTATCCTTGGACTATAGAAGAATCCAAAACAAAAAGGCTTGCAGGCCCAAGAGTTCTCAACTCTTTCTTCAAAGCCAAACACCTAGGAATAATACCAAATCAACACACTAGAATCCAAAATAGTGGTGCTCATCTTTTCCACTTCCTCTAAAGTAAGGTCCCCTCTATCTTAGCTATGACTAAATTTAGCTAATCATGACTAATGTAGAACCATCTCTTTATAAAGAATATCTCTCAAGTACTTGTAATACCAAACAAAATATCACAATACCACACACATGCACAAATGGGTATTATAGTCTTGCCCTTGATTCTCATTGCTCTTCCAAAACTCTCCTCTGTTCAACAAAAACTCTCAATACATCTTCTTCTCTCTTTTTCTCCCATACTTGTCTAGTCCTGCCTTTGATTCTCATTGCTCTACCCAAGATTCTTCAATGATCTATCCAGAATGCTCTATCCTACCAAAACTCCTTCGAGATCTCACTATCTTGCAAGAAAAACTTCCTTCGAGGCTTCACTATCATGCAAGTTCTCAAGTTCTCACTACCATGCAAAATTTCTCAAGAATTCATTGTCCTGGCCAAACAATCTTTGAGATCTCACTATCCAGACCTAAAACTCTCTTGAGATTTCCTATCTAGCCCCAACTCTTTTGATCCTCACTTCCTGTCTAGACTCCAAATGAGAATTTCCCTTCCTGTTCCAACTCTTTTGATTCTCATTGCTCTGCCCAAAACCCTCATCTGTTCAGCAAAAGAACTCAATATATCTTCTTCTCTTCTCCTCTTCCATACATGTCTAATCTTGCCTTTGATTCTCACTACTTTGCCCAAGATTCTTCAACGATCTGTCCAAAATGCTTTGTCTTACCAAAACTCCTTCGAGATCTCACTGTCCTTCAAAAAAATCTTCCTTCAAGACTTCATTGTCATGCAAGTTCTCAAGTTCTCATTGCCATGCAAAATTTCTCAAGAATTCACTATCCTAGCCAAACCATCTTCAAGATCTCACTATCCAGACCCAAAAAACTCTCAAGATTTCCTATCCAGCCTCAACTCTTTTGATCCTCACTTCCTATCCAAACTCCAAAACCTTCAAAATTTCTTCCTGCCTAGCCAACTCTCCTTTGAGATCTCTTCCTACAACTCTCAAAGCCTTCAATATTTTTCCTTCCTGTCCAGACCAAACCCATTCAATACTCTGTCCTGCCAAAATTCTCCTTTGAGAGTTCTCTCTCTTGCCAAATTCCTTGAGATCTTTGTCCTGCACTCCTTTATTTCCTGTCCTCTTTTCTCTCCTTTCAATAGTTCTCTCCCTTGTCTGTCATAGAAGCCCCAAAAAAAAATTCTCTCTTCCCTCTTCTGTCCAAAAAAAACCTTCCAAGAGTTCAGCTCACTCTTCTTCTTGTCTTGTCCTAACAGCTGATACTGAATGAAGGCTTCCTTCCTCCGGCTATGAAGTCCCCCTTTTTTTTTCCTTTTCCAAAAAGCCTTCTCCTTGCAAAACACCTTTTTGGGATCTCCTCCAACTTAAGCTGACTCTTCCTTGTCCTATCCCAATTGCTGACACCAAATGAAGGCCTCCCTTGAGTGGTTGCCAAATCCCATCTTTTCTTTTCTCCTTAAAATTCTCTCCTCTTCTCTATACAAGCTCAAGACTTTTTCTTGTCTGAGTGTTTTCTCCCTCTATGTATGTCCAGGCCAACCTTCTTCTAAAAAATCCCTTCAGGAAATCTCCACTTGCTACCGCCAATAACTAAAAAAAGTACTCCAGAGCTTGCTGTAGCATAAAAAAAATCACATCAAATAGCACTAACACAACATGTAGATTATTTTCCCAATGACAGTGGACATGGATTTGGTGGTCCATAAATTTATCCATCCCATGCTCTAATAGCAATGTAAAAGACCAAGATTGAGGAAAGAAATAGGAGAATGGAAGACCAAAGTGGAAGATCACATTGGGACACTTGAAGGGGGGAACTCCAAATCCCTTTCATGAGCTTAGGCTTTGGTATTTATAGGAAAATATACAAGGCTCTTGAGAAGCTTTCCTAGAATGGAAGTCAAGCTAATTGGTAAGCTTCTCAAGAAGCTTTCTTCTGGAAACCATCTACTTTAGCTAAACTAGCTAGAAGCTGCCCAAGAAGCTTCCTTCTAGAAGCCACCTTCTTGGCGTGCAAGCTAAACTTCATAAGAAGCTTTCTAAGAAACTTTCTTCTATAAGTCACCACTTGGCATGCACGTTATGCAATACTTGGAGGGTTCTACGTAGCTTCCTAGATGATTCTAGAATATTCTAGGCTAATTTGGCCTATTTGCTACTTTGTCAGTCTTGACTAATTGTTGGTAAACTCCATATTGTTATACAAGGGTGGAGCTTCCTTTGAGGGAAACCTCTTTGCTATCTAATAAAGACAATGGTCCTTTAGGACATCGGAGTATTGAGTATGAAGCTTTGTTTTTCTTTTCATGTATTTCTCTTGGAAGTTCTCATACACTCAAAATATTACAATGGTATCAGAGCAAGTGCTTGAATCCAAGAGAGTGAATCACCCTTCTTGGAGGAACATGGGCTATTGAGATTGAATAATTTTGAGGAGAAGAAACACAAAGCTTCACATTCAATACTCTGCCAATGATCACCAAAAAATGTACCTCATGACCTTATTGACTCAATGGAGAAGCAAAAAAGCAAGAAGAGAAAGAAGACAAGTGTGCAAAGATTGAGGAAGATAAACTCACATTTGATTGTTGTGAATGGAATCCTAGAATGAAATCAGGTGAGAGTATTGATAGATCATGGAGCAACAAGGAATTTCTTATCTTGCCTTTGTGGTAACAAGGTTGAAGATGGATCTAAAGAAGGATGAAAATGAAGAAGTAGAATTACCTAATGGAAAGATAGAGAGGATTGACTTGTTACTTAACAAGGTAGCATTCTCTATAAGAGAGTATCAAGAAGCAATTGAGTGGCGATTGATATGATTAGCTCATTATGATGCAATCTTAGGTATGCCATGGATAGAGCACTACTACCCCATGTTTGATTAGAGGAAAAAAAGTGAGAACTCACCAATGAAAGATATTGGGGTTAAAGAAACATCACACAAGCAAGATTTACCTCTCTATATCAAAGGGATAATTGCTATTTGTAAGACAAATAGAATTTCATGGGTTTTATAAGAGAAGTCTGGAGTGCACAACTCAATGGATAAATTCTTGAAAAATTGAAAGATGTTGTAAATGAGTTTCAAGATGTCTTCTTGGATGACCTACTCTTAAGATTACCACCAAAAAGGAGAGTAGATCATAAAATTGAGGTAATTCTTAGGAAGATATATCCTTGTAAGGCACCATATTGTCTATCATCTCATGAGTTGGAAGAATGTAAGGCTTAAATCAAGGAGATATTGCAAAAAGGGTTTATCCAACCTAGCACATCACCATATGGGGCTCTTGTCTTGTTTGTGAAGAATGATAGTACCATGTGCACGTGCATTGACTATCGGAGCCTAAATGAACAAACAATGAAGAAAAAATACCCCTTACCTCACATCGATGACCTCTTTGATCAAGTCAACAAGGAAAAACACTTCACCAAACTTGATGTATAGAGTGATTACAACCAAATCCGGATTGCCAAGGAATACATAATCAAAATTACCTTTCAAACAAGGTATGGTTACTTTGAGAACCTAATAATGCTGTTTGGCCTCACCAACGTACCAACCAATTTCATGAGTTTAATAAATGACATATTTTGTCTATATTTGGGATAAATCTATTATTATTTTCTAAGTTGACATCTTAGTCTATAATAGGATGATGATGGATACAAGCAACATCCACAAGAAGTCCTCTAAGTTCTACAACAAAATCAATTGTATACCAAAATCTCAAAGCATGAATTTGGCAAGTCTAAAGTAAACTACTTGGGGCAAAGAGTAAGTGCAAAAGTTGTGTAACTTTGATTCAAGTGTTCTAGGATTCAATGGAAAGCCTTTGAGATAAGCTTTCCATGGATATGAAATAAACCACAATATGATCACAACAACTCCTTTGAAAAGCTCTCAAAACTTGGCCAATTTTCTATAATTTTCACCATAATTTAGGTACGTTGTTGTACCTTGCCTTTCTCTCTAGGAACACACATGGTGCCTAGATGTGGAGCTTATAGATTGGAGGTTGTGCATAAACTTTTCATAGTTATTTGAGTGCAAGTGGTACCCAACCAGTAGAACCCTCCACTCTTGTTTCTAAGATTCCTTCTATCGGGTAGTGGAGTAACGGGCAACCTAACACGTCATCATAACACATACTCTTGATCTATTTTTCATCACTTCCAATATTGCCAAGGAGAAAAAAAAACACACCTAGAAGGAAGGAACCTAAGTGCAATGCTTGCACACCAATCCAAGCCAATTGGGCGTACAAATAGACATGCAAATACAAAGAGGATCTGATCACAAGAATTTGACAACAATTCTCTGTACTTTTTGTCAAAAAAGAGTTCAAAGCCTTCTTGCTCTATAATCAAGCTGATTTCAACCTGTAATACAAGTCTCTTTTAACTTGTTCTTCAGATTTCAACCAACTTCTAATCCAAGTGGAGAACTTTTATCTCTTTTTGATGGAGAAAAAACTGCAAAACTCATATGGACATAACTTGTTGTGTGTGACTTTGATTCAAGTGTTCTAGGATTCAATAGAAAGCTTGTGAGATAAGCTTTCCATTGATATGAAATAAACCACAATTTTATCATGACAACTCCCCTAGCAAGCTCTCAAACTTGGCCATTTTTTTTTAATAATTTTCACCCTAAGTTCAAAATCACTAATTTAGGTACATTGTCGTGCCTTGCCTTTCTCTCTATGGGAACATATGGGATGCCTAGATATGGAGCTTATAGTCAGAGGTTGTGCATAGACATGTTAGTATTATATTGAGTGCACGTGGTATCCAACTAGTAGAACCCTCTACTCTTGTTTCTAAGATTCCTTCTATTGGGTAGGGGAGTAACAAGCAATCTAACCTATCATCATAACACACACTTCTGGTCAATTGGTAATCACTTCCAACATTACCAAGGAGAAAAACACAACACACCTAGAAAGAAGGAACCTAAGTGCAATGCATGCACACCAATCCAAGCCAACTAGGCATACAAATTAGCATACAAGTATAGAGAGGATCTGATCACAAGAATTTGATAACACTTCTATGTGTCTTTTGTCAAAAAAGAGCTTTAGAACCTTCTTGCTCTATCATCAAACTAATTTCAACTTGTATTGCAAGTTTCTTCCAATTTGTTCTTCAGTTTTCAACCAACCCTAAACTTCTATGTCTTTTTGATGGGGAAAAAATTGCAAAATTCATATGGACATAACTTTTTGTGTGGGACTTTGATTCTATTTTTCTAGAATCCAATGGGAAACCTATGAGATAAGCTTTTCAATGATATGAAATAAGCTATAATCTGATCATAATAGCTGCCCTGCCAAGCTCTCAATCTTGGCCAATTTTCTATAAATTTTCCCCTAATTTTGAAATCCCTAATTTAGGGTTTGCTCCTAGTTCTTGGTAAATTTTCCTCAAATTTCTAAATTAGAGGTACAATTGATCCTCAAAAAAATTCTAAAACTCTAAAATCCTCAATTAGAATCACAGAAAGAGGAGAATTGCCAATCATTCATGATTGAAGATAGAATTGCACTATTGAGCTTACGACAGTATTTCAGTAGAACTTGTTGCATCAACTCTCCGTGGACCCCAAGCCAACCAAATTTTCTATAGTAGCTGGTTGTGCCCTTGTCTAACCCTTCACATAGTTTTATGGCCTAATCCAACCCCAATCCCTACATATGGATCAATTCTTGAGTTGGGCTAACTTGTGAGCTCTATAGACCCAAGTATACTTGATCAAGGACCCTGAATTCTCCTTTGAAGTAACCAATATGAAACCTTTGCACAAAGGTGAAAAATGTAACCACCAACAACACTAGAAATTTTTATAAGTGACTTGCACCACAACTTGAGGAGTGACCAAAACTCCAAATCTTATCATCAACTCTTCTCCAACACCATACATCCCAAAAACACCAACTTCAATCAACCAGATCTGATTTGAGATTGATCCAAAACTAGAATTTCTTGCACTTAGCACAATAAGCACTTTTTTTACTCTCCTATCCTTCTAACAAATCATTAAATGTGTCACAAAGCTCTCCAAATTGCCTATTTTGTGCTCTTGGGTATGAATTATACCCCTTGATTCAATCTATCATATCCCCTACAAAATTTTCTCAAATCATCTACTTTCTATCTTCAAAGTGTAGCTTGTTAGCTTGTCTCTCCAACCATGGTCTTTACTCTTGAAATGCCTTTGTTGAACTCCTTTGATCCTCAAAAACTCTTGAGTTCTACTCTTGGGATGGAGTCTCTTACAAGTTTGTCATTTAGTCTCTTCACTTTTTGACAAATAGCCCCTACAAATCCAGCTTGAAACTCATGAAAAAAATTGAGTTATTCTCCATCTATAAGAGCATATAAAAAATTAAATCCCATACTTGTTCATAAGTAAGCATTGAAAGGACAACATAATTCGGGTTTCATATCACTGATTCCATGAATGTTGCCCCAAAATGTGCCACCATCCAATCTCATATGCCATCATGGTGTAGAATCTGAAGCTTGATGAGAAAAGGATTTGAGAGTGGCAGATTGGGAGCAGGGGACACTTCCTACTCAATTACTCTCTCCAATGCCAATCTCCAAGCTCCGCTACAACTCTCACTCTCAACATCCTCCTCCCGCTCAAGACTTCTCCCACTAAAACACACCTCCCTTTGTCTCAACTCTCCACCATGTATATACATCAGAGCCCTTGAAAAGGATAAGATCATAATGCATGTGGCCACTCATATACATACATAATTGCTCATATGGCAACATCTCAACCGTGAGATCCGTCATACAACCTACTCCCCTAATGTGGAGATAAACCATAATAATTTACTTTTTCATGGGCTACGTACATCACACCATGACATCTACCTCCTCTAAACCTATGCATCCTCCGGTATGGACCAACTGATCAGATCATATATTGTGGTTGGAGTCATACCACCTTCTCATCTGATTGGAGAGACTCATTATCCTCTAGTAGTAGATCTTCATCTTGGAATTGAAAGAGATTAAATGCTTTTCCAACTTCCTCCATGCCCCAACTTCCTTCTCTCTGTTTGAAGAGCTTGACACGCTTGCATGCAATGGGAACCTTCAATTTGCTTCCATCCAAGTCTTGAAGAGAGTAAGTAACATTATCCAACACACTAACAACCATATAAGGTCCAAAATAGGACTTTGAGAATTTCCTAATAGCACTATGTTGGGTATCTAATCTACTATCATAGAATAGCAATCAATCTCCTTCTTGAATATCTCTTGGTCTCAAATGGTGGCGTTTGTCAAATCTGTCCTTATTTCCAAGGCATGCTTTCTTAAGCTTCTCAATTGCTAGCTCAACATCCTCTGGCCTTTTCTCCAATTGATGATTCTTGAGTTCTAGAAGCTCCTCCCTACATATGTGATCTTCCCAAGGTAAGACACTCCAAGTAGGTATTTGCTCCTCAATTGGCATAATCTGCTTTTACCCATGCAACAACTCCGTTGACATGTAGCCGGTTATCAAACTATGAGTGGTGCAATCTACCCACAGGGCAAATGGTAGGAGTCTTTGCCACTCTTTCACTCTCCCTTGGCATGCTTTCATAATGGCTTTCAAAATAGGAGGATGACCTTGCTCACTCTTGGCATTTCCCTTTGGATTGTAAGAGCCAATTTGACTCAACACCTCTCAAAGAAAGCCTTGGCTTCTTGGGTATGTAGCTCTCCTTGATCTATTTTAACTTTTCCTACACACCCATATCTACAAACCACATCCTCCAATAGAAATCTGCAAACTCCCTTGCTGGTTTTGGTCCTCAAGGCTCATCCTTCCACCTGGTTAGACAAATCCTCCCATGCCAAAACCAAGTACCGCATCTGCCATATCCCAACCGGCATAGTAACCAGATCCACAACCCACTTGAAATCCATTGCAAGTAGGTAGGTAGGATGCAATCCATCTCTATGTCAAACATCTGAGTACATTTGGCAGATTTTACACGTCTTCACAAATTGAACTACATCTTTGTACATATTAGCCACCAATACCTCTCCTTCAGCTTGGAAAAAGTAGCATAAATATCCCTATGTCTAGCCCAAAAACTCATGTAATTCTCTTATCAGCAGCTTCTTGGTCTCCTCCTTGCATGCAACTTGTTGTGGAGGCTCACTACTTTGTTTAGCTTTCTTCCACAAATAGCTCCCTTCCAAAAGGTAGTTGTATGCTTTTTGCCTTAGTTTTTTGTACCAAGCGTCATTCCATTCTAGTTTTTTAGTCAAGGAGGTAAGATAGTGCCCAATATCCAGCCCTTCTCCTTCATAGAGCTCCTCCATGGAGAATTTGGGATGCTCATGCTCTTCTATTTGAGCCCTCAAAAAGAAATTAGTGCCTATAACCATCAACTCCTCATCTTGATACTCAGCCTGAGATAGCATATCAGCTATTGGATTACCCTTGCCCGCTATATGTCAAAACTTAGGATTCAAGGACTTGATGTATGTTATCCACCTAAGCATTGCAATGTCTGGGGTATTACAATTTGTAATCATGTTCAATAGTGGTAAACAATCTCTTTCCACTATAATTGGTGCACCAATCAAGTAGTCTTTCTCTGACTTCATCACTGTAACAACTCTATAGCTCTCATTTAACCTAAAGGTAGGCTTTTTGGCACTCACTTAGCACCTTTGCCCCAAAATGTACAACATATTGGTTTCTATCTTCATCATCTTGCCCTACCGCCCAATCGATAGCTAGTATCAACCATGAGTATTACGGGGTTGTTGTTCTCATACCTGATCCATTGTAGTATAGGTGGAGAAGACAACAATTGTTTCAAGTTTTGAACCACTCCCGTGTATCTCTCCTCCCATCCTAACTTTTGACCTTTCTATAATAGCCCATAGAGAGGATTTGCCACATGGGCAAAGTGCAAAATCCACACATTATAAAATATGCAAGTTCCCAAAAATCTCCTTACTTTCGTTGGTGAGTTGCATGTGTCCTTCATCCACTGAATTTCATCCACCTTGCCTGGATCAGGTTTGCAACCAAACCATCCACATAAATGCCTAACAATGACTATCTCTTCAACCTCAAACTTGGATTTAGAACCCGATAATGTCAAATGAACCTCCTCAAGCCATGATAAGATCTGATCACAATCTGAAATGTGATCAGCTATAAACCTACGGCACCTCCTTTCATCCACTACTTCATCCTTCTCTTCCTCTATCCACCCTTTATTGGAATAGCATCCATAAAAGGCATTGTCTTCTCCAAAATGAACTCCCTATTTATTCCCCTAACTCCCATAACTTTATTCATTCTATTCATGATGTGTGCAATAGAATTTGTTGCTCCTTGCGGCAAGATGCACATCCTCATCAACACTAATGAAATCCTCATTGTGGTAACATCTTTACTCTCTTAAGCAAATTGGAATTGGTCATAACCAGAGTGAAGATCTTCCAAGGAATATATGGCTCTACATGCAAAAGCTTCAGCAAATTCTTGGACAATTGCCCCTATCCTCGTGTTCTTGATTGTCACTCGATTCATATACTGAATTGGCTACATATACTGAATGAACCTCAAAGCTCCATTCTTCTTAGACACTATAAACCAACAATTAGAATAAGGTGCAAATGATGGCTGTATCTTTACATCAGTTTTCTCCTTCAAGAGATCCATAAGTTTTGGCATGTAAGCTTTAGGTACCAGAATGGGTTTCAAGTTCCAAAGTGCATGTGAAAGATGATCATTGGAGCCACAACATTTTGATCTGCACACCCAAATTCAAATGCTCAAAAGAGAAAGTTTCCCATATCAACTTAACATCTTCCAAAACCTTTTCTCCTCCGTTGGTAGAAGAAAATCTGATGAATAAACCGTCAACTCCTTGAGTGTAGCTTCTGTAAACTTGTGATATATCTGATTTGAATCCCTTAAGCTCTTTTGTTTCTGAAAAAGTTGGCATGCTGATCTGTGAGCCGGCCTGTCTCTCACTCAGGATGAACCTCTGATGGCTATTATGGTAGCGCACCATGGACTAAGAAGGCAAGGAACCCCAACTCCATCATACTCCTCCAAGGCTAACACTCCAAGACTCAAGACATTGCTCACTAGAGAACTCAATGAGAGAGAGATAGTTGCAAATGAAAGGATGATGAGTACCTCCTCACTCCTTGTTTATATACTTGTGAAATAGTTACGTACCAAAGTTACTAATTACCGTAGTAACTCAAGTTACTAGACTAAAAGTCAAGTAAAGTCAAAAAGTAGAAAGGAATATCCATTCACATGGGCATATTCCCCTTATCTTGACCCAACCACTAAAGCAAGGATTCCTTCACATGGGCTATCCTTGGACTAAAGAAGAATCCAAAACAAAAAGGCTTGCGGGCCCAAGAGTTCTCAACTCTTTCCCCAAAGCCAAACACCTAGGAATAATACCAAGTCAACACACTAAAATCCAAAATAGTGGTGCTCATCTTTTCTACTTCCTCTAAAGTAAGGTCCCATCTATCTTAGCTATGACTAACTTTAGCTAACCATGACTAATATAGAACCATCCTTTATCTCTATATAAATAATATCTCTTAAGTACTTGTAATACCAAGCTAAATATCACAATACCACACACATGCACAAATGGGTGTTACATTTACCCCCGGACTAAGTTTTCACTTTGTCCTCAAAGTGAAGGTCTCTCTACCTTCTATGGTACATCTTCAACTTATCATGGTTAATCCTATCAAAGTGTCTTCCTCCCAACTCCTTGAGATCATAGGTGTAATTGCCCCACACCTTCTCTACTATGAAAGGTCCAAAGTACTTAGGCAAAAACTTCTTTTGCACTCTCTTGAATCGAATGGAATCAAACAACATTACCCAATCACCTTCTTTGAAAGGCTCCACCTTCTTCTTGCCTTGCCTCTTGTCATAGCTCTCCTTTTGTTTCCTTTGGGCTTGCTCCACTCGAACCATAGCAACTGCTCTTGCCTCTTCCAACTCCATGAGTTGATCCTTCCTTGACTTCCCTGCATCACTTCCTTGTGCTTTCTTCAATCTCCTATGAATGCTTTGGAAGGTAGGAAGATCAAAGTGAATAGGTAAGGTAGACTCAATACCATACACCAATTGGAATGGAGAATATCCAGTGGAAGTCTTCATGGTTGTCCTATACTCCCACAAAACTGCATGAATCCTCTTGTCCCAATGATGTTTAGCCCCCTCCATTTCTGCATCTTTGGCCAACATCATGCACAAGGTCTGATTGGTTCTCTCTGCCAAGCCATTGGAATTTGGCTTATAGGATGTAGTTACTCTATGTGTGATAGAGAAATGTCGTAGCATGGCTGTAGTAATGCTTCCTGTAAACTCTCCTCCTCTATCAGAAACCAACTCCAAAGGGCATCCAAACCTAGTGATAATGCGTTCATAAAGAAATCTACCCACTTCATCTTCATTCTTGTCCCTCAATGGTCTAGCCTCAACCCACTTGGTAAGGTAATCAGTAACTACCACAATGTACCGATTGTTCCTTGGGGTTCTATTGAGAGGTCCTACAAAATCAATTCCCCACTTCTCAAAAGGTCCTAGCAATGGAATTGATCTAAGTGGTGGAGTGGATGTAGACTTTCTAGCAAAAGCTTGACAAACATGACAAGTTTTGCAATAATCAAGACAATCCTTGAAAATCCCTCTCCAATGGTAACCTGCATCTAGAATCTTGAAAGCAGTCACCTTTCCTGCAAAGTGTCCTCCACATACTAAACCTTCATGAAACTCCTTTATGAGTAGGATAGACTCTTCCTTACCCACTGCTCTTCGAAGTAGACCATCTGCTCCTTGGTGAAAAAGAATATCCTCCACCATTGTGTAAGGTCTAGATCTTGCTGCAAGGGCCTTCCTCTCCCTAGCATGCATCCCTTCTGGATAGTTACCTCTTGTCACAAAATCCACAATCTCCTTGTACTCCATTGGAATCTCTTGAGTGACTGAGATTGTCATGAGCTCCTCATCCGGGAAGGAATCATCTACTGGCTCATCTCCATCATGATCATAGGCTCTAGATAACAAATCAGCATTTGCATGTTTCTTTCCTGGCCTATCCTCAATTGTGTAGTCATACTCAGACAAGAGTATCATCCACCTTGCTAGTCTCCCTTCAACATTAGGCTTGTTGAAGATGTACTTCAAAGCCTTGTGATCCGTGACAATTGTGGCTTTCCCTCCAATCAAGTAGTGTCTAAACTTCTTGAGACCAAAGATCACTGCCAACCCTTCTCTCTCTGTGACAGAGTAGTTCTTCTCTGCTGAAACCATCTGCCTACTAGCATAAGCTATTGGATGATCATGCCCATCTTGGTCTAATTGACTAAGAGTGCATCCTATAGCTACATTAGAAGCATCAGTGTAGAGGATGAAAGGCTTACTCCAATCAGGTTTAGCAAGAATTGGAGCTACAACAAGGGATTGCTTGAGCTCCTCAAAAGCTTTGAGAGCCTCCTTGTCTTCCAAAATCACCATGTAATCTACACCCTTCTTCATGTAGATGGTCAATGCATAAGCCTTGTTGGAAAATGAGAAGATGAACCTCCTATAGTACCCAACCATTCCCAAGAATTGGCGTAACTTTGTCAAGCTTGAAGGGAATGGAAGGTCTGAGATTTTCCTCACCTTCTCAGGATCAACTGCTATTCCATCCTTGGAGATGATGTGCCCCAAAAGTAGACCTTCTTCACATCCAAAAATGCACTTCTCTGGGTTGAGTGATGCATTTGCCTCATCCAAGCGTTGCAAGACTTTGATTAGGTGCTCAAAGTGCTCCTCCTTGCTCCCATAGACACAAAAGTCATCAATGAAATCTCTCACAAATTTCCCAATGAAAGGTTCAAATACCTTGTTCATGAACCGTTGGAATGTGGCTGGAGCATTGCAAAGCCCAAAAGGCATGACCTTGAAAGCGTAAGTTCCCCAAGGTGTGGTGAATGTGGTGAGTTGTTGATGCTCTGGTGCAATCTTTATTTGGTTATATCCACTATAACCATCTCCAAAACTGTACCTCTCATGACCTGCAACCTCCTCCAAGATCTCATCAATGAATGGCAATGGGTAGTAGTCCTTCTTGGTAACAGCATTAAGCTTCTTGTAATCCACACATACCCGAAGCTTGCCATTCTTTTTCTTCACAATGACAATTGGAGACACCCATTCTGAATTCTCCATCTCAAAGATAAATCCAGCCTCCTTGAGCTTATCAATCTCCTCCTTCACAACCAAAGATATTGGTGGGCTAATGCGACGTTGCTTTTGGCGGATTGGTCTTGCATGTGACTCCACCTCTATCTTGTGCTCCTCCAAGGTGACTTCCTTCAAATCCTTGTAACTAAAAGCAAACACATGGATGAACTTGCGGAAAATCTCCTCAAATCTCACCTTCTCCTCCTTGGTAACATTTGGGCCATACTTGAGGGTAGATAACCTTCTCTCTACCTCCTCAAGTGTCAATGGTGATTTATCTGGGTCCTTCAAAACCTCTGGCTTAGGTGCAAAATCCATAGCACACAAGGGATACACATCTGAATCAGATTCAGATTCATCTTCCTCCGTGGAAGTCTCCTCTTCCATGCTTGTGTCCACACCTGAAGCTCCTTCTTCAGAATCTGATTCCCAATAATTAGAAGATGGGGTATCTGAATGTGAAGTGTTGGTGGTGTTAGTCACAGGAACAGTGACTCTATGGTTTGATGGCCCAATCCTCAAGTACCCTTTGTGCCATCGATCAGTTGTGCGTGCTGCTCTCAACCATGGCCTCCCAAGAAGTAAGTCATAGCTTGAATCCTTCAAGACTTGGAAAGTCATGAGATTTTGAACTCCCATAACTGAAACTACCACCTTATCCATCACCCCTACTGGTCGAACTTGTTGCTTGTTTGCCATGCTCACCACAAATGTTGAAGGTCTTGAGGGTATCATACCCAACTTCTTCATCAACCTTTCTGACATGGCATTCATTGCTGATCCTCCATCAACCAATGCATCCTTGATGTTGTGACCATTCACTCTCACATCAATCTTGGAGGCATATTCACAAGCCTCCCATGGTGCTGGCTTGGCATCCACCACCCCCATTGATACTGGAACTTTTGCCTTCTTCTTCTTTTTGCTCCTTGTAGAACTCAAACCACCTCTAAGCTCCTTTCTCAAGGTAGGGTTCAAAGCAATTAATTGGCCCACTGTGATGTTAGCCTTGTGACTACCAACATCCTCCAACACATTGTAGTTCCATTGTTGCTTTGAGATCAAGAAGTCCTCCATCCCCAACTTCTTCCTTGGAGTCTTTGTTGTTGATGGTGTTGAGGTGCGAGTGCTCCTAGTAGACATAGGAGTATCCTTGCTTGAAGTAAATCCTTGAGAAGAGTGAACATCCTCTACAAAACGAGCTCTCTTCTTCTCTTGTGCCAAAAGCTCCAAATTAAGACCCTTGGAGTTTGAGCACTCTCCCTTCTCATACTTGCTCTCAACCACATCTATGGATGCTATCCCCTTACCTTTGTTGGGATTAGGAGCCACTTGGGTTTCACTACCTCCCTCTTTCCCTCTATTGGCTCACTCATAACCCCTTCCTCCATGGTAAGTGGAATTTGGGCAATTCCTTTGGATATGGCCTCTTCCTCCACAACCAAAACAATTTCTATCATTGAAATTGTTGGCTGGTTGGCCTCCTCTATATGGATAGTTTCCATAACTCCTAGGTCCTCTCCCTACATTCTGATCCACCTCTCTCTTCTCCCATAGTTGCACCACATTGATCTTGAGATCCGCAAGTTGTTCTGTGATGGTTTGGAGTGGATCTTTTGGTGGAGGTGCAAGAATTGGAGCAACTACTACTTGTGGTGCAACCCTTGTCACCAAAGTATCAGAAGTTCCACCATACTTGTAGCCTTGAGGAGGATGCACAACTTCCTTCACCACCAAATCACTCTCATCCCCTTCCAAACTCTCCTCCATACGAATTGCGATCTTGATAGCTTCAACCTTGGAAGAAGGTTTCTCATATCTCACCTTGCTTCTAATTTGTGGTCTCAATCCTCCCACAAAATTCTTGGTGAGCATGGCCCCTATGCCAATCATTGTAGTCTCCACATCATCCCCACCCTTCCTCAACACTATGCGAAATCTGGACTCCAACTTTTCCACTCTTTCCACATAGACCCTCACTTTCTCTCCATCTCCTTGCTTGAGAAATGTAACCTCACTCATCAATCTCTCATAACTCTCATCAGGAAGAAAGTTCTCAATGAGTGCTAAAGTCAAAGTCTCCCAAGACTCCTCTTCCCCCTCTCTCCTCTCTCTCTTTTGGTATTCTGACTCATACCATGTAAGTGCTGCATCCTCAAAGAAATCTGGTAATAATGAGGCCCACTCATTCTTCCTCCTCTCATTGTTTCCTATGCAAGCTCTCTTGAAGTCTCTCACAAAGGCCTCCACATCTTCTCCATCCTTGCCAAAGAAAACCGGAAGTTTCCCCATCTTAACCCCTCACTATCTTTCTTTTCTCTTAATTTTTTTTTCTCTTTTCTTTTCTCTCACTCTATTACTAATAGAGTATATACATGACTAACACCATCTGAGAATAATCCACTCTAGGGAACACAAAAGGTTCAGGTTGCTCCAAGATTTCTATAGCAACATCAAATCCTAGAGTGCATATTAATCTAACTCTCATGGATAGTTTATCCATAAGTTGAAAGATTATCTCCATCACTAATCTTGAGAACTAGCTGATGAAGGTGGTAGTATTTCTGTAGCTGTACTAAGACTCTCTCCAAGATCCTTCACCAAAGTTTCCAAAAGTGCTTTTACTCCACTACACTCATGTCCTTTTGGAAGTCCTTCAACTCCACAAACCTCACACAACTCCTTGGTCTTAGATCTTCTCCCTCCCAATCTTGGTGAAGAAGGTCCAACATGCAAACCCAAGTCAAGTAAGCCTCTCCTTTCCCTCAATCTCTTGCTCTCAAAAGTTAATGGACATGAACTTGCCTTATGTCCCTTCTCTCCACATAGAAAGCACTTAGACTCACTCTTTCCTCCAAGTGGTGTAGGTTTTTGGATCCTCTCAACACTCTCTTCAAATTCTATTGTAAACTCTCTTTTCCTCAAATCCACCCCTACAATCACCTCAAACCCTTGGGGAACCTTGCATAATCTCAATTTCCACTCTTGATGACCCTCCATGTTCCCAAAGATGAATCTAAACACTCAAACATGCTTTTTGTTGATCTCAAACTTCTCATGCATGAGATCTCCACTCTGCAGAATTGACCCTTCCTCACAATGTCACTCAAATCTCCCAACGAATATGTCACAGTCCTCTGAAATTTTCCACACTTGATCACAACTCTAGGGCGTCCCTCCCTGTAAAATTTTAGATCTTTTCATCGAGCCATTTGGCCTAGACACCTTTCTATTCAGCACCCATATTTCAGATTTGGTCTGAAAACCACCCCCCTCACTTCAAAAATTCATAACGCACTGCGCAAAAATGATCTCTCTCTAATTTTTGTGGCACCAGGTAGGATACAATGCACTGAATTTTCTTGGAAATTTTCAGGACAATTCACTAAAAATTGAAGAAATGGCAGACTCTGTACAATTTTCCAGAGAGCATGCAGTTGCGGGAGCACTTTACCCTATCAACTTTCAAAAATTCTAGCCTTGTGCGCATAGAAGCTCTCTCAATAATTTCAAGTGTGCTAACTGAAAAATAACCCAAACTATCATGTGTAGAAATCTCAAGTCCAGATCTCAAACTTGAGATTTTGCCCAAAATCACCTTAATCCCCAAAATCTGCAATCCACCTCACACAATCTCTCCAATTCCTCTCATGTGTACAAGATGTACAAAATCACCTCAAAGACATCATAATGAACTACAGGGTATACAAATGGATCTTGGTTCTCTAACATAAGTTCAGCCCTCTCCTCTCCTAATGTTCTCTCCAAGTGAGCTCTCATAGCCTCCTTTTGCCTAATGTAGAATTGGATGCGGAACATTATCTTGCCTTCTAGAGAGGTCCCGGCAACGGAACCAAAAATGTGAGCCGGCCTGTCTCTCACTCAAGATGAACCTCTGATGGCTATTATGGTAGCGCACCATGGACTAAGAAGGCAAGGAACCCCAACTCCATCATACTCCTCCAAGGCTAACACTCCAAGACTCAAGACATTGCTCACTAGAGAACTCAATGAGAGAGAGATAGTTGCAAATGAAAGGATGATGAGTACCTCCTCACTCCTTGTTTATATACTTGTGAAATAGTTACGTACCAAAGTTACTAATTACCGTAGTAACTCAAGTTACTAGACTAAAAGTCAAGTAAAGTCAAAAAGTAGAAAGGAATATCCATTCACATGGGCATATTCCCCTTATCTTGACCCAACCACTAAAGCAAGGATTCCTTCACATGGGCTATCCTTGGACTAAAGAAGAATCCAAAACAAAAAGGCTTGCGGGCCCAAGAGTTCTCAACTCTTTCCCCAAAGCCAAACACCTAGGAATAATACCAAGTCAACACACTAAAATCCAAAATAGTGGTGCTCATCTTTTCTACTTCCTCTAAAGTAAGGTCCCATCTATCTTAGCTATGACTAACTTTAGCTAACCATGACTAATATAGAACCATCCTTTATCTCTATATAAATAATATCTCTTAAGTACTTGTAATACCAAGCTAAATATCACAATACCACACACATGCACAAATGGGTGTTACAGATCAGAGTCACTCATAAGAAGTTCAGCTATAGACCTGACCTTTTTCTCCACACTCTTGTATGTGGTTTCCACCCTAGGCTCAAAACCTAAAAAAGACTCTTTCTTTGAATAGAGCTCCCATGAATGTATTTCCACCACCTGATCCTCATGTTCATGCTCAAGCTATATCTTTTTGAGCTCTCCTAGAGGATCCTTCAACCCTATCTCCATGTACACTCCTGATATGGTGTCATCCTCATCAATCTGCCCCACTCTTTTTAGCTCTTTTTCTTATTCTTGCACAACTTTTTGCTCACAGTTGTGCAAATTTTGTGTGTACACACTAAACCCAATTTGAGAAAATCTCATCATTTATATAAGTTACTTCCCCTCTAAAGCAAGAGCACCTTATCAGACATAACATTATATTCTTGCCCTAGTGGTACTTGGAGAAAATCCTTGAACTCCACTATCACTTTAGGTAGAGAACCACTCCTCAAGTAATCTCGGTTGCGCTCATGGTTTGCAGGTATAGTGAGAAATTGTATAGCTTTCTTGCCATCCTGGCTTTTGATCTGAGCATTGGCAGAACCATCATTAAGGACTTTGTTCTCCATCCTCACCATTGTAATGAATAGTTGTCCAAAGATCACCGGGTATGATGTAGTCTCTTGAACAAAGAAATTTTGTTTGGTAACTACATCCCCAACCTTCACCCTCACATTTGGATAGGCACCATAGATCTCTCCCTTGGTGTTTTTTGCTGCCCTAATCACCCAACCATGATTTGTATCAATTGGCCATTTTCTTTGCTTGTAGAGCTCCTTGGAAACAACGTTGATTTCTAATCTGTGATTGATAAGAGCAACCATTGGATCTATCATGTTGCCAATCTTGACCAGAGTTTCAATGGTAGCTCTAGCCCAATGTCCTCTAGTATAGGGACTAGAGATCCCCCATCATCACCCTCAACCTCTACAAATCAAACCTTATGGTTATTGCAGCATCAAGCAAGTTCTAATTCCTCTTTTTTTGTAACCATAGTATCAAGAGCATTTGATAGAGCAACTTCTCCTATCAACTGCCGCTTTGTGACAACCCGGAAAATATCACTTTTGCGGTAATCAGGTAAGTGAAGTTTGTTCTCGCAAAGATACAATTCAGAATTGGTCAAATACAAAGCAAAGTAACAACTTCAATTCTTCTTGGGTTCCTCTTTAATCTCTCAAGTAGAAACTACACCCAAAAGAGAGTAACAAGCACTTACTTGCAGTCTTGTCACAACAATTTGTCATACATAATCACAACTCCATCAAATCTTTCCAAACAATCTTGATTGTGATGATTTAGGCTCTCCCAAAAATGACACTTCATTGCAAAATGACTTTGCCTCAAGTTTGTGTTCCACTCCTCCACTGAAGGCACAACTTCCTCGGTTGAAGTTGCTTCACATCAACTCTACACTGCACTCATAAATGCAAAATACTACCAACACTACAATTCCTCTCAGATCTATCAAGGCATTGCTCCAATTGCACTTCACTCAAGATCAAACACACAAAATGAAGATCAAGTTGTGGAAACTAACATCCAACAAGCACATTGATTTGCACTTCAAAATTCTCCACACACTCACAAACAAAGGCACAAAATTGATACTCGAAATTAAGCTCAAATGATGAGCACTACTTCACAACACTTTGCTTTATCTATTCTCAAAAATTATGAGCATGAACAACATATAACTGCAAATGGCACCTTTAAATAGTGAAGCACTTCAATAGTTATCTAACAACTATACCGTTCCCTAACAACTCTTCTAACCTTCAGATCTAAAATGACAATGCACCTCTTCATATCTGCCTCTTCAAATCTCAAAAATGTTACTTCTTTGATCTGATGTCAATCTCTTCATTGGCTTCCAAACCTGATCTCAAAGTAACCTTACATACTACTCTATCCTCAGGTTTCACAACTACTAATTCCTCTACCAATTCTACTAATTCTTCTTCTTGATCTACAACTAAAGACATATCTAATCTATCAACTTCCTTATCCTCTTACCCTACCTCTCTAATATCTCCAATGTCAACTCTGAAGACACATACACTCCTACTTCTGCTACTTCGGGTTTCACTACTATCAATTCCTTTGGGAATTCTATTATATCTTCATCAAGAATTGTAATTGAAGGCATGGGGACACTATCTACGCCTTCAATTCATAACCCACTTTCCCCTAATTGCTCATGTAACTGACCCAAGGACACTTTTTGTCTGATCTTGCACTTTGGGTTCCTTCACTACTACTATTTCTCCTTCAATTTCTATCCCATCTTCAATCAGAACTGAAATTGAAGTCAAGGGTATCCTAACTATCTCTTCTTTCTCTATCCTAACTATTTTAGACGCTTTAGATATTTGACCCGAAGGCTCTTACATCCAATGTTTGACTACCTTGGGTTGAATCATATTTGTCTTGAGGTGAAGTCCTTAGACCCAAAGTCATGTAAACCCGAAGTCATATAAGTACGAAGTCCCGAAGACACCAACCCGAAGTCCTTCAACTACTTTGTATATCTACTCCCAAAACTTCAAATACTTGTAACTTCTTCTACAAACCTGAAAACTCTGCTATTTTGGTGGTAGTGGAAAGCGCTGAATGAGACGCTTCCAATGAGATATAGCATGTGTGATTTGGACATGTCATCATTGAGATATAGCCCCCCGCAATAATCTTGACCTGCAACTTTCATTCCGATGCAAAGAAACCCTCCTTCTTCCTTTTCCTTTGACACAAAGTAAGCTTCTTCAGGTCTGATCCAATCCAAGTCCTTCTTCTTCTAACACAAAGTCAATTTCCTCAAGCCTGATCAAAACACATATTTCCTCTCATTTCTTCTCCATTTGGTTTCAATTTTGTTTCAACAAGGTACTTCTTCAAAACTCGTACAAAATGAAAAATGTGGGTACCACACGCTTGTGATTGATGGTGTCTATGATGACATCATGAAACTCCTTCTTAGCTATCCCAAGGATCTCTCAAAGTGTAAAATCCGCCTTGGCACTAAGTACTCTCTCTTCTAGTACTCCTTTCAATTAAGTAGCCTCTTCAATATCCGATTGAAGCTTGTAAGTGGGTTGTTTTCCCTTCTCCTTCTCCTTCCCCTTCATTGACCTTTCAGAATCAGAAGGTAAGGCATCCTCCATGACCTCCATTTTCAAAGGTACCACTCCTTGCCTTGAGGGAGCACCCTCTTAACAGAGCTTATCTCCCCTCAATTGTCTTTTTTGAGTTGATCTCATCACCAAGCTCTATGTCTTTTTTTTCTTTTCTTCAATGAGAGCTTCATGTTAGTTTTTTGCCAAGTAGGCATATATAGACAGTATCCATTGGATCAGCCCAATGAGTGGAATTCTTGAATTTTGTAGGAGCCCGTAATATTTCTACTCTTGTGGTTTTCCCCTTCTCCATTGTATGTAGAGCATTACTCCACATGCTTCTTGTATCTATATACATCAAAAGTGTTTACTCTCCATTTCCGACTATCTCTACTCCATAGGTAGTAGCCTCAGCTAATGTGGTATTTTGTAGTGACAAGAAATCCTCCAATAGCTTCTACATTCCTCTTTTCCCAAAATTGGTTTTCAAGATTTCTCCCCGTAACTTTCTATGCAATTTTTCTAGCTTTCCAGAAAACCACTCCTTGCTGAATAGTATCAGCAAAGTCACCACACTCCTTCCTAGTATGTTTAGTTCAATCACACCAAATACACCTTGTACATAGCCTTGCTTTGTCACCATTCTTGTTTTGGAATAACTTCCTTTCTCCTCCAACCTCGGCAATTTGATTTGCAAATCTCTCATTCCTTTCACCAAATCATCAATGGTGGTTTTTTGTAATGGAGTGCTGAAAATTAGATTAGGGACAGTTTGTGCTGTGGCAATAGGTATCATTAGTTGCCTCAGAGCCCTTGCAACCCGTGTCACCACTTTTGGTGTTACTACCACTTTTCCTCCATAGTATTCTTGCTTGGCAAGAATACAATCACCGTTTCTAACACCTTCTTCCAATGAGTTGTTAACCTACTATCCTCTAATCCATCCTTCACCAAGACCTCCAACTCTCTTTGTAACTCTTTGTCTACTGATTGAAGGAACAATTCCACCTTGTCACTCTCAAGTGTGAGCTTCTCCATTTGAGATAATTGTGAATATTATCTCTCAAAATTCCAAAATAGCTCAATTTCACTCAGCCCCTTGGTAGTTTTGTTCACCCACTCCATGAATGATTTCTTTGTCACCTGATCTGCATCCTCCAAGCGATACTCCTTCAAATGAAAAGAAAATCTCTCCCAACTGCCTCCATGAGCTCAAATGATCTCCTTCATGTGTACACAAAGCACTAAGATAATTGCAAGCTTGAATGTGTGTATCATCTCCCATTTAGGAACCTTGTTGAGCTCCATCTACCTCAAGTATTACTTCAAGTACTTCAAGATGTTCCTCCCATCAAACTGATCCAACATCTCCACAACCGATTACAAGGCTTTAGTAGCTAATGCCTCCTTGCATTTTGTGACTTAGTGTTGTTACATATATATGGCAAATGCTTGGAACATTTGCATTATAGCCAGATCAAGCTGTAATGTGGGTGCCTCTATAGACCTACTAGCACCCAGATCCCTATACTCTTGTCAAATCTCCTATCCATGTCCACTAATAACCTCTTTTCTCACTCTCCACCCCAAAAGTTTCACGTCAAGTTCACAAACTATCATACTTTGCCTTTCTCTCTTTAGGAACACATGGGGTGTCTAGCTATGGAGCTTATAGATCAGAGGTCATGTGTAGACTTTTCACTATTATCTTAGCACACATGGTATCCAACCAGTAGAACCCTCCACTCTTGTTTTTAAGATTCCTTCTATCGTGTAGTGGAGTAACGGGCAACCTGATTTGTCATCATAACATGCACTCTTGGTTGGTTGGTTGGTCATCACTTCAAACATTACCAAGGAGAAAAAAACAATACATCTAGAAGGAAGGACCTAAGTGCAATGTATTCACACCAATCCAAGCCAATTGGGCATACAAGCAGACATGCAAGTATAGAGAGGATCTGATCACATCAGGATCTGATCTGATCTATACGATTTTTGTTAAAATAGAGCTTCAAAGCCTTCTTGCTCTATCATCAAGCTAACTTCAACCTGCACTACAAGTCTCTTCCAATCTGTCCTTTAGATTTCAACCAACTTCTAATCCAAGTGGGGAACTTCTATATCTTTTTGATGGTAAAAAAATTGCAAAACTCATTTAAACATAAATTTTTATGTGTGACTTTGATTCAAGTGTTCTAGGATCCAATGGAAAGCTTGTGAGATAAAATTTGTAGAGATATAAAAAACCCACAATCTGATCCCAATAGCTTCCCTAACAAGCTCTCAATCTTGGCCAATTTTCTATAATTTTCACCCTAATTTCAAAATCCATAATTTAGGGTTTGCTCTTGGTTCTTGGCAACTTTTCCCTAGATTTTTGAATCAAGGGTGCACTTGATCCTCACAAAAAATCTAAAAATCTAGAATCCTCAATCAAAATCACAAAAATAGGAGAATTGCTAGTCATTCATGATTGAAGATTGAATTGCTAAATCGAGCTTATGATAGTATTTTAGTAGAAATTTTTGCATCAACTCTCACTCTCCATGGACCCAAAGCTAACCAAATTTTCCACAATAGTTGGTTGTACCCTTGTCTAATTTTGTACATATTTTGATGACCTTATCCAACCTCAATCCCTACATATGGATTGATTCATGAGTTGAGCTAACTTGTGAACTCTACAGACCCAAGTATACTTGATCCAAGACCCTGGATTCTCCTTTTGAGGAATTCATATGAAACCTTTGTACAAAGGTGGAAAACCTAACCACCAACAACACTAGAAGATTTCATAGGTAGTTTGCACCAAAACTTGCGGAGTGACCAAAACTCCAAATCTGATCATATGGAGAAGACTCCAACACCTTACATCCCAAAAGCACCAACTTCAATCAATCGGATCTGATTTGAGATTGATCCAAAATTGGAATTTCTTGCCCTTAGCACCATAAGCACTTTGTCTACTCTCCAACCCCACTAATAGATCATTAGTTCAAATTGTAGCTTGTTAGCTCTTTTCTCCAACCATGGTCTTTACTCTTGAAATGCCTTTGCTAAACTCCTTTGATCCTCAAAAAACTCTTGAGTTCTCTTCTTGGGACCCAATCTCTTACAAGTTTGTCATTTAGTCTCTTCACTTTTTGACAAATGGACTCCACAAATCCACCTTGAAGCTCATGAAAAAAATTGAGTTGTTCTCCATCTATATGAGCACATAAATTGTTAAATCCCATACTTGCTCAAAAGTAAGCACTAGAAGGATGATAAGATTTTGGTCTCTTATCATCGATTCCATGAATGTTGCACCAAAATGTCCCACCATCCAATCTTGTAAGCAATCACGGTTTAGAATCTAAAGCCTAATAAGAAAAGGATTCAGGAGTGGTAGATAAGAGCATGAGAAATCTCCTACTCAATTACTCTCTCTGATGCTGGTGTCCATGCTCTTGCTTGAGACTCCTCTAACTAAAACACACCCCCCTTTGTCTCAACTCTCCACTACATATGTACATCAAAGCCCTTGAGAAGGATAAGATTTTAATGCACATGGGCAATCACATACATGTACATAGATTGCTCATATGGCAACATCTCAATTGTGGGATTCGTCATACAATCTACTCCACTAATGTGGAGATAAACCATACTAATTTACTTTTTCATGGGCTATGCAAACCACAACATGACAACATGCATGCAAAATAGGAGGCTCTGATGTCGTGCATATATACATCATTGTCAATATCACACACTATAGAAGCATAACTCACACATAAATCATACATGGACTCTAAAGTACCACAATAATCAGTTTTTTTACACAACTTAAATCACACTCAATTTGTAACAATATGGAGTCTAGCAACAAATTTAATAGGGCTAACAAAGTAGCAAATAAGACAAATTAGCTTAGAATATTTTAGAAATATCTAGGAAGCTTCACGGCTAGCTTAGCTTGCACTCCAAGTAGATAGCTTCTAAAAGGAAGCTTCTAGAAGCTTCTAACTAACTTAGCTTGCATGCCAAGTAAGTTGTTCCTAGAAGGAAACTTCTTGAGAAGCTTCCCAATTAACTTGGCTTGCATTCCAAGAAAGCGGCTCAAGGAAGCTTCTTGAGAAGCTTCTCAAGAGTCTTGTCTAATCCCTATAAATACAAGAGCCAAAGTTCATGCTAGGCATTTGGAGTTTTCCTACATTCAAGTGTCCCAATGTGAGTTTCCATTCTCCTAGTTCTCTTCTTGGTCTCGGTCTTTTACATTGGTATCAGAGTAGGAATGGGATGGATGGAATTTATGGACCACCAATTCCACTTCCACCAAACCATTGGGATTTTTGTGTCCAAGTACTACCCAAGCAATGTTTCACACAATCTATCACCTCAAGCTTTGGATGAGATTTTCTGCATATGATCACCATATTTGACAAACCCTTGGTGCTTCTAGTTGTAACTTATGGAGAACAATGGACGTGTTGCTTCTATGTGTTAATAAATTAGATAGATTAGGGGTGACATGATAGAGTAGCAACCATGGCGAGAATGCCTGAGGTTATCCTTGCTATGCAGCAAAAAATCGAGCACCTTACTCAATTGTTGGATGAACGAGAGCTTTGATGATAGAAGCACGTATAGAGAGTACCAATTTGAGAAGGAGAACATCAAATCCGATTCCCTAAACCCAAGGTATTTGAAGGCAATAATCTCTCGGGTGCAATGGAGAATTTTGTGTTTGATTGTGAATGTTACTTTGAAGCTACTAATCTGCAAGATGAGCAAAAATAGATTCTCTTGGCTTCTAGCCAATTGGATGGAGTAGCAAAGCTATGGTGTAGATTTCAGTGGAGCGAGCTGAACAACAAATTATTGCACCAATCTTGACATGGGCAAAATTCAAGAGTGCAATAATTAATCTATTCCAAGCAATAAATGAGACACAAGCTGCACGGGATAGGTTGGCAGAGTTGAAACAGATTGGCTCTATAAGAAGTTATGTCACGTAATTCCAGATATATTGGAAGGTGAAGCTCTGGATCAATTTGTGAGGGGCTTGAAGTCAAGAACCAAATTAGAGGTAACAATGCGGTTGGCCAAATGTTTTGATTGATTTCCTTGGTTGCAACAACTTGTTCTTGACCTTGACCTCTACAGAATCTACCAATACACTACATGCTGGTGGAGGAGTCGGCATCAATGGAGATCACTACCATTGAACGGAGACCACTTGTACAATAGAGAGAGAAAAATTGCAACAAAATGGGAGCTGTTTTTATTGTCGCCAATTGGGACATCACATTGCTAAATGTCCACTCAAGAATGAGCAACCTTGACAAGTTGCCTAGATGGAGTTTGTGGAGCAAAATGATCAAGGAAACAAGGAATCCTAGTAGGAGATTTTGAGCCGCCTATTAGGAGCTTGATTAGTTCCAATGGGATTGAAGGCTCAACTTATGCAAGTTTGCTTCACTTGCAAGGTACAATATCTAATCAAGGTTGTAGGATTTTGGTTGATTTTGGAAGTTTGTAAAAATGCATGTGTATGCAAGTAGCAAAGCAATTAGATATTCTCATCAAACCAGTAATTGGAAGTAGATTGATAATGGTGGATGGCAGAAAGGGTTCTGCATTCTGTACCTTATATCTTGTTACCTTCAAGATTGAGAAGGAGTATTTGGAGTGTATGAGGGTTATAGTGGTACCTCTACAGTAAGATATCATTCTAGGACTACCTTGGCTTGAACGTCACAAGGTTCAATTTGATTGGACCTGACAACAAATTCAAGTATAACACCAAGGTAGGAATTTTTAATTAGGTTTTCTAGTACCTCTGAGTAAGACACCTAAGAATAGTCAGTCCCAAGATGGGAAGTTTGCCAAGAGGGTAACCATGGAGCAAGCTTTGAAGAGAGATGAGTCCCTAGATGAGAAGTTTGTTAGTGAAGTAGCCATAAAGCAAGCTTTGGAGGAAGATAAGTCTATATTTGCGATGTAGATCAAGCTGATGACACAAGGACAAACTAAGGAAGGCCAAGAGCCTCATCAAGTAATGGTTGATCAGATAGTTCAAGAGTTTGTGGATGTGTTTCCAGATAACCTGCCAAGGGGATTACCCTCTAATTGTGGTATGCTTTTCAAGATTGAGTTATTGCCAAGGAGTACTCCAATGAGTAAACCAATCTATCAACTCTCACCAAAAGAGTTGGAAGAGTTGCTAATAACACTTATAGAGTTGTAAACAACACTTACAAAGTTTTTGGAGAATGACTTCATATGCTATAGTACCTCTCCTTGGGGAGCACCGGTACTATTTGTTCCAAAGAATGATGAAGAACTTTGTTTATGTATTGATTATCGTGGGCTCAATAAGTAAATAGTGAAGAATGCATATCCCTTACCTCAGATTGATGACTTGCTTGATCAGATTGATGACTTGCTTGATCAATTGAGTGGAGCATGATACTTTTCTAAGTTGGATCTTTGTAGTGGCTTTTGTCAAATCCCCATTGATAGGGAGGATATGCAAAAGATTGCATTTTGCACAAGGTATGGGCATTTTGAGTGGAGAGTTCTACCTTTTGGGCTCACTAATGCTCCAACAATCTTCATGGATTAGATTCATTGGGTGTTGGATGGACTATTGGATTGGTACATGGTGGTGTTCTTGGATGATATCTTAATCTATAACAAGACATAGGCAAAAACGTGAATCATGTGCAAGAAGTCCTAAGCCGACTATGACAATGGAAATTTTATTGCAAGAAGTCAAAGTGTGCCTTTTGGTAGAAGGAAGTCACCTTCTTGGGTCACAAAATCTCATCAAAAAGGATCAAAATGGAAGAGGAGAAAATCAAGGCCATTATTGATTGGCATAATTTGAAGGGTGCTACAAAAGTATGGGCATTTAATAGATTGGCCAGTTTTTACCAACAGTTCATCCATTTTTATGCTGATGTGGCTACACCATTGACTAACCTCTTGAGGAAGAACTTGAGCTTCTAGTGGACCACCAAGCATGAAGAAGCAATACATAAGCTGAAACATATGGTGTCTTCAAGACCAATCCTTCAACCATATGATCCTCAACTTCCTTGTAAGGTTGATTTTGATGCTTCTAACTTTGCAATTAGAGTAGTGTTGCAACATGAATTCCCAGATGGACTACATCCTATTGTCTTTGTGTCTTGCCAACTAAATATAGCTGAAATAAATTACTCTACTTGAGATCGGGAACAACTTGCAATGGTATATGCCACCAAGGTATGGAGGCATTATCTCTTGGGGAAACAAGTGATCATGCAAATTGATCACAAACCATTATTGTAGACCTTACACTTGGAACACATATAGAGTCTACATCATTGATGGGAGGAGCAACTCCAATTTTTTGACATCAAACTTGAGTACAAACCAGGTCGGTTCCATGTCATCCATGATGCTTTATCACAACAACCTGATTTGAAGTCTCTTCCTCTCATCACGGTGGCAATTACAATGGTGGTAATTGATTCCAAGGTCCAAAATGAGTTTTGGTCAGCTCTACAACAAGATCCCTTCTTCTAAATGGTACATGGTTATCTTACAACATGTAACAAGGAGTACAACACCTTGTCCTTCAAGGAAGGCCTTCTATTCCATGAGGACTAGATCTATGTTCCAGCCAAAGGTGATCTTCAAATTGTGCGTCTTCAAGAAGCCCATGATTTACCTATAGGTGGTCACAAGGGTGTGGACAAGACCTTGGGTACCCTCCAATGCCAATGGTGGTGGCCCAATATGACACAAGATGTTTGAGAGTTTGTCTGATTGTGTGAAAGCTGCAAATGCAACAAGACCAACAACCAAAAGCCGAGTGGACTCCTTCAACCACTCCCCATTCCATCCACTTGATGGGAAAATATGAGCTTGGATCTCATCACATCCTTGCCCAAGACAAAGCAAGGACACACAACAATTGTGGTGTTTGTGGATAAGCTTAGTAAGCAAATCCACTTGGCACCAACCACTGATACCGTGGATGCTCCAACCTTAGCGCAAATCTACTTTGACAATGTCTTCAAGTATCATGGGATGCCACATGTACTCATCTCTGACTATGATCCTTGATTCATTGGGAAGTTTTGGCAAGCACTCTTCCTGATACTTGGCACCAAGCTTGCTTTGTCCACAGTCTATCATCCTCAAACTAATGGATGAACCAAACATGCAAATCATACCTTGGAAGATATGCTATGTGACTTTGTCAATGTCTACCATACCAATTAGGATAAATGTCTTATAACTATAGAATTTGCCTACAATAATTCCAAACAGGCAAGCACTAGATTTTTTCCTTTCTTTCTCAATTTTGGCCAAGATTCACTTGTTCTAGATTCTCTTCTTGCTCCTCTCCCATCTCAAGTCCCTCATACTTCAACCTTCTTGACCACCATCTCCCAATCTCTCCAACAAGCCAAATCTCACCTCCTTGTTGCCCAAAATTTTCAAGAACAATATGCGGACCACCATCGTCTTGATCTCACCTTTGAAGTCGGTGATTAAGTCATGCTATCTTCTAGTAACCTACTTCTCACACTTGATACCTAAGTTCGTAAACTTACCCCTAATTGGATAGGACCCTTTGATGTCACCTAAATTTTCTCTCTTGTTGCTTATCAACTTGCCTTGCCTTTTCATATATGAGGTTCTTTTGGAAAGGGTATCCTCTTTATGATGCCACATGGGAACCTCTTTCTCATCTCCAGAATGCACAATTGGCCATCCAAGAGTTCAAAGCTTCACTGGCAACAAGACGTCACCAACTAGTGGTGGGGGAATATATAACAATATGGAGTCTAGCGACGAAGTTAATAGGGCTAACAAAGTAGCAAATAAGACAAATTAGCCTAGAATATTCCATAAGTATCTAGGAAGCTTATGGGGAAGCTTCCTAGTTAGCTTAGCTTGCACTCCAAGTAGGTAGCTTCTAGAAGTTTCCAATTTACTTAACTTGCACACCAAGTAAGCAGCTCCTTGAAGGAAGCTTCTTGAGAAGCTTCTTAGTTAACTTGGCTTGCACTCTAAGAAAGCAGCTCAAGGAAGCTTCTTGAGAAGCTTCCCAAGAGCCTTTCTTTTCTGATCCCTATAAATACAAGAGCCAAAGCTAATGCTAGGCATTTTGAGTTTTCCCACATTCAAGTGTCCCAATATGAGTTTCCATTCTCCTATTTCTCTCCTTGGTCTTGGTCTTTTACACAATCAGATTAGTATTTGATTTGTCACTCAAAGATCTGCCAACAATTGGACACTAATTACAATCAAGCCACACCTACTCTAGCTAAGAGAATCCAGGTGATGCTTATCGGCCTCTATCCACCATAGCCAAAAACTCAAAGGATCAACATGAGAGAAATGAGCTCTCTAGAGCAGCATTTTGAAAGTATACTCCCTAGACTCAAGCTAGGTCTCAAACCCTAACAATCCCATTGATGGCACATCCAATGGTCTAGATGGTGCAAGTGATGATGAGCCCCACCCTGTAATCAATTCCTCAAACACAAAATCTATCTGTTAACAAGAAGTCTATGAGTAACTACCAAAATACTCCTAACTACTAACACTACTACTCCAGAGTCCAAGAAAAGTGCAATGCTACAAATGGCATGACAATTGTTGTGCATATATACATTACTACACAACATACATTGCTGTCAACATCATACACTTTAGAAGCACAACTCACACATAAGTCATACATGGACTCTAAAGTACCACAATCTCTCCCTAGCTAGCGATTAGGTCTCTCTTACTCCAAATAGCCATCTACTCCAAGTATATGGTACCTTATGGTGGGCAAACGATTAGGAGGCCAGGTGCTATCAAGCACTTTCATTAGTTGCTTACTTGCAATCTATACCATACAAAGGATGAACCAGCTATAGGTCAAGTACATCTAGGACATAGCCATTGTCCTTGAGGAACCACCATGAGAGGAGGAGTCATTCATGCCCTATGCAATCCTCTCGAACAACTATCACACACTAATATAGTAGCAACTCTACCAAAAGAACCGCATAACATACACCTCAAGCCAGCTCGTACAAGTGCTAAGCTTGGGTCCATAGTACCATCAATGTTTGGGAGGTGGCATGGTGCACAATTGCACATAGGATCTTTCCAAACAACACCATCATGTCCTTCCAACACAAGGACTCTAGATGGCAAAACCTCATGCACTCTCAAGATAGTGTGGCCGGTGGACACATCAAGTGTTGTTGGTGCTATCTATTGGTAATATGCATAGTCACATAGATGAAATCAACATATCAAGGGTCTATTACCTCCTCCTCAAATTGTAGCATAGCATAAGGTATCCCTATCTTGAGCAATCACCAAGTTCTCAAAGGCCATCAACATCACTCTTTGAAAGATCTTTGCCTGTTGAGAACATGCACTCATCCATACATATGGATCATCCAAGTCCAAACCTATAGTAGCATCTTGATAAATGGCTACAAGTAAATCTGGATCTTGTCCATAGAGTAGAAAGCAAGGAGAGAAGGATGCTAAGAGGCTTGCTGGCTGAACTGATAACCCATGGCCAACCAAGGTAACTAGAGATCCCAATCTCCCAAGTGACCTCTTTGCAAACCATACTTTTGCAATCCTCTCTTCACTATTTGAACCACTCTCTTTGCTAAGCCATTTGCCTTAGGGTGATCTCAAGAGGTAATACAATGATCATCAAAGACTTGTCACACAAGACCTACTACTCCCCTAATAACTCTATACCCTGATCAGTCATAACTTCAATTGGTGCACCAAAATGATTAAGAACCCAATCCAAGAACAAGTAAGTTGTCCCTTCATTGGACTTGTCAAAAAGTGCCACCAACTCAATCCACTTGGAGAAGTTCTCCACCATCACCAAAACATATTCATGATGTCTCACAATCAATTATAAAGGTCCAACAAAATCCAAACTCCAACGGTAACCCAATCCCATGATAGGTAATGGGTGCAACCAGGTTGTATTGAATGATTAGGAGCATTGAATGATGCTCTAACTTGGTCGCAAACCACACATCTTACAACAAACTATTGTACATCGTTCTGAATACCATACCACCAATAATGACTCTTGAGTAAGCTATATGTATGCTATTGTGTTGTGGTTTACATAACCTATAAAAAAGTAAATCATCATGGTTATTTCCTCATTAGTGGAGTAGGTTGTATGATAGATCTCACGGATGAGACATTTCCATGTGAGAAATCAATATACATGTATGCAATTGGGTTATGATCTTATCTTTTTCAAGGGCTCTAATGTATATAGATGAGGGAGAGTGGAGAAACAAGGGTGTTTTAGTTGAGGAATCTTGAGAGGGAGGAGGACATTAGGAGTGAGAGTTGTAGCAGAGCATGAGTGGTAGAGCATTGGAGATAACATTTGAGCATGAGATGTCCTCTAACACCCATTTGTGCATGTGTGTAGTATTGTGATATTTAGCTTGGTATTACAAGTACTTGAGAGATATGATTTATATAGAGATAAAAGATGGTTCTATATTAATCATGATTAGCTAAAGTTAGTCATAGCTAAGATAGAGGGGACCTTACTTTAGAGGAAGTGGAAAAGATGAGCACCACTATTTTGGATTCTAGTGTGTTGACTTGGTATTATTCCTAGGTGTTTGGCTTTGAGGAAAGAGTTGAGAACTCTTGGGCCCACAAGTCTTTCTGTTTTGGATTCTTCTATAGTCCAAGGATAGCCTATGTGAAGGAATCCTTGACTTAGTGGTTGGGTCAAGATAAGACCATATGCTTAGTGGAATATGCCCATGTGAATGGATATTACTTTCTACTTTTTGACTTTACTTGACTTTTAGTTTAGTAACTTGAGTTACTACGGTAATTAATAACTTTAGTGCGTTATTATTTCACAAATATATAAACAAGGGGTGAGGAGGTACTCATCATCCTTTCATTTGCAACTATCTTTCTCTCATTGAGTTCTCTAGTGAGCAATGTCTTGAGTCTTGGAGTGTTAGCCATGGAGGAGTATGATGGAGTTGAGGTTCCTTGCTTGCTTAGTCCAATGGCACTTCCATAATAGCCATCAGAGGTTCATCCTAAGTGAGAACAGGCCGGCTCACATTTTTGGTTTGTTGCCATGATCTCTCTAGAAGGCAAGATAATGTTCCACATTCAATTCTACATTAGGAAAAAGGAGGCTATGAGAACTCACTTTGAGAGAACTATAGGAGAGGAAAGGGCTGAACTTATGTTAGAAAACCAAGATCTATTTGTATACCATGTAGTTCATTATGATGTCTTTGAAGTGATTTGTACATCTTGTACACATGAGAGGATTTGGAGAGATTGTGTGAGGGGATTAAGGTGATTTTGGACAAAATCTCAAGTTTAAGATCTAGACATGAAATTTCTACACATGATAATTTGGGTTGTCCTTCAGTTAGCAAACTTGGACTTAAGCACTTGATTTTGATTCTATAGATACTTTTATTAGAATTATACTTCCAAAATTTTTTGAATAACAATTTAGGCACATCTCTTCAACAACTCTTAATAAAGGCTTTACAAGAGAAATTATAACCATGACATCAACTGTATTAGGTTATGCAACATTTTCATATCTTCTTTGTAGCTTTGTATAATGTTTTTATCCATATCTGCTCATTTCTCTTGTCTTGCTCCTTATTATTATTCAAAAGGCAAATCCATTTATAAATACGCTTCTAAAGTGTTTGAATTCTTCTTTTAATGTTGACATCTTGGCATTTGCAAAAATTAGTTTGTTAGAATTTCTTCTACTCATCTATATATTGAAAAGTGCAAAAATAATAACAGGCTTTTTCTTTGTTGCAAATTTCCTTTCGTATCCATTACATCCCTATCTTGACCCATATAGCAACATCTCTTGCATTTTCTTCATCGTAGTGTCCTTCAAATTTCTTCCATGTCTAGATAGTTCATATTGGCTTAAGCTTATTTTCTTGGTTAAAACAAGTGGGTGAATAAGAACAAGTTAGGACTATTTTTTGAGTTTAAGTACCATATTGTTTATTTATTTTCTCCCTTATTTCTTTCTAGTCAAAAAGTATCCATACTGCTATCTATATAATATAGGAATTAAAATTTTCTAGTTAGGCTAGTGGTTGATAAATTTGGATGTGAGAGAGTTTTGCTAAGGTTTTAATTTTGATAAATTTCTAATCATTAATTAAGATGAAAAAGATCTTGTTGAATTGGAACTTCTTCAAAACTTACCTTCCTTGTAGGGCTTGATGGGGTATTCCCATCCTTTTATTTTTTCCACGCGATAGTCCTTTCCATTCCTTTATACTTATTTAGTACTGCTCAAGAGGAGATATATAACTTTTTCTTTTTGAAATAAAAGTCAAAAGTTATAAATAGAATGGAAATACCAGAGGAGATTTGAAGATTTTCAACTTTCAACTCAAGTGAGGTGCATGCTTTAAAAAACTTGCATTTGCCATGTATAGTTTCCAAGGAATTTTATGGATTGCAATACTAATGCTAAACAAAGAAATAAACTATCGAGAAAAAAAATTGACCCTAGTAACAAAGCACATACGCATCTACACTTTACATTTATCCTCATCTATCCTTCTTTCTTTCTTGTGACCATCTTGTATATATAATTGAGATTTAAAGGTGACAAACAAAACAACAAACAAGAAGATTTTGTCAATGGATAAGAGTAAAGTACGTAAAACTTAAAATTTTATGTTAATTTGACATGTTATTCAAATATAGTTATTTAAAATGATCAAATGCAGATTAGTTCATATATTAGACAAAAATTTGGAACACTATATTGCATAATATAGAATCCTATTCTTTAATTTTTTTTCTATAAACCTTCAAGGAAAAAGAATTTATAATGAGAAAAATTGTAATCTTAAAGTCAAGGTGGATTCATAACTTTTAAATTTTTTATATATATATAGATCTATAGATCGTAACACAACATACATTTTTTATGATATACTAAATTATAGTTAGTAGATCATGTGTATATATATCACTATACCCAATACATTGTTCTTAACATCATACATTATAGAAAGAAAGTAATACATAAAATCCAAAATACCACAATTAAATCAAGATAGTTAGTTTCAATGCTTTCAAGCATCTAAGCACCAAAATGAGCCATATTAGACTTTCTTCATTACCTCTTCAAATCTGGTTGAATCTTCCCATTTGAATAAATGCCTTTCTAAATATGATTGAGTTCTCGATTTTGAGTAGAGAGAGTTCTCCAATTCCAATCTTAAAATCTGATCACTAAATTTTCTTTCAAATCTGATCTACCAATTTCTCAATTGAGTAAATGTGAATGTCCAAATCCAAAATTTAGGAGGATATGCTCCAAATTTGATTTGTGTCTAAGACTAAATCCGTAAGCATAAATTGAATTCTATGCCTTTTGATCTCAAAATGACCCCTTGCTTTTATTAATTGAATACCCATGATTCTCAATTCTTCAATCATTCCTTGAATTGGTTTAAATTGCTGATTTTCCTATATATTGAGCAATGCTTCCACCTCGATTCCACACTTTGGTCAATAACATTCCATTGCTTCCACACATATCATTAGATCACTATGCATATAAAAGACCAAAGAGAGAAATAGTAGAATGTAAGACACATTAAGACTCTTGAATTCGGAAAATTGTGAATGCCTAGCATGAGCTTGAGCTATGGTATTTATAGGGAACATCCAAGGCCCTTGAGAAGCTTCTCAAGAAGCTTCCTAAAAGCTGCCTTCTTAGAGTGCAAGCTACCTTCTTACAATGAAGGTTCTTGAGAAGCTTCCTTCTAGAAGCCACCTACTTGACATGCAAGCTAAGTTAGTTGAGAAGTTTCTTCCTAAAAGTGACCACTTGTCAAACACATTACCCAATACTTGAAAGCTACCAAGTAGCTTCCTAGCTACTTCTAGAATATTCTTATAATTCTTGACTAATTTTTCCGGTTTGCTACTTTGTTAATCTTGACTAACTCATCTATAAACTCCATATTGCTACAAACTCCATATTACCCCACCGCTAGTTTGTGATATCCTTGTCACCATGGAAGCTTCAAACTCTTGGATGACCATTTGTGCATTGTGGAGATGAGAAAGAGGCTCCCAAGTGGCATCATGAAGGGGATCCTTTCTAGAGGACTTTATACTCAATATATTGTTGGCAGCCATGCTAAATATGACTATGTGCAAGGATATGATCAACTTCATACTCCTCATGATCATTGAATAGGGACAAGAGGAATAAGAGGTTGGACACAAGAGGAAAAAGGAAGATGGATTAGAAATAAAGGGTTTCAACTTTGAAACATGAAGACAAGGTGGATTCACATATGACAAGGCAAGGCATGTCGATAACCAACAGGAGAAATGATCTGGGTGACATCACATGGACCTATCCAATTAAGAGCAAGTTTATGAACTTGGGTTTCAAGTGGAAGAGATAGGTTACTAGAAGAAAGCATGACCTTATCACCGAGTTGAAAGGTGAGATCATGACAATGTTGGTTCATGTATCATTTTAATGATTTTGAAACAAGGAGATGAGATTTGGTTTTTTGTAGGGATTGAAATATTATGGTCAAGAAGGTGGAAGTATGAGGGACATGAGATAAGGAGGAGCAAGAAAGGGATTTAGAACAAGTGAGTCTTGGCCAAAATTAGGGAAGAAGTTCAAGAATTTGGTGCTTTCCTGCTTGGAGTTGCTGTAGGCAAACTTAGCAATTGAAAGACATTCATCCTAGTTGGTATATGAACATTGACAAAGACATAGAGCATATCTTCCAAGGTGTGATTTGCACGTTTGATTTTTCCATCAATTTGAGGATGATAGGCCACAAACAAAGCAAGCTTGGTGCCAAGTAGCTAGAAGAGTGCTTGCCAATGTTTTCCAATGAATCAAGGATCTTGGTTGGAGATAAGTACACAAGGTATCCTATGATGCTTGAAGACATTGTCAAATTAGATCTAGGCTAATATTGGAGCATCCATTGTATAAAAAATTGGTGTCAAATGAATTTTCTTACTAAGCTTATCAATAAACACTCAATTGCTATGTGACCTTCCTTTGTCTTGGGTAATGATGTGATGAGACCTAAGCTCAGGTGTTTCCATTGAGCATATGGGGTAGGAAGTGGTTGAAGGAGTCCACTTGGTTTCTAGTTACTAGCCTTGTTGCATTGGTAGTTCTTACAAGATCAAACAAACTCTTGAACCTCTCATGCTATGTTGTGCCATCATCATTGACATTGTAGGGTGCTCAAGGTCTTGTCCACACCAATGTGACCAGCAATTGGTAAGTCATGGGCTTCTTGAAGACACACAAGTCATAGATCACCCTTGGCTAGAACATAGATATGGTTCTCACAAATAGAAGCCCTTCCTTGAAAGAGAAGGTGTTGTATTCCTTATTATGTATTGAAAAATAACCTAAAGAAGGTTTCTTGTGGTAAATCAGTCCTAAACTTGATTTGGACTTTTGAGTCAATTGACATTGTTGTAATTGCCACCTTGATGAAAGAAAGAGTCTTCAAATCATCTCATTGTGATTGGGCATTGGAGATAACATGGGATCTATAGGGTTTGTACTCAAGTTTGATATCAAACAACTGTACTTGTTCCTTCAGTCAATGATATTGATTCTTCATGTGCTTCAAAGATAATGTCTACAACAAGGTTTTGTGATCACTTTGCATGATCAGTTGTTTGCCAAGATACAATGCCTCCATACCTTGGTGGCGTATGTCCTTCATGCTTCCTTCAAGTTAGTCCTATGGCATCTCCAACCTCACCAAGATTGATTGTCTTTTTTAAATTGAATTTAGTACAACTTTCCTCCATCATAGCCAAGATCTCTTCCCAAATGGCTGCTTGATCCTTCTCCCTTTCTTCCTCCTTTTCCTTGATATTTTCCAAGAGCTTCTTCACCTACACATTGGCCAATTGTAGCTCCTCTTTATGTCAAAATTTTATTACAATGAGGACCATGTTTACCTTATCTACTTCTCTCTTCAACGCATCAATTCCTTCTACTTGAGCCTTGATTGTTTCCTCAAGCTAGGTTTGGGGATGCACTTCTTCTTCCTTAAGAGCCTTTTCCTCCAACATTGTCTTGTTCAGGGTTTCTCCTTCTTCCTTGAGCTTGGCTGCCCCCATCCAAGTTGTTACTCCTCTTCCCTATCTCCAACCACTGAGCACAAACTTCATTCAACTCTTCCCGCACTTGTGCTCATTCCTGCACCACTCCTTGGACTAATTGGTGAAGATGAGTGAGAAGGGTAACATAATAACCCTCCCATGACATTCTATGTACATGGGAAGAAGATGCTCCATCAACTCCAAGGTTGGGCCTATTGTGTGAACAACCAATTAAGAAATTGGCACCATGAACACCAGGATAACATCTCTCCCACTCATGCTAGCTTCCTTTGTGGTTCTAAATGAAGCCAATGGTCCACTTTTCTCCCTCTCAATCTTGACAAACAATGTGGGCTTGTCTTGTTCAGGTTCCTCTTGCATCATAGTAGGGGCTTGGGTCTTGGATGATGCTTTGTCCTTAAGATCACCTTCTGGCTGAACTCTTTCCTTGTCCTAAAGTCCTCCCTCTACATGGCAAGAAAATGCATCTCCCACAAATAGAAACAAAGGAGAATTGGCAATCCTTGGGCTCTCAACTACAATCTTAGTAGGGTTGGAAGGTCATACTTTTACATCAAATCCACCATTTGTTCTTTCTTCTACTTGAATATCTCTTTTTGCCCTTGGAGAGTTTGGGCAAGGATTGATTGTACTTCTCCACCCTAGTCCTCAACTACCTCCTTGTCTAAAGAAGTAACAGTCTTTATGAACAATTTCTTGTTGGTGGTGGGTGTAGGGTCTGGTTGTGGTCTAATTCCGCCTTCATCCTCAACTTCTTCTTTTTCTTCTACTTCTTCCTCTACAAGGATCCTCTTATCCTCTAAGTGGCCTTTGCCTTTGGCCTAGAAGGAGTCACATGTCTTTTCCTAATTACTAGCTCTATGGAAATCTCCTATTGTCTCTCCTTCTCAAAGCCCAAAGTGTTGTAGGCTTCCTTCACCTCTATGTACTTCCCTATGCAAGTAAATTTCACATTCACCTCAACATATTTTTTTACCATCAATGCTCTTTCTTGAGGCTTGTTGAAGTGTCATGTGTAGAAGAAGTGGTCATTATACCTCTTCTTTTCCTACAAAGAGAGCAAATCCATCCCCAAGTAGAAATGGATGAAAAAAAGAGATACCAAAGTCACTTCTTCCTCATTCATACTTCTTGCAAGCTCTCTTGCACTCGCCCAGAACATTGCTGCCCAATTGATAGGTCCTCCTTGGTACAAATATTCAAAGAAGATTGCACAACTATTGTTTAAGTAAGTAGTTTGTTTAGAGTTGAACAACTTCATCACTGATTTGACTAAGATCCTCCTCATAGGATCTTTAATACCAAGGATAGACCAACCATTGTTGGGTCTTGCTATCCTTGAATGTGGCCTTAACCTAGCTTTGAGAGTCACGTCAAGGTGAGTCAAAGTCATGTCTAGTGTGATGATGATGTCTGGGAGAGAATTCTTAAGCATTAACACTCCCTGCCTGGAACAACATGGAGTTTAGTGACATAGTTAGTAAGGCTAAAAAAGTAAAGAATAAACTAAATTAGCCTAGAATATTTCAAAAGAATCTAGGAAGCTTCTTGGGAAGCTTCATGACTAGTTAACTTGTGCTCCAAGAGGTAGCTTCTAGAAGGAAGCTCCTAGAAGCTTCTAACTAGCTTAGCTTGCATGCCAAGTAGGCGGCTTCTAGAAGGAAGCTTTTTGAGAAGCTTCCTAGTTAACTTGGCTTGCACTCTAAGAAAGCGGCTCAAGGAAGCTTCTTGAGAAGCTTCTCAAGGGCCTTGTATGCTACCTATAAATACCAAAGCTAAAGCTCATGCTAGACATTCTTAGTTTTCTCTCATTCAAGTGTCCCAATGTGAGTTTCCATTCTACTATTTCTCTCCTCAGATTTGGTCTTTTACACTGCCGATGCTCTTTGGTCCAAGCAAAGAGATTCCCTCTCATGTTCTACATTCATAGATCTTGATTTTGCTAATTTTATGATGCATTGCATGATCACTCAATTCATAATTCCACAACAAGAACTTTAATTTCTTACTATGGACTAATAGCTATCTATAGTACAACACCTACTAAACAAATCCTAGGGATTTGATTATGAATTCAAGTGCTCTCCGCATCTTCCTTGGCCCTAGAGTGACAGCTACTTCCTTTCCCTTTGACCCTCTCATCTTTCCCACTTTGTCTCACACTTCTCAATCCTCTTTGCACAGCGACACACTCTCATAATTCAAATTCCTAAGTGCTGAACTCCCACTAAGGGTGAGGAAAACCTAACTGGTCTCAAATTGGTTAACTGTAGAAAAAGTGAAAAGGATCCAAGCAAAATGTGGATATTTAAGGTGATGGCCCAACCATTATGAATGTTTGGTAGTTGTGCCCTTTGTGCAGTTGCTTCTCACACATGTGAGTGGTCAGTACAATCAAACGGCCATCAATTGTAGTTCTTGACCTATTGGTGCAACAGTTATCACTAATGGCCAAATGGATTTTTTGGCTGAAGGTCATCCCAAGACAAAGGTCTCCAAAAATTAAGGGTTAATTGCCAAAGTTTTTCTTGTTTGATAGCATTCTTTATTGAAGAGCCATGCTCCATGCTCTTTATATGGATCTACTGCTGCTGGTTCTCCCACTGCACATTCCTTCCATGCCATCTTTCCCTTTGAAGGTGTAGTTCCACTTGGGGTGGAAGGCAATTAATCATAAACCTCCAACCCGCCCTCTTGACCAACTATTTCTTCATTCTTCTTGATTAAACTAAGTTGGAAGAAACATGTGCACTTTGGAAACAGGTGAGGTGTCACAAGAATGCCTCGTCCAAATGATTTCAAAAGATTGTAGAGTTTGCAAATGTATGGAAAACCATGAGGAAATAAAGAGCATCATTAGCCACATGAGCAGGCTTTCTGATTCAGACTAACACCTCTGCTATATAGAGAATATCGAGTAAGATATTTAGAGATCATTGAGTAATGGTAAAGGTTTGGTATCATTTGAAATGGTTTTTCATGCATGTATTTCTTGGATGGATATATATTGTTTAATATATAATTTTATTTGTAATTTTTTAATTCTCTGTATTTGATCTTGTGCCCCTTGGTTAACATATATCTGCTTAATATATACAAAAAATAAATTCTGTTTTGTTCATTTTTGGTATTTGATTTTGTGCTTGATTTTTGAACCTTCTCTCTTGAAAATGTAAAATCACTTCACTTGAATTATGTGTTATGAACTTTTTCTCACGGAAAATGATCTATTTATCTCCCGACCCATTATAGAATCGAATGGCCCAAAGATTGTTCCAAGGAGTGTAAAAGAAAGAAGTCTCTTCCAGGGGGGACTGTTCACCGTAAAAAACGAAAACAATTCATCTCTAGAGAGCAACACCCTCCCGGTTCATATCGACATAGAGAATCAAATATGAAATTTAAAAACACGAGCTACTTCTGAAATTTTGATAATCGTTAGGAGACATTGAAATTTTTTAAAGTCGCGAAACCCGGCTGTCCCGCACCTCTTCTCACCCCGCGCAAACCACCTGTTGCCTTGCACAAATGTATCCACTTTGATTGTGCTTAATATCTTGTTATGCTGGCATATTCATGTGAGAACGGAAGAGATATTTGCAGATTATGTTCATAATGAAGTGACACAAAATCGGGTTTTGATTCATCTCCGAGTATTCTGTTTAATAATTATCAAATATATTTTGTTTATTTTGCTTTTATATAGATAGTTTATCCCCACGAGCACGAAAGGATTTTCCACCTTTTGCTTCACTATAGTCAGATTGTACTAGAGGTTTATAGTCGTCCTTGATGGGGCGACAGTGTGAGTATACGTTGCATTCTCTTTTAGTAGACTCGTCCATTACTCAGGCTACTAGAGCACGTTTTCACTCTTGCTCCGGCAAGGGTGCAGGCTCTTGGATCCTAGCTAGACCGTGCATTAAGGCTTTCAGACTCGCACCAGCTACTTTCTCTACAACGATGAGGTTTTGCTTAGGTTTGGTCCACCCATCTACATCTTCATTACTCACTTGTGAGTGTGGTTCTACACTAGATGCAACAGCAATCCACATGACATGGTGTCCTTTTGGAGGACAGAGGATAGCTACCCATGATGCCATTAGAGACATAGTGTTTGTTATGGCACGAGAGAGTGGATACTTGGCTTGGAGGGAGCGTTCATATGTTTTGCAAACGACACGTGTCAAGGCAGACTTATACTTGGTCCGAGATGATCAAGTGACAGTAGCGGATGTCGTGGTAACAGACCTTATGTGGGATACAGTTTCGGAGGGAGTGATTACCCATCCACCTGGATGGGTGGCGAGTGCAGCAGCAGCAGGTCGCAAGGTCTCCAAGTATAGGGGCATGTAGGGAGGTCACCTCTTTGTTCCTCTAGCCTTGGAGTTATATGGACCGATAGACACGGCATTTGACACATTTGTCAGAGAGTGCGCGAGAGCTTATCATGTTAGGCGTCAGGGGTACCACTCTCACTCTCATACTTTGTAGCATATTTTAGACAGTGTGTGTCCATTGCTCTAAAGGGGCAGGGGCTGGTGCAATCCATAGGAGAGCAATCACATTAGGTGATGTTTCTTCAAATGCTCCAGTTGTGTGTAGACCGTACGACTTGCATAGCTCGGATATCTTATATCTTAGGTGCGGTAGTGCAGATTTCTCATATAGACTCTATTGGGACTTAGTCCCATGTTACCTTTTTTGTCTCTCCCTTGGTGGGGTCTTCCCATCCTTCGTTTTTCCTACGCGGTCGCCTTTTTCTCTTTTGCTTTTAGAAGAAGTAAAACGCACGCCTTTACTTACTGATGGAGAGATATAGTTTCAATCCTAGTGCTCTTTTGCATCCAGTCAGACATTGGAGTTGCGCACTTCACAACGATACACTGTTGTCCACACAGACATGGGAAGACTCGGCGACAGCTGGTTCAGACAGGAAAATCAACCTAATCCTGGGACAAACAATCTTCACAATTAGAGGCAGAGGTACAGGCAGAGAAAATGAGGACTCTTAGCTCCTTCCTGGTACGTGGTGCTGGCGGATGTACGAAACATTTGACCGAGCTGGAACCTCCCGAGGTAACTGCTGTGTTCCTGACATGGTGTGGCACAGTTTCAGTATTCTCTCAAGCTACTGTACTCCAGTACCACGAATGCGGAGTGTGAAACTTCTGGTTTCTTGAATATAAGTTCTTTATTAAAGTTCCCCTCACTTTATTCGATGGCGTTCTCGAGATGGAATTTGATTTGTTTCTCTAGGTTCTCGGTCCTGTTCTCCCTCAGTCAAATGCCCCATGCTCCATTCTGCTTGCCTGAGCCACGTTTATCTCACAGTGGAGCATTAACGGATCTACAAAAGAGGGGAATGCTTCACGCACTTCACAGTCGTGGATGGATATTCCCAGACCTTCCCGATTGATCCCATATTCTTTGGCTTTGGGTATAAGCTTGGGACTTCCAATTGTGCTCTCGTCTTGGTGTGGTTTCATCTCATTCAGGCCTTTTATCGTTATTTTCCTTTTTCTCAGTAGGAGCTCTCCTCTCTACTGATCCGGAAGTTTCTCCTCCCTGATATACCGAATCCATTCTTAGAATGTCGAATCCATATTTGCTCAGAAAGTGTCCTCGACGGACAAGGTACTCAGTGTGGTAAAAAGCTATGAACTACTCCTACCAATCCCCACAGCGACTAAGGAATTCGGCACTGATTTCCAGTTCCGATTATATATTTCTGTTTCCAGCACACCTTCAGATTTTATCAATGCAATTGGACTTAAGGTAGCGCAGCGGTGACCACCTTCAGATTCTTCATTCTCGCAATGCTCAGTTTGCAGTCAGGCAGGTTGTCTTGTGAAAGAAATGCTGGATCCTTCATTAACATGCTTCCTCTGAGCATGTGAACCATGCAGCTTTGTTCACAGACCCAGAATATTAATAACTCTGCATACCACAGGCTGGTTGTGTCTTTCGCTTTCACAACTTCTAGATAAAATAAAGTATGCGACAAACTCTGACCTTCACATATGGAGAAAATCTGTTTCCAGTTTTGCACTTCTCTCGTGCCTGGGGACTGTTATTGGACATCTCTGAAAGCAATCGCATTAATTGACCATTTTTACATTTAAAAGTTTACTGGGTTCACTCGCTGGCTCCGTCATAGAAGTTCTACTTTGACAGATGCACACTTTGATCTAGTTTAGACTAACCTGATTTGATTTAGATGCTTGGAAAGCTTTTACCTCTCTTACGAGCATCAATGCATAAGTAGGAATGAAATCAAATTTTACAAACTGTTCTATTCAAACATTTCAAACAGAAAAGCCTTGTTTCCGTTCTTCGCACGATGCAACCTGTCACCATACAATTCAATAAAAAAAAACCAAGAAACATGATACAAAGGTAATGTGTACAAACTTTTCCAGTCAAGCATTTCAAACATAACCCCTTGTTTCCAATTCCTTCACACACAATGCAACCTATCACCCTATAATAAAGGAGAAATACAAAAAATAAATAGTAAAATAACAATACAACAAAAGTTACAAGGCACATGATACAAAAGGCTGTGTATCAAAGTTTTTGCCTCTCCTCAAATGATCCCATTGTCTCTCTTCAAATGTCAACATGAATATTTCTTGAATCTTTATTATTTATTATAAGGGTTTCAAAAATCAACAAGTTAGGTAAAAGGAGAGGCAACCGTTTATCACTATCTTATTTCTTCTCTATTGAAACTTTCTCTTTCTTCTAGAGGCATATTTTGAAATTTTCTATCTTCTTTTCTCTATTCAATTCCTACCGACAATAAAACCCATGGGGCTTTTTTTCTTTTTTCTCCTACTCCTACTCTCTTTTGAGAGTTTTTTTTCCAACTCCTACTTTTTCTCTACCCCTATTATGTTTAAATGTGATTCCTACTAATGAGAGAACCCATTGTTTTTTCTCTCGACCCCTATTATGTGTGACTCCTACTAACATAGAGAAAAGAGGAAACCCAGATGGCCTTTTTTCCTGGACTTCTACTCACTATCAACTATAAAGAAGTTGGATTCAAATTCAAATTACAATTCATTTTGAACTTTCAAATTTAAATTCCTATGAACAAGAGGAAACCCCAGTGCCTTTTCATCTACTGTTACTCATCATGAATATCGATTCAAATTTAAATTTGAACTCTTTTTTCTGATCTGAACTCATATTCAGGAGAGTATTACCTTCTTTTCAAAAAACGAATTTCAAATCCGGTTTGTAGTATCCGTGCCCAACTCTCTTACTTCTTGGAGTTTCATAAGGCAATTTTATTCGGAAACGGGACTCATATCTAAACTCTAGACCAGTTCAGGACCCATCTTTCCAATTTTTCATGATCCAACTCTGCAATTTCATCTCTTTTCTGTACTTGGGACTCATCTCTCGCCCCTAAATTCTTATACCAGATATAATAATAATTGAGGACCTCTAGATCCAACACAAGATGCAATTTTCATCTCCTATATAAGGTGCAATTTTCATCTTTTATATGTATACTCTTGTACTCTGGATTCATCTCTCGTATCAGAGGGATCTATCTCTCCAATCCATCTTTGATATCCAGTTTTCTTTCAAATTTGACCCAGAATTCTCAAGATTCAATTGAAATCTCTCAAGCTCTCGATAAATCCTCAACTTTTAACACGAACCCATCAAGACCAACCTTCTGCTTCAAATAATTTCTTGATGCCGAACTCATTTATAATCAAACACATTATCCAGAGCACGAATTGATCACTAAGTGAACGAGTTAATATTTACGGGACGACCTCTATTTCCGGGACCCCGGGAAAAACTACCGGTCACATTCTATAATGTAGGTACATTTAATTATTTACCGGCTAGAGGATGAAGTCCCTTATATCTCAAATCCCCTTTACCCCACACCCGGTAAAATGTAATTAATTTATAAAAAACTATTATTTACCGGCTGCAGGGTGAAGCCCCTTATAAATCTCAACTCCTAATCCCTAAATATCTCAAAATCTCAAATCCCTAAACCCTAAATTTACATCCCGTAAAAATTTCGAAAATCTCCATTTAGGGGGTTGAAAAATGTCAATCTTGCAGAAACGCTCTAATGTTGAAGTCTTGAACAAATGGTCTTAGATCGTTTGTAAGACTCTCTACATTTGGTTTATCTTCCAATCAGATCAGATAGTATACTTACTATTCGGCATATTCAGTTCGTCTTGTTTCTATTGCGATTTACTCCACTGTGTCTCTACTGCCGTCTTTTTTGAATTTAGATAGTCTTGCGTTTGACAAATTTATTATGGTAAGACTGTCCCTCGTTACTGGCATCGTGCGCACATTTAGCACAAGTCTAATTTGTTTTGTACCTCTTTTTTCATCCCGTTCCTGCGTTCTTTGAATTTCCCCTTCACTTTTGGCTCTTGTCATCAATTCAGTGATCCATCGATTGGTCGATGGGTATCCTTTTTGGTTGTCCTATGGTACTAAGAGCTGTTCTCATCACGACCCACATCTATTTGAGTTGAATTTTTATTTGTTAAATTCTTCTTCATCCCACAGGCAGCTATAGTATTAGGATATCTATATGATAAGCATATCAATCACATGTGATTACAAATGGGTACACATGCGTGCCGAGTAAGCAAACTTTAAGTCAACTTCCATGGAAATTTTAGTTTATCTTTATGGTCAAGAGTCGGTAACAAAACTACAAAATGCTACAGGTTTATATGACAAAAGTTACGTTGTAATCAAAGTGGTATAGATCCAGAAGATATCGCACCCAAGAATTGGGTCCGGACCAGGGTTATTTAAGGATCCGGATCTGCAGATGCTACCGAATCCAAACAGCAGTGAACCAACTTTCCTTGTTGGACTAGCTAAAGCTTGTTTTACTTACGAGTTTGGTATGGAGAATATTAGTGTAATACAGATGGAACGTCAAAGTAATAACTCCTCTTTTCTGTCACACACTTGAGTTCTGACCTACCAAGAAAATGATCTTGAGCAGAATGATTTTCAGATTAGATCAAGCCTCAAGCAGTATGTCGTACTCATGATACGGAGAAGCCGGAGGGGATTGGAATGTACTTCTGCGTGCAGATCTTCGAATCTACAACTTCTGCTTACGGTTCTTGCAACTGTACTTAATAATATGATCAAACTGGATTGAGGCCAGAGAAACATGGATTGAAGTGGACAATGTTACAGTATAAATCTTAATTCAAAAAACCTCATGGTATGCAATCTCACTATTCACATTTGACGAGCGAGTTTGAGCTTTGAAATTTATTAAAGGGCAATCTGGATCTTGGATTACATAGCTCTTACAATTGTTTATCGAGACCTGCTGTCATAATTAACATTTGGTGTGACTAAAAACTTTACTAATTGATACCTGTTGATCGGTATCCTTAATACGAATGAACTGAAGTTTCTTGGGATCTGAACTCCATCGTAAAGTCTCACTTTATGTACAAGTGTTTCTTGGGCTCTAGACTTGACGAATGGAAGCCATGCCATGTGGTATCCGTAAAATGAGTGCCGAAGTCAAAGATGTTGTAACTGAAAGGGCTCCTCAGGAGTCGGAGTTGGTGTTGAACCTTCACAGCGCAAAGGCAACTTCGCTGCAACAACACCTCACTGGTACATCATATTTTTCTCTAATTGGTCCAAGCACAGAAGTCTTGCCCCTTCACTGATGAGTGAAGCAAGCGCAAAGTCCTTGAAGTTGCTTCCAGGCGGTGTAGCTCCAGATCCAAAGTTCTTCTTTTCAAAACTTGATGACAACCGTCACCTGCGAACTGGATACTCCTGGGCTTCTCTGATTCTTTTCATGACGGGCATGAGGTCCTGATCGAGCAAGATTCCCGAGAAGATTGACGAATTTTCCTGATCAACAAGAGTCCTTCTCCATGTGAAGATAGGAGTCAAGAGGGCTTGCTCTCGACACACGCGCATCTACTGTACCTTCTTTGCTGATGTGATAGCCATGCTGTTTCCGGATGCGTGAGAGACCACCTTAGTTATTGAGCAGGTATAGCCAGAGGACTCGGATAAAATCAATCAAGTCAACCTCGGTCATCGATTCTCTCCAGCTGAACCTAACGATAATGTCCTGGGAATATAAATTGGGGAGTCGAAATTGAACCAACAACAGATCTAGAGGACGTTGTGTTGGGATCTTGCATCTAAGCACCTTTCGTTCGCTCTTTCTCGATTGTCAATTAACCTTTAAATCCTTGCGGAAGAAACTTTGAAGTCATGGATCGGCAACAGATTGTGGGTGCGTTGTTGGCAACTTTGAGTTTGAGCTGTATTCTGCCTGCTGCCTTGGCTCAGACAGGCACGGGGGTGTACACAACGTACCACTTCTACAATCCAGCACAAGTTGGTTACGCTCTCGATAATCTGTACTGTGCAACTTGGAAGGCGAGCGAATCTTACGAATGGCGATCCAAGTATCCTTGGACTGCATTCTGTGGATCTGCAGGAGGACCTATGAGAAAGGAACTCTGCGGTAAATGCCTAAAAGTAAGTATTTCCACGACGTGCTTGTGATCCTTAGCTCCATGCTTGTGATTGTGAGGCGACCTGAACACATTTCTACTTGTCCTGATTGATAAATGGATGGGTCGCTTTTGCAGGTGACGAATCCTTCCACTGGTCAGAGTGTGGTGGTCCGTATCTTGGATAAATGTTCTAATGGGGGGCTGGATTTGGACTGGACTCCATTCCAGGCGATCGATGCTAATGGACAGGGTTATAACGCAGGTCACATGACTACCACTTACACGTTCGTGGCATGCTGATGAGGGCTGACACTCTAAAACGGAGCCTTGGGTGTTTTCATCCGACTCAGAATGTTGTGTAGAGCAGTTGGATTTGTAAAGCACTCAGAATGTCATGTCTCTAAATAAACTCCTGCTGCTGGGGTTACCTTTATGTGCACTCGTCAAGTTTAGTCTACTTTATATTCATGAGCATTTGAACGTGTAAAGCGCTCAGAATGTCATGTCTCTAAATAAACTCCTGCTGCTGGGGTCCAGCTTTATGTGAACTCGTCAAATTTATTTGTCTTTATATTCATGAGCACTTGAATTTACTTGGGTCCTTCGAGATTGTTTACATATCTTCGCAGATTGACTACTGAATATCCAAAACGCACTCCGTTGCATCACGATAAACTTGAATCTCTGGGTACGCACAATTGGTAGACATCGAGTTCTTAACTTTATGAACTTCAGCAGCTGCTGGATTCAGGAAGAGCAAACCGGAGGTCGCGATCGCTCAATTGGATCTAGCCGCAGCTAGATCCAACTCACCTTCTAGTTTGCTGATAGAGTTTGACAGTCAAGTTAAAAAAATGCGAGCTCGATGTGCTCGTTGTTTGAACGTAGCTATATATCATGAACAGTTTTAGCGTGTTGATTGGATGATCGCTTTATTGATATCTTTCAAATTTTGCTAGATGATCTTTCGACGATAACTTCAAATTGACTCCCGTGAGTTCTTATTGGTAGATGATGTTTCGACGGTAAGTTCCATTGATTCGCGTGAGTTTCTATTTGATTAATAGAATTTATTTATTTAGTATTTTTATGGTTACTGGACTGACACACGTGAGTTTCTATTTAAACTTCATTTATAAATATATGGTCAATAAAAATAATTCTTTTCATAAAAATTAAAGAATATACTTGTTGTCCGAATATAATCGTAACGTAATCAAACTTTTATTATTAGAGAAATATCTTTTCTCTAAAACACAAACATAGTTCAGTTTCAATATTGATTGACAATCGAAATATGTTAGTTTCAATTTTTTATTGTTGGAGAACACATATTTCAATTTAAATATTTCAAACATAAACAATTTAATCAATCTAATAAACATCCAAGGTCTTGCCATTAATCAGTCTCGATCCATATATATTTCAGTAATATTATTTTCGTTAAGCAAATCTATTTCTCTCTTATTTGCTATAGCTTTTTGGTTAAATTCTATTCCATTAGCTTTTCTTTCTTTCATTTGTTATAGTTGTTCTATAATCTCTATTCCACTAATTATTACTTATCACCGTAAGACTTTTTGATTTGAGGAAAATACTCATATAGAATTTCCCTATGAAGAATTCTCAAATAAACGTTAGCGTACTATGTCTCTTGGGATTACTTACATTTAAAACTTATCGTTGCCTATTGTAATGGAGTAAAACCCTATATCAATGGACTGAACTCTATATTGACAGATGTATGGATCTAAGACAAAGAGAGACAGGATCTACTCATATATTTAGTGTATATTTCATATTTTCTGCACTGATTATGGATGGGATGACCATATGGAATTGGGTGATGGGTGGGGATGGGATTGAGTCTTTCTTTTGCCCCTCGATCATGCACGCGGCTAACCCTCGTGAAATTCTATCAATGATGTGTGAGTTCATAGTTGAAACCTCCGTTGCAGACAATGAAAGATGATTCATGGAGAAGGCAAGGTGGGGAGGTAGTTTGGGCTCCAAATACTAGAGATAAAAAAGATCAAAGTGGTTATACCCAGGAATCGATTAAATGATAGATAGATTAATGGATTTAAAACGACAGCTATTAGGGCGTAAAGCACACTCGGATCTTATGATGCAAACAGAACAGTATTTTCCTCCGTTTATTGTAGTAGTAGGAGCAGTGGTGTGAGTACTTGTTCCGAGGAGGCAGTTAAAAAGGCCAGTCTTTGATCGACGAGTAACTAATGAAAAAGTAAAGTAAGTGAGCACGGCACCTAGCTAGTCTTTATTTATTCCCTTTTTGTCTTAATTCGTTATGAGATCTAAAGGATCTCTTTTAGTTTCTTAATCTTTATGAAATACTACAACAAGAAAAATTTGTTCTGATGGGGCAGTTAAAAGGCCCGTCTTTGATCGACGAGTAACTAATAAAAAGTAGAGGAAGTGAGCAGGGCACCTAGATAGTCTTTCTTTATTCCCATTTTGTCCTAATTCATTATGAGATAAACGATCTATTTGAGTTTAAAAATCTCTCTGAAATATTACAACAAGAATAATTTTTTATCACTCTTGATGCACAGTGAGAGCCTATAACCTATTGAAAATTGTTGTGAAATTGATGCAAATAGTTATATCAATTACAAAACACAAAGAACACTAAAAGATACTCAAAGCACTTTGCTAACTTCCTCTTATTACAAATCTAGTTTCTTATGATTTGAATCTATCTATTTTCTACTTCTTGTTTGTGCATCATGTTTACTTGAGATGCCTTGTTATTTATAGCTTTGGTGTTCTAGTGTGCTCCTTGTAATGAAACTAGAATGATGCCCTATCAAATTATTTATATTTCTCTCTAGTGAGATAAGAAGTGACAAACTACAGATCATGAGAGTGCATATTGTGATGGTAGTTTACAGATTGCTCTTCCCTTTAGTGTAATTGTCATAGTTAAAGTTACATTAGTGGGTGCTCCTTAATGGTGGTGGTTTTTGGTGGTTATAGTTGCGGTTAGGGATACATTGTCACGATGGAGTTCTCCGGGAATTCTAGAGATCTTGTTATAGTATGTAGTGGGTTTATATGTAGTGGCACTTATATAAGCACTTTATATCAAGTCCCAAAGAGGGAAGAGATTGATTATGGTTTTGAGTTTGATACAAGAGTTAATTCAATTGAGAGTACACTTGGTGTGTCCGCACTGTTGTTATGGGGCATGGATAGTATTGTAAGGCCTCCAAAGGCCCAAGGTGCTACTTTGGTATAGAGTACCATAGAGTTAGATGACTTCATCCAAGAGTTTGATAGTTAATGTGATACAAACCCCAAATTGTTCATGCACTTTATGGCATGGAAAGGGTTGTTGTAGCACTTAGAGTGTTTGATGATTGATGACTACTTTTGTCGTACCCATGAGTTCTAGCTCTAGAAGCATTGGTGTATCCAGTTGGAGGTGCACTACTTAGAGATGGTGCTTCTATGAGTGGATGTACCACTGTATGAGGTGGGTTACCATCGGGATTTAACCCCATGGTGGAGTTCTTCTTGTGCTTAAGTTAAAACTACTAAGGAGTGGAGACTTACAAGCTAAAGAGCATATAGGAGTTCCAATAAAAGGCTAGAAGGAGTCTTTGCAAGGCATACACTCGCATGAGATGGTTGATCAGTTTCACTCAAGGAGTTATTGAGGCCCAAGCAGTCCAATTTTGGTATAGTATATTTGACAAGGAGTTGTGACATAGAGTACATGATGCTACATTGTTGAAGGATACCTCATTGACTTTGGCAGTGGTATTTGGTTTGGTTGAGCTCATTAAGCTCAACATGGTGGAGGAGAAGTGATGATATCTAGATTTGGTAAGGAAACATCATCAATAATTGTTACTTCTTCAAGAGTGCAATAGAGTGCACCCCACCATGTTGGCTTTTGAGAGAAAAGTGCAAAAGTCTAACCTTATGGAGCGAGTGGAGGGCCAAGTGCACCTAGATCCTTACCCTCATTTTTGATCAACAACAACCAATGGGTGGTGGTGTTGCTTGTTGGATTTGTAGTGTACTTCACCACAAGAGAGTGTTTCCCAAAAATAGTGGGCATGATCCCTCTAGAGCACCATAGCCAGCTGAGAGATGATGTGACTATTGCCATAGATTTGGTCATATTAGTGATCGATGCTTTCATCTCCATTTGAAGTTATGGATTGGTAGGGCTGCTATGGCAGGTGGTAGAGGAGCTCAAGGTCATAGAGGAGCAAAGTGGTGATAGAGGACCTACACCTTTAATACCTACCCTTGCTTCTGATATAACCATGGTTAATTGGATTAAGTAGTTGGAGTAAAGATTGGCTAGCATGACTATAGCTCAAAGGAGATTAGATTCAAGTGTTGAGTCTTCCACTACTTATGTTGGTGATAACAATGTCCTCAAATTTATATGTGGAGCAACATATAAAGATGCATCTACTATAGTGACTAGGATTGTAGAATGTGCTCTTGAGACTAGAGGAGCATCCATGGAGTTTGACCCACAAAGAGTAGAGGTGGTTAAACAGGTCAAACTTCTCCAATCTTTCACACTATCTAAAGCACTACAAACAACATCCATGGCTCCTAAACATCCCAATGTAGGTGTGGTAGGTGGTGATGGAGTTTATGATGGACTAGATACAAGTCAATCACTTGCTACTACACAGATTGAGTTTAGCACAATGTTAGGGCGGCTAAGTTGATTATACACTCCCCTTTGTTCTCAACCAATGACATGTTTACATTGGGAGTTGACCCAACTCCAATGTTTTGGTTGGCTGCCTTACTTTGTGAGAGTAAAGATGATATGATTCCTACCTCTAGAGCAAAGTGGTTAAAAGTGGAGCTAACTTGGTTAAGGAGCATGGGATTTTTTCAACTACCAATGATTTATGGCAAGCAATAGTTGTTAGGTTGGAGGAGTTACTAGCTAGATTGGCATTTGAGCAAGCTCGGTTCACACCTAGAGTGTTGGTTTTTCAATAAGACAACTCTAGATGTGAATAGAGGTTGCTCAATAAATCCAAATCAATTGGTTTGGTGACTTATTGGAGTAGAATGTCCATGTGGAAGATACCTTTGTACCAAAGGAGATCACTTGGATTTGGGTGTTATATCCACCTTGGATGTTCCATTGTGGAGTTATGAGGAGGCATTGCAATAACATGTAGATCATTTTGTGCAGCAAGCTTGGAGTGGAGCCTTTTGTCCCACTAGGAAACCAATGTGAGGATGAGCTTTTGGATTTTATTACCTTGTCATCTTTGGATACCACACTTATAACTTGGCAGTACCAATAGAAGGAGTATGCATATTGGAGTTGTTTGGTGAGATCAACACTAGACTAGCTATAGTACTACAAGCAGGTATACAATTTTATGTGAAGAGAGATAAGACTACTAAGTGTCTCTACAAAATAAGTGGCACATTGTACTAAAAATAGCTAGATGTATCATGCAAAGGTGGAAATTGGCTTGGTAACATTTGGAAGAATTTTATATATGATGGTCTAAGTAGATTAGATAGAGATGTCACCAAAAGAGTACTTTTACTAATAGTGCAAGAGCCGAAAACCCCTTGAAAAATTCAAAGCCAATTTTGAATACCTAAACAAATGAATTAGGCCTTGAAAATGGTACCAATCTTCCATCCTTTGTAGAAAAGGCTTACCTTCTCCCATTCATTGTTTGTCTCATCAAGAGCTCTCTAATGGTACCTCACTCTTGCAATTTTGAGCTTCCTATAGGACTCTAAATATTCTTGTTGATTAAACTTGTTTGACCAATCAGATAGGACAAGAAAAAACATGTCATCCATCCATACAACTAATCTAAGGGTGAAGCTCATTGACATGTTATTGATCCATGTATCTGATACAAGGGTGGAGATTCCTTTGAGGGAATTTTCTTTGCTATATAATAAAGGCAAAGTGCTCCTTTGGGGCATCAAAGTATTGAGGTGTGAAGCATTGTGTATTTTCTCTTGTGTTTCTCTTGGGGTTTCTTCTATTCTTTGAACATTACAATGGTATCATAAATTGGGTTTCAATCTAAGAGAGTGGATCCACTCTCTTGGAGGAATATGGGCTACAAAAATCAAGTAATTTAAAAGGGAGGAACCATAGTGTAATCAATAGTTTAGGAGTGTTTTAGAGAGAGGATGGGATGGACCCTCCTAGAGGATACCCCACTTTCTATTCTTGAATCTGTTCCATATCAAGAGTATATACATATAACATGAGCAAGTGAGAGTATATCTTTTTTACCATTTTGGAGTGGACTTCATGGATATAGTGATTAATTCCCCAAACCCGATAATTCTACCTATAGTGATATACAATAGAGAATGGAATTTGATAATCTACATTCTATTATGATGCAATGGAACTAAATATACCCAATCTTCTCCTTTCAATACTACGTGGAAATTTGTTATATGGTTAGACCAAAAGTGATGTTTAGGGATTTTGTAGTCCAAAATTTTGGTGAAAAATACTATCAACAAGTGATAGCCTTTGAAGTCCCAATGGTAGTCCTAATAGTTTGTGCCTACCAAGTGATCTTATTAACCCTCTATTGAAGTAGGAAGTAGCAATTAGGCATTTTCCTTGTGTAAGAATCATGGATCTGTAGTTGCAAGACATGATGCAAAGAATGCAGGGGATGTTGAACAAGTTTCAAGAGATCAAGATGACCATGGAGGTGTTGCAAAGTCAAGTACATATCTTTATGAACAATCAAGAATTTAAGAAGGATAACCATCCCAAATACCAACAGCCAAAGTACTTGGAGAGTCACTCTAAAAGACCACAAACTGTGGAGAGAAATAGGAGAATGGAAGATCACATTGGAACACTTCAATGAGGGAAACTCCATATGCTTAGCATGAGCTTCAGCTTTGGTATCTATAGGAAGCATACAAGGCTCTTGAGAAGCTTCTCAAGAAGCTTCCTTCTACAAGCCGCCTACTTGGCATGCAAGCTAAGTTAGTTAGAAGCTTCTAGAAGCTATCTACTTAGGATGCAAGCTAAACTAGCCAGGAAGCTTCCCAAGAAGCTTCTTAGATACTTCAAGAATATTCAAGGCTAATTTAGCCTACTTGTTACTTTTTTAGCCCTAACTAACTTCATTGCTAAACTCCGTATTGTTACATATTCTCCCTTCACTAGTTGGTGATGTCCTTGTCACCATTGGAGCTTCAAACTCTTAGAGGGTATTTTGTGAATTTTGGAGATGAGAAAAATGTTCCCATGTGGCATCATGAAGGGGATATCCTTTCCAAAAGACCTTGTAATCCGTATGTTGTCAACAACCTTGTTGAATGTGATGACACACAAGGATACGATGAACTTAATAGTCCTCATGATCATTGATAGAGACGGGAGGAGGAGGAGGAGGAGGTTGGACACAAGAGGAAAAAAAAGATGGGTTAGGAACAAAGGATACTTCAGTTCAACTTGGGAATGGGAAAGATAGGGTGGATGTGCATATGACAAGGCAAGGCAAGGCAAGGCAATAAGCAACAATGAGATGATTTGGGTGACATCAAAGGGTCCTATCCAATTAAAGATGAGTTTAAAAACTTGGGTATCAAGTGGAAGGGGTAGATTACTAGAGGAGAGCATGACCTTATCATTGACTTGAAAAGTAAGGTCATGATGATGGTGGTTTGCATATTTTTTCTACCAATTTTGGGCAACAAGAAGATGAGATTTGGCTTGTTGGAGTGATTGGCATTGGGGATATGGTGGTCAAGAAGGTGGAACTATGAGGGACATGAGATGGAGAATAAGAAACAAGGGAATCTAGAACAAGTGGATCTTGGCCAAAATTGAAGAAGAAAGGATAGAATTTGGTGCTTGCATGTTTTGGAATTATTATATGCAAACTTCATAATTGCAAGACATTCATCCCAATTGGTATGGTGGATGTTGATGAAGGCATGAAGCATATAATCCAAGGTGTGATTTGCACATTCAGTTTTTCCATTAGTTTGAAGATGATTGGCCATTAATAAAGCAAGCTTGGTGCCAAGTATTTTGAAGAATGATTGCCAAAAAATCCTAGTGAATTGAGGATCATGATCAAAGATGAATACACAAGGTATCCCATGATGCTTGAAGATAGTGTTGAAGTTGATTTGTGCTAATGTTAGAGCATCCATGGTATCAAAGGTTGGTGCCAAATGGATTTTCTTACTAAGCTTATCCACAAACACCACAATTGTTATGTGACTTTGCTTCATCTTGGGCAAGGATGTGATGAGATCCAAGCTCACATATTCCCATCAAGTAGATGGAATGGGAAGTGGTTGAAGGAGTCCATTTGGTTTTTGGTTATTGGCCTTGTTGCATTGACAACCCTCACATGATCAAAAAACCTCTCAAACATCTCATGTCATGTTGGGTTACCATCATTGGTATTGGAGGGTACCCAAGGTCTTTACACCCATGTGACCAGCAATTTGTAAATCATGGGCTTCTTGAAGGTGCACAAGTTAGAGATCACCCTTTGCTAGAGTATAAATCCAGTCCTTGTGGAATAAAATGCCTTGAAGGAGAAGATGTTGTACTCCTTGTCACATGCTGCAAAATAACCTTGTACCATCTGAAAGAAGGGATCTTGTTGTAGAGTTATCTTGAACTTGATTTGGACTTTGGAGTTGACTGACATCGCCATAATTGCTACTGTGATGAGAGGAAGAGATTTCAAATTAGGTCATCATGATAGGGCATCAGAGATGACATGGAGCTGATTGGGTTTATATTCAAGTTTGTTGTCAAACAATTGTAGTCCTCCCATCAATGAGGCTAACACTTCATGTGTTCCAAGTGTTATGTCTGCAACAAAGGCTTGTGATTAGTTTGCATGACCACTTGTTTCCCCAAGAGATAATGCCTCCATACCTTGGTGGCATATACCATTGCTAGTTGTTCTTGATCTCATGTAGAGTAATTCTTTTTTGTGGTGTTTAATCAACAAGATACAAAGGCAATAGGATGTAAACTATCTCAGAATTCTTGCTACAACACGGCTCCAATGGCAAAGTAAGAAGCATCAAAATCAACCACACAAGGTAAATGAGGGTCACTTAATTGAACAACGGGTCTTGAAGCCACCATATGTTAGCTTTTGGAATGTTTCCTTGTGCTTGGTCGTCCATTGAAAGCTCAAGTTCTTCCCGAAGAGGTTGGTCAATAGTGCGGCCACATGAGCATAGTAGTGGATGAACTGTCATCAATGGCCTTGCTTTTCTCCTCTTCCATCTTGATCCCCTCTAATGAGATCTTGTGACCTCAGAAGTTAACTTCCTTTTGCCAAAAGGCACACTTTGACTTCTTGTAGTAAAACTTCCATTGACGTAGTCATCTTAAGACTTCTCAGACATGATTTTCATGTTCTACCTCCATCTTGCTATAGATTAGAATATCATCCAAGAATACCATCACATACTAATCCAATAGTCCATCCCACACTCAATGCATCTAATCTACGAAGACGATTGGAGCATTAGTGAGCCCAAAAGGTAGAAGTCTCCATTCAAAACACCCATACCTTGTGCAAAAGATAGTCTTTTGCACATTGTCTATCAATGAGAATTTTCCAATAGTTACTTCAAAGACCCAACTTGGAGAAGTATCATGTTCCACTCAATTGATTAAGCAAGTCATCAGTTTGAGGCAAGGAATATGCATTTTTCACTATTTGTTTTTATTAAGCCCACAATAGTCAATACAAAAAGTCTTCCATCCTTCTTTAGAAAAAATAGTATTGATGCTCCCCATGGAGATGTATTATATTATATGAAATCCTTCTCTAACAAATTTGTAAGTGTTGTTCAAAGCTCCTCCAACTCCTTTGGTGAGAGCCAATAAATTGGTCTACTCATTAGAGTATTCCCCGGCAATAATCCAATCTTGAAGTGCATACCATAATCAAAAAGTAATCCCTTTGGCAAATCACCCAAAAACACATCCAAAAACTCTTGAACTATTTGATCAACCATTGCTTGATGAAACTTTTGATCCTCCTCAAATTCTCTATGTGCAATAGGCTTGATCCACACTACAAAAAAATTTATCATCCTCCAAAGCTTGCTCTATAGCTACTTTACCAACAAACTTCCCATCTTGGGACTCATTTTCCTTCAAAGCTTGCTCTATGGCTGCTTTCTTGTCAACCTTCATGTCTTGGGATTTATCTTCCTTCAAAGCTTGATCTATGGCTGCTTTCTTGACAAACTTCCCACCTTGGGACTAGCTACTCTTAAGTTTCTTACCCAAAGGCGCCAGACAACCTAATAAAAAAATCCTTACCTTGATGTTGTACTTGAATTTGTTGTTGGTTCCAATCAAATTGAACCTTATGACATTTGAGCCAAGGTAGTCATAGATTGACACCATAATAGAGAGGTGGCACTACAAATCTCATACATTACAAATACTCCTTCCCAATCTTGAAAGCAATAGGATGCAAGGTACAAAATGCAAAACTCTTTCTACCATCCGCCATTATCAATCTACTTCTAATTATTGGCTTGATAGGAATACTCAATTCATTTATTAATTGTATAGACATGCAATTCTCTGAACTTCCAAATCAACCAAAATCCTAGAATCACAATCAAATATCATACCTTGCAAGTGAAATAAACTTGGATAGGTCAAGCCTTCAATCCTATTAGAACTAATCAAGTTCCAAGTAGGTGGCTCAAAATCTCCTATTATGATTCCTCATTTTCTTGATCATTCCACTCTACAACCTCCATTTGGGCAATTTGTTTAGATTATTCATTCTTGAGTGGACATTCAAAAATGCAATGTCCAATCTGGCAACAATAAAAACAACTACCGTTTTGCCACAATCTTTCCCAATTTGTTGTACCAAGTGGTCTCCGTTGGATGACATCAATCTCCATTGGTGCCAACTCCTCTATATGTGTGTAATGTGTAAGTTGGTCTTGTGAAGGTTGAGGTCGAGACCAAGTTGTCACTACCAAGGAATCAAAGTGTTGTATCAATTGCATGGCTTCTTCCAAGTATTTTGTCTCTTGCATAATCACTTCTAATTTGGTTCATGACTTCAAGTTCTCACAAATTGATCCAGAGTTTCACCATCCATTATATCTAGAATTTACATAATGGTGTTATGCAATTGAGTGATGTAACTTCTTACAAAACCAATCTGTTTTAACTCTACAAATTTATTTTCTGTAACTTGTGTGACATTAATTGCTTGAAATTGCCCAATTATTGCACCCTTGAATTCTTCCCATGTCAAGATTGGTGCAACAAATCAGTCTTCTCCTTCTCAAAATGGTGCTCTGTGAGCCGGCCTGTCTCTCACTCAGGATGAACCTTTGATGGCTATTATGGTAGCGCACCATGGACTAAGAAGGCAAGGAACCCCAACTCCATCATACTCCTCCAAGGCTAACACTCCAAGACTCAAGACATTGCTCACTAGAGAACTCAATGAGAGAGAGATAGTTGCAAATGAAAGGATGATGAGTACCTCCTCACCCCTTGTTTATATACTTGTGAAATAGTTACGTACCAAAGTTACAAATTACCGTAGTAACTCAAGTTACTAGACTAAAAGTTAAGTAAAGTCAAAAAGTAGAATGGAATATCCATTCACATGGGCATATTCCCCTAAGCATGTGGTCTTATCTTGACCCAACCACTAAGTCAAGGATTCCTTCACATGGGCTATCCTTGGACTAAAGAAGAATCCAAAACAAAAAGGCTTGCGGGCCCAAGAGTTCTCAACTCTTTCCCCAAAGCCAAACACCTAGGAATAATACCAAGTCAACACACTAAAATCCAAAATAGTGGTGCTCATCTTTTCTACTTCCTCTAAAGTAAGGTCCCCTCTATCTTAGCTATGACTAACTTTAGCTAACCATGACTAATATAGAACCATCCTTTATCTCTATATAAATAATATCTCTTAAGTACTTGTAATACCAAGCTAAATATCACAATACCACACACATGCACAAATGGGTGTTACAGCTCTCTCTATGTGCTCTTGTCATTGTTGGTCTTATCCATCCAACAATCAAGTAAGGTACTTGATTTTTTGTTACATAGCAATGATAACCTCGTGCATTGCCGCCATGGTTACTACTCTATCACACTATCTTCAATTTATCTAATTTACTAACAAATAGATGCAACATGTCAATTATTTTCTATAAGTTACAACCAAAAGTACCAAGGGTTCCTTAGATAAGGTGATTGCATTTAGAAAATTCTGCCTAAAATGTGAGGTGATGAATTGTGTGAAATGATGCTTAAGTAATACTTGGACTTAAAAATCCTAATGGATTTGGTGGTCCATAAATTCCATCCATCCCATTCTTACTCGGATATCAATGGAAAAGATCCAAGACCAAGGAGAGAAATAAGAGAATGGAAGATCACATTAGGACATTTCAATGAGAGAAACTCCGAATGCCTAGCATGAGCTTTGGCTTTGGTTTTTATAGAGAGCATACAAGGCTCTTGATGAGATTTTTGGGAAGCTTCCTTGAACCACTTTCTTGGAGTGCAAGCCAAGTTAATCAAGAAACTTCTCAAGAAGCTTCCTTTTAGAAGTTGCCTACTTGGCATGCAAGGTAAACTAGTTGGGAGCTTCTAGAAGCTACCTACTTGAGGTGCAAGGTAAGCTAGCCAAGAAGCTTCCCAAAAAGCTTCCTATATACTTTTAGAATATTCTAGGCTAATTTGGCTATTTGCTACTTCATTAGCCCTAACTAACTTCATCGCTAAACTCCATATTGTTACAATCACTCATGCCAATCATACTAGCCCCGGTCAACAATGAAGTCACATTGTTATTACAGATGAAGAAGACATGCAACATTAAGCCTTACAAGGGATAATGTTACGAGGTAATAGTAGATAAGTAGATTTCAAGAATGAATTGATACTTTTGATTATTCACGATTAAGATCACCAATCATTCTTTTCACACCATTTGTAGTGTTGCATCTAGATTTCTTGGACACTGGAGTTGTAGTGATAGTAGTTAGAGGTATTTTAGCAGTTACACGTAGACTACTTTCTGATGGTCAAATTTTGTGTTTGGGGTATTGACTTCATAGTGGGGTCCACCGGCACTTTGCACCGTTTATACCATTGGATGTGCAATCAATGGGACTGTTAGGGTTTAAGACCTAGCTCAAGTGCAAGGGTATACTTTCAAAATGCAACTCTAGAGAGCTCACTTCTTTGATGTTGAGCATTTGAGTTCTTGGCTATGGTGGATAGAGGCCGGCTAGCGTCACTTGGATTCTCTTAGCTAGAGTGGGTGAGGCTTGATTGTAATTAGTGCCAAATTGTTAGTAGTTATAGAGTGATAGATTAAGTACTGATTTGAGTTGAGTTGATTCAAGTAGTGTAAACAAACTGATTACATCAAAGAAGTCAGGTCAGGGGGAAATTGCGAGTGTTGGTGGTATCTCCCAACTCAGTGGATCATTGGTAGCTTGATTGAAGTTCACATTTCCTTGTTGTGCAAAAGCTCATTAATTGATGCAAATTTGGCAGTAAGGCAGACGCTATGCGGAAGCACTGGCCAAATTTTGAGCAAAGAGAAGCAATTTTCAAGCGGTAGTTGTGATTTTGAGCTCAAGCGGTGAAAGCACGACCAATTTGTTGCAAGTTGGGCTTTGAAAGTGAAATTGAAGGTAGAGTTGAGGGCCCACCCACATGAATTTGTGATTTGGAGAAACTTGTCCTTTCAATTTGGCTTGAGTGAAGAATTAGTGGAGGATTTGTCAATCAGCCAACTTTAGGGTTTACATCAAATTTTTGTTGGTGTTTACATCAAATTTTGGCCAGATTTGGAGGAGTTTTGCAGATTTGAAGAGGGTTTGAAATGGCAAGAAGAAAGACCTTATTTAGGCTTTAAGGCATAGGGCTACGGGCTATGAGAGGCTACAAAGGCCTAGAAGGGCTAGAAGGCCAACAAGCTAGCTTGTTGGCATGAAGCCTTGCCTAGTTTAGAGTAGATGTTGGTCATTGTTTGGCAAAGTATGCACATCTTGCTAGATTGTGCGCAAGAGGGTTTGACCTAGATCTCTGGTTCCTAGACTAGTGCCCTAGCCAATTTTTCCACCCTCACTTGTTGTCCTAGTGATTGACACACTATTATCTATACACTTATAGCTTTGGCTAGGAGAGACAGTTTGATCCCATTCTTAGTGATCCTAGTAGTTTAGGACGTAAATATGAACTCTTATTATATCAAATGCCAAATGGTGGTAGAGTCAATCCCATGTGGCTCAATGAGATGGAGGGTTTTTGTTTAGATTTCTTGTGATTGGACTCCCTCCATTCTCTGCTTCCTATTTGTGCACCACTTTTGTGTGAGGTGCCCTGAATTTAGAGCATTGGTGCTCTGGTGTGCTCTCTATGGTGAGGCTGGAATGATGACCAATTAGACTACCTTGTTTCTCTCTGGTGAGGTTGAAGTGATGACCAATTAGACTACCTTGTTTCTCTCCGATGAGGCAAGAAGTGATGACTTGCAGACCGTGAGAGTGCATGTTGTGATAGTAGGTTACAAGTTGCCCTTTCTCCTAGTGTAGTTGTCTCAGTTAGAGTTACATTAGTGGGTAGTGTTCCATCAGTATTGGCACTTGGTGCTTGGTTGATGTTGTGTAATACTCCGAGGACAAGAGAAGAGAGAAAACACAGATTGCACACTCAAACAATCGATGCCCCAAGGGAGCACCTTCTCTTTATTATATCGACAAAGATGATCTCCTCCAAGGAAGCTCCGCCATAGGATTAGGGACACAGATAGGTGACATGTCAGCAAGCTCCACCCTTGGATTACTTACTTGGATGGGTGACATGTCTGGTCTAGGTCCTATCTGGTTGGTCAAACAAGCTTTGATCGGAGGGAATCTTTTAGGGAATCTTCCTGTAGGAATCTCAGAATCACGTAAGGTACCATTAGAAAGCTCTCGACAAGACAAAACAAGGGGATGGAAGGCCAGCCTTTCCTCTGTTGGGGGGGATCTGCACATTTTTGAGGCCTAATTCATCCGTTTAGGCCTCTAAAATTGCCTTCAAAGATTTTAGGCATATTTTGGTTCCTACTCTATTAGTAGAAGTCCCCCTTTGGTGATACCTCTTTCTATTCTGTTTAGTCCATCATATGTAACACCCTTCCAGATGGTACCAAACCAATTCTCACCTTTAAATAATATGTCTAGCTATTGGTTCTAAGGTTCTCAAGTCTATTTCGGTTTCTGCCCTATTAGTAGAAGTACTCTTTTGGTGATACTTCTATCTGATCTATTTCAACCATCATGTATAACATCATTCTAGATGTTACCAAACCAAATTTCACATCTTGATCATATGGCTAGCTCTTGGTATTACATGTTGGTACTTGGTGGTGTTCGTTCTTGGTGAGGTACTTGCGGTTGTGGTTGCGATTGTGATTGCAATTGTTGTTGGTGGTTTGTGGTTACTTTGTCATGACGGAGTTCTTTGGGGATTCTAGAGAAAGTAGCCCTGCAGTACATAGTGGATTTACTTAGATTGGTGCTTAGTATTAGCCTGTATCTTAAGTCCTAGTGAGGGAGGAGATTGACTTTCAGTTGGAGTTTGACACATGAGCTGATTCAATTGAGAGTGCCCTTGCTGTATCCGCACCGTTGTTGTGGGACATGGACAAGATTTATGAGGCCTTGAAAGGCCATAGGCATTACTTTGGTACCGTAGATACCATTGAGTTGGATGACTTCATTCAAGAGTTTGATAGTTGGTGTGATTTGCAATAGATGCGGAACTTGACTTTGTTCACACCCTTCAAAGGGTTGTTTCAACATTTATAAAAGGTTGTTTCAACATTTGGAAGGTCCACCTATACATGATTACCATGAGTTCAAGAGAGCTCACTTGGAGGAGATTGAGTTATGGAGACAATTTTGGTCTCCAAATTATGTCTCTATCACTTCAGGCTTGGTTGCCAAGAGTAGATTAGCAATACCCACGAGTTTTAGCTCAAGTAGCATTGGTGGAGCTAATGGAGGTGCACTAACTAGAGATAGTGCTACTACAAGTGGAGGTATTGCTACAAGAGGTGGTGTAGTACCTGGGTTTGACCCCATGGTGGAGTTCTTCCAATGTTTGAGGTAGAACTACCAGGGAGTATGAACTGACAAGTTGAGTAGCTTGCAAGAGTTCCAACGGAAGGTTGGAGAGAGCCTACCTAAGGCATACACTTGCATGAGGCGGCTGATTAGTTTCACTCAAGGACTTATTGAGGCCCAAAGTAGTCTAGTTTTGGTTTGGGATATAGGATAGGGAATTGAGACGTAGAGTTTATGATGCTATGTTGTTACAAGCTACTTTGGTGGTGGTCTTTGGTTTGGCTGGGCGTATTGAGCTCAACATGGTGGAGGAGAGTGGTGACATTGGGATTTGATAAGGAGACATTGTCCACTGTTATGACTTTTTCTAGAGTACAATAGATTGCAATAGAGTGCACCATGTTCACTTGGTTTTTGAGGACATGTGTGGATAGACTAGGTCCTATGGAGCGAGTGGAGGGCCTATTGTAGTTAGACACTTATCTTCATTTTTGGGTCAAAAGCAACCAATGAGTAGTGTTATTGCTTGTTGGACTTGTGGTGGACCTTACCATAGGAAAGAGTGTACTCAAGGTAGCGGACCTGATACCTCTGGTGAATTATAGCCAACATAGAAACAATGTGAGAATTGTCACAAATATGGTCACTCTAGTGATTGGTGCTTTGACCTACTCCCGGAGTTATGGAGTGGTAGGGCTATTATGGCAGGTAGTAGAGGAGCTTTAGTTCTTGGAAGATGAGGTGGTAGAGGTGGTGATAGAGGATCTACACCTAGTAGGGATGCAGTACTGTGAGCCGGCCTGTCTCTCACTCAGGATGAACCTCTGATGGCTATTATGGTAGCGCACCATGGACTAAGAAGGCAAGGAACCCCAACTCCATCATACTCCTCCAAGGCTAACACTCCAAGACTCAAGACATTGCTCACTAGAGAACTCAATGAGAGAGAGATAGTTGCAAATGAAAGGATGATGAGTACCTCCTCACTCCTTGTTTATATACTTGTGAAATAGTTACGTACCAAAGTTACTAATTACCGTAGTAACTCAAGTTACTAGACTAAAAGTCAAGTAAAGTCAAAAAGTAGAAAGGAATATCCATTCACATGGGCATATTCCCCTTATCTTGACCCAACCACTAAAGCAAGGATTCCTTCACATGGGCTATCCTTGGACTAAAGAAGAATCCAAAACAAAAAGGCTTGCGGGCCCAAGAGTTCTCAACTCTTTCCCCAAAGCCAAACACCTAGGAATAATACCAAGTCAACACACTAAAATCCAAAATAGTGGTGCTCATCTTTTCTACTTCCTCTAAAGTAAGGTCCCATCTATCTTAGCTATGACTAACTTTAGCTAACCATGACTAATATAGAACCATCCTTTATCTCTATATAAATAATATCTCTTAAGTACTTGTAATACCAAGCTAAATATCACAATACCACACACATGCACAAATGGGTGTTACATTTACCCCCGGACTAAGTTTTCACTTTGTCCTCAAAGTGAAGGTCTCTCTACCTTCTATGGTACATCTTCAACTTATCATGGTTAATCCTATCAAAGTGTCTTCCTCCCAACTCCTTGAGATCATAGGTGTAATTGCCCCACACCTTCTCTACTATGAAAGGTCCAAAGTACTTAGGCAAAAACTTCTTTTGTACTCTCTTGAATCGAATGGAATCAAACAACATTACCCAATCACCTTCTTTGAAAGGCTCCACCTTCTTCTTGCCTTGCCTCTTGTCATAGCTCTCCTTTTGTTTCCTTTGGGCTTGCTCCACTCGAACCATAGCAACTGCTCTTGCCTCTTCCAACTCCATGAGTTGATCCTTCCTTGACTTCCCTGCATCACTTCCTTGTGCTTTCTTCAATCTTCTATGAATGCTTTGGAAGGTAGGAAGATCAAAGTGAATAGGTAAGGTAGACTCAATACCATACACCAATTGGAATGGAGAATATCCAGTGGAAGTCTTCATGGTTGTCCTATACTCCCACAAAACTGCATGAATCCTCTTGTCCCAATGATGTTTAGCCCCCTCCATTTCTGCATCTTTGGCCAACATCATGCACAAGGTCTGATTGGTTCTCTCTGCCAAGCCATTGGAATTTGGCTTATAGGATGTAGTTACTCTATGTGTGATAGAGAAATGTCGTAGCATGGCTGTAGTAATGCTTCCTGTAAACTCTCCTCCTCTATCAGAAACCAACTCCAAAGGGCATCCAAACCTAGTGATAATGCGTTCATAAAGAAATCTACCCACTTCATCTTCATTCTTGTCCCTCAATGGTCTAGCCTCAACCCACTTGGTAAGGTAATCAGTAACTACCACAATGTACCGATTGTTCCTTGGGGTTCTATTGAGAGGTCCTACAAAATCAATTCCCCACTTCTCAAAAGGTCCTAGCAATGGAATTGATCTAAGTGGTGGAGTGGATGTAGACTTTCTAGCAAAAGCTTGACAAACATGACAAGTTTTGCAATAATCAAGACAATCCTTGAAAATCCCTCTCCAATGGTAACCTGCATCTAGAATCTTGAAAGCAGTCACCTTTCCTGCAAAGTGTCCTCCACATACTAAACCTTCATGAAACTCCTTTATGAGTAGGATAGACTCTTCCTTACCCACTGCTCTTCGAAGTAGACCATCTGGTCCTTGGTGAAAAAGAATATCCTCCACCATTGTGTAAGGTCTAGATCTTGCTGCAAGGGCCTTCCTCTCCCTAGCATGCATCCCTTCTGGATAGTTACCTCTTGTCACAAAATCCACAATCTCCTTGTACTCCATTGGAATCTCTTGAGTGACTGAGATTGTCATGAGCTCCTCATCCGGGAAGGAATCATCTACTGGCTCATCTCCATCATGATCATAGGCTCTAGATAACAAATCAGCATTTGCATGTTTCTTTCCTGGCCTATCCTCAATTGTGTAGTCATACTCAGACAAGAGTATCATCCACCTTGCTAGTCTCCCTTCAACATTAGGCTTGTTGAAGATGTACTTCAAAGCCTTGTGATCCGTGACAATTGTGGCTTTCCCTCCAATCAAGTAGTGTCTAAACTTCTTGAGACCAAAGATCACTGCCAACCCTTCTCTCTCTGTGACAGAGTAGTTCTTCTCTGCTGAAACCATCTGCCTACTAGCATAAGCTATTGGATGATCATGCCCATCTTGGTCTAATTGACTAAGAGTGCATCCTATAGCTACATTAGAAGCATCAGTGTAGAGGATGAAAGGCTTACTCCAATCAGATTTAGCAAGAATTGGAGCTACAACAAGGGATTGCTTGAGCTCCTCAAAAGCTTTGAGAGCCTCCTTGTCTTCCAAAATCACCATGTAATCTACACCCTTCTTCATGTAGATGGTCAATGCATAAGCCTTGTTGGAAAATGAGAAGATGAACCTCCTATAGTACCCAACCATTCCCAAGAATTGGCGTAACTTTGTCAAGCTTGAAGGGAATGGAAGGTCTGAGATTTTCCTCACCTTCTCAGGATCAACTGCTATTCCATCCTTGGAGATGATGTGCCCCAAAAGTAGACCTTCTTCACATCCAAAAATGCAGTTCTCTGGGTTGAGTGATGCATTTGCCTCATCCAAGCGTTGCAAGACTTTGATTAGGTGCTCAAAGTGCTCCTCCTTGCTCCCATAGACACAAAAGTCATCAATGAAATCTCTCACAAATTTCCCAATGAAAGGTTCAAATACCTTGTTCATGAACCGTTGGAATGTGGCTGGAGCATTGCAAAGCCCAAAAGGCATGACCTTGAAAGCGTAAGTTCCCCAAGGTGTGGTGAATGTGGTGAGTTGTTGATGCTCTGGTGCAATCTTGATTTGGTTATATCCACTATAACCATCTCCAAAACTGTACCTCTCATGACCTGCAACCTCCTCCAAGATCTCATCAATGAATGGCAATGGGTAGTAGTCCTTCTTGGTAACAGCATTAAGCTTCTTGTAATCCACACATACCCGAAGCTTGCCATTCTTTTTCTTCACAATGACAATTGGAGACACCCATTCTGAATTCTCCACCTCAAAGATAAATCCAGCCTCCTTGAGCTTATCAATCTCCTCCTTCACAACCAAAGATATTGGTGGGCTAATGCGACGTTGCTTTTGGCGGATTGGTCTTGCATGTGATTCCACCTCTATCTTGTGCTCCTCCAAGGTGACTTCCTTCAAATCCTTGTAACTAAAAGCAAACACATGGATGAACTTGCGGAAAATCTCCTCAAATCTCACCTTCTCCTCCTTGGTAACATTTGGGCCATACTTGAGGGTAGATAACCTTCTCTCTACCTCCTCAAGTGTCAATGGTGATTTATCTGGGTCCTTCAAAACCTCTGGCTTAGGTGCAAAATCCATAGCACACAAGGGATACACATCTGAATCAGATTCAGATTCATCTTCCTCCGTGGAAGTCTCCTCTTCCATGCTTGTGTCCACACCTGAAGCTCCTTCTTCAGAATCTGATTCCCAATAATTAGAAGATGGGGTATCTGAATGTGAAGTGTTGGTGGTGTTAGTCACAGGAACAGTGACTCTATGGTTTGATGGCCCAATCCTCAAGTACCCTTTGTGCCATCGATCAGTTGTGCGTGCTGCTCTCAACCATGGCCTCCCAAGAAGTAAGTCATAGCTTGAATCCTTCAAGACTTGGAAAGTCATGAGATTTTGAACTCCCATAACTGAAACTACCACCTTATCCATCACCCCTACTGGTCAAACTTGTTGCTTGTTTGCCATGCTCACCACAAATGTTGAAGGTCTTGAGGGTATCATACCCAACTTCTTCATCAACCTTTCTGACATGGCATTCACTGCTGATCCTCCATCAACCAATGCATCCTTGATGTTGTGACCATTCACTCTCACATCAATCTTGGAGGCATATTCACAAGCCTCCCATGGTGCTGGCTTGGCATCCACCACCCCCATTGATACTGGAACTTTTGCCTTCTTCTTCTTTTTGCTCCTTGTAGAACTCAAACCACCTCTAAGCTCCTTTCTCAAGGTAGGGTTCAAAGCAATTAATTGGCCCACTGTGATGTTAGCCTTGTGACTACCAACATCCTCCAACACATTGTAGTTCCATTGTTGCTTTGAGATCAAGAAGTCCTCCATCCCCAACTTCTTCCTTGGAGTCTTTGTTGTTGATGGTGTTGAGGTGCGAGTGCTCCTAGTAGACATAGGAGTATCCTTGCTTGAAGTAAATCCTTGAGAAGAGTGAACATCCTCTGCAAAACGAGCTCTCTTCTTCTCTTGTGCCAAAAGCTCCAAATTAAGACCCTTGGAGTTTGAGCACTCTCCCTTCTCATACTTGCTCTCAACCACATCTATGGATGCTATCCCCTTACCTTTGTTGGGATTAGGAGCCACTTGGGTTTCACTACCTCCCTCTTTCCCTCTATTGGCTCCCTCATAACCCCTTCCTCCATGGTAAGTGGAATTTGGGCAATTCCTTTGGATATGGCCTCTTCCTCCACAACCAAAACAATTTCTATCATTGAAATTGTTGGCTGGTTGGCCTCCTCTATATGGATAGTTTCCATAACTCCTAGGTCCTCTCCCTACATTCTGATCCACCTCTCTCTTCTCCCATAGTTGCACCACATTGATCTTGAGATCCGCAAGTTGTTCTGTGATGGTTTGGAGTGGATCTTTTGGTGGAGGTGCAAGAATTGGAGCAACTACTACTTGTGGTGCAACCCTTGTCACCAAAGTATCAGAAGTTCCACCATACTTGTAGCCTTGAGGAGGATGCACAACCTCCTTCACCACCAAATCACTCTCATCCCCTTCCAAACTCTCCTCCATACGAATTGCGATCTTGATAGCTTCAACCTTGGAAGAAGGTTTCTCATATCTCACCTTGCTTCTAATTTGTGGTCTCAATCCTCCCACAAAATTCTTGGTGAGCATGGCCCCTATGCCAATCATTGTAGTCTCCACATCATCCCCACCCTTCCTCAACACTATGCGAAATCTGGACTCCAACTTTTCCACTCTTTCCACATAGACCCTCACTTTCTCTCCATCTCCTTGCTTGAGAAATGTAACCTCACTCATCAATCTCTCATAACTCTCATCAGGAAGAAAGTTCTCAATGAGTGCTGAAGTCAAAGTCTCCCAAGACTCCTCTTCCCCCTCTCTCCTCTCTCTCTTTTGGTATTCTGACTCATACCATGTAAGTGCTGCATCCTCAAAGAAATCTGGTAATAATGAGGCCCACTCATTCTTCCTCCTCTCATTGTTTCCTATGCAAGCTCTCTTGAAGTCTCTCACAAAGGCCTCCACATCTTCTCCATCCTTGCCAAAGAAAACCGGAAGTTTCCCCATCTTAACCCCTCACTATCTTTCTTTTCTCTTAATTTTTTTTTTCTCTTTTCTTTTCTCTCACTCTATTACTAATAGAGTATATACATGACTAACACCATCTGAGAATAATCCACTCTAGGGAACACAAAAGGTTCAGGTTGCTCCAAGATTTCTATAGCAACATCAAATCCTAGAGTGCATATTAATCTAACTCTCATGGATAGTTTATCCATAAGTTGAAAGATTATCTCCATCACTAATCTTGAGAACTAGCTGATGAAGGTGGTAGTATTTCTGTAGCTGTACTAAGACTCTCTCCAAGATCCTTCACCAAAGTTTCCAAAAGTGCTTTTACTCCACTACACTCATGTCCTTTTGGAAGTCCTTCAACTCCACAAACCTCACACAACTCCTTGGTCTTAGATCTTCTCCCTCCCAATCTTGGTGAAGAAGGTCCAACATGCAAACCCAAGTCAAGTAAGCCTCTCCTTTCCCTCAATCTCTTGCTCTCAAAGGTTAATGGACATGAACTTGCCTTATGTCCCTTCTCTCCACATAGAAAGCACTTAGACTCACTCTTTCCTCCAAGTGGTGTAGGTTTTTGGATCCTCTCAACACTCTCTTCAAATTCTATTGTAAACTCTCTTTTCCTCAAATCCACCCCTACAATCACCTCAAACCCTTGGGGAACCTTGCATAATCTCAATTTCCACTCTTGATGACCCTCCATGTTCCCAAAGATGAATCTAAACACTCAAACATGCTTTTTGTTGATCTCAAACTTCTCATGCATGAGATCTCCACTCTGCAGAATTGACCCTTCCTCACAATGTCACTCAAATCTCCCAACGAATATGTCACAGTCCTCTGAAATTTTCCACACTTGATCACAACTCTAGGGCGTCCCTCCCTGCAAAATTTTAGATCTTTTCATTGAGCCATTTGGCCTAGACACCTTTCTATTCAGCACCCATATTTCAGATTTGGTCTGAAAACCACCCCCCTCACTTCAAAAATTCATAACGCACTGCGCAAAAATGATCTTTCTCTAATTTTTGTGGCACCAGGTAGGATACAATGCACTGAATTTTCTTAGAAATTTTCAGGACAATTCACTAAAAATTGAAGAAATGGCAGACTCTGTACAATTTTCCAGAGAGCATGCAGTTGCGGGAGCACTTTACCCTATCAACTTTCAAAAATTCTAGCCTTGTGCGCATAGAAGCTCTCTCAATAATTTCAAGTGTGCTAACTGAAAGATAACCCAAGCTATCATGTCTAGAAATCTCAAGTCCAGATCTCAAACTTGAGATTTTGCCCAAAATCACCTTAATCCCCAAAATCTGCAATCCATCTCACACAATCTCTCCAATTCCTCTCATGTGTACAAGATGTACAAAATCACCTCAAAGACATCATAATGAACTACAGGGTATACAAATGGATCTTGGTTCTCTAACATAAGTTCAGCCCTCTCCTCTCCTAATGTTCTCTCCAAGTGAGCTCTCATAGCCTCCTTCTGCCTAATGTAGAATTGGACGCGGAACATTATCTTGCCTTCTAGAGAGGTCCCGGCAACGGAACCAAAAATGTGAGCCGGCCTGTCTCTCACTCAGGATGAACCTCTGATGGCTATTATGGTAGCGCACCATGGACTAAGAAGGCAAGGAACCCCAACTCCATCATACTCCTCCAAGGCTAACACTCCAAGACTCAAGACATTGCTCACTAGAGAACTCAATGAGAGAGAGATAGTTGCAAATGAAAGGATGATGAGTACCTCCTCACTCCTTGTTTATATACTTGTGAAATAGTTACGTACCAAAGTTACTAATTACCGTAGTAACTCAAGTTACTAGACTAAAAGTCAAGTAAAGTCAAAAAGTAGAAAGGAATATCCATTCACATGGGCATATTCCCCTTATCTTGACCCAACCACTAAAGCAAGGATTCCTTCACATGGGCTATCCTTGGACTAAAGAAGAATCCAAAACAAAAAGGCTTGCGGGCCCAAGAGTTCTCAACTCTTTCCCCAAAGCCAAACACCTAGGAATAATACCAAGTCAACACACTAAAATCCAAAATAGTGGTGCTCATCTTTTCTACTTCCTCTAAAGTAAGGTCCCATCTATCTTAGCTATGACTAACTTTAGCTAACCATGACTAATATAGAACCATCCTTTATCTCTATATAAATAATATCTCTTAAGTACTTGTAATACCAAGCTAAATATCACAATACCACACACATGCACAAATGGGTGTTACAGTACATGCCCTTACTTTTGATACAATTATGGCTACTCGGATTGAGCAGTTGGAGTAGAGATTTGCTAGTATGGCCATTGCTCACAAGAGATCAGATTTGGGTGCTAAGGCTTCCACCTCATATGCAAGTGATAGAGATGCTTTGGACTTCATGTGTGGAGCAACCAAGGTGGATGCATCATCTGCAATGATTATGAGTGCATTGCATGCTCCAGAGCCTAGAGGAGCATCAGTGGAGTTGGACTCACCGAGAGGAGAGGTTGGGAGACAGGTCAGACTTCCCCAGTCTTTCATGCTCTCTAAGGCATTACAGATGACATCCATGGCTCTTAGACATCCCAATGCAAGTGTGGTGGGTGGTGATAGAGATGGATGATACACTACCTACTGGTCTGTAACACCCATTTGTGCATGTGTGTGGTATTGTGATATTTAGCTTGGTATTACAAGTACTTAAGAGATATTATTTATATAGAGATAAAGGATGGTTCTATATTAGTCATGGTTAGCTAAAGTTAGTCATAGCTAAGATAGATGGGACCTTACTTTAGAGGAAGTAGAAAAGATGAGCACCACTATTTTGGATTTTAGTGTGTTGACTTGGTATTATTCCTAGGTGTTTGGCTTTGGGGAAAGAGTTGAGAACTCTTGGGCCCGCAAGCCTTTTTGTTTTGGATTCTTCTTTAGTCCAAGGATAGCCCATGTGAAGGAATCCTTGCTTTAGTGGTTGGGTCAAGATAAGGGGAATATGCCCATGTGAATGGATATTCCTTTCTACTTTTTGACTTTACTTGACTTTTAGTCTAGTAACTTGAGTTACTACGGTAATTAGTAACTTTGGTACGTAACTATTTCACAAGTATATAAACAAGGAGTGAGGAGGTACTCATCATCCTTTCATTTGCAACTATCTCTCTCTCATTGAGTTCTCTAGTGAGCAATGTCTTGAGTCTTGGAGTGTTAGCCTTGGAGGAGTATGATGGAGTTGGGGTTCCTTGCCTTCTTAGTCCATGGTGCGCTACCATAATAGCCATCAGAGGTTCATCTTGAGTGAGAGACAGGCCGGCTCACATTTTTGGTTCCGTTGCCGGGACCTCTCTAGAAGGCAAGATAATGTTCCGCGTCCAATTCTACATTAGGCAGAAGGAGGCTATGAGAGCTCACTTGGAGAGAACATTAGGAGAGGAGAGGGCTGAACTTATGTTAGAGAACCAAGATCCATTTGTATACCCTGTAGTTCATTATGATGTCTTTGAGGTGATTTTGTACATCTTGTACACATGAGAGGAATTGGAGAGATTGTGTGAGATGGATTGCAGATTTTGGGGATTAAGGTGATTTTGGGCAAAATCTCAAGTTTGAGATCTGGACTTGAGATTTCTACACATGATAGCTTGGGTTATCTTTCAGTTAGCACACTTGAAATTATTGAGAGAGCTTCTATGCGCACAAGGCTAGAATTTTTGAAAGTTGATAGGGTAAAGTGCTCCCGCAACTGCATGCTCTTTGGAAAATTGTACAGAGTCTGCCATTTCTTCAATTTTTAGTGAATTGTCCTGAAAATTTCTAAGAAAATTCAGTGCATTGTATCCTACCTGGTGCCACAAAAATTAGAGAAAGATCATTTTTGCACAGTGCGTTATGAGTTTTTGAAGTGAGGGGGGTGGTTTTCAGACCAAATCTGAAATATGGGTGCTGAATAGAAAGGTGTCTAGGCCAAATGGCTCAATGAAAAGATCTAAAATTTTGCAGGGAGGGACGCCCTAGAGTTGTGATCAAGTGTGGAAAATTTCAGAGGACTGTGACATATTCGTTGGGAGATTTGAGTGACATTGTGAGGAAGGGTCAATTCTGCAGAGTGGAGATCTCATGCATGAGAAGTTTGAGATCAACAAAAAGCATGTTTGAGTGTTTAGATTCATCTTTGGGAACATGGAGGGTCATCAAGAGTGGAAATTGAGATTATGCAAGGTTCCCCAAGGGTTTGAGGTGATTGTAGGGGTGGATTTGAGGAAAAGAGAGTTTACAATAGAATTTGAAGAGAGTGTTGAGAGGATCCAAAAACCTACACCACTTGGAGGAAAGAGTGAGTCTAAGTGCTTTCTATGTGGAGAGAAGGGACATAAGGCAAGTTCATGTCCATTAACCTTTGAGAGCAAGAGATTGAGGGAAAGGAGAGGCTTACTTGACTTGTGTTTGCATGATGGACCTTCTTCACCAAGATTGGGAGGGAGAAGATCTAAGACCAAGGAGTTGTGTGAGGTTTGTGGAGTTGAAGGACTTCCAAAAGGACATGAGTGTAGTGGAGTAAAAGCACTTTTGGAAACTTTGGTGAAGGATCTTGGAGAGAGTCTTAGTACAGCTACAGAAATACTACCACCTTCATCAGCTAGTTCTCAAGATTAGTGATGGAGATAATCTTTCAACTTATGGATAAACTATCCATGAGAGTTAGATTAATATGCACTCTAGGATTTGATGTTGCTATAGAAATCTTGGAGCAACCTGAACCTTTTGTGTTCCCTAGAGTGGATTATTCTCAGATGGTGTTAGTCATGTATATACTCTATTAGTAATAGAGTGAGAGAAAAGAAAAGAGAAAAAAAAAATTGAGAGAAAAGAAAGATAGTGAGGGGTTAAGATGGGGAAACTTCCGGTTTTCTTTGGCAAGGATGGAGAAGATGTGGAGGCCTTTGTGAGAGACTTCAAGAGAGCTTGCATAGGAAACAATGAGAGGAGGAAGAATGAGTGGGCCTCATTATTACCAGATTTCTTTGAGGATGCAGCACTTACATGGTATGAGTCAGAATACCAAAAGAGAGAGAGGAGAGAGGGGGAAGAGGAGTCTTGGGAGACTTTGACTTCAGCACTCATTGAGAACTTTCTTCCTGATGAGAGTTATGAGAGATTGATGAGTGAGGTTACATTTCTCAAGCAAGGAGATGGAGAGAAAGTGAGGGTCTATGTGGAAAGAGTGGAAAAGTTGGAGTCCAGATTTCGCATAGTGTTGAGGAAGGGTGGGGATGATGTGGAGACTACAATGATTGGCATAGGGGCCATGCTCACCAAGAATTTTGTGGGAGGATTGAGACCACAAATTAGAAGCAAGGTGAGATATGAGAAACCTTCTTCCAAGGTTGAAGCTATCAAGATCGCAATTCGTATGGAGGAGAGTTTGGAAGGGGATGAGAGTGATTTGGTGGTGAAGGAGGTTGTGCATCCTCCTCAAGGCTACAAGTATGGTGGAACTTCTGATACTTTGGTGACAAGGGTTGCACCACAAGTAGTAGTTGCTCCAATTCTTGCACCTCCACCAAAAGATCCACTCCAAACCATCACAGAACAACTTGCGGATCTCAAGATCAATGTGGTGCAACTATGGGAGAAGAGAGAGGTGGATCAGAATGTAGGGAGAGGACCTAGGAGTTATGGAAACTATCCATATAGAGGAGGCCAACCAGCCAACAATTTCAATGATAGAAATTGTTTTGGTTGTGGAGGAAGAGGCCATATCCAAAGGAATTGCCCAAATTCCACTTACCATGGAGGAAGGGGTTATGAGGGAGCCAATAGAGGGAAAGAGGGAGGTAGTGAAACCCAAGTGGCTCCTAATCCCAACAAAGGTAAGGGGATAGCATCCATAGATGTGGTTGAGAGCAAGTATGAGAAGGGAGAGTGCTCAAACTCCAAGGGTCTTAATTTGGAGCTCTTGGCACAAGAGAAGAAGAGAGCTCGTTTTGCAGAGGATGTTCACTCTTCTCAAGGATTTACTTCAAGCAAGGATACTCCTATGTCTACTAGGAGCACTCGCACCTCAACACCATCAACAACAAAGACTCCAAGGAAGAAGTTGGGGATGGAGGACTTCTTGATCTCAAAGCAACAATGGAACTACAATGTGTTGGAGGATGTTGGTAGTCACAAGGCTAACATCACAGTGGGCCAATTAATTGCTTTGAACCCTACCTTGAGAAAGAAGCTTAGAGGTGGTTTGAGTTCTACAAGGAGCAAAAAGAAGAAGAAGGCAAAAGTTCCAGTATCAATGGGGGTGGTGGATGCCAAGCCAGCACCATGGGAGGCTTGTGAATATGCCTCCAAGATTGATGTGAGAGTGAATGGTCACAACATCAAGGATGCATTGGTTGATGGAGGATCAGCAGTGAATGCCATGTCAGAAAGGTTGATGAAGAAGTTGGGTATGATACCCTCAAGACCTTCAACATTTGTGGTGAGCATGGCAAACAAGCAACAAGTTCGACCAGTAGGGGTGATGGATAAGGTGGTAGTTTCAGTTATGGGAGTTCAAAATCTCATGACTTTCCAAGTCTTGAAGGATTCAAGCTATGACTTACTTCTTGGGAAGCCATGGTTGAGAGCAGCACGCACAACTGATCGATGGCACAAAGGGTACTTGAGGATTGGGCCATCAAACCATAGAGTCACTGTTCCTGTGACTAACACCACCAACACTTCACATTCAGATACCCCATCTTCTGATTATTGGGAATCTGATTCTGAAGGAGGAGCTTCAGGTGTGGACACAAGCATGGAAGAGGAGACTTCCACGGAGGAGGATGAATCTGAATCTGATTCAGATGTGTATCCTTTGTGTGCTATGGATTTTGCACCTAAGCCAGAGGTTTTGAAGGACCCAGATAAATCACCATTGACACTTGAGGAGGTAGAGAGAAGGTTATCTACCCTCAAGTATGGCCCAAATGTTACCAAGGAGGAGAAGGTGAGATTTGAGGAGATTTTCCGCAAGTTCATCCATGTGTTTGCTTTTAGTTACAAGGATTTGAAGGAAGTCACCTTGGAGGAGCACAAGATAGAGGTGGAGTCACATGCAAGACCAATCCGCCAAAAGCAACGTCACATTAGCCCACCAATATCTTTGGTTGTGAAGGAGGAGATTGATAAGCTCAAGGAGGCTGGATTTATCTTTGAGGTGGAGAATTCAGAATGGGTGTCTCCAATTGTCATTGTGAAGAAAAAGAATGGCAAGCTTCGGGTATGTGTGGATTACAAGAAGCTCAATGCTGTTACCAAGAAGGACTACTACCCATTGCCATTCATTGATGAGATCTTGGAGGAGGTTGCAGGTCATGAGAGGTACAGTTTTGGAGATGGTTATAGTGGATATAACCAAATCAAGATTGCACCAGAGCATCAACAACTCACCACATTCACCACACCTTGGGGAACTTACGCTTTCAAGGTCATGCCTTTTGGGCTTTGCAATGCTCCAGCCACATTCCAACGGTTCATGAACAAGGTATTTGAACCTTTCATTGGGAAATTTGTGAGAGATTTCATTGATGACTTTTGTGTCTATGGGAGCAAGGAGGAGCACTTTGAGCACCTAATCAAAGTCTTGCAACGCTTGGATGAGGCAAATGCATCACTCAACCCAGAGAACTGCATTTTTGGATGTGAAGAAGGTCTACTTTTGGGGCACATCATCTCCAAGGATGGAATAGCAGTTGATCCTGAGAAGGTGAGGAAAATCTCAGACCTTCCATTCCCTTCAAGCTTAACAAAGTTACGCCAATTCTTGGGAATGGTTGGGTACTATAGGAGGTTCATCTTCTCATTTTCCAACAAGGCTTATGCATTGACCATCTACATGAAGAAGGGTGTAGATTACATGGTGATTTTGGAAGACAAGGAGGCTCTCAAAGCTTTTGAGGAGCTCAAGCAATCCCTTGTTGTAGCTCCAATTCTTGCTAAACCTGATTGGAGTAAGCCTTTCATCCTCTACACTGATGCTTCTAATGTAGCTATAGGATGCACTCTTAGTCAATTAGACCAAGATGGGCATGATCATCCAATAGCTTATGCTAGTAGGCAGATGGTTTCAGCAGAGAAGAACTACTCTGTCACAGAGAGAGAAGGGTTGGCAGTGATCTTTGGTCTCAAGAAGTTTAGACACTACTTGATTGGAGGGAAAGCCACAATTGTCACGGATCACAAGGCTTTGAAGTACATCTTCAACAAGCCTAATGTTGAAGGGAGACTAGCAAGGTGGATGATTCTCTTGTCTGAGTATGACTACACAATTGAGGATAGGCCAGGAAAGAAACATGCAAATGCTGATTTGTTATCTAGAGCCTATGATCATGATGGAGATGAGCCAGTAGATGATTCCTTCCCGGATGAGGAGCTCATGACAATCTCAGTCACTCAAGAGGTTCCAATGGAGTACAAGGAGATTGTGGATTTTGTGACAAGAGGTAACTATCCAGAAGGGATGCATGCTAGGGAGAGGAAGGCCCTTGCAGCAAGATCTAGACCTTACACAATGGTGGATGATATTCTTTTTCACCAAGGAGCAGATGGTCTACTTCGAAGAGCAGTGGGTAAGGAAGAGTCTATCCTACTCATAAAGGAGTTTCATGAAGGTTTAGTATGTGGAGGACACTTTGCAGGAAAGGTGACTGCTTTCAAGATTCTAGATGCAGGTTACCATTGGAGAGGGATTTTCAAGGATTGTCTTGATTATTGCAAAACTTGTCATGTTTGTCAAGCTTTTGCTAGAAAGTCTACATCCACTCCACCACTTAGATCAATTCCATTGCTAGGACCCTTTGAGAAGTGGGGAATTGATTTTGTAGGACCTCTCAATAGAACCCCAAGGAACAATCGGTACATTGTGGTAGTTACTGATTACCTTACCAAGTGGGTTGAGGCTAGACCATTGAGGGACAAGAATGAAGATGAAGTGGGTAGATTTCTTTATGAACGCATTATCACTAGGTTTGGATGCCCTTTGGAGTTGGTTTCTGATAGAGGAGGAGAGTTTACAGGAAGCATTACTACAGCCATGCTACGACATTTCTCTATCACACATAGAGTAACTACATCCTATAAGCCAAATTCCAATGGCTTGGCAGAGAGAACCAATCAGACCTTGTGCATGATGTTGGCCAAAGATGCAGAAATGGAGGGGGCTAAACATCATTGGGACAAGAGGATTCATGCAGTTTTGTGGGAGTATAGGACAACCATGAAGACTTCCACTGGATATTCTCCATTCCAATTGGTGTATGGTATTGAGTCTACCTTACCTATTCACTTTGATCTTCCTACCTTCCAAAGCATTCATAGGAGATTGAAGAAAGCACAAGGAAGTGATGCAGAGAAGTCAAGGAAGGATCAACTCATGGAGTTGGAAGAGGCAAGAGCAGTTGCTATGGTTCGAGTGGAGCAAGCCCAAAGGAAACAAAAGGAGAGCTATGACAAGAGGCAAGGCAAGAAGAAGGTGGAGCCTTTCAAAGAAGGTGATTGGGTAATGTTGTTTGATTCCATTCGATTCAAGAGAGTACAAAAGAAGTTTTTGCCTAAGTACTTTGGACCTTTCATAGTAGAGAAGGTGTGGGGAAATTACACTTATGATCTCAAGGAGTTGGGAGGGAGACACTTTGATAGGATTAACCATGATAAGTTGAAGATGTACCATAGAAGGTAGAGAGACCTTCACTTTGAGGACAAAGTGAAAACTTAGTCCGGGGGTAAATGTAACACCCATTTGTGCATGTGTGTGGTATTGTGATATTTAGCTTGGTATTACAAGTACTTAAGAGATATTATTTATATAGAGATAAAGGATGGTTCTATATTAGTCATGGTTAGCTAAAGTTAGTCATAGCTAAGATAGATGGGACCTTACTTTAGAGGAAGTAGAAAAGATGAGCACCACTATTTTGGATTTTAGTGTGTTGACTTGGTATTATTCCTAGGTGTTTGGCTTTGGGGAAAGAGTTGAGAACTCTTGGGCCCGCAAGCCTTTTTGTTTTGGATTCTTCTTTAGTCCAAGGATAGCCCATGTGAAGGAATCCTTGCTTTAGTGGTTGGGTCAAGATAAGGGGAATATGCCCATGTGAATGGATATTCCTTTCTACTTTTTGACTTTACTTGACTTTTAGTCTAGTAACTTGAGTTACTACGGTAATTAGTAACTTTGGTACGTAACTATTTCACAAGTATATAAACAAGGAGTGAGGAGGTACTCATCATCCTTTCATTTGCAACTATCTCTCTCTCATTGAGTTCTCTAGTGAGCAATGTCTTGAGTCTTGGAGTGTTAGCCTTGGAGGAGTATGATGGAGTTGGGGTTCCTTGCCTTCTTAGTCCATGGTGCGCTACCATAATAGCCATCAGAGGTTCATCCTGAGTGAGAGACAGGCCGGCTCACAGGTCAGCCACCTGCTACTACACAAACTGAGTCTAGCATGATGTTGTGGACTGCTCAACTAATTATGCGTTGCCCTTTGTTTATAACCAAGGATATGGTTACATTGGGAGTTGACCTAGACCTAGTGTTTCGATTGGTTGCCACACTTTGTGAAAGTAGGGATGATGTGGTTCTTGCTTCTAGAGTAGAGGTGGTTGATGGTGGAGTTGACTTGGTTGAGGAACATGGTTTATGGCAGGCAACAACAACTAGATTGGAAGAGTTGCAAATTAGACCAAACTTTGAGAGAGCACAGTTCACACTTAGTGTTGTCCTATTGGATAACTAGAGAAGGATTTTCTGTTTGATGGGACCTTCAGGAAGGTCTTTACACCATAGAGAGTCTTATCAGACTTTGGTGCACAACCCTTTTTGTTGGGGAAGGCAACAATTGTTAGTCTAGGGTTACAAAAGACCGATGTGGAGAGGTGTCCATTCCAGATCCAAACATCTCTAGGAGGTGGTTCAACATAGTACATCACATGTGGAAAGCTAGTTGTTGAGATTCAGCCTGGTCATCCAACTGATAGCTTGGTGGTGAGAGCTCAGGCTATTGCACCAATAGTTGAGTCATATGATGTGCTAGTCGGTGGAGCAATGCTTCAATATCAACTATTGGGAGGAGACAACTTCCTATAGACCAGGTTGAAAGTCAGGTGAGGGACGAGTATGTTGCCTATTTGTATGCTTTAGTAGGCAATCTTGGCTCACTGTACATCTGGACTATGGCACTATCATTTTTAGCTTTCAGTAATGCAATTACTTGGCCTGGTGACTTATTGGAGGGAAACTTCCATGCAGAGGATACTCTAATACCACTTGGAGATCACTTGGATTTGGAGTAAGAGTGTGATTTTTCTATTCATCTTGGATGTTCCATTGTGGAGTTCAGAGGAGGCATTGCAACAACATGTAGATTAGTTGGTGCAGTAGGCTTGGAGTGGAGCTTTTGTACCACCAAGAGATGAGTGTGAGGATGAGCCTCTAGAGTCGATTACCTTGACACCTCTAGATATCACACTCATTGCTTGGCGGTATCTAGTGGAGGGAGTATGTCTATTGGAGTTGTTTGGTGGGATTGGCACCGGAGTAGTTGCAGTCCTATAGGCAGGTATACAAGTACAAAGGTACTTTTATATGGAGAGATATGAGATTGCTAGGCGAGTACCTCTCCATCATACGTCACACTTGGCCTATCGGTATCTTGAGTTATTATCAATGTCAGCAGTCAAGGGTTACCAAAAGGCCCTACCAACAGACATTTCCTTATTGGGACGCATGATCTAGAGCCACATAGGCCTATTCATTTGGTGATTTTAGGATGGCCATGTTAGTGACATACATGTGTTGGTCAAGGTTTGGGTCTTCAAGATCCTCATTTTGGTATGTTTTTGGAGATGTTACGGATACTATGACATCTCCAAGCTCATCAATCTATTTCTCCAGCTTACATTTTGGAGAACATCCCTTTGATGGGTGATCTTGTACCTGAGTGGTGGCAAGTACACATCATGACCATTCTTAGATGGGACTTGCTATTTTGTTAGATGCAGCCAAAATGGGACTACGGGCTCATCATTGTTGTCTTTGGTAGATGAGCCTCTTACCCAGAGAGGTTCTAAAGCATGCATATGATGGGATTCAACGACTAAATCACATCATTGTTGATGACATCTTGGATGTTGGGCATCAGTCTCAAATAGAGATAGTGGCTGATAGGTCACCTATGGCAAGGGTGAACCTTGTTGGATAGCCTAGAGCCGCTTTTCCCACACTTATGAGTTTCCTAGGTTCTCATACTTTTTGAGAGGGAGGTCCTAGACTTATTTGGGACTCACAATTATAGTAGTTGGTGGAGCCCAATGTTGATCAGAGAGAGGAGGAGATGGGTTTTTGCACCGATATTACCGTTGTTCTAGCAGTGTCAAAGGCATCCAAGCATCAAGTGTTAGGTTAAGCTATGGACTTGAACTGTTTGACTTGGATTGTGAGCCTTGGCTTGGTAGAGCAATGTAGGATGCGCTTGATAGGCATCACCACTTGGACACTTGTGAGCCTTGTGCCTATTGAGACGATTCAGGCACATGTTGGGAGTGATGTATTGAGTGGACATGGTATTCTTGGGACACAACCAATATCTAATAGGGAGAGTGGTCTACTTGGAGTCCATCCAATTGAGTGTTTGCTACTTGAATTACACCCTTGGTCTACTTGGGATGTTGCTAGAGGACGTGTGGAGCTTGCAGCCAGAGTGGAGGGATTTTTTCACACTGAGGTTGGGATCTCAAGTGCTTGGAGCATGACACTACTACTCCCAAGGGCCCAGTGTAGTAATCAGTCAGCATGTCTTCCACTCCCACTACAATTAAAGAGGATACTTTAGAGCTAACTTTCGGATCCAAGCTTACAAGAGAGGAAAGATTGAGAGTTTGGAGGTTCTTGAGGAGCTACACAAGTTTTTTTGCCATTAGTATGAAGGATTTGGGTGCTCTGAAGGGACCTGGTACTCAGATTGAGCTGACTAGCAATACATCATTTTCCCAATGTCCTTATCTATATAGTGATATGGAGAGGACATTAAATCAAAGTCAAAGTAGAGATCTTTTTGAGACTAGTTTGGTAGATATTTCACATGGAGAGTATGCATCAACTACAATGATGTCAGCCAAGAAGGATATGCATGGCAACTACATAGATAGGCAGATGTGTGCAGATTACCGTCCTATCAACTGGTAGACTATGGCTGATTGGTATGCCATGCTTATCAAAGATCCTAAAGAGATCTTTGATGCAATTGGGCATGCAAAGGTCTTCAAAACTGTGGATCTTTGAGGAGGATATCAGTTGCCGATCAAGGAAGAGGATAAGTCTAAGATAGTATTTTGGGCTGTTGATCTTCACATTAAGGATGTGTTATATTAGTTGAGGTTCTTACCATTTGGGTTAAAGAATGCTCCTGCTTAGTTCTAAAGGATCATGGATAGGATCCTAATTGGGTTGGATTTTGCTTGGTGTTATATTGATGACATTTTGGTCTATAGCACTACTGTGGGGAAGCATGAGAGAAATTTGTTGGAGGTTTTTGAGATGTTGAGATCTCATGGACTCAAATTACATCTTGGGAAGTGGAGGTTCTTCTATGAGTAGGTTGAGTATTTGGATCACACTATCTACCCCGGAGGACTTGGTGTTCAGCAGACCAAGGTGGAGGCTATTGCATATATTCCTTGGCCTACGGATATGAGCAAAGTGCAAGCATTCCTTGGGTTGGTAAACTTCTATTGCTGCTATGTTAGAGGATTTAGTGCCATCGCCAAGGCCTTGAAAAAGCTGACCAAGCTTACACAAGAGTGGTGTTGAGGAGATTGAGCAGGGGAGAGCTTTTGTAGAGCTTAAAGAGAGGTTGACATCTACTCTTATTTTGAGGAGACCGATAAGAGGATGACCATTTCAGGTTCACACTAATTGGAGTATGTTAGGGCTTGGAACAGTGCTCACCCAACATGATGATGAGGGGAAGGAGTTTGTGGTGGCCTATGCTAGTTGCTCCAACAATTTAGCGGAGGTGAAGGTTCATATGAGGTAGAGTGCTTGGTAGCGGTTAGGGCAATAGCACGTTTCTGATGTTACCTATTTCTTAACCCCTTTACTCTCATCACTGATCATTAACCATTAAAGTGGTTGATGGAGTCTGATAAGCTTTCAAGAAAGCTTGCACGATGGGCTTTGATTTGATAGGAGTATGATTTCAGGGTTGTTTATAGACCTGGAGTGGTGAACCATGATGTAGATGGGTTGAGTAGAAACCCATGTCCCAACCAATAGGATTAGACCAAAGCACATTGGCATGGTGAGATAGATGAAGAGAAGGTGCTAGGTTGGCATGCATCAACCTTTCTCTTATATTTTTTGAAACTTTGGTGGTATCTCTCTCAATGCATACAGAGGAGTTATTGAGGTCACAAATCTAGAGAGTAGAGATAGTTCTATGATTGAACAAGACATTCATGATGATGTCTTAGTGATGAACTATCTTTGCACAAGTGTTGTGGATAGCACAGTTGGGGCCAAGGAGAGAGACCGTGTTCTATATTGAGCCAGACGGTTTAGATTGGAGGGTAGACGTCTTTTGCATATATGGGAGGATGGTAGAGTGAGAGTAGTACCACTTCCATCTCAAAGACTATAGTTGGTCCGTCATGCTCATGAGGAGCTAGGACATTTTGGAGTAAAGCATACAAATAGCTTACTCTAGAGTCATTATTGGTGGTGCGGTGTGCAGACCAATGTATAACAATTTGTTGCTAGATGTGTGGTTTGTGCCATAGTTACACCTATAACCTATCATGGGATTGGGTTACCGCTGGATTTTGGACTTTGCTGGACCTTTACCGTTGACTATGAGACATCATCAATATGTTTTGGTGATGATGGAACACTTCTCCAAGTGGATTGAGTTGGTAGCACTTTTTGACAAGTCAAGTGAAGGGATAGCTTACTTGTTCTTGGATCGAGTTCTTAGTCATTTTGGTGCACCAATTGAGGTTTTGACTGATCAGGGTACAAAGTTCTTGGGGGAGTTTTAGGTCTTGTGTGACAAGGCTTTGATTGATCATTGACTACCTCTTGAGATCACCCTAAGGCATATGGCTTAGCAGAGAGAGTGGTTCAAACAGTGAACAGAGGATTGCGCAAGTATGGTTTGCAAAGAGACCACTTGGGAGATTGGGATCTCTAGTTACCTTGGTTGGCCATGGGCTATTGGTTCAGTAGGCAATTCTACTTAGCAACCTTCTTTCCTTACTTTCTACTCTATGGACAAGATCTAGATTTATCTGTAGCCATTTTTTGAGATGCTATTGTAGTCTTGGACTTGGATGATCCATATGTATGGGTGAGTGCATGTTCTCAATGGGCATAGATCTTTTGGAGAATGATGCCAATGGCCTTTAAGAACTTGGTGATTGCTCAACATAGAGATACCTTTTGCTATGCTACTATTTGAGAAGGAGGTTATAGACCCTCAATTTGTTGATTTTATCAAAGGGACTATGTATATCTACAATAGACAACACCAACAACACTTGATGTTTCTATAGGCTGCACTATCTTGAAAGTGCGCAAGGTTTTGCCATCTAGAGTCCTTGTGTTGGAAGGACGTGATGGACTTGTTTGGAAGGATCATTTGTGCAATTGTGCGCCATGCCACCTCCCAAACATTGAGCTTGGCACGTACAAGTGCCAAGCTTGGTACTATGGTCCCAAGCTTGGCACTTGTACATGCAGGCTTGAGGTGTATGTTATGTGGCTCTTTAGGTGGAGCTACTATTATGTTAGTGTGTGATAGTTGTTTGAGAGGATAGCATATGGTATGTATGACTCCTCCCCTCACGGTGATTCCTTAGAGATAGTGGTTATGTCCTAGATGTACTTGATCTATAGCTAGTTCATCCTTTATATGATATAGATTGCAGACAATGAACTTAAGATGAGGCTCGATAGCACCCGGCCTCCTGATCTTTGCCTATCATAGGGTATACCACAAACTTGGAGTAGATGTTTATCTGGAGTTAGAGTGACCTAACCGCCAGCTAGGAGGGCAATTGTGGCACTTTAGAGTCTATATATGACTTATGTGTCAGTTATGTGTCTATAGTGTATGATGTTGATAGTGATGTATGTTGTGTAGCAATGTATATACACACAACTATCATGCAATTTGTATTATTGCATCTAGATTGCTCGGACATTGGAGTTGTAATGATAGTAGTTAGAGGTATTTTAGTAGTTACCCAAAGACTACTTTCAGACTGTCAGATTTTGTGTTTAGGGTATTGACTTCATGGTGGGGCCCACTGTCACTTTGCACCATTTGCACCATTGGGTGTGCCATCAACTGGACCGTTAGGGTTTCAAACCTAGCTTGAGTTTAGGGGTATACTTTCAAAGTGCAGCTCCAGAGAGCTCACTTCTTTGATGTTGAGCCTTTGAGTTCCTAGCTATGGTGGACCGAGGCCAAAGAGCATCACTTGGATTCCCTTAGCTAGAGTGAGTGTGGCTTGACTGTAATCAATGCCTACTTGTTGGCAGTTTATAGAGTGAAAAATCAAGTATTGATTGAATTGAGTTGATTCAAGTAGTGTAAACAAATTGATTGTTGTGACACTTTAGAGTCTATGTGTGACTTATGTGTTTATAGTGTATGATGTTGACAACAATGTATGTTATGTAGCAATGTATATACAAACAACATTCCGCAAGCATATTTGCATGTGGAAACTTGATTAATAAAACACTCACATGGTACAATGCTTGGGAAAAATCAATGTTGGTAGAGGGTAGAGAGGTCACTTGAACAACAATGTAGGAAGGGTTGCTAAAGAGTTTCTAATCTATGGATTCTATGCAAATGGTCCAAACGTAATTATGGGGTTGGAGCAAAAGAATAACATATAAGTGTACATGGAAGCATCTCTCAATCTACAAGTTGCAATAACTATATGAATCCAACAAAAGCTCTAGATAATTTCAAACAAATGTTAAAAGAGCATATTTGCCAAGAAGTAATAGTACAAAACCCTAGCATTATTTTTTAAGGCATTGCTTGCACTCAAAGAATTGTAGGGATGCTTGGAGGAGGTGAATGAGTAGTCCCAAATCAACATTATTGGGCGAAAACACTACACTTTGGTTGACTAGGTTCTATGGAATTGAGCAACATTTGGTTTCAAGATCAAGGAGCACGACCGCTCTAAGGAGAATGGCCATGGGTGAAGAAATGAGAGATGGAGTCCACAAGGGAAAGGGAATCAAGTAGAACAACATTTTGTTACAATTGTGGCTAAGTTACGCACATAACTATCAATTTTTGTGTTTGTCTTCCTAAAGCCTCTCAACCTCCATATAAGTAATCTTTGAACAACATGGAGAGACAGATTAAAAAGGAGGATGTAGAAATCAGATCATAAAATGAAGATTTCTTATAAATGTACCTCGTGGCCTTATTGGCTCAATGGAGAAGAGAAGAAGTGAGAGGAGGAAGAGGACAATTGCACAAAGGTTGAGGAAGATATACTCACAATTGGTTGTTGTGAATGGAGTTGTAGAAGACAATCAGGTTAGAGTATTCATAGACCATGGAGCAACAACAAATTTCTTGTCTTGCTTTGTTGTTATAAGGTTGGGCATGGATCTAGAGAAGGATGAGAATGCAAAAGTAGAATTAACTAATGGTCAAATAGAGAGGATAGAGTCATTACCTAGAAAGGTAACACTCTCTAGAGGAGAGTATCAAGAAGCAAATAAGTGGCAAGTGCAATCTTAGGAATGACATGGATGGAGCACTACAATCAACTGATTGATTGGATAAAGAAAGTAGTAAGAACTCACCAAAGTAGTGGAAGATCATTGGGGTTAAAGAAAGATCATACAAGCAAAATTTACCTCTCTATGTTTCAAGAACAATAGCTATCTATAAGACATATAGATGTTTCATGGGTCTAATAAGAGAAGTCTAAAGTGCATAACTCTATGGAAAAATTCATGAGAAATTAAAAGATGAGATCAATGAGCTTCAGGATGTCTTTTGGATGCTCTATAGCAACAATAGAACTCTATCAAGTGGAAGATCTATCCACAAGATAACCTCAAAGTGCAACAAACAAAATTGAATGAAATGGCAAACACTAGTACTTGCTACCCACCCGATAGACCCCGATTGTGTGTGAGGACACTAGCCATTCCTAATCATCAAGCTCTTCTACACACTATAATCAATGCTACCTCAAAGTTATAATGATGCAAAACAAGTAACATCCACAATAATAATCTTCTTCCTCATGAATCATGGGAAGATAATACATGGAATACCCTTAGGATTACCACCAAAAAAGAGAATAGATCATAAAATTGAGATATTTCCTAGGAAGACATCTCCTTATAAGGCCCCATATCAACCATCACTCATGAATTGAAGGAATGTAAGGTTTGAATTGAGGACATGTTGAAAAAAGGGTTTATCTAACCCAATGTATTACCAAATGGGGCTATTGTCTTGTTTTTGAAGAAGAAGGACAATATAATACATATATGTATTGAATATCAGGCCCTACATCCACAAATAGTGAAAAATAAATAGCCCTTACCCTGCATGGATGACATATTCAATCAACTCAATGGGGCAAAACACTTCACCAAAATTGATCTATGGAGCGATTACAACCAAATCAGGATTGCGGAGGAAGACATACACTAAATTATCTTTTGAACAAAGTATGGTCACTTTGAGTACCTAATAATTTCATTTGGCCTCATCAACATACTAATCACTTTCATGAGTTTGCTGAATGATATATTTCATCCATACTTGGAAAAATTTGTGACAAATTTCTTAGATGACATCTTAGTCTATAGTAGGACAATGACAGAGCATAAACAACATCTACAAGAAGTCATCTATATTTTGCAAGAGAATCAGTTGTATGCCACAATTTCAACTTGTGAGTATGGCAAGTCTGAAGTAGACTACTAGGAGCATAAAATAAGTGCAAAAGGTATCCAAGTGTTTAAAACATAAAATACAGGTAATTCAAAAATGAGGTGCTCAAAAAGATCAAACTGAACTCAAGAGATTTTTGGGATGATGGAGTTCTATTGATGATCTATCAATCTCTTGCGGCACTACTTGGCAAGGGGAAGAAATAGATGTGTGGAACCACACAAGAATTGGCCTTTTAGGAATTCAAAGATGCAGTACTACATGCACCAATCTTGAAATGGTATGACTCAAGATATCCAATCAAGTTGGCTATAGATGTAGCAATTGGAACAATCCTAGAACAAGAGTGGCATGATGGATGACACCTAATTGCATATTTCTTTTAAAAGTTGTTAACGGTAGAATGCAACTATCACACCAACAAAAAAGAAGAGTTGACCATTGTCCTTATAACCAAGCATTAGAAGCACTATCTTGGTGAGAAGGCATTTATAGTGGAAATAGACCAAAAACCTCTAGTATACCTCAAGATAAAGAAATATCTATCTTATCAATAGATTTGGTGCACAAAGTGGAGATAATGGTTCACCATGATGATCACATATGTGGAAGGCAAGAAGCAACTTGCAAATGCAATCACCCAAATGCCTATGGCAAAATATCTAGTAGTAGAGGTCAAGAAGAACCTAGAATTTTGGCCAAAGATTCTTATTGCTACAGAAATTGACACATAGATTGTAGGAGCTTGATCATCCAAAGGTGTCACTTGTACCCAAGGACTGACCATTTGTGATGGTAATTTATGGTAGATTTCACAAACACAAGAATCAGTATCCTAGCAAGATATCATGATTCTGCAATGTAGGTATGTGAGCCGGCCTACCTCCCACTCAAGATGAACCTCTAATGGCTATTATGGTAGCGCATGATGGACTAAGAAGGCAAGGAACCCCAAATGCACCATACTCTCCAAGGCTAACTCTCCAAGACTCAAACCAATGCTCACTAGAGAATGCAATGAGAAAGAAAAAGTTACAAATCAAAGGATTATGAGTACTTCCTCACCCCTAGTTTATATGCTTGTAAAATAGTTATGCACCAAAGTTACTAATTATTGAAGTAACTCAAGTTACTAGGCTAAAAGTCAAATAAGGTCAAAAAGCTAAAGGAATATCTATACTCATGGGAATATTCTCTTAAGCATGTGATCTTATCTTGACCCAACCACTAAATCAAAGATTCCTTCACATAGGCTATCTTTGGACTATAGAAGAATTTGAAACAAAAAGGTTTGTGGGTCCAAGAGTTCTTAACTCTTTCTTCAAAGTCAAACACCTAGGAATAATACCAAGTCAATACACTAGAATCCAAAATAGTGCTACTCACTTTTTCTACTACCTCTAAAGTGAGATCCCCTCTATTTTAGTTATGATTAAATTTAGCTCATCATGACTAAGGTAGAACTATCCTTTATCTCTATATAAATAATATCTCTCAAGTAAGTGTAATACCAAACTAAATATTTCAGTGCCACACATGGACAAATAGGTGTTATATTTACTCCAGATTAAGTTTCCACTTTGTCCTCAAAGTGAAGGTCTCTCTACCTTTTATGATACATCTTCAAATTATCATAGTTAATTCTATCAAATTTTCTTCCTCCCAACTCCTTGAGATCATAGGTATAATTGCTCCAGATCTTCTCCACTACAAAAGGTCCAAAGTACTTAGGCAAAAACTTCTTTTGCACTCTTGTGAATTAAATAGAATCAAATAACATTACCCAATCAACTACTTTGAAAGGCTCCACCTTCTTGCCTTGCCTCTTGTCAAAACTCTCCTTTTATTTCCTTTGGGTTTGCTCAACTTTAACCATAGCAATTGCTCTTGCCTCTTCCAATTCCATGAGTTGATTCTTCCTTTACTTCTTTGCATCACCTCCTTGTGCTTTCTTCAATCTCCTATGAATGCTTTGGAAGGTAGGAAGATCAAAGTGAATATGTAAAGTAGGCTCAATACCATATACCAACTGAATTGGAGCATATCTGGTGAAAGTTTTCATGGTTGTCCTATACTCCCACAAAATTTCATGATTCCTCTTATCCCAATGATGTTTAGCCTCATCCATTTCTGCATCTTTGGCCAACATCATGCACAAGGTTTGATTGGTTCTCTCTGCCAAGCCATTGGAATTTGGCTTATAGTATGTAGTTACTCTATGTATGATAGAGAAATATTGTAACATGGTTGTTGTAATGCTTCCTGTAAACTCTCTTTCTCTATCAAAAACCAACTCCAAAGTGCACCCAAACCTAGTGATAATGTATTCATAAAGAAATCTCCAAACTTCATCCTCATTCTTGTCCCTCAATGGTTACTTTAAATGTGACTCAAGCTTTGACCACTTCCACTTGACAGAAATCAAACCTTGTGCAGTTGCTATAAAACTGGGTTGCTCAGTAGTCAGTTCTGTTTCTTGCCATTTCTTCCAACTTTAGTAGCGCTGGGCTGCCCCTTCTTCTTGAAAGTAGCTTCTTGCTTTGCTTCTATTGCTAACGTTGAAGTTGGTTGGAACGCTTGTAATGCTGGGTGTTTCAGCTCTGCATGCCCGGAGATCGCGATAAGTAAGTCATAATTAGCTGGTAAGACTGGACTACATAATCATAATCGACTTATAAGAGTATGCCTCACCGAATTCTTAAAATGTTCAATAGTGGTTCTCAACGGCAAATTCAAGACACAAAGTGCTATGAAACTTGTATTTTTCATTAAATCTTCAATAGCTCATCTTAAATCGACTAACTATTACCTTGACGGAGACTAACTAAACATGCGTATATAATTTTCATACCTCCTTCAGTGATGGACCAACAAAACTCATCTTCCCGAGCATTGCTCATATTCTTCAGATACTCATTCAACTGTTTCCTTGAACGGAATCGAGAGCCATCAGGAGCAGTAAAATACATATCCCAGGGTCTTGTCCCAGTTCTCCACTTCCAACCGTTAGGCGCAATGGGAGGACCTTCCCCACATTTCTGTGCCAGAAGGTTCCTCTGCTTCGGCTTGGCACCCATGGTTGTTCAGACCGAACTCCACCAATACTTAATTTGATAGATTCTAAAGCATCCAGAAGAAGATTATAGGCCGGGAAAGACGAAATGACCCAGACGCAAAGGTTTTAAAGAAATGAATAGTCACTCCCTAAATTGGATAGACACGGTCTCCAAATTGAGCACAACTTCTGAGCAGGAGCAAGAATATATTAATAAAGAGACACCATGACGATTAAAATGCATGTAAATCAAACAAATTCCCTCTTCATCGACTAAACACCCCACTCAAGAAATATCGAATGCGAAAGAAACCCCTAGAAAGTAGACGATGTTTGTAAACGGAGATAGGGTTTGGAGCAAAAGCTTGATGGCAAACACACGACCTCTTGAGTAACAGGATGTATGTACCCATGCACCATAAGTATAGTAGATATCTAGTTGGCAATGCCTGTACGGGTGAAAACGCACCACTGTACCGGTCAAAATCAGATGGGCCCAACTAAGCTGGCAGTGTCCCAATTGTACGGGCCCGACTCTTCACTGAAAGCTGCGAAATTAGTAACCTTAGAAACGTTGCGATTCCTTCAGATGGAGAAGAACCAATATTCAGAAAATAAGGTTGATTCGGTCCAACATAGGCAGTCACCGAGGAAATGATTGTCACTATAACAGTTCTTTTGAATGCTTGTCCACGAAAATGAAGGATATATCTTCTTCCTATGAGACAAGCTCTTGCAACTAGCATAAATAGTAGAGAATAGTAGTCATCTTTGATTAGCTCCATGATCAGCAGGACTACCACATGAGATTTTGTACATAACAATGTTTTTCCGCTGACACTCATTCTCAAATCAGAGACTTATTATCCACCTTGACGAACACCTTGCACGCATTCAATAAAGAACCAATTCTCTTTGATCCATATGAACCATCATTTGAACACCGGAATCTCTGCTCTGCTCACTTTCTTTGTAATTTGACTTACTGAACGTGAATAAAATGACTGAACTGCATTCTGAAACCGGAAATCAGTAGCATATGAAGTCTTTATGCATATTATCAAGATTAAGAAACTTTACGTGTTGCACACGAGTGAAACTGAAGGAAGATTTATTATAATCCGCTATACTTATTTGAGCATTTGGCCTGCTGATATTTGTAGTCCTTTTATCAGGGATACATCAGGAGCCCATCGCGTGTCATTCCATACAAGCCTTTCCATGTATAAGCTCCACCGCAACTGAATCTAGTGTTCAGAACATGCTCTTCTTCCGTCGTACATATGCTCTCCGTCGCAGTTTGTCCCATCAAGTTGCAATCTTGGTCTGCGGCAAACTTGATTGTGCAGGTTTATTTACAAATTGAAAGGAGAGGGTTGAAAGAATTTAATTCCCTCACGGACGTGTCAGGCCCGGCCTCCGCCTTTGATAAACGCTCTTTGTTGGTTCGCTGTATTTCGCACTCTGTAACAATTCCCGTCAACGCTGAAAACAAGAACTGGTGTGGTAAACACAGCGTACACAGGTAAACACAGTTCTTGTTTCCAGCGTACGTACTCAGAGGAACAGCCTCTGAAGTTCATGATCATCATCCTTTTTGGTAATGAAAGTGGCGAGCAGCCGATTCGTGGCTCGAATCTCCCGAACAACACTTGATCCTTCCTCGCAATCATCGACAAGGGCACTGTGGATCTTGCATAACCTTTCATTTATCACCTTCTGTTGCTCAAGAATTTCATGGAAGGTCGAACTCAGCCTAGTTACACCTGATTGAGAAATAGATTTTGTATGCTTCATCTCGCTTAGCAGCTGTTCAAGGAGACTGTGCGTGAAACTGGCCTCCTTGCTGCCCACAAGATCCTTCAAATGACGCCCTAAATCCTTTTCCAGATCCAAGATGCCGGCGTGGACTTTAATATTTTTCACTGCAGCGCTCAACTGCAGTGCATCGGCCCAGTTGTTGATATCGGTGGAGCTTGAACCCATTTTCCCTTACAAACAGAAGAAACAAGAAATAACAAGAAACTAACAGGCGAAACTAGACAGTAACAAGAAAGCAAGTCCTCAAACTGAAAACTTGAGCCTCAAAGCTTGCTAACGGGAGTGCACCGTCACAGGTTCCAGCTCTCGTAGAACAAAGCTAGGAATGAAGGGACTTAAACTCTTGGGTGCCTACCCTCGATATATAATGGTCTAAGAATGTTAGAGATGACTTCCACCCATGGCTCAAGGGCAGGTAAAGAGAGACGTGATGTTGTAACATCTGAAAGCGGAGCCGACGTTGTTGCGAATTCGACAGAGTCATGATTGAGTACCGAAAAGGAAACTCAACGACTGATGGTTGCCTCTTAAAAGTGGTTCGACTTATTACTGCATGAATACCAAAGGGCTTGTGGTTTCCAGAGTACATCGACGGATTATTCAATTTCTAACGGGTACACGAGAGAAATCGAACGCCTTTGGTACCTCAAAATCATAATCAACTGACTCTTGAACGAATAGCAACAGGAAACTCTTGGGGTACCGGGTCGAAATCAAAAACCCCTGGGTACTTCAGGAGACGAAATTCGACTCACTACTCAACGAGTAGCAAATAGGAGCGCAACACATATAGGATATACATGTTGATCGGATCAATAGGAATACCAGATAGGCACATCACATGGCTTTCTTTCTCTTATTACAGAAGTGTTTGTCCATCTCGAGCACAAACTTCTGAATCACTTTGCTGATGGTCGTTAATAGTACATTTAGACATCTCACGCCTTCCAGTGATTCAACCGGATGCAGTTGATTGGAGTCCTTCTTGCCCATAGACGCATACATGAGAGAGGGATAGAGCGATGAGCACATTTGGTTCAACATGCTTAGAGTGAGATATACCGACTTGGAAACTGTATTCATATCCGCTCAGCACCCTCTAGCTTAAAGTATTCTGATGAAAGCGTTCATCAGAGCTCCAGATCCGCTGTGAGTTTTTCCACTCCAAGTTTTGAATATTTACTCTGACAATGTGTAGACAAAATGCTTTTACTGAACCATGGCCACTTCTGGTAGTCGATATGGTTGGTACACACCTAAAATTGATTGATAATCGTCCAAGCATTACTTTATGAATGGGGGACAATTACGGGCCTCTAGATCTCGTTCTCTTCCCGAACTCAAGCATTCGTTTCCAGTATCTTTGAGAGAGGACATCACGGCGGAAAAACAAAAATCCTCAGCGTATGTCCTGACGATCCATGGAGAGAAGAACAGATTAACTTAGCCATGTATGAAGAACATGGCTAAGTTTTTACCTACAGTCATGCCATCGCTAGAACTTATCTCAGAAACCGCTTGCGGTTGAGTCGGAGCAAGAACACAGCTCTAACTCATAATTCATACCAAAAACTGCTACATGCACTACCAAAGAATGTAAGATAAGAAACTACAGCAGCAAACTGTTGATTGATCCAAGAATTTTATATTTGAAACATATAATATCAACCTGTATACACCGGCTTCATGGTTTGCATACTTGTGGTGCCAATGAACCAGATCTCCTAGCTGAACACACGTGATCATGACATGACATTCTACTCTTTAAGATATTAACCACAAAAGAAAGCAATAAGCGGATAAACTGTGATTGATGAAATTAACACGGGCACACCCAAAATCTGTATTACATAGTTCCACTTGAAAGTCTCCATCAATTTCGTGCGAAGAGCATTATAAGAAACTCTCCATTATACTGATGCTCAGAAATTTGGTTTTAACAGCTTTATGAATCTATTCTACAATAAAAAACTCATTATTTCGCTTTTCATTGTATATTATGTGGATAGTAGAACATCAGTGAGGCCAATGAGAGAGATCGTTTCTAACTCTGTGTTGAGCTTGTGGTAGGTATTGTAAGACGAGTGTCATATAGTTAAACCCGCTTGTCAATGTCAGTCAGTGCAATTACTGTTGACCACCCTATGAGCCGCTAGCTCCCGTTCGAAATCTGTTGCACATCGGGAACAGGGGTGATGATTTTGTAGATGGTTATTCGATTGACTTACTAGTCAATTGTATAACCATCTAAACAGCTTGGTAATAGATAACAGTTTGAGAGATCTAGCAACCTCTGTTTAATTTCAACATCACGAGAAATTGTCCATAAAGTAAGAGATTATTACGTGCATTGCGGGAGCTATAAGCTTTTCAGCTTCATTTTGTTCTTTCACAAACGATATCTTGGATTCTTTTGAACGTGCTTCAGGTGAAAGTATCAATTAAACCAGGATGGTTTCATGAATGAGACCAATGGCTATTGGCTGATAGTAACTGAAATGAAGCAACAACATTGTCATATGTATACATACACCTATCCCAATCTCGTATGCTTTTGGCTGGGCGATATAAGCAAATACCAGTTCTGCAGTGTCAGCAAATTAGTTGTGCGACAGAAATGGTTAGCAGGGTAAATATCAAGATTGCCATGCCATATCAAGATTTGAAATGAGCTTGTTACTATTAGCCCAGGTTTCTTCAGAAACTTCCGGAATACATAAACAAAGCGGACAAGTATCTTGTCTAGATCCGCGTCTACCTGTTCCTATCCGTCCCACATGGTTCTCGAAGATTGATCGTGTCGTTCAAATCCAAGACGATTAAATCTCCAGGAACACAAACAATGCGACAATCTGACTGATTTATTTGTAATGCGGATATGAACATCGCCTATAGCTAGTGATGAACATTGCTTTCGAGCTGAACAGACAGGCCTTGGCTACAAAACCAGACATCCCTCGCTTCTGCTTCGTTATGGCCAACTTCCGGTTAATAGTACGAAACGATTAACTTGAACAGTACTCAATGTACTATTCAACCTCTCTGATCTTTGTCTCTCTTCCCTATAATGTGCCCTAGGGCGTTGAGTAGTCGATAGGTCGCTTGTATCTCTCCAATAATGCTCAATCCATCCTCTTCATCATCATCTACCAGAGAGCTATGAATCTTCAGTAGCTTTGCATTCATATCCTTTTGCTGTTCAAGAATATCGCCGAATGTTGCGGTGATCTTGACTACACCCGCTTGGGAGATACTCTTGGTATGCTTTATCTCGCTTAGCAACTGCTCGAGAAGGCTGTGTGTGAAATCAGCCTCCTTGCTCCTAACAAGATCCTTAAGCCGACGCCCCAAGCTTTCCTCCAAATCGTTTTCATCCCTTCCTGAACTTGTGTTGGTACCGGCCAGGTGCACAACTTCGATTTTCTTTCTCATTGCCATATTGAAAATTAAGTAGGCGAGAAGCGTACGATATTCACGTTAGCCCTGATCAATATCGAAGATCCGAACCCTTCAATTGACACATAGATCCTTGCAATTGAGATTTCCACCGTCGTAGGATCAGGCTCTAGACAGATAGCGATGTAAAAGATTACTGCTGGAACAGCGAGATTCACACTTCGATTCTCGCAACTTCCCAAACCCAAACGGTCCAATTAGACAAGAGCACTGGAATGCTTACTTCTACTTCCGTAATTGGGTTTTCCGTTTATATATGGAGTGGATGATCGAGATGGTCACAAGGCAGCTCGAGAGACCGGACCTTGACCACATGAAAGTGGAAACGGTACAGGTGATGACGTGATGACTGCATCTGACGGACAAAGATCTCAAACGTCTATTGAGCTTTTAATGAAAGGCAACTCAATAACTGACCACTAAGTTGGAAGTAAAATGTCGATCGTCATATGTCAAGCGCCTCGATCACATATTCTTCTTTACTGAAACGTTAATTATAGGGTCTCTGGTGAGACTCTATAGTTCAGCAAAGAAGAGATTTGGTATCCAAGCCTTTCTTCGAATTAGTAACGAGCTGTTGGGATATGCGCAACCATAGGTATACCCATCACAGTCCAGCTCCCTATCTACTTATACCGACGCATTGGCTTGCGACCTCATTCCTGGAAAAGAAAGAGAGATACATGAATTCGAATTGGATTTGAAGGGCATTATGTTTTGGAACACCACACGTACGCGAACTCGGATTTGTCTCCCAATCTCGTGAATCTATTTAGTCATCTGTTTTCAGAAACAAAGAGTACTGTTAACTTTATCATGGTAGCAAATAACCTCACGAGAGCACTCTGTTTTTAAAGAGGAGTTTGTATGCCGTGCAAGTTTTCAGGTTCGATCAACGATATGCCACATCCTGTCGAATCCATCTGGACCGCACAAAAAGCAAGAGCCCGATCCAGTGAACTATTGGTTGTCTGCAGAATCATCCTGAATCCATCTACTCTGTGGCATTGTCCATGTGAATACTATATTTGATGATCCTATGTACGCCCCTGGGTGATCGGAGTGGTCTGTTAGGACGTGGAGCCTGATGCTCGAGCCGATTTTTCGCATTGTGTGATGCTGAGATCTGCAGCTCATATCATCCATCAGATTTTTTGGATTGGTACGTTAGGATGCGGAGCCTGATGCTCGAGTCGATTTTTATCGTGTGATGCTAAGATGGGCAGCTCATATCTAGTTGAATCTCAATAAATATAAATAAATAAATAAATTTATGTATTTATATATAGCTCAAGACTATGAGAAGAAGAATAGTAAATTCTGTAGAGATCCACAACAATTGGTATCACTGCGATAAGTTGAAGGAAATAAGTGAGAGCAATGGCAAGGTTGGGCAAGGTTGACAGATTCGATGGTAAGGATTTTGGTTTCAAGAAAATGTGAATAGAAGACTATTTGTATAAAAAAAAATTTTATGATAGAAATAAGCGAGAGCAATGGCAAGAAAGTGCAAGAATGGCAAGAAAGTGCAAGGTTGACCGATTCGATGGTAAGGATTTTGGTTTCAAGAAAATGTGAATAGAAGACTGTTTGTATAAAAAAAAAATTTATGATAGAAATAAGTGAGAGCAATGGCAAGAAAGTGCAAGGTTGACAGATTCGATGGTAAGGATTTTGGTTTCAAGAAAATGCAAATAGAGGATTACTTGTATAAAAGAAAAATTCATGAAGGAAATAAGTCAGAGCAATGGCAGGTAACGATCAGTTGAAGGAAATAAGTGAGAGCAATGGCAAGAAAGGGTAAGGTTGACAGATTCTATGGTAAGGATTTTGGTTTCAAGAAAATGCAAATAGAGGACTACTTGTATCAAAAAAATTTCATGTACCTCTCAGAGGTGTGAAAACATAATTCATGTTATAAGAAGATTGGGATTTGATGGATCGACAAGCTTTAGGATTTGTTTTCCTAACACTAGCTAGAAATGTTTCATTCAATGTTCTAGAGGAGAAGATTACAGCAGGTCTACAGAGAGCTTTGCCTAAGATGTATGAAAGAAAATCAAAACAAGTTGTACTTGATGTATCATCTTTTCAACCTAAAGATGAATGAAGTTCACTCTATCACAAATTAGTAATGAGTTCAACCAAAAATTATATTAATAAGTTGAACCTGATCACGAGCCAATTAAGTTCAATGCAAATCAATATAGAGGATGAAGTGTGCACTTTAATTCTCCTATCCTCCTTACTTGAAAGTTGTAGTGTAACTGTAACAACAATAAGCAATTCTTGTGTGTCAAACAAATTGAGGTTTGCAGAGATTCAAAATTTGATACTCAATGAATTAGAAGGAGAGAGTCCAAAAACTCTGGATTGGCACTAAACACTCTTGAAAATTGAGGAAGAACTATGCATCGTAGTGACAATCAAAGTAGATCCAAGTCGAAGAGGAAAACCAAGTCTAGGTCAAAAGGTGAAAGATGTTGGCATTGTGGTAAGAAGGGGCACACAAGAAAGAACTGTTGGCTCATAAGGAAGAATCCAAGCAAGGGGTAGAATGAGGACTTAGTGAATGCAGCTGCACAAGAAGTCAATGATGTTTTGATCCTTAGTGGAGGGACAGTCCTATGGAGTCATGGATTCTTGATTTAAGAGCTTCCTTTCACTCTACCTCACTAGAAGATTGAATGTTGATTTACATCACTAGTGATTTATGAAAAATTTATCTTGCAGATGATGAATCTTTGGATGTTGTGAGGAAAGGTGACATTTATATTAAAACACATGATCAATCTATGTGGAAACTGAAGAATGTTAGGCATGTTCTAGGCTTGAAGAGGAATCTAATCTCAATTGGGCAACTTGACAATGAAGTGTATGTCTCAACCTTTGTAGGTGGTTTATGGAAAATCACCAAAGGCATTGTTGTAGTTCCAAAAGGGAAGGAGCGCGGGACTCTCTACGCGACCACAAACCAAGCACACGGTGGCACTAGCAAGCAGAATATCAAATGGTAACTTTGGCATTGCAAGCTCAGGCATATGAGTGAAAAAAGCATGAAGGTGATTATGAAGAAGGGTCGAGCTACCAGATTTCAAAACTGTTGATGTAGGTTTTTGTGAAGATTGCATATTCAAGAAGCCAAAAAAGGTTAGTTTCTTGAAGGGTGAAAGAGCACCTAGAATAGGGAAGCTAGAGCTTTTACACACAGATGTGTGAGGTCCTTCTCCAATTGCATCTCTTGGGGGTTCACAGTATTATGTCACCTTCAAATATGACTCAACCAGGAAGGACTGGGTATATTTCTTGAAGTGCAAATCAGACTTATTTGTCAATTTCAAGAAGTGGAAAAGCTTGGTAAAAAATGAGTCTAGTGCAAAGCAAAATTGACTGAGATTTGACAATGGTGGTGAGTATGACAGTAGTGAGTTCAAGGAATTCTATGCAATACATGGAATCAAAATGGAGAAGACCTTATCGAGCACACTGCAATAAAATGGAGTTTCTGAGCCAATAGAATGAGGATCCATGCTAGTCTACCCAAGGTGTTTTGGGCTGAAGTAATCAACACTACAGCATACTTGATCAACCGAGGTCCATCAGTCCCCTTAGACCATAAGCTGCACAAAGAGGAGTGGACAGGAAAACCTATGAGTTTGTTGCACTTGAGAGTCTTTGGATGTGTCCCTTATATGCATGTCAATGCAAAGAAAAGAGACAAGTTAGATGAAAAGTTTATAAAGTGTTTGTTTATTAGATATGGTGCAAATGACTTTGGGTACAAGTTTTGAGATATAGAGAGCAAGAAAATCATCAGAATCAAAGATGTGATATTCAATGGGTGTCATCTTTACAAGGATAGAAACACTCTAGATTCTGATAGTGTAGATGAGCAGAGCAAAGCAAAAAAATCTAGTTGAGTTGCAAGAGATAACAAAAGATGATGTTATCATACGGGTTCAAGGAAACCTTGAAAGCTCAAAAACTACTCTGCCACAACCTCAACCATGTGCACCGTAGTTGAGGAGATCTACAAGAATCAAAAGATCACCAACAAGGTATTCTCTCTCTCTACATTACTTGTTGTTGACAAATGGAGGTTAACTTGAATGTTATGAAGAAGCCATGCAAAGTGAAGGCTCCATGAAGTGGGAGCTTGCCATGAAGGACTAGATGAGGTCCTTGGATAATTCAAAGTTGGGAGCTCAGCTTACTACAGAAGACAAGAAGACATTACATAACAAGTGGGTCTCCAAGGTAAAAGAGGAACACAATAGTAGCAAGTGGTACCCACATGCTACCATTTTGGTTTTGTTATATTTTCAAGAAGAAGTGTACAATCAAAGTCAAATTGAAGCCAAATGGCGGAAGAAAGGAGAAGAAGTGTACTTTGGGTCAAGAGAGTGGAACTAGGATTGGACTAGGCAGAGGTTAAACTTGGAGTAGGAAAACTTCACCTTCAAGTGATCAACCTAATGCAAGGACCCTATAACAACTTTCCTTTGGGTGTGCCAGTCAAGAACGTAAAATCAAGAAAATAGCTAAATCTTGAGCGGGACAAGGGCTGAGGGTGACAAGAGTAATTCATGCGGACAGCATGAGTTGTAAGTGAAGAGTGATTGAAGAATGACCACACATTGCAAAACTATAAGGTGAAGACTAGGGCAAAGATATCAAGCAAGTACCTTATACCTGTGAGTAGTCATCCTGAAGCAATGTGGATTACGAGGCCAAGTGAGAGTTCAATTTTCAGACATCTAGAGGGAGTGAGGATTTTGCATCTAGGAGAGAGAGGATCTTTTTCCAGCTACCCCAAGTGAGAGATCACACAATGCCAATGAAGGGTGAGAAGAAGAGTCTCTCACTTGCAGTGAGAAATCCTATGATTTGGAGGTTAGATATGATAGCAAAAAATCAAAGTCTTGAGTAGACTATGGATCACTTTTCAGGCTTGGAACTAGAACTTGAGTTTTCTAGGTTTCATGGCAAAAGTTGCTATGAGTGATTGTGAGGAAGGCCCAGAGGAAGAAGGGGTCATCCCGAGGAGATGGTGTCACCAATTTAGCCCAGGAAGACAAGGAGGGTGAACACTCCTTGCTATCTACCTCTTTCTCTTGCAACCCACTCTTCTCTAATGTCTTAGGTAACTCAGCCAAAGACACTTGCACTCCTACTTCTACAACTTTGGATCTGATATTCATCTTTGTCTTACTCCAAAGTTCATCTAACTCCTTCCTTGCTAAATCTAATCTAAGACAAATATTCTCTCTTGCTCTCTAACATTCCCATCTACTCTCTCCCTTAAACTAATCAATAACTTATTCAAAATTATATCCTTTGCTTTCTTCTTCCTTGTCTCTTGCACTAACAATGTCAATTTTTGCAGTCTTGCTTCCTCCAATTGAACTTCAGATACTATAGTGAGCATTGCCTTCACTCTCATGACTACTTCATCAATTATCTTTTGACTAAGTGTCTTCAATTTTTCTCTTTCTACTTGCAACTCTTCCTTATACATCTTCACCTTGCCTTCCAACTCAACTTTCATTGCTTCCTTCTCCTTTGCATTCTGTATGAGTTGCGCTTCTATTCCTTGGATTAAACCTTGCAATCTTTCCTCCTCTTGACTTTGTTCAATCAATTCTCCTTTCCAAGCTTGATCTTTCTCTAGTGCACTTATTTTCAAGCTATCCAACCCTTGTCCTATCCTTGCTATCATAGCCTTCAAATGAATAACTTCAACTTGAGCGTCATGTACTTCCGCCCTTAAGGACTCAGTCTTTGCAATCTGCTCCCCTTGATCTTTGTCTTGCTTTGCCATTGCTTTGCCTCTCTTTACAAAGTCTTTTGTCAAGCTCTAAATTCCTTTCTCCTAAGTTCTATCTTAGCCCAAAGTTCTTTGACTTCCTTTTCTCCTTAGATTAACTTCCTCCTTAACTCCGAACTTTCTTCACTCATATAATTTACTACTCTCAATTCATCCTTTGACTCTAAAATGACTTCCTTTCAACTCTTCTCTCTTTGTCTTCAACTGCAACAACAATAAATAGAAAATCTTTGACAAGTATTCCACCCTTCCCATCAAAATCTCTTTTACTTTCTTTATCTTGGAGAACCTCCATAGGCTTTAGAGATTTGGAGGACTAAGTGCATAGTGAAGCTTGAAAGACATATTCTTAGCTACAGTGATATGCTGGTCAGATAAATCAGTGTATACTTGGCATTTGATGATATAGCAACTCATTGTGGTTAAGAATGAAGAATATCCCTTCACAAAGTATCCACGGGAGTCATTAAGTTGTATGAACATTGTTTCCTTGGAGTGACCTCCCTCAAGTATGTTGCTTCTTAGCTATACATTGGCTCCAGGAATTCACTTTCTATGGAGAGCCTGTGCGGTATGGAAGAAACAGAGAAGATAAAATTCAATTTGGGTATGGGGAGATATGGAAGAGCACATAATGTGTTGCTATCATTATTCTTGTGCTAGCCATGGCTACACTTCTCCATGTGGGGCTGCCTAGGGCAGCTCAGGATACACCATGCCCGGTGTGTCATCGTCGCCTTACCTTGCAAGGGGTAAAGACCCATGTAGGACGGATGCACAAGGACTATGATTGGACCACTTGGGATGCCCACGTGAGGTGAGCGACCACATCAAGAATAGTGACACTCAAGATTATGCATGCTTCTTCTATCCCTTGGTTGATCATTCCAAGGATACCGATTGAGTGGTTAGCTTCTCATACTGGTTTTGGGGTTATTTGAGACTAGTTTTCCATGTCCACGTCTATTCCATAGGCTACCTTGCACACTCCATGATGAGGCTAGATAGGCTTTTCACCCACTACTTGATTGTTTAGCACGTGATCTCTTGGACAAGATAGCATGGTTCCTATTCCTCTTACTCCCTCAAAGGTATCTTTGTTATGCTAGAGTGGGACATGTGAGGCATAGAGAGGTGGTTGCTAGATTTTGTCAATTTCAAGTGGGGGATTGGGCGGCCCTTCAAGAGGAGTCTGTTAGGGCTACACGCTTTAGGAGAAAGGTTTCACCATAGATACCATAGAGTCCACTTGATTACAATGGTGTAGGACATTGGGTTAGGCAAGAGAGTTTAGTAGAACAACACGAGCGCTACACACTTTGTCTATGGCTAGTCTTATTAATGAGACTGTCTTTTCTCTACACTTACTTACAATCCTATAGTAGTAGAGGGACTACCACTAGTGTCTTAGATTATCAGTCAGAGCAGCCCTTATGTCTTGATAGGTTGTTTTCTGCACAAGCACTATGCACTACCCCTCGCCTTTCCTCAAGAGGCTTGTCAGAGATGGTTTATAAGCACACTAGAGATTGCTTTCAAGTAGATAATCCTTCTTGTGGTTTTACCAAATTGTTTCAAGTGATTGCTTAATAAATAAATAAATAAATAAGTGATTGCAGCTTAAATAACAAGTGGAGACATTCCTATGTCTATTAGTCGGGTGTTAGGTGCTAGTCTACTTCTCATGATGGAGAAGGACATGGAGAGCATTAGACTGATTGCTATTGGAGAGATCTTTTTGCATTTAGTCAGTCATACCATTGTACTTTAGCATTGTTCTCACTTTCAATAGCACCTCAGTCCACATCAGTTTGGAGTAGCTACACTCGAAGGATGTGAGGCTATATCTCTAGGTATTAGAGCACTCTTAGATATCCACCCGGAGTGGGTCGTCCAACAGGTGGATGTTGAGAATGCTTTTAATAGCATCTCACATGCATCCATCTTTAGAGAGCTTAGGGAGTATGGTGGATCCTTGGCAAGTCTTATTCCTTTTGTGTGGTCTTTTTATGGCTCTTTTGCTTCCCTTTACTACCAACATGGTTGTTCATAGAAGGAAGTCACCGTCTTGGAGTCAGTTGTTGATACACGTTAGAGAGATCCTTTAGGGGGACCCTTATTTGCCATGGCTCACTTTAGAGCTCTTGTATCTACTACTTTGGCCATGCTAGACTATGTATTTCCCTCCTTGGTAGATGATACACACATTGTGGGCCCTATAGATCAGATTAGGCAAACCTTTGACCACTTGACTACTGAGCTACATCTAGTGGGCTTGAGAGTCAAGGTGTCAAAGTGCAGGGCATGGTCCCCTTTAGGTATCCTTCCCCACCTTGAGCTTCCAAAGGGGTGTATCACATCTATAGATGGACTACGTGTTCTTGGAGGGCTGGTAGGATCTGAGGATTTTGTCACATGCTTCTTAGACGCTACCCTTGCAGAGGATGTTCTCCATCTGGATGACCTTCCATAACTAGGAGATCCACATGTGGCATTTGGTATACTCTCCTTGAGTATTTTTTTTCAACCAATGTACCTCATATGCACAATTCCCCACTCCTTGTCCTTCCTCTCACGTCTAAGAGCCTTTGATAAGAGAATTATGGGAATCTTTGATGATATTATTGGACCAAAGACTTATGAGTGTGTGACAAGGGATTTGGCATGTATATAGATGGCTTTGCCAATCTTGTGTGGAGGGATTGGCTTGCTATCTATGGAGGAGATGGCACCTTTAGCATTTTTGGGCAGTTGGGCTCTCTCGGCACCACTACTTTCTTCTCATTTTGTGATTGCTATGATAGGCCTGTTTTGGAGACTTATGTGGTAGAGGTGGAAGAGGGATCCTATTCTCTCCAAATGTTACTACAGCAGACAAGAGATAGTCTTTCCCCACAGGCACAAGAAGACTTTTGAGCTTTTGCTTCACTATCATCAGATTTGACTAGAGGTTTATAGTCTTCCTTGATGGAGCGATAGTGTGAGCATATGCTACATCCTCTTTTAGTTGACTAGTCCATTCCTCAAGCTACTAGAGCACATCTTTGCTCTTGCTCTGACAAGCGTGTTGGCTCTTGGATCCTACCTCGACCGTGCATTAGGACATTCCAACTTGCACCAGCTACTTTCTCTATAGCGATGAGGTTTTGTCTTGGTTTGGTCCACACATCTGCATCTTCATTACTCACTTGTGAGAGTGGTTCTACACTAGATGCAGCAGCGGTCCATATGATACGGTGTCCTTTTAGAGGATAGAGGATAGCTACCTATGATGCTATTAAGGACATAGTGTTTGATATGGCACAAGAGAGTGGATACTTGGCTTGGAGGGAATGTTCATATGCTTTGTAGATGACATGTGTCAAGGTAAACTTATACTTGGTTCAAGATGATCAGGTGACAATAGCTGATGTCGTGGTTATGGACCCTATGCATGATACAATTTCAGAGGGAGTGATTACTCATCCCCTTGGATGGGCGGTGAGTGTAGCAATAGGTCACAAGGTCTCCAAGTGTAGGGGCATGCGGCAAGGTCACCTCTTTGTCCCTCTAGCCTTGGGGTTATATGGAGCGATGGACACCGCTTTTGACACATTTGTCAAGGAGTGCACAAGAGCTTATCATGTTAGGCACCAAGGGGTACCACTCTCACTCTCATACTTTGTAGCATATTTTAGGTAGTGTGTGTCCATTGCTCTATAGAGGGTAGTGACTGGTGCAATCCATAGCAAAGCAATCACACTAGGTGATGCTTCTTTGGATGTTCTCGTTGTTTGTAGACCATGTGACTTGCATAGCTTGGATATCTTAGGTGCAATAGGGCAGATTTCTCATAAAGACTCTATTGGGGCCTAGTCCCATTTTACCTTTTTGTCTCTCCCTTGTACGGCTTGATGGGATCTTCCCATCCTTCATGTTCTTACCATGGTTGCCTTTTTCTCTTCCTTTCTTGATCTTTGGGCTTTACATCCTTCATCACTTCTTCTACTTGAGCTTTGCTCCAAAGTCTCAATCTCCTTACCCTTAGAGTCATTTCATCCAAGCTTTCTCCCTCTTCATTCACGTTACTCATTTTACTCGGTTCTGCAATTGTGGTCTATGCACTTCTCTTCAATCTCATCCCTTTCATAACTTTGGTTCAGCTTCTTGGTTTTCTTCAATCTCCATCCATGGTGATTCTAGACAAGGATTATCTCCTCCTTCCATGTGGTCAATTGCAACATGAAACTCCCAATCTTCTTCCTCAACAACATTCTCTCCTTGTTGCTGAACTTTAGCTTCATCCTCACTTCCATTGCTTGACTCTTCACTTCGTACTGTGAGCTTTGGTTCTTCCTCTCCGCTCAAGTCTTCTGACTTATTCTTGGCTTCTCCTTTTAATTCTTTTGCCTCCAATGACTCATTGATCACTACAATGTTTGCTTTGGATTCATCCTCCTTGTCTTCTTGGGCTGAATTGGTGACACTTCTTTGTCTTTGAAATTTTCACCGCTACCCTCATGTTTTGGCATGTTCTTGCATAGTGCTCATCACTACTTTGGATATGTCAAATGTAATATTTCTCCTCCTTATCCGCTTCTTTCCATAAATCCAAATGAAAGTGAGACACCATCTTCTTCCGCTCTGCCTCCTTCATCAAATTCAACCCAAAGTAGAAGTGTGCTAAAAATAGCACCAAATAGTGTAGAGTTTCTAGATCTCTCCAATCCACACCATCTGGCATGTTTGTTGGTGAAACCACTTTGTCCAATTCACCTATGCTTTTGCAAAAATCTGGTGGAAGAATACTGCTTGGTGCTTCAACATGTATGTGGTTTGATCTGGCTTGAAAAGCACCATCATTGCCTCGACAATACTTTGCCTTACCATGTCTTGATAGGTATTGACCCTATACCTGTTCTTCTTATGCAAAGCACTAAAGGAATTGTGGATTTTTGCAGTCTCCTTTGCATACTCTCCCTTCCCAAGGAATGTAGCCCTAGTTTCCTCACCAGCCTCTCTTCCCAGAACCAATGTTTGATCTGACTTTGTCCATCAAGCTAGATTGCCTCTCTTCCCTTCTTCCTCTAGGCCCTCCTCAAAATCACTTGCAACTACTTTTGCCATGAAACTTGGAAAATTCAAGTTCAAGTTCCAAGCCAAAAAAGTGATCCAAAGTCTACTCAGGACTTTGATCCTTTCTATCATATCTAACCTCTGAACCACAGGATTTCTCATTGCAAGTGAGTGACTCTTCTTCTCACCCTTCATTGGCATGATGTGATCTCTTACTTGGGGTAGCTAGAAAATGATCCTCCTCTCCTGGATGCAAAATCATCACTTCCTCTAGATGTTTGAAAATTGAACTCTCACTTGGCTTCTCCTGACCCGAAGTACGCTTCTTCTCCTTTCTTCCGCCATTTGGCTTCATTTTGACTTTGACTAAACACTTCTTCTTGAAAATATAACAAAACCAAAAAATGTGGATACCATATAGTAGATAGTAAAAAGCAAGGTTAGTAGTGAAAGGATTCTAACAATTGGAGAGGATTGATTACATTGAGATTTTTTCACCAATGGTCAAGCACTCAACAATTAGAGTGGTTTTCAATATAGTGGCGGTAGAAAACTAGTACTTGGTGCAGATGGATGTCACTACTCCTCTTCTCCATGGTGAGATTGATAAATACATCTATATGCAACAATTGGTTGGCTTTTCTGTCCTTGGCAAGGAGAGCTTGGTATGTAAGTTGTAGAAACGCCTATATGGTCTAAAACATGGACCAAGATTATGGTACAAGAAATTTGACAAATTCATGATCAATAATAGATTCACAAGATATCAAGTGGTTCATTGTTGTTATATCAAGTCTCTTGATAACAATTTTATCATCTTACTTTTGTATGTTGATGACATGTTGGTAGTTGGACCAAACATACTAAAAGTTAAGAGATGGAAGAAAGAATTATCAAGAGAGTTTGCAATGAATGACATGGGTGCAGCAAAGTAGATACTTGGGCTGAAGATTGAAAGGGACAGGGTGGTTGGAATGTTGAAGCTCTTTCTTTGGAAAGATCTTGGAAAGGTTCAACATGACAAATGCAAGTCTTGTCAAGACATCTTTGGCAAGTCACTTTAAGTTATCAAAGGAACAGTTGCCCAAGGATGATCAAGAGTTGAATGATATGTCAAAGGTATCGTATGCTTCTACTATAGGTAGCCTAATGTACACAATGACATGTACTAGACCAGATATTTCACATGCAGTGGGAGTTGTGAGCAAGTACATGGCCAATCCAAGACGACAACATTGGGAGGTTGTCAAATGGATTTTGAGATATCTGAAAGGTACCAAAAATATAGGTTTGTGTTACAACAAAGGCAGCCATACTCTACAAGGTTTTGTGGATGCAGACCTAGGAGATGATTTAAATACCAGAAGAAGCACCACAAGGTACCTTTATACCATAGGTGGGATAACAGTGAGTTGGTTCTCACGGTTGCAAAAGGTTGTTGCTTTGTCCACAACTGCCACAAAATATGTTGCAATTACAAAAGATAGTATGAGATGATTTGGTTACAAACCTTCTAAAGGAGCTAGGCAAAGAGCAAAACTATAATGTTTTATTTTGAGACATTCAAAGTGCCATTCACTTAACAAAACTCCAATGTTCCATACTAGAACTAAACACATATAGTTGAGATATCATTTCATCCTAGAGTTGAGATATCACTTGAATATGGCAGGTTGTTATTCGAAAAGATTGAAGGTGCCAAGAACTCAGCTGATATGTTGACAAAGATGGTCACTTCTTAGAAGTTAAAGTTATGAATAGCATCAATTGGCTCCAATGATAATTGGATAGTAAGGTTACACAAAGTATGTAAATCAAGCACATGAAGTTTATTTTTTATGTTCTTAAAGAAGTATAGTCAAGAAGTATGTGTCTCCAAGTGGGAGAGTTGTTAGGATGTGGAGCCTGATCTGTCCAATTTATCCCATATGTGATACCAAGATCTGTGCCTCAGATCATCCACGAGATTTTTTATCCAAGGCTGAGACAAATGTTTGACAATCCAAGATGTCAGGGTGATACTTCGAGCATGCTACTTCTAGTTCTTCTGTGTGTGTGCAAATGTAGAAGACAAAACCCTACTACCTATAGAGTGAGGTTTTATGGTGAGTTGAATAGAGGTGCGCCATTGGAAAAGATTCAATGGAACTTTTTTGATAACTTTTATTCGCATGAGGTTGGTTAGGTTAAGTTAGGTGAGGTCTGATTGTTGATAAGATGAGTAGGAGAAGAGCAGGGCAAGATAAACATGAGTAGAAGATAATCAGGAGAAGAGCAGGTCAAGATAAACACGAGTAGGAGAAGAGCAGGTCAAGATAAACACGAGTAGGAGAAGAGCAGGTCAAGATAAACACAAGTATGAGATAATCAAGAGAAGAGCAGGTCAAGATAAACAGAGGAACAAGGAAAGAGTTGGTTTGGGGCTAAGCTTCCAAATGATATCTGTAATCTGTATTGCTTCCAAGCAAATGATCCTTCTAGTGGTTTTACCGAGTTGTTTCAGGTGGCTGCAGCAGTAGCGAGAGGAGACATTCCTCTGTTTGTTAGTCGGGTGTTAGGTGCTAGTCTACTTCTCACGATGGAGAAGGACATGGGAGGCATTAGACCGATTGCTATTGGAGAGATCTTTTTGCGTTTGGTTAGTCATACCATTGTCCTTCAGCATCGTTCTCACTTTCGACAACACCTTAGTCCACATCAGTTTGGAGTAGCTACACCGAGAGGACGTGAGGCTATATCCCTAGGCATTAGAGCACTCCTAGGTATCTATCCGGAGTGGGTCGTCCTACAGGTGGATGTTGAGAATGCTTTTAATAGCATCTCACGTGCATCCATCTTTAGAGAGTTTAGGGAGACTGGTGGATCCTTGGCAAGTCTCACTCCTTTTGTGCGATCTTTTTATGGCTCTTCGGCTTCCCTTTACTACCAGCATGGTGGTTCATATGAGGGAGTCACCGTCTTGGAGTAAGCTGTTGGTACACATCAGAGAGATCCCTTACGAGGGCCCTTATTTTCCATGGCTCACTTTAGAGCTCTCCTGTCTACTACTTTGGCCATGGCCGGTTGTGTATTTCCCTCCTCGGCAGATGATACACACATTGTAGGCCCTGTAGATCAGATTAGGCAAGCCTTTGACTACTTGACTACCTAGCTACATCTAGTAGGCTTGAGAGTCAAGGTGTCAAAGTGTAGGGCATGGTCCCCTTTAGGTATCCCTCCCCACCTTGAGCTTCCAAAGGGTTGTATCACATCCATAGATGGACTTTGTGTTCTTGGAGTGCCAGTAGGATCGGAGGATTCTGTCACACGCTTCTTAGACGTTGCCCTTGCAGAGGATGTTCTCCGTGTAGATGACCTTCCATTATTAGGAGATTCGCAAGTGGCATTTGGTATACTCTCTTCCAGTATTGCTTGTTGACCATCCTACCTCATCCGTACAGTCCCCCCCTCACCGTCCTTCCTATCACATCTGAGCATTTGATAAGAGGATTATGGGAGTCTTTGGTGATATTATTGGACCAGGGATTTTTGACTGTGTGACAAGGGATTTGGCACATAGACAAATAGCTCTACCGATCTCATGTAGTGGGGTTGGCTTGCTTTCTATGGAGGAGACGGCACCTATAGCATTTTTGGGTAGTTGGACTCTCTCGGCACCCCTACTTTCCTCTTGTTTTGTGGTTGCTGATAGGCCGGTTTTGGAGACTTATGTGTAAGAGGTGGAGGGAGGATCCTTTTCTCTCCATGTGTTATTGCGGCAGATGAGAGATAGTCTATCCCCACGAGCATGAGAGGATTTTCCACCTTTTGCTTCACTATTGTCAAATTGGACTAGAGGTTTACAGTCTTCCTTGGTGGAACGAGAATGTGAGCATACGCTACATTCTCTCTTAGTCGACTCGTCCATTCCTCAGGCTACTAGAGCACATCTTCGCTCTTGCTCCGGCAAGGGTGCAAGCTCTTGGATCCTAGCTCGACCGTGCATTAGGGCTTTCTGACTCGCACTAGCTACTTTTTCTATAGCGATGAGGTTTAGCCTAGGTTTGGTCCACCCATCTGCATCTTCATTACTCACTTGTGAGTGTGGTTCTACACTAGATGCAGCAGCGGTCCACATGACACGGTGTCCTTTTGGAGGACAGAGGATACCTATCCATGATGCCATTAGAGATATAGTGTTTGCTATGGCACGAGAGAGTGGATACTTGGCTTGGTCGGAGCATTTGTATGCTTTGCAGACGACACGTGTCAAGGCAGACTTATACTTGGTCCGAGATGATTAGGTGACAGTAGCGGATGTCGTGGTTACAGACCCTATGCGGGATAGAGTTTCGGAGGGAGTGATTACCCATCCCCCAAGATGGGTGGCGAGTGCAGCAGCAAGTCGCAAGGTCTCCAAGTATAGGGGCATGCAGCGAGGTCACCTCTTTGTTCCTCTAGCCTTGGAGTTATATGGAGCGATGGACATTTGACACATTTATCAGAGAGTGCACGAGAGCTTATCATGTTAGGCGTCAAGGGGTACCACTCTCACTCTCATACTTTGTAGCATATTTTAGACAACATGTGTCCATTGCTCTACAGAGGGCAGTGGCTGGTGCAATCCATAGGAGAGCAATCACATTAGGTGATGTTTCTTCGGATGCTCCAGTTGTGTGTAGACAGAAAAACTTGCATAGCTCATAGCTCGGATATCTTAGATGCGGTGGTGCAGATTTCTCATATAGACTCTATTGGGGCTTAGCCCCATGTTACCTTTTTTGTCTCTCCCTTGTACGGCTTCATGCTTGTACGGCTTGATGGGGTCTTCCCATCCTTCATTTTTCCTATGCGGTCTCCTTTCTTTTTTTTTATTGAGGGGGAGTAAAAATTCTGAATCTATGTGGCCATGGATACTGGAGCAAGGGTAAATCGTGTACGAACCGGTAAATCGTGTGCTCCTATTTATTGAAGTGTGGGAGTATAATTTTTCCTCTTTTCTCTCCCGAGATGTGTTTCCTTCCGATATGTTGTTCCTTCCTGCGCAGGGTTGATCTGAATATAGAGCTGAATCTCAATATATATAACTGCACCCTATCAGAAGATGAACAGTAAATATGTGGAGATCCCCAACAAGGTTTTCATTGCACGCCAAGTAATCAATCAAACCATCAAATCGATCATACGGATGAGGCAACCCCTTGTTAGTAATGCGAAAATTCAAGGAACCTGAAACGAAGATGCATGAAACTGAGGTTGCATCTGCCAGAAAGAATCTCCTTAACTAGTAGTTTAGAGCTACCTAAACCCTAACTTCTTGTTCTCTAACAAACGAGTTATCATGACTACTCGTTTTTTACAGATGGGAGAGAAGAATATATCTAATTAAATGCTCCAGGAGTTGTGTGAAGATCACCAATTCGCCTGCCTGTACCAAATTCTATCTTATCGATATCAAATGGATGAGTGTATCGATCTTGAAACCTCTCACCTCACTTACGCCGGGACTTCCATTTGCACGCAGAGAGTAATGAAGTTTGAATTCTTCCCCATTTCAATTTTGGACGTGTAGTCCCAGAAATTCGAGTTTCGCGCTGTACGCGCGTATTCTGCGTGTTGAAATCTTCTCAACGAAGATCGTCACTAGTGCAGAGAAAGAGACAAACTTATGATTCGTTTAAATATTTTTGCCTGTAGTGTTAAACTTCTTTGGGACGGCGTTCAAATTCACGCGCGGATGTTCGTGCACTCGATATAAAGGGCGGGAACGGACTATTCAGATGAGAATTAAGCGCCGAGAAAGTGGTATAGAGCGATCAGCGTTTCCTACTTCTTCTTCCCTTCTTACAGCTACAGAGCATCAAACTATGGTGGGAAACTATGAAGTGGCCTGTGATGAGAATCATTGCCCCAATATGCGCCAGTTCAGAGGCAGTTTCTGTCGATGCCGATTGCGGTTTTCAATCTAAGAGATCCACTGTTGTCTGCCGTTGCTTTCCTCTGTAGAAGCTTAATGATTCAAACTGCAGTCCATCGGAGATATGTTTCTTTCTCTTGAAGGACCATGTGAAATATCTCCGTTGAGTGCCATGCGCCGCTGTCGTTGTAGTAGTGCAGACTCTTACTCGCAAGGTCTTTGCTCTGACTGCTGGTGCTCGTGTGTAGATGCGCTTCGCACATCCAACACATTATGAAGGCTTCTTGATCCTTTTGCATGTATAACTCGGGTCGCTGTATACCTCAGTCCCAATTGCTGTGACAGAAGCGGTTCCCATAATCAACTGAAGCCAACCCCTTCCTGTAGTTGTATGCTTTTTGGAAACGACGACCGGCTGGTGGGATTTCCTACTACAGTTCTTGGTTGTAGGTTACAATTCAGGTCACTTTTGCTAGCTCATATCCATGCCATTAGATCATCAATTTATGAGTGAAGAATACAACAAAAACTTGAGATCCAATTATGTGAGGAAACCAATAACTACTACGAAGGTTGCGGTTGTTGGTGAACCTAACTCTCCCAAGAGATCAGGAGTGACAGGTGCGAATACGAAAAGTCATCATGTTGAACCTTTTGCAATTTTATCAATGTTGAATTCCCCTCCCGATTCAGAGTTCTGCCAACGACGTCCAAGGTGCCCTCCATCTTGTTCTGAGCTGAGGCAGTCGCTCGTAGTGGATGTCACATATTTAGAACGATGGCCCCTGGGAAAAAAATTTGGCAGTATTGAATTTTGCCCCAGAGGAACCTACTAGATCAAGACTAAACCCTGAACCCTAAATTCCATGAGATTGTTTGTAAGCATGTAAAGACTACGGTATTGGATCTTCATCCTGCTTCACCAGATGTGTGGACTCAGTTCTCAAAGAGAAATACAGGAAATCGGCCATCGTTTAGAGCACCGTTTAGTACTAGATTCGCACTATGACTAGAGAATACCAAGTTGTGATTGTTACAGTTTAGTGCACTCCTTGGTACTGAGAGCACTATAACTAGAAAAGTCCATGGTTTGTTTATATAGGATTGGCGACATTTCGTCATCCCTATGAACATGAACCCCTCTGGTGGTAGGGAATGGTTCCAGAGGACAGGTTTAATTTTCTGTATGGATTTAAACCCTGATGGACATTGTCGCGTGCTTTCAATCTTCAATCCGGCAATATTTTTTAGATTTTGACAGTCTTCTGTACACATGCTGTAAGCCACTGTAAGCTTGTGTGTATGTACTGAACAGATCATCATATGTTTCAATTTCTTCAATCGACGGAGTGAATGACTTCTTTACTTGTACCCAGTTTTCATCACTACATTGCCAGCCAAGCCAGATTCCTGCAAGCCGAGCTGCTCCTTTGACTCCAACTTCCTGGGCATCTTCAAGCACATCCACTGTCTGACCAAACACGGCGGCCATGACTGCAGGCCACACAGGGGATTTAGCACCTCCTCCAACAAGATGAAGACGTTGCAATGGAATTCTGCGGACTTCGTCACCAGCGATCGCGTCTCTTGCTGATCTCATGGCAAAGGCTACTCCTTCCATCACAGATTTCAGGAGATGTGCTTTAGTGGTAATCGCAGAAATGCCTAGAAAGCATGCACGAGCATTGGGATCCTCAAACGGGCAGCGCTCCCCATTCATGTATGGGAGGTAAAGAAGACCTCCAGACCCTGCTGGTACAGACAGAGCTAGTTCATCTAACTTCTTCATGCCAACATTCTCTGGAGATGAAAGTAAAGTGGAGGCTGCCCATGCTAGATTACCTCCTGCAGTCATTATTGATCCTGTTTTGAAAACGAGAGATGGATCAGGATGCGCGAGAGTATAAACTCCTGACAGTTCGGAACTTTTATACTTCCCTTTGCAGGTTGTTTTAGCAAAGGAACCAGCCACCCACCCCGAACTCCCAAGGTAAGCATAAGTAGTTCCCAGAGAACCAGCTCCAGCACCAATGGTGCAAGCGCCTGCATCCCCACAGCAGTGAAGCACAGGCACTCCTTGAAGGCCAGCACACCCCAATTCCACAGCAGCAGAGCTACTCAGCTCTCCACATGGATAATCAGGAGCGACAATCTTCGGCAATTTTTCTATCCAGTGGCCCAATTCTACACTCTCCAGTAAATCCTCCGCATACTGAAACTCACGGTCTGTAAGCCCAGTCGTTGAGGCCGTAGTAGCATCAGTAGCACAAAGGCCACAGAGTTTCCATACAATGTAGTCATGACCTCCAAGGAGTAAAGACTGACATTGTTGCGCTGACTTGGGGCTGTGCTTATCAATCCACCTAAGTTTTGACAGCACACTTGATGCTCCCTGAGAGAACCCTGTTACTAAAGCAATGTTTTCACCACCTCCCTTTAGGTCAGCAATTTCAGCTGCCTCCAAGTCGGCACGGGCGTCAGAATACAAAATTGCGTTGGAAATCTTTTGACATCCAGGCCAAGGGAGGAGAATGACGTCCTGCATTTGGCCTGTCACTGCAACAGCACATACTTGAGCTACACTGATTCCCTTAGCAACAGCTTCGGCGCTACCCAAACACGACCAAACAGCATTCTTCGTTGCCAGCCACCAGCTATCCTGGTCCTGCTCCATGCTGCCTTGGCCCCCATTTAGTGTGGGAGCTGGAGCTGGGTGGGGGGCAAATGCAGAAGCGGATACATACCCTACAGCTGATATGAGCGCAGCTTTCGTACCTCCCGTTCCAACATCGATTGCCAGCACCCATTCCCTGCTCAATCTCTCAGCCACAATACTACAATTTCTCCGTTGGGCTGTATTTCTAACTCCCTTGCTGCTGGCAATTGAGTCCCGCATTGGTGTCCCTGACTTCCAGAAACTCCCTCTGGGTAACGATGGTTTGACGAGCATCTTCGCACCCACCGCTACGGAAAGCAAATTATATCAATTCGCAAATCCGAGTACGAAACAGAGTATTGCGCTATAAAATCTGAGTTTCGTCAATAGTTGGCCAAGAGAGCTCCAAACCTCAGCACTGAAAGTTCATGCATCACACTGTCACCGTACACAGAACCGCACCCCCAGCAAACCCTACTTTTCTTATTTGGAGACATTTCTCGTTTCACCATTCATACCGAGGAAACATAGGTCCCATTGTTAGTTCTACTCCAGGGAGGATTCAGCTACTGCTGCTGCGTCCTGTAGTCATCCGTACTCTGTTTCAGACAGGTCCTACTTCAGCTTGGAATTCATACTTTACCTAATGCGAAATTACAACTACATTCACCCAGTTCATCGTGCTTTCTCTTTCCATATTGTGATCACTTCCCAGTGAGAGCGGAAGGGATCTTGGGAAAGGAAAGGGGTATCAATGTGAATTACTCATATTAAACTCTTATCTGGTCGTTGAGACATTTTCCTCAAGTGGTCTTATAACAACATGTCTTTGGCGGTCTATTCAAGTAGCCAACTTAAGTTTTTCTTAACCAGAAGGAAAACAAAAAATTGACTTCCGTGGTTTCAGGTTGGTTTAGCAGTTGTTTACTCGATCTCGATCTTTGCTTTCTTTGAAGAAACAAACTAAGGGTAAAAAACCGTAATCAAATTTAAGGGGACCTATAGAGTGCGGTTCAGTAGATAGGAAAGACTGAGCAGAATAATATACCAGGAAGAAGAATAATGTACCCGGCAGAAGAAGGAAAACAAGGCACTAAAGAATGCAGAAGGCGGAACGAGCATAAGGCCACCAAAAGAAGGGCGAAGCCGTAAGCAAAATGTCGGAACCCAGACCAACCAATGGAAATAAAGAAATAAAGAAACACAATAACCACTGCTTAACTTCATGATAAAGGGTCCTTTAATAGTATATTTGGGGAACAAGGACAAAGTACAGGATAGGAATTCTTATTGTTACTGTTCCTGCACGGCTATTAAGATCCAGTGTCCCACACGGAGCTAGTATCCTAAGTGTGATAGGAATTCTTATTGTTATTGCACGTCTATCAAAACTCAATATTTGAGAGTGTTGAAGGATGATGAGAAAGACTCTTTGTTTAATTATAGACCCAATGTCCGATCAGACATAATGTGTGAAGTGTTGTAAAGGTCATTAAGAATATTATATCTAATAGTATGAGGTGAGTGGAATAGGCAAAAATAGCCTTAACTTCTCTTTGGTACAAGGATCCTTATGCTACTTATCAAAGAAGACTATCAAGACAATAACGCATATGCTACAAAATATACAAACCAACTTACCAAGACATAAAGTGCAACCGTGGTGTTTAATGGTCCACTTTGCCTTGAGCGGTTACGATTGTTATTGCTATCGCCTAATTACTTGTGTTACGATCTCTCAACATGTAAACCATGCTTTACTGCTAAAGGGTTTGCAATCACCACAGCAAGCGTTAAACATTGTTTGTGTCCATGAAAGTCTCTACTTGTTTACTTACTTATCTATACTTAGTACCATGTGAATTGTAGGATTTATACTATTGTGTCGCAAATGCCATCATAAACTCTAATGGACTCTCCATATTCATAAAGTGATACACAAGTGTTATCGTTTGGTAAATCAAAAAATGATGGTAAGGTAAACAGTTTGACATAGATAGAGTAATGAACTCCTTTAACAAGAAGTAAACATCCTCAATCAAAAGTGAAGCATGGAACCAAGCTCTAGAACCACTCTCATCATTGGAGAGAATACTGACTAAATCATGTTTATCCATCAATGAAACTGTTAGTAATGATGTCAATGTGCATATGCACACAAAAGTAAGCTTAAATCTTTGTAGAGTTCAACGATAAGAAATCTATAAATGCAAGGTATGTTGTGTAAGCAAGGACAAGTAATAGGTCAGAAGCCAAACAAATATATGATTGGAAACTATACAAACTTGAATCTATTCTTCATAATGTGTACTAAAAGAAATAAACTATTATATTGTAAGAACCAATTTGCTAACAAAGTATTATCAAGGTCAATATTCTTAAAAAACCTCACGGTGTAATAGTCTACTATTATGTGAGACCATATCCTCCCACAGAGACCCATCTATACCCTACATCACTCATTTAGAAGCTATGGAAGCATACTTTATTCTAACAACGTAGAGAAAGTGTGACATATGGTACAATCAAACATAGGTAAATGAGTTAAGAATACATATGTGGATGGGTAAATACATGCAAAGGAAGATGCTTCATGGATATAAAATATTGTCAAAATCAAAAAAGACCAAAGGAGGTTCTAAATGAGTGCAAAGTGTTGGAGATAAACAAGCTACAAAAAGTGTCTCCTCCTAAAGGGGAGCCCAAAACTCTCAAATCTCCTATTTGAAGTTGGAAGCTCAATCGGAAATCTAAAGGGATGAGGATTGCTCATGGACTCAAGTCTAGCGTTTACAAGTGTAGATCTAACTTAAGATCTTTAGGGTTAGTATTCAAATGATAAAGATCTCATAACATCCTAGAAATGGTGCAATATGTAGGTATGGTTTAAAAGTGAAGTAAAAAGACATGATAGGAAAGCAATTGCTACCTTTTGCAAAGTAATGCATTGAACTATGGCAAACAAAAAAACCTACCAAAAGGATCTTGCAAGTGTAGAATGAAACATTAGCATATGCAAAAAATGTGAAATCCTCTATGGTAGTATGATCACTATATAATAGAGATGTCATTATGCTATGAAAAGAATATGCAAATGGGATCAAAGAATGGATCTGATCCCTTACTACATGAAGAGCAGAAAACAATATTGATCAAGAAATGTATTCAGGACATTTAAGACATCTACTTACACAACCACCTAATCAAGATGGACGTCTAATGATAATCTAGTGCTAACTCTTGTATCTTCCAAGAGTAGACACAAAAACTAATATGGCAGCAAAAATGATAAAAAGGAATATTGAAGCTGTAAGGAAATAACATGTGAGATTATATACAAGGTTATGTCCTTGATAGTAATTGTGTAAAACCAAGAAATCTCCATCAAAAGTACAAGGAAACAAGCATGAAACTCTAGATGGAACCAGACCATAGACATTACAATGGCAAAAAGAAAACAAGTAATGAAAACCAAAATCTGGTATATCTAGTGAGAGATAATATAAAGATGCTCAAAAACCAAACTTGACAGCAATTAGTAAAGCAACATGGAGAATAGAGTAATGCATGAGCAAAGAGGGATCAAGAAACTACAGCTCCTTATTTGGGTGAAAGTCACAAAGGAAAGGAGGAAGGTCATAGGTAGCAAATGGGTAGAGACTTTATAAATTGATCAATGTATCAATAGACAAGAGTGTTGATCTATTGGATGATAATGTTGGAGTTGCATATTTGTACTCTACTACTTAGTATAACATCAAGGAACTACAATGATGTAGGTGCTCTAGATATAGAGGATGGGATTATGAAGATTCAACAAGCCTACTAAATATTTCTTATGCATATAGGGTATATTAATCTAGTTAGGATGACCAATTTCCTTGCAAAACCTATGGATCGTAGCTGTGATATCTCCGTCCCCATACTTCTCTTAAGTATAGTCCATTATGAAAAGAGAGCTAATAAGGCCTAAGAGGAAACATTTCTTAATAAAGGATAGCTTGTTTTAGTATAGAGAGCATGCAGCCTACTAGGTGGTATAAATAAAGGCTGAGGATCTTGGTATACATATGTGATCTATGTAAGCCAGGAAAGAAAGTTCAAATAACATTAAAAGTATTGTAACCATATAGAAGAATCAAGTAAGGAAGCTTTAATAGAATAGATTCATGTACATAAAGGATCTAGGTCAAGGGGAGTAGGGAGAGATGTGACAACTCTCATCCATAAGCATCTGAATCTCCTTATATGATATGATAAATCAACTTCCATGTCGTGCGTGTATACATTGCTACACAACATACATTGTTGTCAACATCATACACTATAGAAGAACAACTCACACATAAGTCATACATAGACTCTAAAGTGCCACAATAATCAGATTTTTTACAACTCTCAACTCAACTCAACTCAGATCAATACTTGATCTATCACTCTATAAACTGTCAATAATTGGGCACTGATTACAGTCAAGTCACACCCACTCAAGCATAGAGAATCCAGGTGATGCTCACCGGCCTCTGTCCACCATAGCCACAAACTCAAAGGCTCAACATCAAAGAAGTGAGCTCTCTGGAGCTGCACTTCAAAAGTATACCCCCTGGACTTGAGCTAGGTCTGAACCCTAACGGTCTTGTTGATGGCACACTCAACGGTGAAAACAGTGCAAAGTGATGGTAGGCCCCACTGTGAAGTCAATACCCCAAACACAAAATCTGACCGTTGGAAAGTATTCTTTGAGAAACTGCTGAAATAACTCTAACTACTATCATTGGAACTCCAATGTTTGAGCAATCTAGATGTGACACTACAAATGGCGTGATAGTTGTCATGCGTATATGCAGCACTACACAACATACATCGCTGTCAACATCATACACTATAGAAGCACAACTCACACATAAGTCATACATAGACTCTAAAGTCGCCCCCCTAGCTGGCGGTTAGGTCCCTCTTACTCCAGATAGCCATCTACTCCAAGTATATGGTATACCCTATAATGGGCAAAGATCTAGAGGCCGGATGCTATGGAGCCCCATTGTTAATCGCATGTCTACAATCTATACCATATAAAGAATGAACTAGCTATAGGTCAAGTACATCTAGGATATAACCACTGCCCCTAAGGAACCACCATGAGGGGAGGAGTCATACATCCATATGCCATCCTCTTGAACAGCTATCACACACTAACATAGTAGCAGCTCCACTTGAAGAGCCACATAACATACACCTCAAGCCTGCACGTACAAGTGCCAAGCTTGGGTCCATAGTACCATCAATGTTTGAGAGGTGGCATGGTGCACAATTGCACACATGATCCTTCCAAACAACACCATTACGTCCTTCCACCACAAGGACTCCAGATGGCAAAACCTCACGCACTCTCAAGATAGTGCGGCCTGTTGAAGCATCAACTATCGTCAGTGCTGTCTGTAGATATACATAGTCGCTTGGATGAAATTGACGGATCAAGGGTCTATAACCTCCTCCTTGAATGGTAGCATAGCGTAAAGAATCTTTATGCTGAGCAATCGCTAAGTTCTCAAAGGCCATCGGCATCACTCTCCGAAAGATCTCTATCCATTGAGAACATGCGCTCATCCAAGTCCAAAACTACATTAGCAATTTGACAAATGGCTGCACGTAAATCTGGATCTTGTCCATAGAGTAGAAAGTATGGAGAGAAGGATGCTAAGGAGGCTTGCCGGCTGAACCGATAGCCCATGCCAACCAAGGTAACTGGAGATCCCAATCTCCCAAGTGGCCTCTCTGCAAACCATACTTTTGCAATCCTCTCTTCACCGTCTGAACCACTCTCTATGCTAAGCCATCTGCCTTAGGGTGATATTGGGATGTAGTACGATGATCAATCAAAGCCTTGTCACACAAGACCTGAAACTCTCCCAAGAACTATGTACCCTGATCGGTCAAAACCTCAACTTGTACACCAAACTGACTAAGAACTCGATCCAAGAACGAGTAAGCTGTCCCTTCAATGGACTTCTTAGGAAGTGCCACCAACTCAATCCACTTGGAGAAGTGCTCCACCATCACCAAAACATACCAATGATGTCTCATAGTCAACGGTGAAGGTCCAACAAAGTCCAAACTCCAACGGTAACCCAATCCCATGATAGGTTATGGGTGTAACTGTGGCATAGGAGCATTGAATGATGCTCTAATTCGGTCACAAACCACACATCTGGCAACAAACTGTTGTACCTTGGTCTGCATACCGCACCATCAATAATGACTCTGGAGTAAGCTATATGTACGCTTTACTCCAAAATGTCCTAGCTCCTCATGAGCATGACGGACCAACTGTGGTCTCTGTGATGGAAGTGGTACTACTCGCGCTCTACCATCCTCCTATACATGCAAAAGGTGTGTGCCCTCCAATCTAAACCGTTTGGCTTGTTGAAGAACACGGTCTCTCTTGTTGTGCGTATATACATCGCTACACAACATACATCATTGTCAACATCATACACTATAAAAGCACAACTCACACATAAGTCATACATAGACTCTAAAGTGCCACAATCGCCCCCCTAGCTAGCGGTTAGGTCCCTCTAACTCCAAATAGCCATCTACTCTAAGTATATGGTATACCCTCTAATGGGCAAAGATCAGGAAGCCGGGCGCTATGGAGCCTCATCGTTAGTTGCCTATCTGCAATCTATACCATATAAAGAATGAACTAGCTATAGGTCAAGTACATCTAGGACATAACCACTATCCCTAAGGAACCACCGTGAGGGGAGGAGTCATACATGCCATATGCCATCCTCTCCAACAGCTATCACACACTAACATAGTAGCAGCTCCACTAGAAGAGCCACATAACATACACCTCAAGCCTGCACGTACAAGTGCCAAGCTTGGGTCCATAGTACCACCAATGTTTGGGAGGTGGTATGGTGCACAATTGCGCACATGATCCTTCCAAACAACACCATCACGTCCTTCTAACACAAGGACTCCAGATAGCAAAACCTTGCACACTCTCAAGATAGTGCGGCTGGTAGAAACATCAAGTGTTGTCGGTGCTGTCTGCTGTAGATATACATAGTTGCTTGGATGAAATTGATGGATCAAGGGTCTATAACCTCCTCCTTGAATGGTAGCATAACATAAAGTATCTCCATGCTGAGCAATCGCCAAGTTCTCAAAGGCCATCGGCATCACTCTCCGAAAGATCTCTGCCCGCTGAGAACATGCGCTCATCCATACATCGGGGTCATCCAAGTCCAAAACTACAATAGCATCTCGACGAATGGCTGCAGGTAAATCAGGATCTTGTCCATAGAGTAGAAAGTATGGAGAGAATGATGCTAAGGAGGCTTGCCGGCTGAACCGATAGCCCATGGCCAACCAAGGTAATTGGAGATCCCAATCTCCCAAGTGGCCTCTTTGCAAACCATACTTTTGCAATCCTCTCTTTACTATTTGAACCACTCTCTCTGCTAAGCCATCTGCCTCAGGGTGATCTTGGGATGTAGTACGATGATCAATCAAAGCCTTGTCACACAAGACCTGAAACTCCCCCAAGAACTCTGTACCCTGATCAGTCAAAACCTCAGCTGGTGCACCAAAATGACTAAGAACTCGATCCAAGAATGAGTACGCTGTCCCTTCACTGAACTTGTCAGGAAGTGCCACCAACTCAATCCACTTGGAGAAGTGCTCCACCATCACCAAAACATACCAATGATGTCTCACAGTCAGCGGTAAAGGTCCGGCGAAGTCCAAACTCCAACGGTAACCCAATCCCATGATAGGTAATGGGTGTAACTGTGGCGTAGGAGCATTGAATGATGCTCTAACTTGGTCACAAACCATACATGTGGCAACAAATTGCTGTACCTTGGTCTGCATACCGCACCACCAATAATGACTCTGGAGTAAGCTATATGTACGCTTTACTCCAAAATGTCCTAGCTCCTCATGAGTATGACGGACCAACTGTGGTCTCTGTGATGGAAGTGGTACTACTCGCACTCTACCATCCTCCCATACATGCAAAAGGTGCCTACCCTCCAATCTGAACCGTCTGGCTCGCTGAAGAACACGGTCTCTCTTCTTGGCCCCAATTGTGCCACCCACAACACCAGTGCAAAGATAGTCCATCAATAAGACATCATCATGAATGTCTTGCTAAACTGTACCAATATCTTCACTCTCTGGATCTGTGACCTCAATAACTCCTCCTGTATGCACTGAGAGAGATACCACCAAAGCCTCTACAAATATACACAAAAAGGCCGATGCATGCCAACCTGGCACCATCTCCTCATCTGTCTCACCATGCCAACATGCTCCGGTCTGATCCTACTGGATGGGACATGGGTTTCTACTCAACCCATCTGCATCACAGTTCATCACTCCTGGTCTATGAACAACCGTGAAATCATACTCCTGTAAAATCAGAGCCCATCGTGCAAGCTTCCCTGAAAGCTTGTCGGACTCCATCAACCACTTCAGTGGCTGATGATCAGTGATGAGAGTGAAGGGGTTACCAAATAGGTAACATCGGAAATGTGCTACTGCCCAAACTGCTATCAAGCACTCTCCCTCATATGAACTATACTTTGCCTCCGCTGAATTGTTGGAGCGACTAGCATAGGCCACCACAAACTCCTTCTCCTCATCGTCATGTTGGGTGAGCACCGCTCCAAGCCCCCAACATACTCCAATCAGTGTGAACCTGAAATGGTCGTCCCTTGATCGGTCTCCTCAAAATAGGAGCAGATGTCAACCTCTCCTTGAGCTCTACAAAAGCTCTCTCCTGCTCATCTCCCCAACACCACTCATGTGTAAGCTTGGTCAGCTTCATCAAGGCCTTGGCAATGGCACTAAATCCTCTAACATAACGGCGATAGAAGTTTGCCAACCCAAGGAATGCTTGCACTCTGCTCACATCCGTAGGCCAAGGAATACGTGCAATAGCCTCCACCTTGGTCTGTTGGACACCAAGTCCTCCGGGGTAGATAGTGTGACCCAAATACTCAACCTGCTCATGGAAGAACCTACACTTCCCAAGATGTAGTTTGAGTCCATTAGATCTCAACCTCTCAAACACCTCCAACAACTGTCTCTCATGCTCCTCCACAGTAGTGCTATAAACCAAAATGTCATCAATATAGCACTGAGCAAAATCCAATCCAGCTAGGATCCTATCCATGACCCTCTGGAACTTAGCAGGAGCATTCTTCAACCCAAATGGTAAGAACCTCCACTGATATAACACATCCTTGCCGTGAGGATCAATAGCCCAAAATGTTGTCTTGGACTTATCCTCCTCCCTGATCGGCAACTAATGATATCCCGCTCGAAGATCCAAAGTATTGAAGACCTTTGCATGCCCATTCGCATCCAAAATCTCCTCCGGTGTAGGCATGGCATACCGATCAGCCCTGGTCTGTCGGTTGATAGGATGGTAATCTCCACACATCCGCCTATCTGTATAGTTGCCATGCATATCCTTCTTGGCTGGCATCACTGTCGCTGATGCATACTCTCCATGTGAAATCTCTACCAAACCAGCCTCAAAAAGGTCACTACTCCGGCTATGAATCAATGTCCTCTCCATCTCACTATATCGATGAGGACGTTGGAAAACTGGTGTGTTGCTAGTCAGCTCAATCCGTATACCAGGTCCCTTCAAAGCACCCAAATCCTTCATACTAAAGGCAAAACAACTCATGTGACTCCTCAAGAACCTCCAAACCCTTCGTCTTTCCTCTCCAGTAAGCTTGGGTCCAAGATCTAGCTCCCAAGTATCCTCTGTAACTGTAGTAGGAGTGGAAGACGTACTGACTGGCTGCTACACTAGGCCCTTGGGAGCAATAGTGTCATGCTCCCGACCACTAGAGGTCCCAACCTCTGTGTGAAAAACTCTTTCCACTCTGGCAGCAAGCTCCACACGTCCTCTGGCTGCATCCCATGTGGACCAAGGGTGTAATCTAGGTAGTCCTGTGAGCCGCCCTGTCTCTCACTCAAGATGAACCTCTGATGGCTATTATAGTAGCGCACCATGGACTAAGAAGGCAAGGAACCCCAACTCCATCATACTCCTCCAAGGCTAACACTCCAAGACTCAAGACATTGATCACTAGAGAACTCAATGAGAGAGAGATAGTTGCAAATGAAAGGATGATGAGTACCTCCTCACCCCTTGTTTATATACTTGTGAAATAGTTACGTACCAAAGTTACTAATTACCGTAGTAACTCAAGTTACTAGACTAAAAGTCAAGTAAAGTCAAAAAGTAGAAAGAAGTATCCATTCACATGGGCATATTCTCCTAAGCATGTGGTCTTATCTTGACCCAACCACTAAGTCAAGGATTCCTTCACATGGGCTATCCTTGGACTAAAGAAGAATCCAAAACAAAAAGGCTTGCGGGCCCAAGAGTTCTCAACTCTTTCCTCAAAGCCAAACACCTAGGAATAATACCAAGTCAACACACTAAAGTCCAAAATAGTGGTGCTCATCTTTTCTACTTCCTCTAAAGTAAGGTCCCCTCTATCTTAGCAATGACTAACTTTAGCTAACCATGACTAATATAGAACCATCCTTTATCTCTATATAAATAATATCTCTTAAGTACTTGTAGTACCAAGCTAAATATCACAATACCACACACATGCACAAATGGGTGTTACATTTACCTCCAGACTAAGTTTTCACTTTGTCCTCAAAGTGAAGGTCTCTCTACCTTCTATGGTACATCTTCAACTTATCATGGTTAATCCTATCAAAGTGTCTTCCTCCCAACTCCTTGAGATCATAGGTGTAATTGCCCCACACCTTCTCCACTATGAAAGGTCCAAAGTACTTAGGCAAAAACTTCTTTTGCACTCTCTTGAATCGAATGGAATCAAACAACATTACCCAATCACCTTCTTTGAAAGGCTCCACCTTCTTCTTGCCTTGCCTCTTGTCATAGCTCTCCTTTTGTCTCCTTTGGGCTTGCTCCACTCGAACCATAGCAACTGCTCTTGCCTCTTCCAACTCCATGAGTTGTTCCTTCCTTGACTTCTCTACATCACCTCCGTGTGCTTTCTTCAATCTCCTATGAATGCTTTGGAAGGTAGGAAGATCAAAGTGAATAGGTAAGGTAGACTCAATACCATACAACAATTGAAATGGAGAATATCCGGTGGAAGTCTTCATGGTTGTCCTATACTCCCACAAAACTGCATGAATCCTCTTGTCCCAATGATGTTTAGCCCCCTCCATTTCTGCATCTTTGGCCAACATCATGCACAAGGTCTGATTGGTTCTCTCTTCCAAGCCATTCGAATTTGGCTTATAGGATGTAGTTACTCTATGTGTGATAGAGAAATGTCGTAGCATGGCTGTAGTAATGCTTCCTGTAAACTCTCCTCCTCTATCAGAAACCAACTCCAAAGGGCATCAAAACTTAGTGATAATGCATTCATAAAGAAATCTACCCACTTCATCTTCATTCTTGTCCCTCAATGGTCTAGCCTCAACCCACTTGGTAAGGTAATCAGTAACTACCACAATGTACCGATTGTTCCTTGGGGTTCTATTGAGAGGACCTACAAAATCAATTCTCCACTTCTCAAAAGGTCCTAGCAATGGAATTGATCTAAGTGGTGGAGTGGATGTAGATTTTCTAGCAAAAGCTTGACAAACATGACAAGTTTTGCAATAATCAAGACAATCCTTGAAAATCCCTCTCCAATGGTAACCTGCATCTAGAATCTTGAAAGCAGTCACCTTTCTTGCAAAGTGTCCTCCACATACTAAACCTTCATGAAACTCCTTTATGAGTAAGATAGACTCTTCCTTACCCACTGCTCTTTGAAGTAGACCATCTGCTCCTTGGTGAAAAAGAATATCCTCCACCATTGTGTAAGGTCTAGATCTTGCTGCAAGGGCCTTCCTCTCCCTAGCATGCATCCCTTCTGGATAGTTACCTCTTGTCACAAAATCCACAATCTCCTTGTACTCCAATGGAACCTCTTGAGTGACTGAGATTGTCATGAGCTCCTCATCCGGGAAGGAATCATCCACTGGCTCATCTCCATCATGATCATAGGCTCTAGATAACAAATCAGCATTTGCATGTTTCTTTCCTGACCTATCCTCAATGGTGTAGTCATACTCAGACAAGAGTATCATCCACCTTGCAAGAGTATCATCCACCCTGGGTTGAGTGATGCATTTGCCTCATCCAAGCATTGCAAGACTTTGATTAGGTGGTCCTCCTTGCTCCCATAAACACAAAAGTCATCAATGAAGTCTCTCACAAATTTCCCAATGAAAGGTTCAAATACCTTGTTCATGAACCGTTGGAATGTGGTTGGAGCATTGCAAAGCCCAAAAGGCATGACCTTGAAAGCATAAGTTCCCCAAGGTGTGGTGAATGTGGTGAGTTGTTGATGCTCTGGTGCAATCTTGATTTGGTTATATCCACTATAACCATCTCCAAAACTGTACCTCTCATGACCTGCAACCTCCTCCAAGATCTCATCAATGAATGGCAATGGGTAGTAGTCCTTCTTGGTAACAACATTGAGCTTCTTGTAATCCACACATACCTGAAGCTTGCCATTCTTTTTCTTCACAATGACAATTGGAGACACCCATTCTGAATTCTCCACCTCAAAGATAAATCCAGTCTCCTTGAGCTTATCAATCTCCTCCTTCACAACCAAAGATATTGGTGGGCTAATGTGATGTTGCTTTTGGCGGATTGGTCTTGCATGTGACTCCACCTCTATCTTGTGCTCCTCCAAGGTGACTTCTTTCAAATCCTTGTAATTGAAAGCAAACACATGGATGAACGTGCGGAAAATCTCCTCAAATCTCACCTTCTCCTCCTTGGTAACATTCGGGCCATACTTGAGGGTAGCTAACCTTCTCTCTACCTCCTCAAGTGTCAATGGTGATTTTTCTGGGTCCTTCAAAACCTCTGGCTTAGGTGCAAAATCCATAGCACACAAGGGATACACATCTGAATCATATTCAGATTCATCTTCCTCCGTGGAAGTCTCCTCTTCCATGCTTGTGTCCACAGCTGAAGCTCCTTCTTCAGAATCAGATTCCCAATAATCAGAAGATGGTGTATCTAAATGTGAAGTGTTGGTGGTGTTAGTCACAGGAACTGTGACTCTATGGTTTGATGGCCCAATCCTCAAGTACCCTTTGTGCTATCGATCAGTTGTGCATGCTACTCTCAACCATGGCCTCCCAAGAAGTAAGTCATAGCTTGAATCCTTCAAGACTTAGAAAGTCATGAGATTTTGAACTCCCATAACTGAAACTACCACCTTATCCATCACCCCTACTGGTCGAACTTGTTGCTTGTTTGCCATGCTCACCACAAATGTTGAAGGTCTTGAGGGTGTCATACCCAACTTCTTCATCAACCTTTCTGACATGGCATTCACTGCTGATCCTCCATCAACCGATGCATCCTTGATGTTGTGACCAATTACTCTCACATCAATCTTGGAGGCATTTTCACAAGCCTCCCATGGTGATGGCTTGGCATCCACCACCCCCATTGATACTGGAACTTTTGCCTTCTTCTTCTTCTTGCTCCTTGTAGAACTCAAACCACCTCTAAGCTCCTTTCTCAAGGTAGGGTTCAAAGCAATTAATTGGCCCACTGTGATGTTAGCCTTGTGACTACCAACATCCTCCAACACATTGTAGTTCCATTGTTGGTTTGAGATCAAGAAGTCCTCCATCCCCAACTTCTTCCTTGGAGTCTTTGTTGTTGATAGTGTTGAAGTGCGAGTGCTCCTAGTAGACATAGGAGTATCCTTGCTTGAAGTATATCCTTGAGAAGAGTGAACATCCTCTGCAAAACAAGCTCTCTTCTTCTCTTGTGCCAAAAGCTCCAAATTAAGACCCTTGGAGTTTGAGCACTCTCCCTTCTCATACTTGCTCTCAACCACATCTATGGATGCTATCCCCTTACCTTTGTTGGGATTAGGAGCCACTTGGGTTTCACTTCCTCCCTCTTTCCTCTATTGGCTCCCTCATAACCCCTTCCTCCATGGTAAGTGGAATTTGGGCAATTCCTTTGGATATGGCCTCTTCCTCCACAACCAAAACAATTTGTATCATTGAAATTGTTGGTTGGTTGGCCTCCTCTATATAGATAGTTTCCATAACTCTTAGGCCCTCTCCCTACATTCTGATCCACCTCTCTCTTCTCCCATAATTGCACCACATTGATCTTGAGATCTGCAAGTTGTTCTATGATGGTTTGAAGTGGATCTTTTGGTGGAGGTGCAAGAACTGGAGCAACCACTACTTGTGGTGCAACCCTTGCCACCAAAGTATCAGAAGTTCTACCATACTTGTAGCCTTGAGGAGGATGCACAACCTCCTTCACCACCAAATCACTCTCATCCCCTTCCAAACTCTCCTCCATACAAATTGTGATCTTGATAGCTTCAACCTTGGAAGAAGGTTTCTCATATCTCACCTTGCTTCTAATTTGTGGTCTCAACCCTCCCACAAAATTCTTGGTGAGCATGACCCCTATGCCAATCATTGTAGTCTCCACATCATCCCCACCCTTCCTCAACACTATGCAAAATCTGGACTCTAACTTTTCCACTCTTTCCACATAGACTCTCACTTTCTCTCCTTCTCCTTGCTTGAGAAATGTAACCTCACTCATCAATCTCTCATAACTCTCATCAGGAAGAAAGTTCTCAATGAGTGTTGAGGTCAAAGTCTCCCATGACTCCTCTTCCACATCTTTCCTCTCTCTCTTTTGGTATTCTGACTCATACCATGTAAGTGTTGCATCCTCAAAGAAATTTGGTAATAATGAGGTCCACTCATTTTTCCTCCTCTCATTGTTTCCTATGCAAGCTCTCTTGAAGTCTCTCACAAAAGCCTCCACATCTTCTCCATCCTTGCCAAAGAAAACCGGAAGTTTCCCCATCTTAACCCCTCACTATCTTTCTTTTCTCTCAAATGTTTTTTCTTTTCTTTTCTCTCACTCTATTACTAATAGAATATATACATGACTAAAACTATTTGAGAATAATCCACTCTAGGGAATACAAAAGGTTCGGGTTGCTCCAAGATTTCTATAGCAATATCAAATCCTAGAGTGCATATTAATCTAACTCTCATGGATAGTTTATCCATAAGTTGAAAGATTATCTCCATCACTAATCTTGAGAACTAGCTGATGAAGGTGGTAGTATTTATGTAGCTGTACTAAGACTCTTTCCAAGATCCTTCACCAAAGTTTCCAAAAGTGCTTTTACTCCACTACACTCATGTCCTTTTGGAAGTCCTTCAACTCCACAAACCTCACACAACTCCTTGGTCTTAGATCTTCTCCCTCCTAATCTTGGTGAAGAAGGTCCAACATGCAAACCCAAGTCAAGTAAGCCTCTCCTTTCCCTCAATCTCTTGCTCTCAAAGGTCAATGGACATGAACTTGCCTTATGTCCCTTCTCTCCACACAGAAAGCACTTAGACTCACTCTTTCCTCCAAGTGGTGTAGGTTTTTGGATCCTCTCAACACTCTCTTCAAATTCTATTGTAAACTCTCTTTTCCTCAAGTCCACCCCTACAATCACCTCAAACCCTTGAGGAACCTTGCATAATCTCAATTTCCACTCTTGATGACCTTCCATGTTCCCAAGATGAATCTAAACACTCAAACATGCTTTTTGTTGATCTCAAACTCCTCATGCATGAGATCTCCACTCTGCAGAATTGACCCTTCCTCACAATGTCACTCAAATCTCCCAACCAGTATCTCACAGTCCTCTAAAATTTTTCAAACTTGATCAAAACTCTAGGATATCTGCCCCTGCAAAATTTCAGATCTTTTTATTGAGCCATTTGGCCTAGACACCTTTCTATTCAGCACACAACTTTCAGATTTGGTCTCAAAACCACCCCACTCACTTCAAAAACTCAAAACGCCCTCTGAAAACACGATCTCTCTCTAATTTTTGTGGCAGCAGGTAGAATACAACACACTGAATTTTCTTTGAAATTTTCAGGACAATGTACTGAAAATTGAAGTAATGGCAGACTCTGTACAAATTTTCAGAGAGTGTGCAGTTGCGGGAGCACTTTACCCTATCAACTTTCAAAAATTCTAGCTCAGTGAGCATAGTAGCTCTGATAATAATTTCAAGTGTGCTAACTTAAAGATAACCCAAGTTATCATGTGTAGAAATTTCAAGTTCAGATCTCAAATTTGAGATTTTGCCCAAAATCACCTTAATCCCCAAAATCTGCAATCCACCTCACACAATCTCTCCAATTCCTCTCATGTGTACAAGATGTACAAAATCAAGTCAAAGACATCATAATGAACTACAGGGTATAAAAATGGATCTTGGTTCTCTAACATAAGTTCAGCCCTCTCCTCTTCTAATGTTCTCTCCAAGTGAGCTCTCATAGCCTCCTTCTGCCTAATGTAGAATTGGACGCAGAACATTATCTTGTCTTCTAGAGAGATCTCGGCAACAAAACCAAAAATGTGAGTTTTTATCATACTCCTCCAAGGCTAACACTCCAAGACTCAAGACATTGCTCACTAGAGAACTCAATGAGAGAGAGATAGTTGCAAATGAAAGGATGATGAGTACCTCCTCACTCCTTGTTTATATACTTGTGAAATAGTTACGTACCAAAGTTACTAATTACCGTAGTAACTCAAGTTACTAGACTAAAAGTCAAGTAAAGTCAAAAAGTAGAAAGGAATATCCATTCACATGGGCATATTCCCCTAAGCATGTGGTCTTATCTTGACCCAACCACTAAGTCAAGGATTCCTTCACATGGGCTATCCTTGGACTAAAGAAGAATCCAAAACAAAAAGGCTTGCGGGCCCAAGAGTTCTCAACTCTTTCCTCAAAGCCAAACACCTAGGAATAATACCAAGTCAACACACTAAAGTCCAAAATAGTGGTGCTCATCTTTTCTACTTCCTCTAAAGTAAGGTCCCCTCTATCTTAGCAATGACTAACTTTAGCTAACCATGACTAATATAGAACCATCCTTTATCTCTATATAAATAATATCTCTTAAGTATTTGTAATACCAAGTTAAATATCACAATACCACACACATGCACATATGGGTGTTACAGTGCTGATCCCACCAAACAACTCCAATAGGCATATCTCCTCTACTGGATACTGCCAAGCAATGAGTGTGGTATCCGGAGGTGTCAAAGCAATCGCCTCTGGAAGCTCATCTTCACACTCATCTCCTGATGGTACGAATGCTCCACTCCAAGCCTACTGCACTAACTGATCTGCATGCTACTGCAATGCCTCCTCTGAACTCCACAATAGAACATCCAAGGTGGATGGAACAATCCCACTCGTACTCCAAAGCCGAGTGATCTCCTCTGGTACTGGAGTATCCTTTGTATGGGCATTCCCCTCCAACAAGTCACCAAGCCAAGTAACTGCACCACTGAAAGCTAAAACTGATGCTGCCATGGTCCCGGACGGTAGTGAGCCAAGACTGCCACTACTAAAGCGTACTGGTAGGCGACATACCCATCCCTCACCAGACTGCCAACCAGGTCTATAAGAGGCTATCTCCTCCCAATAGTTAATGCTGAAACCCATAGGGTATAACACTACTCCCCAACTAGCACATCATATGACTCAACTATTGTCGCAATAGCCTGAGCTCTCACCACCGAGCTATCAGTCGGATGACCAGGCTGAACCTGGACAACAAGCTCTCCACGTGTGATGTATTGTGTCGAACCACCACCTAGAGATGTCTAGATCTGAAATGGACACCTCTCCACATTGGTCTTCCGTATCTCCAGATCGACAACTGCAGCCTTCCCCAACATAAGGGGTTGCACACCAGAGTCTAACAAGACTCTCTGTGGTGTATAGACCTTCCCTGAAGGTCCTGAGTACACTCTCTCCTATGGTGAGGTCCACCACAAGTCCAACAAGCAACACCACCACTCACTGGCTATTGCTGACTTGCAAATGAAGGTAAGGCTCTAACTCCACTGGGCACTCCACTTGCTCCATGAGATCTGGGCTGTCCACCCTATCCTCAAAAACCAACTAGGCATGGTGCATTCTGCTGCACTCTAGAAGAAGTCATAGTCGTGGATGAGGTCTCCCTACCAAATCCAGATGTCATCACTCTCTCCTCCACCATGTTGAGCTTAATATGCTCAGCCAAACCAAAGACCACTGCCAAAGTAGGCAAAGTAGCTTGTAACAATGTAGCATCAAAAACTCTATGTTGCAACTCCCTGTCTAGTATCCCATACCAAAACTGGACTGCTTGGGCCTCAGTAACTCCCTAAGTGAAACTGATCAGCCGCCTCATGCGAGTGTATGCCTTGCATAGGCTCTCTCCAGCCTTTTGCTAGAACTATTGCAAGTTCCTCAGCTTGTCAGTCCGCACTCCTTGGTAGTTCTGCCTCAAACACATGAAGAACTCCACCATGGGGTTAAACCCCGATACCACACCACCTCCTACAACGGTACCTCCACTTGTAGTAGCACTATCTCCAACTAGTGCACCTCCACTAGCTCCACCAACACTACTTGAGTTAGAACTCGTAGGTACAGCCAATCTACTCTTGGCCACCAAGCCTGAAGTGATGGAGACATAGTGTGGAGACCAATACTGTCTCCATAACTCAATCTCCTCCAAATGAGCTCTCCCAAACTCATGGTAGTCATCCATTGGCGGACCCTCCAAATGCTGAATCAACCCCTTCCATGCCATGAAAGATGTGAACAAAGTCGGGTTCCGCATCTGCTGTAGATCACACCAACTATTGAACTCTTGGATGAAGTCATCGAACTCAATGGTACCCACTGTACCAGAGTAACGCCTAGGGCCTTTGGAGGCCCCATAAATCTCATCCATGTGCTACAACAACGGTGTGGACATACCAAGTGCACTCTCAATTGAATCAACTCTTGTGTCGAACTCCAACTCAAAGTCAATCTCCTCCCTCATTGGGACCTAAGATACATGTTGATATCGAGCACCACTTAGAGTAAACCCATTGTGTATTGCAAGGCTAACTCCTCTAGAATCTCCAAAGAACTCCGTCGTGACCAAGTAATCGCAACAACAAACCCGAACCACCAACTACAACCGCAAGTGCCCTACCAAGTGCCAACACCACCAAGTGCCAATACCAACTAAGCACCACCCACTAATGTAACTCTAACCGAGATAACTACACTAGGGGAAAGGGCAACCTATAACCTACCATCATAACATGCACTCTCACGGTCTGCAGGTCATCACTTCCTGCCTTACCGGAGAGAAACAAAGGTAGTCTGACTGGTCATCACTCCAACTTCACTATCGAGAGCACACCAGAGCACCAACACTCAAAATTTAGGGCACCTCACACCAATGTGGTGCACAAATAGGAAGTAGAGAATGGAGGGAGTCCAATCAAAAGAAATCTAAACAAAAACCCTCCATCTCATAACACAACACGGGACTGACTCTGCCACCATTTGGCATTTGACATAAGAGAAGTTCGTATCTAAGTCCTAAGCTACCAGGATCACCAAGAATAGGATCAAACTGCTTCTCCTACCCAAAATTACATGTGTATAGATAACAATGGCACAATCACTAGGACAACAAGTGAGGGTGGACCAGTTGGCTAGGGCACCAGTCTAGGAACAAGAGATCTAAGGGTCAAACCATGTTGCGCACAATCTAGTAGGAAAGGCAGATTTTGCCAACCAATGACCACAATCTACTCTAAACTAGCTAGCCTCACGTCAGCAAGCTGGTTTGCTGGCCCTTCTAGGCCTTTGTAGCCTCTCATAGCCCACAGCCTCTAAGTGCCGAAATTCAGCCAAATGAGGCCTTTCTTCTTGCCACTTCGAACCTCCTCTAAAATTGGTGAAAACTTCTCCAAACTAGCAAAACTCCTCCAAATCTGGCCAAAATCTAATGTAAATTCCAACCAAAATCTGACGTAAAATCTGACATAAAGTTGGCTGTCCGCCAAATCCCCCGCTAACTTTCTACTCAAGCCAAATTGACAACACGGGTTTTTCCAAATCACAAATTCATGAGAATAGCTTCCCAACTCTACCTTCAATTTGACTTTCTGAGCCCAACTCGTAGCAAATTGGTCTTGTCTTCACCTCTTGAGCTCAAAATCACAACCATTGCTCAAAATTTGCTCCTTCTTTGCTCAAAATTTGGCCAGCGCTTCCGCACACCATCTGCCTTATTGCCAAATCTGCATCAATTGAACAAGCTTCTGCACACTAGGGAAACACCAAACTTGAATCGAGCTACCAATGATCCATAGAGCTTGGAGATACCACCAACACTTAAAGTTCTTGCACCTGATTTCCCCTTGATTTTACTTCTCTGATGTAATCAGATTGTTTACCACTCTCAACTCAACTCAACTCAGATAAGTACTTGATTTGTCACTCTATAAACTACCAACAACTGGGCATTGATTACAATCAAGCCACACCCACTCAAGCATAGAGAATCCAAATGATGCTTGCCGGCCTCTATCCACCATAGCCAAGAACTCGAAGGCTCAACATCAGAGAAGTGAGCTCTCTGGAGCTGCACTTTGAAAGTATACCCCCTAGACTTGAGCTAGGTCTAAACCCTAACAGTCCCGCTGATGGCACACTCGACGGTGCAAATGATGCAAAGTGACAATGGGCCCCACCGTGAAGTCAGTACCCCAAATACAAAATCTGACCGTCGGAAAGTAGTCTCTGAGAAACTGCTACAATAACTCTAACTACTATCATTGGAACTCTAGTGTCCAAGCAATCTAGATGCGCCACTACAAATGGCATGACATCCACCAAAGGATAATCCAAATAATAGGCTCATGATGAGGTGGCAAATATAGATATGTTAAGAAGGCAAGTCATGATGGAAGAATATAACCCTAAAGAAGGGATAGCTCACTATAGGAAAGCTATATATAAATTTATGGAGAGACTTTGGTAGGTAATTACATATAGAATTACCAAGAAATGTAAGGTCATCCATGAGAATGTCATTAATTATAAATTTTTCCAATATTAAGGGAAAAGTGTGAGAATTGGATATAAAAGACTTTATCTTGATAAATTTGAGGCTTGCAAATATAAATTAGAAAAATCATTGGCAAATTAAATCTCCATTCACATATACAAAATATGGAATACTAGATGAGAAATATCATTCATCATTACACCAAATAATACCAAAAATAAAGATGAGATGAGGTACCTTGATCTAAATCACATTTTTCTATAATTAACCACCTTATCTCTTGGTATGCTAAACTATTTATAGAAATTATATAGAGAAAAAGCAACAAAGTTCCCTTGTGCAACTTAGTTGGGATTCACTTAGATGTTTTTCCATTTGTAAACATTTTGTAAAGAAAAGTTATGGGAGGCTTCATAAACTTTTGCAATGCATTGGCAACAGATACTCTAGTTTTTTATGGGCTATAGCCTATAGCCATAAACCTAATACATGTCTTCTTTTCTAGGTCCTATAAATCCTTGTGTGTTACTTCAATATTATGGAACATCTTGTAAAAAATTATTAGTCATTATTAATTAAATTTGAATGTGATGATAGGTGTCACTTATAGAAACTGGACAATTTGAAATCACTTCCTTTGTTACGCTATCTCTTGTGCCTTTGTCCTCTAGTCATCAATGGCATATTTCTCCATTTTGCAACAAAGGTGCAAGATGGTGATGCATATAGTTCATGGATGGATACATTCCATATTGATAGAATTTTCTTTGCTCACTCTTGGATAGTTTAGTAGTTGCAATCCCAATTTGACACTTCCTATTCCTTTTGACATTGATAACTCTAGAGAATATAATTTGGAAAGTATCTTCTTGTAAGAATTTACTTATGAAAAGAGAGTGAAAAAATAAGTGACTTTAATTACAATAGTATTTCATTGATTACTTCATTGGTTCACATTGCCCTACCTTAGTACCGAGAAAGGAGGGAATTGAAATGTTCATGCACTTTCAAATTGCCAAATTCAAAAACAATGTAGAGGAATGGTCTGAGGATGAATGGTTCAATTTCTCTTGAGATTGGGATATATGGGAAATGGAGAAAAGAACAAGAGAACATGGATAATATAGATATTATTATGAGATGGTGGGGATTTATCCATGAAAGACAAGATTTGAAGGAAAGAATGCAAATATTGTGTAGTACAAAGTTTGGATATAAATTTTTTTTTGTGCTTGATCCGTTAGCTTTCAAATACCTTGTGAAGATAGATATGGACTCCTTTTCTACTTTGATGAATTTACTCAAAGTGCATACTATTTTCAAAGGAAGGAAAGCTTTTGGAAGATACTAAACACCTATATGGCTCCAAGTTGCAGTAACATTAGATCAATTTGGACGTAATAGAAATGAACCTTGTGTTACTAGAGGAATAAACTTATGGAGAAAAAGTACAAGGTCTAGAACCAAGTTTACTCAAAGACTAAACACATTGAAATACTATCTGTTTTGAACAAGGAACTACATTTGCTTGGGATTGAAGAGAGTGCAAGCATTTCATCAATATTTGTGTGACAACTCGGCAAATATCACTTTTGCGGTAATCGGGTAAGTAAAGTTTGTTCCCATAGAGATACGAGTCAGAATTGGTCAAATACGAAGTCAAACAATAACATGTAGTTCTTCTTGGTTGCGTCTTTAATCTCTTAGGTAGAAACCACACCCAGAAGAGAGTAACAAGCACTGACTCGCAGTCTTGTCACAAATTAACACTCCTTAATCACAACTCCATCAAATCTTTCCAAACAATCTTGATTGTGATGATTCAGGCTCTCCCAAAAACGGCACTTCACTGCAAAATGACTTCGCCCCAGAATTGTGTTCCACCTCTCCACTGAAGGCACAACTTCCTCGATTGAAATTGCTTCACATCAACTTCGCACTGCACTCCCAAATGCAGAATACCACCAACACTACAATTCCTCTCAGATCTGTCAAGGCATTGCTTTGATTGCACTTCACTCAGGATCAAACACATAGAATGAAGATCAAGGCTGTGGAATCCAACATCCAACAAGCACTTTGACTTGCACTTTGAATTTCTCCAAACACTCACAAACACAAGTACAACGTTGATACTCGGAATCAAGCTCAAGCAACGAGCACTGCTTCACAGCACTTTGCTTTATCTATTCTCAGAAATAATGAGCACTGAACAACATTTTCCTACAAATGTCACTCTTAAGTAGTGAACAATCGACAGTTCTAACAACTATACCGTTCTACAACAACTCTTCTAACCTGCAGATCCGAAAGGACAATGCACCTCTTCATATCTGCCCCTTCAAATCTCAAATTGGTTACTAATCCGATTGGATGTCTACTTCTTCCTCGGCTTTCAAACCCGAACCCAAAGTAATCTTACTTCCTACTACATTTTCCTCGGGTTTCACATCTCTTACTTCTTCGACCAGATCTAGCAATTCTCTTTCTTGATCTGAAATTGCACTAGTGGGTAATCTATCTAACTCTTCATCTTTCGACCCACTCTTCTCTAATGTCTCTGAGGGCAACTCCAAAGACATTTGGATTCCTATGTTATCTACTTCGGGTTTTGCCTTAACATCTTGCCGAAGCTTTTCTAACTCTATTTTCACTAAGTCTAATCTAATTGAGATGTTATCCTCTACTTCTAACACCTTTCTATCTACACGAGTTCTTAGTTTGATTAACAAGGCATTCATCTCCATGTCCTTTGCTTGTCTTCGCCTCGTCTCCTGCACCAACAACTTCAACTCGTGCAGTCACGCTTCTTCAATTCGAACGCTGGCTTCTGTACTTAACATTGCGTTCACTCTGAGGACTATCTCCTTCAATGGCTCCAATCTTGTCTTTTGTTCTCATTCCCGATCTGCAAGCCATTCCTCTTTGTACATTGCCAACTCTTCCTCAAACTCGGCCTTCACCGCTTCCTTCTCTTTCTCCTTCTGTACAACTTTCTCTTCCTGATTACGAAGTAACTCTCGTAATCTCTCTTCTTCTCTATACCGCACAGATAACTCTCTTTGCCAGAGTTGCTTCTTCTCCTCCATACTCTCCATCACTCGATCGAGCTCTTGTTCCTTTGATGCTACCCTCGCCATAGCATGGATAAGCTCTACTCTTGAATCAGCAAATTGCTGCTTCAAGATTTCGTGCTCCGCTACCTGTCTCTCCCTTGCGATGTCACTCTTCCTCGCAAGATCCTCTTGATAGCTCACTTCTCTCTTCAGGTCTTCGATTATCTGACTTCTCTCTACTGCTTCCGCTTGCAGTACTTCTCTCTCCTTCTCACCTCGGGTTATACTCCTCTTCAACTCCAAGTTCTCCTCTTCTAATCTTGCTACCACCTGCAATACAGTCTTTACTTCTGGACAAGTTGACTGCATCTCCTTCTTCTTCTTCTCCAACTTCACCAACAGCGGCCATACTACCTCTTGCAGGTACTCTACTCCCTCACTGGCAACTTCTTCCTCCCACGGAGTAATTTCTTGTTTCTCTGCATGTTCCCCTGATACTCGCCTTCTTCTCTGAAGTCTTCGTATCGGGGTTGATGCCTCACTACTCGTGCTATCTTCTGCCTCTTCCTTCACTTTACTCGGCCCCGCCTCCCACTTCACCTTACGTCTCAAGCAAACTCCTCGCTGTACTGTGATCTTCTTCTCCTGGAGCACCGGTCCTTCGTCTTCCAGTGCCGCATTGTCTTCGGCTTCTACTTCGGCTTCTACTTCGGCTTGCACTTCTTCTTCTTATTCTTCAGCTGCTGGTGCCGAGATCATTTCTCCACCGTCTTCACTGTCACTGCTAGTATCTCCGCTCTGTAGTGTCAGCTCAGGTTCCTCCTCACGTTCCGAGTCCTCCGTCTTGAGCTCGGCCTTGCCTTCTGAGTCTTCATCTTCTGACTCAATCACCACCATTCCTCACCTCGGGTTACTTTTCTGCATCTTTCGAGGTTTCTTGTTTTCTTCGGCTTCTGCGTGCCGAGTTCTCTTCTTCGTCGGGGTACTTACCACGACCTCCATGTTTTTCCCTATCTTCGCGTAGTAATTGTCCGTGCTCCAGATTTGGAGAATGTATTGCTGCTCCTCCGCGTCGACTTCTCTTCTCAAGTCAGGATGGAAATGAGACACCATTCTATTGCACTCCGCTAAATTGAGCAAATTCAACCTGAGGTAGAAATGTGCTGCAAATGGCACGATGTAGTGTGGAGGCAACTTATCCCGCAGATTCCACACCATCTGCCTTGTTCTCCCGTGAAAACACCTTGCCCAATTGATCGGTTCTCCTGCAAATAGCTTGTGAAAGAACACCGCTTGGTGTTTCATCACATAAGTGGTTCTCTCCGGCTTCAGGATGGCCATTAGTGCACTCACAATTCCTCTCCTCAGAGGGTCTTTGTAGCTCTCAACTTTGTACCCATTCTTCGTTCTCTTTGACGAGAAGGCATCTCTCACCTCCTGCGTTTCTTGGGCTATCTCTCCTTTCCCCAAGAACGTGGCTCCTTGCTCCAAACCCGCCTCCTTCCCGGTACGAGTCTCCAATCCGACTCTGTCCAGCGAGCCAGATTTCCTCTCTTCCCTTCTTCCTCGGGACCATTGAGACATTTACTCTCGATGATTTCTGTCATGAATCCTGGAAAACCTTTGTTCCAGTTCCATGCCAGAAAGGTGATCCAAAGTTGGCTCAAGACTTCGATCCTCGCTACTACATCTAATCTCCGAATTGCATGATTTCTCACTACAAATTCAGAGTTTTTCTTCCCTCCTCCCATCTCTTTTGCTTTCTTACTGTCTCTCAATTTCTCTCTCGTGACTTCTCCCTTGCACACTAACTCGAGTACAACTTTATTTCCCTTTCCCCGATCACCTGCAAGACGACTCCTCAATGGCAAAGGAAAATTGCTGGACATTTTCTTGTTGCAGTTTCAATTTTTATAGAGTTGCACTTCTTTGTTTTCCGTCACTTCAAGTTTCTACCAAGAAATCCCACCTCCGGCATGCACCTGTCACTGTCAATCAACCTTTGCGCGTATGAGCCGCCAGTTTTGAAACGGCCCCTTCTTGAATTTCTCGCCCCCGACGAAAGGTAGTTAGACTGTCTTTGCCTTGGGTTGAGCTCCCCCGGATCCGAAGACAAGTTACTTCGTATTGTATGCTGACAGGGCATTTCCGAGGACGTTGCCTTATGACCCGAAGTCACTTTACTTTGGGTTTCATCCCAAAGCCAATTTTCTTCGCCTTTGTTGGCCATACAGGCGCAATCCAACTTCTCTATACACTTCTTCTCCTTTATTTTGAGAAAAAACAAAAAATGTCGGCACCACAATTTGCAAGGGGGTTTCCTCATGTGTGTAGGATTAGTGGATGGTACTTTGTTTCCTTGTCATAAATTTCCATTGTTGATGTGGAAATTTACTTTAGTAGAAAGTGCACTTATTCAATCAACAGTCAGGTCATCTATGAAAACAAGCGCAAAAATTATCCAGGTTGCTATGAGAGTTAAAAGGATTCCATATTTAAAGTCTTCTTTGAGAAAGTGATTTCTAGTGCATATTGAAAGTGAATTATAATCTTTATTGAATAGTGATTGTTTAGTGAGTGGCTAATGAATTGTGTGGCATTGCACAAGAATGCCCAGATCATGTTATGATATGACATGTTAAAAATGTCCAAGCTTTGGTTAGATCTAAATCACCAAAGCACATATGCATCATTTGAAAGAAATCAGTATTTAATACAAGATGTTGTATTTGTGATAATGAGTTATTTAGTAGCTTTCTTTATACAACCTAACACTTAAGAAAGGAAGGACTCCAACCGTTGCATGGTTAAAACAAAGTCTCTAAATGAACATTGCATTAGTATATTGAAAGTACATTGGCACTCTTTGCAAGAGTTGAGAGTTTGATTGAATAATAGAGAGTATAACTCCTACCTCATGCATTGGATTTCCACTTGTGCTATATTGTATAACTTGTTGATTGATAGGTGTAATTTGTGGGAGGATGAGGATGAATTAGTTAGAGGTGAAGCCAATATCACACAATTCATTGGTGTAGGTGATGCAAGTACTCACAAGAGTGAGTTAGGTTTTGGGAGCAATTGCCAGATCAAAGAGGAAACTAAGTGATCAAAGGTAGAGGCTTGCCTTGCATAAAATTAAGCACTTGGTAGATATTTGTATGAGATATATGAATAAATATTGAATGTTTTTGAATTGTGACTTGTATTTATGCAATGAGTTTTCTTATTTTGGGGCGGAGGTTGCACATTTTGGTGCTCATTTTATGGATGGAGTCACTTGTGTTATGGGTTGAGATTTCTTTTATTGAAAACGGTGTAAGGTGGCATTCCTTGTTTTAGAATGGAGTAGCTTGGGTCAGAATTTGTAAAATTTGTTTGATTGAATTACTTGTGATGGATGTGATGTTGTTGTAACATTAAAATTCTTAATTTATTAAGTGTGAATTTGTACATGTTACATTAGGAGATTTAGAGAACTCCAAGTGTAGAGAATAAAAAGCAATTCAATTTAATATACAAAATTATGTGAACTTTGGAGACAACTCAACATAGTATAAAGAAATATTTGAATTCTAAGAGATATGTGCAAATCAATAAGAGAAAATAGAAGAGTTAGTCCATTTTTTTGAAAAGGGTGTGCATGTTCAAAAAATTGGACAAGAGGTGGAGGAGTTGATGTTTAATGAATCTAAAGTTTAGATTCCAAATGTTAAATTTGTTAGAAGAAGGCATTTCATACAAAGAAGGTTAAATCTGTTGATAGCATTTCTTGTAGAGGACTATACTCAAAGGAGTACAATACTCAGATCACATGAGAGGTGAGGGAGAGAATGAGAGTTTTTGAATAGACAAAAAATATTGTTATCAAAGGCCAAGAGAAATAAGAAGAGTGAAAAAAATTAGGATGAAGAAGACATCAAGAGAAGGAGAAATCAAAAGAAGTGTGGGAGAGGAAAGAGAGGGAAAAATCATGAGAAGAAGAATAGAGAGAGGTCTTGGGGAAAAAAAATTTCAAGGGGAAATAGGGAAAAGGATAAGGAGACATTGGGAGAGGTTTGGCAAGTGAAAGTAAAGAGAACAAATCCATAGGGCTTCACAAATCTAAAGGGAACAATAGAAGTGTAATTTTCAGCCTATCTAAAACATGGGAAGTGCATGGTAATTTTGGAAGTGCAATTTGAGAGAAAAGGTTGCAATTTTGGTCCAATGTACAATTTTAGCTACAAGGAAGAATGGTAGAAATCCAAGAATATAAGAAGTTTGGGACTCTTGATATATGGTCCTCATCAACAAAGGTCAATGGATGATTGAATTCCACCAACTTCAAGATAATATGACCCAAATCAAGTTAGTATGGTTTGAGAAAACCTAAGTTAGAGTTACAATAAAACTTATTTGGGAGGGAGACATGAATGCACTAGGCTTGAAGATATGTCTTGGATCAGAATACCCCTATTGTAATGTATGTTTCATTTGCATTCTCTTGACTTTCAAATTTTGTGGTCTTTATCTCCAAACTGAAGTTCTTGTTGTCAATTTCTATTGAATTTATTTCATTTCTTTTTTATCAATCTGTCAATGAACCCTAAACCCCATTCTACAAGCGAACCCATCCCATTCAATCAAGCAAACCCAATTGTGCACAAGCAAACCCAAAATATTATAGAGCAAAGCCCACCTCCTACGTGAGTGAACCCAAATCCCAATGAACGGATCCACTTCTTGGAAGGATTGAGAGTGCATTATCCCATGCAAACACAAATGCCATTGTTCCAAGTAATGTCTCAAGAAAATCCACTTTCATGCAAGTGAATCTTCCCTCCTTGCAAGCAAATCCACCTTCTTGTGAGAAAATCACTTCCCTACGAGCAAAGCCACCTTCCTTGCAAGCAAACTAAATATGCTTTTATTTGACATTCTTTGCAAATTCTCAGATTTTTTGCATGTTGTTTTATGTATAGATTTTGCATGTAGTTGGGATAAGGTCACACACATATAAGGTTGGTACATGGTAGACCTTTCACTCTAAAAATTCATGTCATATGCCATGCATTTGCTTTAAGCATAGGTACCACACCAACAAGGAGATATGTTACATATGGGTTGATAGAGGAGTGGTTCCAATTTGAGACTTTGCAACAAAGAGATGTCCTGCTCAACAATGCATCTTTCCTACATAAGTGCATTCTTCCAAATGCTTAGTTTACTTGTTATCTCCACTTGAAGACCAAAGGTGGTACATGGGCACTCCATTCTCCATGTAATCACACAAATGTCATGTGCAGAGTGAGGATTATGATTAGGTAGAGCTTATGCTACCAACAATTGAGGAAGAGTTATGGTACTTGTAGAAGTAGCTTAGGCATCCAAATGGAGGAGCATTTCAAGATGAGCTTTGTGGATCAATTGATGACTCATTTATTTTTGGAGAGTGGTCTTATGGGTGAAGATGAGGTCACATATGAGCAATCTAGAGATAAGGTCTTTGTCCTTACTACGGTAGAGATACTAGAGGATGGAGAGGATGACCATCAAGATGAGGAGAGTGAGTGAGGTTAAGAGTTGGATGCTATTTTGGAAACATGGTGTGTTCTTCTTTGTAACACCAATCCTTATTTTTAGTAAATGTATTTTCACTCTTTCTACACTTTTCATGTTTCATTATGAGAATGTTGATTTTATTTTATAATGTATTTGTGCATAGGTCTCTATGTTGTGAGCAGTACCCATACACATCCTTTGTAGGAGCTATGAGCCAACTTGTCTTTCACTCAAGATAAACCTTTGATGGCTATTAGGTAGCACACCACGGACTAAGAAGGCAAAGAAGCAAAACTCCATCACACTCCCTCAAGGCACCTCCAAGACTCAAGCCGTTGCTCATTAGAAAAGTAAACAAAAAATAGTTGCAAATGAAAGGATGATGAGTAATTCCTTACCCCTAGCTTGTATACTTGTGAGAAAGTTACACACCAAAATCATGAATTACTAGAGTAACTCAAGTTACTTGGCTAAAAATCATATAAATTCTAAAGGAATATCCATACAATGGGAATAATCCTATGAGTAGGTAGTCTTATCATCATCTACCAACTAAGTTAAGAATTTTTTCACATGAGCTATACTTGGACTGTAGAAAAATCTGCACCAACAAGGCTTAAGGGCCCAAGAGTTTTCAATTTTTCCTCAAAGCCAAATAACTATGAATAATATCAAGTCAATACACTAGAAGACAAAATAGTTAAACTCCCTCTTTTCCATTCCTTTGGAATAGAGTCACCATTATCTAAGCTAGGACTATATTTAACTAATCATGACTAATATAGAAGCTTGGCTAAACTCCATTTAGATTATATTTCTTGACTACTTGCAATACCAAACTTAATATCCCTATAGACCATACATAATGGGTGTTACATACCCTCTTTCCTATGATCACATCCTTCTTGGTGTTGAGCCTTTAGAGGATTCCCTTCCTTGAGTTTTGTAACAATATCGAGCTTATTGATGAATTAGTCAAGACTAACAAAGTAGCAAATATGCTAAATTAGCTAAGAATATTCTAGGAGGATCTAGGAAACTACTTTGTACCTTCCAAGTGTTGGGTAATGTGTATGCCAAGGAGAAAGCTTCTTGAGAAGCTTCCTGGCTAGCTTAGCTTGCATGCCAAGTAGATGGCTTCTAGAAGGAAACTTCTTAGCTAGTTTAGCTTGCACACCAAGTAGATGGCTTCTAGAAAGAAGCTTCTTGAGAAGTTTCTCTGTTAACTTGGCTTGCATTCCAAGAAGATGGCTTTTGGGTAAGAGAATGTCTACAATAGGACTTTTTTTTACACTTGTTGGTGGTGCAATAAGTTAGAAGTCTACTCTCTAATCTATTGTTGCTCTTTCTACTATTGAGGTGGAATATATGGCAACAATTGATTCTGCCAAAGAGGTAATATGGCTACAAAGATTAGCCAAGGATGTAGGACTCCTTAACATGAAGTCCTCACTTTTTTGTGATAGCCAAAGTGCTATTCACTTGGCCAAGAATCAAGTATATCATTTAAAGACAAAGCATATTGATGTAAGACATCATTTATCAAAAAAGCAGTGACAAATGGTGAGATCAATTTGCAAAAGATTGGCATAGAGGTAAACGCAGCTGATATATTGACTAAACTTGTTCCTGTTGAGAAGTTAAAATTAATTTGCTCCACATTCAATGTTGCTCTTTGGGATGATATGGTGGATACAAGCAAAAGGTGGAGATTGTTATGTTTGGCTTGTTATTAGTGACTTGACTGATCAAGAGCAAGAGCAAGAGCAAGAGCAAACTCAATTGATGAAACATGTAGTGAGGACAGGGACAATCACTTGTCTAGATATGTTCAGTCATTACTAAGGCTAAGTATTAAAGTGATTAGATATCTTGAGCGGTTAATACTCATGAAGTCATGCAAGTCAATATTTTAGAGTTCAGTTGGATGACAATGTTGAGGTACTATCTCTATTTGGGTGTATATATCTATGTACAATGAGAAATAAAGGTTCAAAGGCCAGTGTGAGCTTATTTCAGCCATGGAGGTAGCTTTTGGGATAGGGAGTGAACCACGTTATTTCATGTTAGTCCTCTGATTTATGTTTAATGGGCCTTATGATGTGCTATTGCAAGAGGTCCTTTGGACTGTATTTTCTTATAGCTAGGAGTTAACTCAAGTTAGCCTCATTGTGGCAGTAAGTCTAGGGCTGGACTATTATATGTACGGGCTAGTAGGAGCTCTCCAAGATACATTACTTTGATGATCAGGAATGCCATTTTTGTGTGTTCCCGTGGACGTAGCCTCAATGAGGTGAACCACATATCTTCTTGTGTAGACCATGGTGAATGCTTAACCTATGTATTGTCAAATTGGATCTGCATTATATAACACAATACATCTTCCTGGGGAGCACCAATACTATTTGTTCCAAAGAAGGATGGAGGTCTTTGCTTCTATATTGATTATCATGGCCTTAATAAACAAATAGTGAAGAATGCATATCCCTTGTCTCAAATTGATAACTTGCTTGATCAATTGAGTGGAGCATGATAATTTTCCAAGTTGGATCTCCAAAATGCCTTGTGGTAGATTCTCATTGATAGAGAGGATATCAAAAGATTACCTTTTGCACAAGGTATGGGCATTTTGAATGGAGAGTTTTACCTTTTAGGATCATTAATGCTCCACTAGTCTTCATGGATCAGATGCATCAAGTGTGGAATGGGCTATTGGATTGGTACATAGTGGTGTTCTTGGATGATATCTTGATCTATAACAAGACAAAGGTAGAATATGCAAATCATGTGCGAGAAGTCCTATGAAAACTACGTCAATGGAAGTTTTATTGCAAGAAGTCAAAGTGTGCTTTTTGGTAGAAGTAAGTTACCTTCTTGGATCATAAGACCTCATCAAAGGAGATCAAGATAGAAAAGGAGAAAATCAAGGCCATTATTGATTGGCCTACTCCAAAGGATGTAATAGAATTGTGGGCATTTAATGGATTGGCAAGCTTTTACTGATGGTTCATCCACTACTATGATCATGTGGCCACACCATTGACTGACCTCTTGGAGAAGACCTCAAGCTTTAAATGGACCACCAAGCACAAAGAAGCATTCCAAAATTTGAAGCAAATAGGGTATTCAAGACCAATTCTTCAACCATATGATCCTTAACTACCTTGTGTGGTTGATTTTGATGCTTCTAACTTTGCTATTGGAGCTATGTTGTAGTAGAAATTTTAGATGGATTACATCTCATTGCCTTTGTGTCATGTAGACTAAATACCACAAAAAAGAATTACTCTGCTCAAGATTAGGAACAACTAGCAATGATATATGCCATTAAAGGGTATGGAGGCATTATCTTGACTTGCCTTGTCACATAAGAATATACCTTATCTTTCATGTTTCCAAGTTGAAACCCTTTATTTCTAATCCATCTTCTTTTGTCTTCCATGTCCAACCTCCCCTCTTCCCATGCCTATCAACTATCATGAGGAGTATGAAGTTGATTGTATCCTTGCACATCACTACATTCAACAAGGCTACCAACACCATACATAGTACAAAGTCCTTTGGAAAGGATATCCCTTACATAATGCCACTTGAGAACCTCTTTCTCATCTTCAAGAATGCACAAATGGCTATCTAAGAGTTTGAAGCTTCCATGGTGATGGGGATGTCACCAACTAGTGGTGGGGGAATATGTAACAATATGGAACTTATTGATGAGTTAGTCAAGACTAATGAAGTAGCAAATAGGCCAAATTAGCCAAGAATATTCTAGGGATATCTATGAAGCTACTTGGTACCTTCCAAGTGTTGAGTAATGTGCATGCCAAGGAGGAAGCATCTTGAGAAGCTTCCTTGCTAGCTTAGCTTGCACGCCAAATAGGCGGCTTCTAGAAGGAAGCTTCTTGAGAAGCTTCCTAATTAACTTTGCTTGCACTCCAAGTAGGCGGTTTTTAGGAAACTTCTTGAAAATTTTCTCAAGAGCCTTGTATTCTTCTCTATAAATACCAAAGCATAAGCTCATGTTAGACATTTGCAGTTTTTCCTCATTCAAGAGTCCCAATGTGATCTTTCTCTTTGATCTTCCATTCTCCTTTTTCTCTCCTCAATCTTTTACAGGTTCATCCTTTAGGAGATCCTTTCCCCCATGTTTTTCCTTTGGATTTAGATGGGGGACCATAGAAACATAGGCTTTATTGGAAGAGAGTGAAACTTGAACAAGGGAGGTTGATATAACACATAAGGAGCTTGCTTGACTAGAGAGAGAGAGAGCATAGTCTAGTAGAACATGAGGATCATTTGTTGGCAATATACAAAGGAGTAGGTTGGAGACATTAGCTAAACTAGATGGGCTTGTGTCCTAGAGAGGGGCTCATGCTGATGATAGTAATTTGGTAGAAGAGTTTTGCTCGAGAGAAATGGGTATTACTACATAGCTATTAGAGGACACACAAAGGCAATATGAGCAGGATGAGAGTATGGAGATACCAATATGCATGTAGACTCAAACAAACATTGTCCCAAGTATCATTCATGGAACATAGACTAAAACTAGTGGGTCAAAGATACCATCTTCCTAGGAGAAATATATTGGTATAGAGGTGCAGGCTAGAGCTACCCAAACAGAGCCTCATGCACATGGTATGCTTAGAGAGAGAGAGAGGAGCCTAAAGTAATGATTGATAGTGGACATTATTGCATAGAGATCAAGACTTTCAGATGACTTCCTTTCACTCTTTTGCACATACATAAGACAAGATTTATTGGCTCAAGGAGAGGCATATGAGACACAAGGGTGAGATGAGGAGACTTTTGATGATGAGACATCACATCATCAAATCTCTGCAGTTCATTCCTTGTATAGTTAATGCTCACAAGAGTAGGTGGAAGATTTTGGTGTTGGATATTTAGTGAATTTTATTTGAGATAGTAGTGTAATTTTCCAATACTAGTGCGCCTTGGTTGATTAGTGTGGATGGTCATATTTTAGAGACAAGAGTATGTTTAGATATGTTACATGGCCCAAAATTAGAGGGTTTATAGAGTATTAAGGTAAGCTCCATGCATCATGCACGGGGTAGAAATAACACATAAAGACATGCCGTTTCCTTGCCCATCAATTTTTCCATCAATTTGTCAATTGTTCTTATTCACATCCCCAAAGGTTGTTCCATCCATCATCTTTGTCCCTACCCATTGTTCTTATCCCCAAAGGCAGTTTTTTTTTCCCCATACTCCCCTATTGTCCCTATCTATCATCCCCAAAGGCAGTTCAAGGATGGGTACTACACTACTACCACAAGTACCTAATCTACTATAAAAGGAAAAAATCATATTTTAAAGGTAAGTAAGATTTATCAAGTTCTTTGTGGGTGATCATCTTGTCTCATAGTACTAGGACAGAGTTAAAGCACCTCATTTGGTCCATGTAGGATATTGGTTCTTGCTGTATGGAGTACAAACAAAGCTAAGCCTCATGGCCTTGTTGAGTGATTCAAATGGGTATATGGAGACATGAAGTGATTGGTAACCACATGCAACATTTACTACATTGGGTTTATTACTAGAAGACATATTCATAATTGATAGTGCAATGCTTCCTTATTGTAGGAAATATCCCAATGGTGCTATCCACCTCTTGCATTTACTCCTTAGGTAAATATGAGAGAAGGTACATCATACCTTCCTTAGAGGATATGTTGAGTGCACTCCTAGGTAGATTTTAGATTGACACTCATTTCTACTATAGACTTCTTCTCCAAGGAGTGGACTTTGGGTTATCTTAGGGACTATGTCACGCCATTTGTAGTGCCGCATCTAGATGCTAGGACACTAGAGTTCTAGTGATAATAGTTAGAGTTATTTTAGTAGTTTCTTGGAGACTACTTTTCAACGGTTAGATTTTGTGTTCGGGGCACTGACTTCACGATGGGGCCCACTGTCACTTTGCACCGTTTGCACTGTCAAGTGTGCCGTCAATAGGACCGTTAGGGTTTCAGAGCTAGCTCAAGTCCAGGGGGTATAGTTTCAAAGTGAGCTCCAAAGAGCTCTCTTCTTTGATGTTGAACCTTGGAGTTCCTGACTATGGTGGACAGAGGCCGTCTAGCGTCACCTGAATTCTCTATGCTTGAGTGGGTGTTGCTTGACTGTAATTAGTGCCTAGTTGTTGGCAGTTTATAGAGTGATAGATCAAATACTGATTTGAGTTGAGTTGAGTTGAGAGTGGTAAGCAATCTGATTACATCAGAGAAGTGAAGTCAAGGGAAATCGGGTGTAAGAACTTTGAGTGTTGGTGGTATCTCCAAGCTTGGTGGATCGTTGGTAGCTTGATTCAAGTTCAGTGTTTCCCTAGTCTTTCACGCTATCCAAGGCATTGCAGATGACATCCATGGTTCCTAGACGTCCTAGTGAAGGTGTGGTAGGTGGTGATGGAGTACATGATGGACTACCTGCTAGTCAACCACCTACTACTACACAAACTGAGTCTAGCATGATGTTGGGGGCGGCTCAGCTAATTATGTGGCGTCCTTTACTTTTGGCCAGTGATATGTTTACATTAGGAGTTGACCCAGCTCCAATATTCCGGTTGGCTGCCACATTGTGTGAGAGTAGGGATGGTGCAGTTCCTACTACTAGAGTAGAGGTGGTTGGTAGTGGAGTTGACTTGGTTGAGGAGTTGCGTGCTAGACCGGCCTTTGAGAGAGCATGGTTCACACCTGGTGTTGTCCTATTGGATAACCAAAGGGGGATTTTTTGTTTGGTGGGACCTTCAAGGAAGGTCTATACACCATAGAGAGTCTTGTTAGACTCTGGTGTACAACCCCTTATGTTGAGGAAGGTTGCAGTTCTCGGTCTGGAGTTACGGAAGACCAATGTGGAGAGGTGTCTATTTCAGATCTAGACATCTCTAGGTGGTGGTTTGACATAGTACATCACACGTGGAGAGCTTGTTGTCCAAGTTCAGCCTGGTCATTTGACTGGTAGCTTGGTGGTGAGAGCTCAGGCTATTGCGACAATAGCTGAGTCATATGATGTGCTAGTTGGGGGAGCAATGTTATACCCCATGGGTTTTAGCATTGACTATTGGGAGGAGATAGTCTCTTATAGACCTGGTTGGCAGTCTGGTGAGGGACGGGTATGTTGCCTACCAATACGCTTCAGTACTGTCTTGGCTCACTACAGTCTGGGACCATGGTAGCATCAGTTTTAGCTTTTAGTGGTGCAATTACTTGGCCTAGTGACTTGTTGGAGTGGAACGCCCATGCAGAGGATACTCCAGTACCAGAGGAGATCACTCGGCTTTGGAGTACAAGTGGGATTTTTCCATCCACCTTGGATATTCCATTGTGGAGTTCAGAGGAGGCATTGCAGCAGCATGTAGATCAGTTGGTGCAGTAGGCTTGGAGTGGAGCCTTCGTACCATCAGGAGATGAGTGTGAGGATGAGCCTCCAAAGGCAATTGCTTTGATCCCCCTGGATACCACACTCATTGCTTGGCAGTATCCAGTAGAGGAGATATGCCCATTGGAGTTGTTTGGTGGGATCAGCACCGGACTAGCTACGATGTTACAGGCAGGTATACGAATACATAGGTACTTGTATGTAGAGAGAGATGAGACTGCTAGGCGAGTCTCTCTACATCATGTGGCACACTTGGCCTATCGGTATCCGGAGTTATTACCAATGTAAGCAGTCAGAGGTTACCAAAAGGCCCTACTAGCAGACATTTCCTTACTGGGGGCGCATGACCTAGAGAGACATGGGCCTATTCACTTGGTGATTTTTGGATGGCCATGTCAGGGACATACACGTGCTTGTAGAGGATTGGGTCTTCAAGATCCTTGTTCTGGTGTGTCTTGGGAGATGTTACGGATACTATGACATCTCCAGGTTCATCAGTTTGTTTCTCCAACTTACCTTTTGGAGAACGTTCCTTTGATGGGTGATTCTCGCACTAGAGTGGTGGCAAGTACACATCAGGTCCATTCTTGGATGGGACTTGCTGTATTGTTAGATGCAGCCAAAGTGGGATCACGGGCTCATCATCTTTGTCTTTGGTGGACGAACCTCTTACCCAAAGAGGTTCTACAGCGTGCTTATGATGGGATTCAACGACTGGACAACATTCTTGTTGATGATATCTTGGATGTTGGGCGTCAGTCTCAGATAGTGGTAGTGGCTGATAGGTTACCTATGGCAGTGGTGAACCTAGTTGGACAGCCTAGAGCCGCATTTCCCACACTCATAAGTTTCCCAAGCTCTCATGCTTTTTGAGAGGGAGGACCTGGACTTGTTTGGGACTCACAGTTACAGCAGTTGGTGGAGCCCAACGCTGATGAGAGAGAGCGGGTGATGGGTTTTTGCATCGGTATTACCGCTGTTTCAATAGTGTAAGAGGAATCCAGGCGTTAGGTGTTAGGTCAGGCTATGGACCTAAATTGTTTGACATGGATTGTGAGCCTTGGCTTGGCAGAGTAGCGTAGGATATGCTTGATAGGCATCACCACTCGGACACTTGTGAGCCATGTGCCTATCAAGACGATTCAGGCACATGCTGGGGGCAATGGACCAAGTGGACATGGTATTCTTGGGACACATCCAATAGCTACTAGGGAGAGTGGTCTACTTGGAGTCCATCCAGGTGAGCGTGTGCTACTTGGATTACACCCTTGGTCCACATGGATGCAGCTAGAGGACGTGTGGAGCTTGCAACCAGAGTGGAGGGAGTTTTTCACACAGAGGTTGGGACCTCTAGTGGTCGTGAGCATGACACTATTGCTCCCAAGGGCCCAATGTAGCAGCCACTCAGTACGTCTTCCACTCCTACGATAGTTACAGAGGACACTTGGGAGCCAGATCTTGGACCCAAGCTTACTGGAGAGGAAAACGGAGGGTTTGGAGGTTCTTGAGGAGTCACACGAGTGGTTTTGCCTTTAGTATGAAGGATTTGGGTGCTCTAAAGGGACTTGGTATACGGATTGAGCTGACTAGCAACACACCAATTTTCTGACGTCCTTATCAATATAGTGATATGGAGAGGACATTGATTTAGAGCCGGAGTAGTGACCTTTTTGAGACTGGTTTGGTGGAGATTTCACATGGAGAGTATGCATCAGCGACAGTGATGCCAGCCAAGAAGGATATGCATGGCAACTATACAGATAGGTAGATGTGTGGAGATTACCGTCCTATCAACCGACAGACCAGGGCTGATCGGTATGCCATGCCTACACCGAAGGAGATTTTTGATGCGATTGGGCATGCAAAGATCTTCAGTACTTTGGATCTTTGAGCAGGATATCATCAATTGCCAATCAGGGAGGAGGATAAGTCCAAGACAACATTTTGGGCTATTGATCCTCATGGCAAGGATGTGTTATATCAATGGAGGTTCTTACCATTTGGGTTAAAGAACGCTCCTGCTGAGTTCCAGAGGGTCATGGATAGGATCCTAGCTGAATTGGATTTTGCTCGGTGCTATATTGATGACATTCTGGTTTATAGCACTACTGTGGAGAAGCATGACAGATAGTTGTTGGAGGTGTCTAAGAGGTTGAGATCTCATGGACTCAAATTACATCTTGGGAAGTGTAGGTTCTTCCATGAGCAAGTTGAGTATTTGGGTCACACTATCTATCCTGGAGGACTTGGTGTTCAGCAGACCAAGGTGGAGGCTATTGCACGTATTCCTCGGCCTACAGATGTGAGCAGAGTGTGAGCATTCCTTGGGTTGGCAAACTTCTATTGCCGCTATGTTAGAGGATTTAGTGCCATTGCCAAGGCCTTGACAAAGCTGACCAAGCTTACACAGGAGTGGTGTTGGGGAAATGAGAAAGAGAGAGCTTTTGTAGAGCTCAAGGAGAGGTTGACATCTGCTCCTATTTTGAGGAGACCGATTAGGGGACAACCATTTCAGGTTCATACTGATTGGAGTATGTTGGGGCTTGGAGCGGTGCTCACCTAGCATGATGATGAGGAGAAGGATTTTGTGGTGGCCTATGCTAGTCGCTCCAATAATTCAACAGAGGCAAAGTATAGTTCATATGAGGGAGAGTGCTTGGCAGCAGTTTGGGCAGTAGCACATTTTCCATGTTACCTATTTGGTAACCCCTTCACTCTCATCACTGATCATCAGCCATTGAAGTGGTTGATGGAGTCTGACAAACTTTCAGGGAAGCTTGCACGATGGGCTCTGATTTTACAGGAGTATGATTTCATGGTTGTTCATAGACCCGGAGTGGTGAACCATGATGCAGATGGGTTGAGTAGAAACCCATGTCCCAGCCAGCAGGATCAGACCGGAGCACGTTGGCATGGTGAGACAGATGAGGAGATGGTGCCAGCTTGGCATGCATTGGCCTTTCTGTGTATGTTTGTAGAGACTTTGGTGGTATCTTTCTCAGCACATACAGGAGGAGTTATTGAGGTCACAAATCCAGAGAGTGAAGATATTGGTACAGTTTAATGAGACATTCATGATGATGTCTTAATGATGGACTATCTTTGCATTGGTGTTGTGGGTGGTACAGTTGGGGCCAAGGAGAGAGACCATGTTCTTCAGCAAGCCAAACGGTTCAGATTGGAAGGTAGACACCTTTTGCGTGTATGGGAGGATGGTAGAGTGCGAGTAGAACCACTTCCATCTCAGAGACCACGACTGGTCCGTCATGCTCATGAGGAGCTAGGACATTTTGGAGTAAAGCATACGTATAGCTTACTCCAGAGTCATTATTGTGGCACGGTATGCAGACCGAGATACAGCAATTTGTTGCCAGATGTGTGGTTTGTGACCAAGTTAAAGCATCATTCAATGCTCCTACGCCACAGTTACACCCATTACCTATCATGAGTTTGGACTTCGCTAGACCTTTACCGCTGACTGTGAGACATCATCGGTATGTTTTGGTGATGGTGGAGCACTTCTCCAAGTGGATTGAGTTAGTGGCACTTCTTGACAAGTCTAGTGAAGGGACAGCTTACTCATTCTTGGATCAAGTTCTTAGTCATTTTGGTGCACCAGTTGAGGTTTTGATTGATCAGGGTACAGAGTTCTTGGGGGAGTTTCAGGTCTTGTGTGACAAGGCCTTGATTGATCATCATACTACATCCCAAGATCACCCTGAGGTAGATGGCAAGGCAGATGGCTTAGCAAAGAGAGTGGTTCAGACGGTGAAGAGAGGATTGCAAAAGTATGGTTTGCAGAGAGGCCACTTGGGAGATTGGGATATCCAGTTACCTTGGTTGGCCATGGGCTATTGGTGCAGCCGACAAGCCTCCTTAGCATCCTTCTCTCCATACTTTCTACTCTATGGACGAGATCTAGATTGACCTACAGCCATTTGTTGAGATGCTACTATAGTTTTGGACTTGGATGACCCTGATGTATGGATGAGTGCATGTTCTCAATGGGCAAAGACCTTTTGGAGAGTGATGCCGATGGCCTTTGAGAACTTGGCGATTGCTAAGCATGGAGATACTTTATGTTATGCTACCATTCGAGGAGGAGGTTATAGACCCTCGATCCATCAATTTCATCTAGGCGACTATGTATATCTACAGCAGACAGCACCGACGACACTTGATGTTTCTACAGGCCGCACTATCTTGAGAGTGCATGAGGTTTTGCCATCTGGAGTCCTTGTGTTAGAAGGACATGACGGTGTTGTTTGGAAGGATCATGTGCGCAATTGTGCGCCATGCCACCTCCCAAACATTGATGGTACTATGGACCCAAGCTTGGCACTTGTACGTGCAAGCTTGAGGTGTATGTTATGTGGCTCTTCTGGTGGAGCTGCTACTATGTTAGTGTGTGATAGCTATTTGAGAGGATGGCATATGGCATGTATGACTCCTCCCCTCACGGTGGTTCCTCAGGGACAATGGTTATGACCTAGATGTACTTGACCTATAACTAGTTCATTATTTATATAGTATAGATTGCAGACAGGCAACTAACGATGAGGCTCCATAGCACCCGGCTTCCTGATCTTTGCCCATTAGAGGGTATACTATATACTTAGAGTAGATGGCCATCTGGAGTTAGAGGGACCTAACCGTCAGCTAGGGGGGCGATTGTGGCACTTTAGAGTCCATGTATGACTTATATGTGAGTTGTGCTTCTATAGTGTATGATGTTGACAGCGATGTATGTTGTGTAGCGATGTATATACACACGACAATTGTCACGCCATTTGTAGTGCCGCATCTAGATGCTTGGACATTGGAGTTCTAGTGATAGTAGTTAGAGTTATTTCAGCAGTTTCTCAAAGACTACTTTCCGATGGTTAGATTTTGTGTTTGGGGTAATGACTTCACGGTGGGGCCCATTGTCACTTTGCACCGTTTGTACCATCAAGTGTGCCGTCAGTAGGACTATTAGGGTTTCAGAGCTAGCTCGAGTCCAAGGGGTATAGTTTCAAAGTGAGCTCCAAAGAGCTCACTTCTCTGATGTTGAGCCTTCGAGTTCTTGGCTATGGTGGACAGAGGCCGGTGAGTGTCACTTGGATTCTCTATGCTAGTAGGTGTGGCTTGACTATAATCAATGCCCAGTTGTTGGCAATTTATAGAGTGACAGATCAAGTACTGATCTGAGTTGAGTTGAGTTGAGTTGAGAGTGGTAAGCAATCTGATTATAGTGGCACTTTAGAGTCTATGTATGACTTATGTGTGAGTTGTGCTTCCATAGTGTATGATGTTGACAGTGATGTATGTTGTGTAGCAATGTATATATGCATGACAACTACAATGTGAATTCTTATGATTTATTAGTTGCATCCTTGCAAGACCCCGCCTCCCCCTCCCTCTCTCGTGTGCCATCATGAGTGGGAGTGGATGTGAGATATAGGCTAGTGTGGATCACAATACCCATTATTAGATGTCTTGAGTGTGCATTGGAACACAAAATAGTGCATCTACTCCCAGATGCTACAAAGGATGATATTGCCAAGGATGTACAATAGGTTAGTTTAGTGTTATATATGATCTTATGATTACATGTCCATTTGAGTATCACCTTTGTATATTTATTCATATATCACATTTGTACATTGAGCATTTGTGCAATTACTTGATTGATTGAGTTGTGTATATGCTTATTGGACTCTATTGATGGGTTTTCACTAATATGATAACTCAATTTGCTTATGTGCTTATTAGACTCTATTTATGGGTATTTGCTTATATGGAAACTCAATTTAGCATAGGAAATGTTAGGATGGACACAATTGGATGTACTTTGTGTTTTGGACTAGTGTTGTAGTTTACATGCTTATGGAAAGGGTTATTTCAGTCCTCCCATGGTCAATATGATATTGAAGCTTACTATTTTTTACTTTAGATGATATGTTACTTTTGGGATATCAACAGATGAGAACAAAAGTTGTTACTCTTGGAATATGAAACTCTTGGCTTAATGGTGTCTTCCTATCTAAGCCACCATCCATCACAATCACCTTTTTCTATTGTGGGGTTGCCAAAGGCTATTACTCTTGGGATATGAAATTCTGGCTTGATGGCATCTTCCCATCCTAAGCCATTATTTCTTGCGTTTGCCCTTTTCTACTCTAGAGTTCTTGTAGAAACATATCAGTATTTTTTTTTTCTTCTGAATTCATTCTACATGCATATTTTGAGTTTGTAAAGTACCTTGGTTGGCAAAACCTTGCATTGACTTGGTTTGTTAAAATAAGCAATAACTCGCACCCAAAATGAACAAACCAGCTACAAGGGTACATCATATGCAGTTGGGTTGTTCAATCACTTAGTTGTGCAATAGAATCACTCAAGATACATCTACACAAGACACATCTGCACAAGACACATAATGCAAGCAAAAATTGATTACAAGGTTGGTTATTTTTCCAAGGCATATCCATATTTGCTTCAAGATAAAAAGCAAAACCTACCAAGTGAGAGCATATACAATCAAGAATGTGCAAAAGCAAACAACAAATGAGAAAATTCATATCAAGACAAGGAAATGCAATTGTATATGAGAAAGAAAAATCTACATTTGGACAAGCAAATCCTCACATAGGCCAAGAAAGCTATCTAATGGCAAGAACATGTCTTGATATTAATCTCAATAGGCAAGCGGATCCATAGCTTGCAAGCAAACCCTATATAAAAATGAGCAACCTTGACTCACTATGCAAGCAAATCCACGATAAAATGAGTGGATTTGCCACTCCTTCTAAGGTACCTCATATGCGTCCAAGAAATCCTTTACACATGAAATCCTTCAGCAAAACATCAAAAATTTATCCCTCATTTATTAAATATAAATCATTTTGACATTATAATAGTGATTCCCATTTAGTTAAGATTAGTGATGGAAGATAAGGTGATTACTACCCAATGCATTTCATCTACCTAAAATAACATGGTCAAATGCTCGAAATTTCCCAAGTGTTTTTCCCTACCTTTACTAATTCAAGTGTCATCTTATATTTTTGCCTTCATTTTGCAAGTCTCTCTTTGAATCTTAACCTTTGTGCTTTTGCTCTTGCACCTCTACCGTCATGCATAACTTTTCTATTTTAGCTACCTTTTGAGCATCAAACTCACTCAATTTATACCTCTCTTCAGCATCTAATGATTCAAACTTCAATTTTGTGTGACTAGCCATATCTTTTGCAAAACTATCTAACATGGACCAAATCTTTAGATTTTCCTTATAAGATTTCCTCCTCTTACAAGATGGTTCACCATCTTCCTCACCTTCTCTATCCCCTAAATCTCCTTTGTCTTTATTTCCTCTATCTCTCATGGGTGCAAGCATTTCCTCTATTGCTATTTGGATCTCCTCTTGTACTCTCTTGCAAAACTATCTAACATGGACCAAATCTTTAGATTTTCCTTATAAGATTTCCTCCTCTTACAAGATGGTTCACCATCTTCCTCACCTTCTCTATCCCCTAAATCTCCTTCGTCTTTATTTCCTCTATCTCTCATGGGTGCAAGCATTTCCTCTATTGCTATTTGGATCTCCTCTTGTACTCTCTTGTTCCGTTGAGTGATTGGAATTTGCAAATCCTCCTCTAGGTGAAGTCCAAATAGTTCACTTGTAGCAAAATTCCATGGACTAAATTCAAAAGGCTTCTCTTCTTATGTACTTGGAATACTAATTGGAATTGATCCTTGCACCAAAAAGGCTTGTGAAACATGTGATTGTGAAGTGCTTGATAAAGGAGTGTCTTTTTTTACATTTGTTCTTGCTCCTTGTCACTCAATCCTAAGCTCTATGTAGGAGTGGAAATCCTTTGTGCAAGATTGGAATCAGCAATAAAAAGCTCAAGATTGGAAACAGAAATATCAATCTATTCTATATCTTGGGGAGGGGTATAGGGAAGAAGATAGACGTCTACCATTCCAATTGGTGTGCACTCCATGATCCCTTAAACTAAAATTTCAATTTCACAGTGTGATTTAAAAACACTATGCACCATAAATTTTTCCAAGAAGATGTATTATACAGTTCTCCAAGTAGGCACCGGTGCTTGGGTTGGAGCTTACAAAGGATTGCATTTAGAGCAATAAATCAATTACAATTTGTTGTGCATTGCTTGGGATTGGAATTTTTGTTTGAACTATAAGTATAGACACTCTGCTTCTCATCTATAGTTGGATCATTCTTTCATTCAAATTTTGATTGTCACACATGTGTTGTGATACATCTAGATAGGTTTACATTCAAGAGTCTTAATTGAAATCATTTTGAATTAACCGCTTATAACCCCGCATAAGCTCAGATTTTAATGCAAACTCCTCTTTCTGATTTATGAGATGGCTTGTAAATACCTACTATAATGAGGAAAAAAATTTACAACCCATCCAAAAATAGTCATTGATTTCTTTACAGAGTCCCACATGAAAGTTTATGAGACATGGAAGTAAACAATAAATCTCTTGTAATTCTTGAAAGTGAAACCACATTGTGTATTAAAACCCCCAAGTGAACTAATCAAACTCTACTATGAGGAACGGGAGAGAGAGAGAAGGGAGGCAACAAGGTAAAGAATATTATAGAGTTTCAGAGAGCTCATCTCATACATCACATGAGTGAATAATAGATTCTTTGTTTTTTAAATTTTGATTCCATTGGTACCTAATTTGAAGGCTATGGAGAATTGAGTAGAAAGTTATGAGGACTTTTAGGTTTTTTAGCATTTAGAGTGATTACTTCATAGTGAGAGTGATGGGTCAGGAATTTTCATTTCTAATCTCTTGGTATTCATGTTTGAGTTCTATGTGAACTTGGTTTGAAAATTTTTGAGGTTGAAATTGAAAGTTATTTAAAAATTTAAACTTTTGTTTAATTTTTTTAGTGTTTAGTCTAAAGAGATAGTATTTAATCATGTGAGTTGGGATGTGAGAGGTTGTGGTTTTGTAGGTATGGGGAGATATGGAGAGAAGGATTGTGTATTATGATTGTTATTCTTGTTCTAGCCATGGCTACACTTCCCCATGTGGGGCCACCAATAGTAGCTCAGGATACACCATGCTTGGTGTATCATTAATGTTTTATCTCACAAGGTGTAAAGATTTATGTGGGAAGGATGCAAAAGGAAGATGATTGGACCACTTGGGATGTTCACATGTGGCAAGTGACCACATCAACAACTATGACACCAGGGATTATGCACTCTTCCTTTATCCTTTCATTGACCATTCCATGGATACAGATCAAGTCATGAGAGTGGTTAGCATCTCACCAACTTACCTCCTCTGCATGGTTCCTCCTTCCTTGACTTTCCTATCATGTTTGAGACTTTTGATAGGAGGATTATGGGAGTCTTTGGTGATATCATTGGACTTGGGACATTTGAGTGTATGAGGAGGGGTTGGTACGGAGGCAAAAATGTATACCAATCTCATGCAAAGGAGTAGGCCTATTATCTATGGAGGAGATTGCACCTATAGCATTTTTGGATAGTTGGGCTCTCTTGGCACCCCTACTTTCCTCCCATTTTGTGGTTGCAGATTGGCCAATTTTGAAGACTTGAGTGATTGAGATGGAGGAGATATCCTTTTCTCTCCAAGTGCTTTTTTCACATAAGAGAGATGGTCTATCCTCAATGACACAAGAGGACCTTCCATCCTTTTCTTCACTAATGTCAGATTGGACCAAAGGATTGCAATCTTCCTTGATAGAGCAACCATGTCAGCATATGCTACATTCTCTCTTAGTTGACTTGTCCATTCCTTGGGCCACTAGAACACATCTTTGTTCTTGCTCTGGCAAGGGTGTAAGCTCTTGGATCCTAGCTCAACTGCACATCAAGCATTCAAACTTGCACCAGCCACCTTCTCTACAATGATGAGGTTCTGCCTAGGTTTGGTCCACCCGTTTGCATCTTAGTTACTCACTTGTGAGTGTGGTTCTACACCAAATGCAATAGTGGTCCATATGGCATGGTGTACTTTGGAGGACAGAGGGTAGCTACCCATGATGCCATCAAGGATATAGTGCTTGCTATGACATGAAAGTGGATACCTTGCTTGGAGAGAGCATTTGTATTCTTTGCAGATGACACATGTCAGAGCAGACTTATACTTGGTCCGAGATGATCAGGTGACAGCGGCGGATGTTGTGGTTACCGACCCTACACATGATGCAGTTTTGGAGGGAGTGATTACTCATCCTCCTAGATCGGCAGCGAGTGGAGCTGAAGCATGCAAGGTCTCCAAGTTTAGGGGTATGCAGCAAAATCAACTCTTTGTTCCTCTGCCTTGGAGTTATATGGAGGAAAGAACATGGCGTTTGACATACATGAAGGAGTGCACGAGAGCCTATCATATTAGATGTGAGGGGTACCATTCTCACTCTCATACTTTGTAGGATACTTTAGTTATAGTGTGTCCATTGCTATATAGAGAGCATTTGCTTGTGCAATCAATAGGAGAGCAATCATTCTAGGTGATGCTTCTCCAAATGCTCTAGTGGTTTGTAGACCTTACACCTTATGACTTGCATAGCTCAATTATTTTAGCTGCAGTAGAGTAGATTTCTCATATCAAAACTATTGGGGCCTAGCTCCATTTTACCTCTTTTTGTCTCTCCCTTGTACAGCCCGATGGGGTCTCCCCATCCTTCATGTGTTCTTTTCCTCTAGTGTACCACAGAAGTTTATAAACACTTAATGGAGGAAAGAGAAGATAATATCGTCTTTGCTCCACATGCAGATACGATAAACCTCAAGCATGTGCGCTAAAATCCTGATTTGCGTCATCAGACGGTTTCAGACTATCAAAACTAGCAGAGCTCTGGTATTCACGAAAGCTACCGGAGTTTCAGTGATTCAAATGATTGTCAGTTGGGATCAGAATGGTGACGATAGCTATGGGTCAGTTAAGTGTATCTCTGGAAGAAAGGCGACTCCTTTTTTCTACGCGGTCGCCCTTTTCTTCTCTGGAAGAAAGGCGACTATCTTCTTGACAGTGTCTTGGTAGCTTTCTCGGCTCATTCGGTATTGTAGCCCGTTACCGTCGAACCTGGATAGATGCTACCTGATTAACCGAAAGTTCATAGATTGATTTCTCTGTGTTCTGTTGATCAGTTCAACTGATTTTCATCTACACCAGAGGTTTTCTTTTGTTGCTTAGCTAAGCTTGCGTCTGACATGAAGTGATATTTCTTGTGCTGCATGTCGAGCAGTTCTTCGACCAGCATCGGGCTTGATCCTAAATGATATAATATAACGACGATCCTTTTCTTAGGAGCCGCTATATAGTGTAATCCTATAATTGTGACATGGTGTGCTTCCTTCCATGTCACGGTGAAACAGGAAGTGGGGGCTCTGGTCTATCTCCGCCATCATCTTCTATCTCCACTGCACCTCAAAATTGAGATTGCATAACAGCTTTATGAGCGTCGTGGTAGGTGCGGCGGACTCTGGGATCATCTCCAGGCAGCATATTCTTCCGGGGTCGAAAGAATCGGAAGGACAACCTGGACATGGTCTGTGTTTGAAGTTGATAGTGTGGTTGCATGGAGTACGGAGGAGCTACTGTCCAATCCTGACAAAGATAAACGGGAGAAGTTAGAATCTTGAGTATGAATGGGGACAGCTGGCAGCCAAACAGTTTGATTCTTCAACGAAAATCTAGGAAAGAATTATTGCCTTATTTCACATGACATGATCTTTCCTGAACGAACGAGCGAGCAGCAGTACTGAACAGTCCAACATGCTCAATAGCATTGTAAACATGAAACATTGGATTCTAAAATATGATACTACTGTTTTGAAGGCAACAAAAACAAAGGTTTTTAAACAAAAAGAACATTTCAGTTCAGCAGAAATGCCATCTCCAACCTATAGATCCAGACTCTGTTTTCTTGCAATCGCAATGTTCTAAAAGCCTACTTTCTTTGCATGATCCTTGTAAACTCTAGCCTTGCTTGCTCTGTCTGCAGAACGAGCAATATAGTCAGAGCTAGTTGATCAGCATCCAGTACTTACTTCAGTGTCCGCTACTATTTTTCAGCGAGTGTTGGAAAACGACCCTCCTTTGGGCGTCATCAGCCTGCGATGCCATCCAATACAAAGGCATGTTGAAAAATTGGTAAGTGTGTTTCTCAACAATATACAATAGCGTACAGTTTAGACGGTTGTCACTCCGTCAGCAATATTTCTACTGTGGAATGTTTCTAGATGTACAGTACTTAGTGATCAAGCCTAGTGTTCGACCTTGTCTTCAGCTGAAGAACATACCCTGTCTAACGGGCACCTTTGATACAGAAAACGAAAATCGACATGGTCCAGTTTGTACGCACGAACCATTTTGTCCCAGTTCGTTCTCACAACAAGCAATGTAAGCAGAAACGTCTGCGTCAATTCTCCGAGAAGAAGACCCGACCACAAACCCTACAGAGGCACCCGTGCTGTCCCGTTATTCTTCGACGTAAGATAGTACATTATACAACCCGTACAGACATCTCATCATGATAAACTTGCATTCGAGTCCATGACTCAGTCTACCCAATAACCCTTAAGAGATAAAGATGATATTTCTGCGCTTGCAATAAACTTTAATTTAAAAGGAACAGATCCATCCAGATAACATGAAATTCGAATCTCCCTCAAGGAACATACCGGTGCGCCCATTCGCAATCCAAAGCCCAGATGTAAACCAGCTGGAATCCCCACGATGTAGAATGCTGTCAAATTGATGTATGAACCCATGTCCTGTCGTCCGCATCCCCTAGCGATACCTACAGTCACGCGGTCCTTGAGCGCAATGAAGTGTAGGTTTGAAGTTACATAATAAAGTCGAATAATGGGTTCCCAAAACTGGAGCTGAGAAATCGTATTTGCTAACCTGACAATACTCCCTGAACTGAATCCATTAGTGCTGATAGAGCTATCAACGGTGTCATGTATCTCACTCCTTCTAGGATTTCGTCCACGTCGGAAAACGCTCTTCCCCACACATTTCTAGCAAGAAGGATGCTAGAAGCGATGATGCAACTTGCAAGAAGTGCCATCCCCATAATCACTTTTCCAGCCAACTTAGCAGCTTTTGGACGATAGGCTCCCAGCTCGTTAGACACTCTCGTGCTGCAGGAAGGATCCAAATCAAATGTGCTGCTGTCACTGACTAGCTAGATTGGAAAATCACAACTTCAAGAACACACACTATTTTACGGGGTTTTCACAAGAGTCCGTATATACATTAAATCGTAAGTGGATTCTACCAACCCAAATTGAGCGTAAAGGAAGCAGTCCTTGCTGTTTGGACGTTTGAGAAAATCAATAATGATGAAAGAGCGAAAGAGCGAAAGAGAGAAACCCGACCCTGCTGCGCCACCGAGTCCATTTGGAATCATAGCAGTCAAGTTCGTCGTGCTCAGACTGCATCACCATGATCAAAGTGGAAACTATGCAATGAAATTTCCTGGTTGCTTCATCTTTGCTTTCTAGAAAGTCAAGCGAGAAAAGATCTAAGGTCTCGTCGCATCACTCAATTCGGAAAAAAGCGACTCACGAACAGGAAAGAAATCAGATACTGGAGAATTACAACCGGGTGAGATTCCTGAAGCCGCCTGAAATGTACATATCAATTCATTGTTTATTTTCCCGGGTCCGATACCTTCCAGTCACATCGATCTCGCTGACTTGCTTGTCTACATGCTTCAGCCGCAAGTCTACCATTTGCAGTGGGATTGTATACCTGATCGAGAGAAGCGAAAGTTGGAGTTGAGGATTCGGCAGGAGCCCAGAGGCTAGGACAAGGATTTCCGCAGTCCAGTACTCCAAGCTGAGGACAGACAGACATTTCAAAGCACTAAGTTGCCACACTACAACGCTGAGGTGTGAAGACTGCAAGCGCCACGACGACATATTGATCTGGACGTCTAAGTCGATTGTCTGAACTGTCCGAGAAGTTCAATCAAATTTAGGCACCTTGCATTTTGTCATGTCCAAGATAATCAGCGAAGTTTACTTCGTCTATGTCTCACTTACTCTGCTTGTCTAACTGTTACTCCGTTTCTACGCAAACTACAACGTTCTATCTCCTGCACTCATGTATGAGAAGCATGTTCCTGCGTATAGCGTAGAAGGAATTCTTCCTTTGTTAGAGTTCGTTAACTTTGGTATCGAAGAAAGTTTTGAGCCGCCTCTTCCCCGAGTTTCTCCTGTAAACTATTAAAACTCGTCAACATTCGCAATGTGCCAATCTATGCGCTAAGTACGGATTACCTATAGGAGAGGAAATGTGAGTTTGTAACTTACCAAAGCATAGCAGTAGATGGAATGGCAAGCTTCAGGTATTCCCCGACAGAACCGAAAGCTTCCCATGTGAACCCGGTAAAGGTTTCCTTGAAATCACCGGAGATCCAGATATACATAGCTACAAGTACGGTCAAAAACTGATAGGTGAAGCAATTGGCAATGGCACCCCCGATGAATCCAAATCCGAAAGTATGTATACATAGGTAACAAGCGAGGAAATGAACTGCAAACGCTACCAAAGCACACCAAAGGACTGGTCTAACTACGGTCTGCGACTGCAGAAATTTCACCATGGGTCTCAGTATTCCGGAACCGAAAACACCAGGAATCTGGAACATCAGGTATCTCTCTGCCAAACTAGCAATTTCTGGGTCCTGTCCCATTGCGGTGAGTACCGACGCCACATTCATCCAACACGCCAGAATCAAGAAGGCCACAATGGTGCAAACTATCCATGAACTTTGCAAGTGTATCCCCAACATGCGATAATTTTTTGCTCCGAACGCTTGACCACATAGTGTCTCCAGTGTACTCGCGAATCCAATCTTCATGGAAAAGAAAGAACGTAAGGAAAGCTTCAGTAACACAGTAACATCTTTTGCAAACGTATATATTTGCACATAGATGGCTAAATGTCTAAGGAAGGACCATATTAATTTCACCGTGATCATTAAACTTGCAGATGATACGAACCATTACAGTATAAGCTGAGACCATTGCGAAGGAGCTCGCTATAGATGCAGCCGAAAGCTCCAACTCCCCCAAATGGCCCACGAACATAAGAGTTGTGACGGGGACGGTAAAAACCACAACGTTAAATAAAATTAAGGGCCAAGCGAGCTGAGTAGCCTTTTTGATTTCAGCAGTAATCAGAGATCGAGAGTCGTTCTCGCAGCCCAACATCTCCAGAATAATTTCATCGCGGCTGCCTTTTCTGTCAAGCTCCTCATCTGATGAGATGTTTGAAACTTTGGAGTGGCCATTTCTTCTTTCCTGCTCTGTAAGCAAACCTTCATTCAAAGGGCCGACCGATCCCATCTTCGTCTACCATGCAGCGAATTGAAGCATTGACGAATTGATCATAAATAATCTGGTCACCCTGAAGACTACATATATATCTACGGCACCATTCAATTTTGAAAGCGATCGCTAATACTCGCAGTTCGGTAATGTCGCCTGGCCCTTCAAGTTGACACGACAATGATTGTATCTATGGATTAGAGACACGACAATGATTGTATCTGTGGATTAGAGATTTTGACTCTCAACAGGTGTGGTCGAGGAGAGCGTAAACCAGTCTCATAACATGAACTTTCTCTTTCTTACAGGAGGTTTTTTCTTGTCATCTTGCTACTCGGTACTCCTAGATCTTTGTCTGCGATGACGCAAAAGTACATGGACTTCTGTAGCGCGCATGGAGACGGCCACTAATTCCTCATCACAATCTGCTCGTACAGAAATAGAACTGACGTGTTACAATCCAGTCAACGCCGCGGCGACCGGGGTGGTAATGAATTGCGGAGGTAGGAGCTACAAAATTGTTCGAGTGGATGGAGCAGTGCTGTAAAACACAAAAGGGCTATCGCGAAGTCCCCATCAAGAAGCCCTACAAGGGGGAGACAAAATAGATAAAATGGGGCTAAGCCCCAATAGAGTCATACTAGAAATAAGACATATGAGCAAGTAGTACTGTCTACAATAGACCTATGTATCCAAAGAAGTATCACATAGTGTGATTGTTTTCCTATGGATTGCATCCACCGCCATTTTATATAGAGCAATGGACACACTATTGTTTTATATAGAGCAATGGACACATCGTATTTAAAATAAATTATAAAATATGAGAATAAGAATGGTACCCCTAGCGCCTAATATGATAAGCTCGCATGCACCCCTTGACAAATATATAGAATGTCGTGTCCACCGCTCCATATAACTCCATATAACTCCAAGGCTAGAGGAACAAAGAGGTGACCTCGTTGCATACTCCTATACTTGGAGACTTGGAGAGCTATTGTGCACTTGCAGCCTATTCAAGGGGATGGGTAACCACTTCCTCCAAAACTATATCATGCACAGGGTCTGTAACCATGACATCCGTGATTGTCACCTAATCATCTTGGACCAAGTATAAATTTATCTTGACACATGTTCCTCCAAGCAAGGTATCTACTCTCTCGTGCCATACCAAACACTATGTCCCTAATAGCATCATGGGTAACTATCCCATGTCCTCCAAAAGGACACCATGTCATATGGACCGTTGCTGCATCTAGTGTAGAACCACACTCACAAGTGAATAATGAAGATGTAGAAGGCAAACCTAGGAGAAACCTCATTGTTGTAGAGAAAGTAGTTGGTGCGAGTTGGAATGTCCTAATGCACGATCGAGCTAAGATCCAAGAGCTTGCACCCTTGTCGGAGCAAGAGCCAAGATGTGCTCTAGTAGCCTGAGGAATGGACGAGTCAACTAAGAGAAAATGTAGCGTATGTTGACACTATTGCTCCATCAAGGAAGACTATAAACTCCTAGTCTAATCTGATGATAGTGAAGCAAAAGATGGAAGGTCCTCATGTGCCTGTGGGGATAGACAATCTCTTGTATGCCGTAATAACATTTGGAGAGAAAAAGATCACTCCTCCACCTTTGTCACATTGTCTCCACAATCGGCCTAGCAGCAACCACAAAACAAGAGGAAAGTAGGGATGCCAAGAGAGCCCAACTACCCAAAAATGCTATAGGTATCATCTCCTCCATAAATAGCAAGCCAACCCCTCTACACAAGATCAGTAGAGATGTCTATCTACTGTGCCACATCCCTTGTCACACACTCAAATGTCTTTGGTCTAATAATATCACCAAAGACTCCCATAATCCTCCTATCAAAGGCTCTCATAAGTGATAGGAAGGTCAAGGAAGGAGGAACTATGCGGAGGAGGTAAGTTGGTCAACGAGCAATACTAGATGAGAGTATACCAAATGCCACCTATGGATCTCCTAGTAATAGAAGGTCATCCATGTGGAGAACATCCTCTGCAAGGGCAACGTCTAAGAAGCGTGTTACAAAATCCTTGGATCCTATTGTCACTCCAAGAACACATAGCTCATCTGTAGATGTGATACATCCCTCTAGAAGCTTGAGGTGGGGAGGGATACCTAAAGGGGACCATGCCTTGCACTTTGACACCTTGACTCTCAAGCCTACTAGATGTAGCTTGGTAGTCAAGTAGTCAAAGGCCTAATCTGATCTACATGGCCCGTGATGTGTGTATCATTTGCCAAGGAGGGAAATACACAACCCGACATGGCCAAAGTAGTAGATAAGAGAGCTTCAAAGTGAGCCATGGAAAATAAAGTCCCCCTAAAGGATCTTCTTGATGCGTACCAATGGCTGACTCCAAGACAATGACTCCCTCTTGTGAACAACCGTGTTGGTAGTAAAGGGAAACAAGAGAGCACAAAAAGACCAAACTAAAGGAATAAGACACGCCAAGGATCCACCAGCCTTACTAAACTCTCTAAAGATGGATGCTCGTGACATGCTATTAAATGCATTCTCAACATCCACCTATAGGACAACCCACTCTAGATGGATATTTAGGAGTGCCCTAATGCCTAGAGATATACCCTCACATCCTCTAGGTGTAGCTACTCCAAATTGATATGGATTGAGGTGTTGTCAAAAGTGAGAATGACACTAAAGGACAATGGTACAATTGACCAAATGCAAAAATATCTCTCCAATAGCAATTGGTCTAATGCTCCTTGTGTCCTTCTCCATCGCAAAAAGCTTACTAGCACCTAACACCTGACTAACATACATTGGAATGTCTCCTCTTGTTACAACTGCAGCCACCTAAAACAACTTGGTAAAACCACTAGAAGGATCATCTGCCTGAAAGCAATCTCTAAAATGCTCATATACCATCCTTGAAAACCTTTTGAGGAAAGGTGAGATGCAGTGGACAATGCATGTGCAAAAGTGACCTATCCAGACATAATAGCTACTCAAGTTGATAATCTAAGATCTCTAGCGGTAATCCTTCTCCTACCATAGGATGTAATGAGTGTAGGGAAAAGATAGTCTCATCAATAGGACTAGCGATAGACACAACATGTAGCGCTCATGCTGCTCTACTAAACTATCTTGCCTGATCCAATGTCCTACACCGTCATAATCAAGCAGACTGTGTGGTATCCTTTTGCAAAATTTATCTCTTAAAACGTGCAGCCCTAACAGACTTCTCCTATAGGACCGCTCAATCTCCTTCTCAAAATTGATGAAATCTAACAGCCACCTCTCTATGCCCCGCACATCCCTCTCTAGGATAACAAAGATACCATTAAGAGGAGTAAGAGGAATAGGAACCATGCTAACTTGTCCAAAGGATCACATGCCAAACAATCAAGTGATAGGAAAAATGCTTGTTTAGTCTCATCATGGAGTGTACAAGGTAGCCTATGGAATAAACATGGACATGGAAAACTAGTCTCAAATAATCCCAAATACAACTCACTTGAGAAGCTAACCACTCCTACAACGCGATTGGTATCCTTGGAACGGTCAACAAAGGATAGAGGAAGTGTGTGTAATCTCAAGTGTCATTGTTATTGATATAGTCGCTCACCTCATATGAGCACCCCCAAGTGGTCCAATCATAGTCCTTGTGCATCTTCACACATGGGTCTTTACCCATTGCGATATAAAACGTTGGTGACACATCGAGCATGGTGTATCCCGAACCGCTCTAGGCGGCCCTACATGGAAAGGTGTAACCATGGCTAGCATAAGAATAACAAGTAACACTTGATGCTCCTCTCCATATGTCTCTATATTTGCAAATTACAACTCTTCACATCTCAACTCACATGAGAAAATACAATCTCTCCAAACCCTAAAAATTATAAACTCTCATAATTTCAATTTTCATCTCAAATTTTTTTTATTAAATTTCTATGGAACTCAATTATGAAAACCAAAAAATTAAACATTAAAATTCATTACACATCACTCTCAATATATAATGATCATTCTAAACCTTCCAAAAACCTAAAAACCTCAATAACTTTCTATTCAATTCTCCATAGTCCTCAATCTAAATATCAATAGAACAAAATTGGAAAACAACCTGCATAGACTATTCATTCAAGTGCTATATGCTATAGAACCTTCATCAAATGTATATCTTTCTTCTCATATCTCTCCCTCTCCTCTCCTCTCCTTAACTCTCGAAGTCATGCGGATGTGGCGAAAGTTATCCCATAAAACTCGTAAAACTCATTCATTCCTATGATATTCTTGTTCATTCTCATCGGGAATGATATGGATCGACTTACATCGGTTTGTCTAACAGATTGAACGGACTACGGTACCTTTCCATGGACGTTTCATGTTCCTTGCACGGTTTTCGTAACTCTGCACCGGCCTAACCTCCCCCTTTACGGCTTTTCCTGTTTCTTTACGGCTTGGTGGGGTCTTCCCATCCTTCGTGATACTACGCGGTCGCCTGTTTTATATTTTCTTTACATGTGTCGTTCAATATCATGTAAGCATTGAGTTGGTGGTGTAAGCTATGTCAAAAAGTGAGTTAGAAGTTGTTGACTTTGTCTCGGGACATGCTTCTATAGTGAGTGATCGTCTGTCAGTTCATGATCCAACAAAATTGAGTTTAAAATTTGTCTTTAAAATCTGAAGAATTTCGTCAGAATATGGATGCGCTGTTTGCTTCATTCACCATCACACATCTTTATTGAACTCTCGTCTAGTTTGTGATTATGATCATTCATAAATCATAGATATTTATAAACTTCAGGAGACATGCAATGAGCATCAAGCTTACCCTTTGGACAGGTCCCAATGAGATGTCGAATATTATGCAACCTGCATAATCTCGGGGTAGCCTTACCTAGAAATGACTTCCTCTACACGCACCATTGCTGACCCTGCACATGGAAATTATATGAAGTGAGACATATGTAAAAGTGACAGACAAAATTATAATGAAGTGAGACAAAATCTATCGTAATTCTCTATACTAATCTCATAGTTTACTGTACTTTACCAAGTGGTCTTGCAATCCAACTCCAACGATATATTGGAAAGCCTTCACTTGGGTTGATGAGTACGACTATGGTCTCATTAATGCTAGAGAATAGTACAAACCTTGGAAGCAATCGCTCACTAATGGATCCAATAAATATTTCATCTTGTTCCTCAAGTTTTTTACAAGCTCTTAAGACAATGCATATTGTGGCTGTCATATTGGTGCACTAGATATATTTCTCTGGAGTTCCACTCATGTTCTATGATTTGTACTAGGTAAAATCCCTTCTAACTTATGGCTTTCTTTGACATCCCATTGTTTATATCCTCCATTTTCTTACAACAACAAGGACACGGTTCTTCCAATGTCTGATGACATTTCTAGATACTGGGAATATATATCAGCTTATGGTACTTTATCATTGTCAAGACTCACTTCTTGCAAATGAGTCAAGTAATATTTGAGGTACGTGTATATATGAGGATGAACATCAATTAAGCCTTTCAAATTTTTGCTCACCAATTTGGATTTCTAAAAAATCTATCTTTGATTTATGATTTCTATTTCTCCAAAGTAGGAAATAAAAGGTAAAGTGCCAAAGCTTGTTGAAATTCTCTTTGTACTCATAAACTAGAATATAATCTCTCGTATAGAATTGAAATGCAATAATTTTGGAATAATCTTACATCATAAATACAAAATCAAAGTAATAATACCTTGGTAAGAATAAATTTCAAAATACATGCTGATATGAACACTAAACACTCCAATTTTATCAGTAAATTAAGCATTTTTATTTATTTGAAAGATCCTAATGTAAAGCACTTATGTGTTCATAGTCCAATTCAACTGTTTTGAGATATCCATTTGAGAGGCCAATGTAAGTTATTTGATTTTAAATTATGATATAAATAATATATGATTGGGAAGTTTAAAAATTATACACTGAAATTTATACTTGTAGTTATGAGAAAACTACGTGGATGAAGTGTGAAGAATAAATTACTGTGCTAATTTTCCTAATTAACATTCAAAAAATTTGAGGCCAAATTATTAAAATTTAATTTTAATTAATTTTTGAAATATTTAGGAATCAGAACACCAATGAGTAAACTGTTAGAATCTCACCTCTTGGTAAAATATGTGCAATTCTAGAATTGCTCTTCTTCACAAATAAAGTGCTAATGCAAGAAAGTACAATCCTAAAGGTAAAGTGGATATGTTGTTAAAGCATATAATATCAAGGAAACTTTTTGGAATAGAGAGACATGGAGAGGTAAGCATTCCTCTATTAAGAAATTATCAAGGTTGGATTCCTTAGTCTTATTTACACAATGGGACTCAATAAAAGCTTCAAGATACTAGTTTTGAAAACAAGTTGTTCTCTTCAAATAAGTATATTTAGAGCATTTAGCATAATGCACATGGTTAGTTTAGTTATACCTCAAAACTCTAATTTATTTTGATGCACGTTGAGAAAATTCAAACAGAAAAAGAAATTATCAACAAGTTTTTCAAACTTGATTTTGTGAAAAGTTTGAAAGAAGTAATTTCAAGCCTCAACATTCTTTTGTAATTTCTAAAAACCACTCTTTACTTGTACAAAGATGAACCCAAACAAAAAATGTAACAATCATTACCCAAAAGACTAACAAGATGAACAATCACTAATAGTCAAGAATTGTGTGCGTGAAGAATCAAGTCTTAGAAATCATAAAAATTTCAATCTTTTGGAATTTGATGAACTAGAGAGTAATGTTTTTAGTCTTCTTCAACTGATTTAATTTTGCAGCAGAAAATATATCTTATAAGTAGGAAGTCATTGCCAAACAACATTTATAGAGCCAAGCATTAAAAAATCCATTGTAAGTTCTCCTTATGTTATTTTCCTATTTTCCTTCATCTCCTTAATGTGATCTCCAAAGTAAAATTGTGGAATTGCACTATCAAAGTCCAACTCTAGAATCTTACTCAAAAAGCAATTTTGAAACCATACTCTTTAAATGTCATTATTTGAGCAAAATTTATATTTATAGCTTTCAAGCAAATTGCTAAAATCACAATTCAACAAGGAACTTTGAAGGGACTTAAAACATCATATAGAGCCCAAATAAGATCTTCAAGCTCTTGATAGATTTTTTGGAGAAAGATGGAGGAAACTTGATACTTTATGACATATTGTAATCTTCTGAGGATAGGAGACCTTAAGAGATATATAGGAGAAGAAACACAAGCTTCACACTCAATCTTCTAATGCGCCAAAGGAGCACCTTGACTTTATTATATAGCAAAGAGAATTCTGTCAAAGGAAGCTCCACCCTTGGATCAAATACATCGATAGGTGACTTGGTAGAGAGCACTACCTTTAGATTAGTTATGTACATGGATGACATGTTTGTTCTGGTCCTATCTTGTTGGTCAACCAAGCTTTGACTAGATGGAATCTTTAGGGAATCTTCTTGTAGGAATCTCATACTTGCATGGGTGAGTTACCATTGGAATGCTCTCAATGAGAAAAACAAGGGAGGAAGGAAGGCTAGCCTATCCTTTGTTGGGTAGAATCTGCACATTTTTGGGGCCTAAATCATTTGTTACGCCTCCAAAATTGGCTTTGAAGTTTTCAGACTATTTTCAATTCTTGCACTCTTAGTAGAAGTACTCTCTTGGTGATACCTCTATCTGATCTTCTTAGTCCATTATCTATAACATCTTTCTAGATGTTACCAAGCCAATTTTCACCTTTAGATAATATATCTAGCTATTGGTATTACATTTTTAGGTTCTTTTTGCTCTTGCTCTATTGGTAGAGGTGCTCTTTTTGTGACACCTCTATCTGATCTACCTAGCCAATCATACCTAAAATTTCTCCAAATGTTACGAAGTCAATTTTCACCTCTAGATAAGATATATAGCTATTGGTATTACAGACTTCTCTCCTTTTAAGACGCAACGTCCTTGTTGTAAAGTTGGTGCTCAAAAGATTTCACTAACACTAGTGCATTGGTCAAGTTGGTTTTTGGCTCCCATGTTGCCTGATACAGTGGGTACCCTTTCCAATGTACAAGATACCCTACATGCAGATGGCGAGTACCAAAGATGCATTTTTGGAGAATGTGTTCAATTTATATTCCTTCGTGTCATCAATGAGTGTTGGACAAGGTCAAATTTCTTGGATGGAAGAAAAGTGTGGTGGTCAGGGTGCATATCTGCATAATAAGGAAACATGGTATACTAAATGGATCTTCATGTGTGGTGGTAACTCAAGGTGATAGGCCATTGCTCTGTTCAATGAGGGATGGGAAAAAGGCCCAACAAAATGAGGTCTAAGCTTCTGAGTGGCAACTAATGTGAGTTTGGTTGTTGACAGCCAGACTAGATCCCCAACATTGAACTCTATGTGCAAACAATATGCATCTACATACTATTTCTATTAATTTTGGGCAATCTGCAACTTGTGTTTGGCGTTCTCCACTCGTTGTTGAATTCTAAAAACAAAAGTGTTGACAACATCCCCCTTGGTATCCATCAGGCAGATCTTCATCAAGCTTGAAGGTGTGAAAGGATGCTCTCTATACATGAGGAAGAATGGTGTGGCCTATATGGATGCATTCACTAAATTGTTGTACATAAATTCCATGAGTGGGAGTAAGATGTCCCACCTTTCTTGATCCTCTAGGGTGAAGCCCCGGATCATGTCCTTAATAGTGCAATTAGCCCACCTTATTTTTCTATTGGTCTGTGGATGGTAAGCCGTGGACATGAGCAAATTGGTTTAAAAGAAATCAAAGAGTGTTCTCCAAAACAAATTGGTGAATTGAGTGCCTCTATCAATAATGAGCACTCGAGACAACCCATGGTGAGAAAAGACTACATCTAAGTACAATTGCTGATTGTGGAGCAGTCACGTCCTTGGTGGTAGAACACACATGAATCATTTTTCTAAGTTGGTCAACAAAGAATAAAATGGAGTCAAACCCTGAGGACATGTATCGTTCATCAAACTCATGAAAGTGGCCGGTGTGTTGGTAAGGCCAAACAACATCACTAGGTATTCAAAGTGGCCATAGCTTGTTCAAAAGGTAGTTTTGTGGATGTCTTTCTCCACAATCTAGATTTGATTGTAACCAATCTGTAGATCAAGTTTGGTGAAGTGATGTGATGTGACAACCCAACAAATATCACTTTTGTGGTAATCAGGTAAGTAAAGTTTGTTCTTGCAGAGATACAATTCAAAATTGATCAAATATGAAGCAAAGTAACATAATTAGTTCTTCTTGGTTGTGTCTTTAATCTCTCAGGTAGAAACTACAACAAACAGAGAGTAACAAGCATTGACTTGCAATTTGTCACAACAATTTGTCACACTTAATCACAACTCCATCAAATCTTTCCAAACAATCTTGATTGTGATGATTCAGATTCTCCAAAAGACGGCTACTTCATTGCAAAAAAACCTTACCTCAGAATTGCATTCCACTCCTCCACTAAAGGCATAACTTCCTTGATTAAAATTGCTTCACATCAACAGTGCATTGCACTCATAATTGTAGAATACTACCAACACTACAATTCCTCTTAGATCTACCAAAGCATTGCTCTGATTCCACTTCAGTCAGGATCAAACACACAGAATGAAGATCAAGGCTACGGAATCCAACATCCAACAAACACACTGACTTGTACTTCAGAATTCTCCACACACTCACAAACATAAACACAAAGTTGATACTCAAAATCAAGCTCAAGCAATGAGCACTAAGATCAGCACTTTGCTTTATAAATCTTTAGAAATTTGGAATATTGAACAACAACATATTGCAAATGCCTCCTTCAAATAGTAGAGCAATCGATAGTTACTAACAACTTTACCTTTCTACAAAAACTATTCCAACTTGCAGATCCAAAATGACAATGCACCTCTTCATATCTACCTCTTCAAATCTCAAAACTATTACAAATCTGATCTGATGTCTACTTCTTCTTTGGCTTCCAAACCCGATGATCTTCCTATTACTTCTCCTTCTTTAGGTCTATCTTCAACTACCAAATCCTTCACTATTTCTACTGCTTCTCCACTATGAATTACAATTGAGGTCATGGGTAACCTTTCCATCTCTTTATCTTCCGACCCACTCTTCTCCAAAGTGTCAAGTGTCAAATCCGAAGACAACTGCACTCCTACTTCTGCTACTTTGGACTTCTTCTCCTCCTTCACACTACTCCTAATCCTCTCCAACTCTGAGTTTACTAAATCTACTCTGAGTTCACTAAATCGGAGACTTACCTTGTCTCCTACCTCCAACATCTTTCTATCTACTCTTTCCCTTAAAAAAATCAAAAGAGTGTTCATATCTACATCTTTTGCTCTCCTCTTCCAAGTTTCCTGCACAAGCAATTTCAATTCGTGCAGTCTTGCTTCCTCTAACCTTCCTTCAGCGTCTGTGCTCAGCATGGCTCGTAGTCTCCCAACAACTTCTCCTATTGATTTTAATGCATACCCTTGAGATCACTCTGCCTTCAACTCTTCCCGATACATCTTCAACTCATCTTCATACTCAGCAGCAAGCATTTTATTCTCCTCTGCATACTAAGAACTTTGTAGCTTAGCACTTCTTACCAAGTCTCTTAATCTTTCTTCCTCTTGATGTCAGATCGACAACTCTCTCTGCAATGCTTGATTTTTCCCTACTGCACTCTTCTTCAGGCCCTCTCACTCCTGCTCCATCACTACTACCATTGCTTTCACATGAATACTTTTGATGGGAGCTTCACTGACTTCCTCTTTCATCTTTACCAGCAACATTGTCTGCTCTTTCAACTCTTTGGCTTGACACAACATCTCTCTTCCCCTCTTCTCAAAACCCTTTTGCAAATTCTCTAACATCTTCTTCTTCAAGATTGTATCCACCCAAAGCTCCTCAACTTCTTCTTCTCTTTGGGTTATACTCTCCCAGAATCCCTTTACTTTTTCTAGCAAGTACTTCACCACCTGCAACTCATTCTCCACCTTCATACAATCTTGCAGGATTACCTTTTGCTGCTCCTTCAATAGCTCCAACAATGGAGTCACAATCTGCATTAAATATTGTACTCCTTCAAAGTTCTCTTTGTCTTCCGCTCCATCTTTGTACTTTGTCTCTTTCATCGGCTCCTTCTCCCAAAGTCTTGATCTTTGTACTTTTAGTGATATTGCTTCTGAGCTTCCTTCTTCCTTACCCACTGAACTTGGTTCTAAAGAATCTTCCATTGTTGCTTTCTTGTCTTTGCCTCCCTTGCAATCTTCCTCCTTTGGCGCTGCACCCATCTTCTCCATGACTAGTTCTAAACAAGGATTATCTTTTTTTCCATACGGTCAATTGCCACATGAAAGTCTTCATCTTCTTCCACTTCAGCCAATTGTTGAACTTCCTCTTCATCATCACTCTCACTTCTAGATTCTCCACTTTGTAGTGTGAGCTCTACTTCTTTTGAGTTTCCTTCTTTGGACTCTATCTCCCCTTTAGAATTTGTTTTTGATGTCTCCTCCTTCACCGCCTTCTTACCTCACAAAGTAAGTCTTTGGCTCTTCCGTTGTGTTTAAGGCAACACTACCTCTTTGGGTTTTGTCCACTTCTTTGTATTTAAACTTCTTCCTTCCACCCTCTTGGTCTATCTCATTTTGGTAAAGTGATCATTGTTAGCTCACAAGTGTGACATGTAATGTTGTTCCTCTTCATCCGCTTCTCGTCATAGATCAGGATGGAAATGTGACACCATGTGATGCCTCTCCTCCACTATTAGCAAATTCAATTCAAAGTAGAAGTGTGTTGCAAACGGTGAGAAATAATGTGGAGGTAAATTGGTTCTCCAATTAACAATCATCTACCTTGTTTGTTGGTAGAAGCACTTTGCCCAGTTCACCTTCACTCCTACAAACATCCGGTGGAAGAAGACTGCCTATTGCATGTTCACATATGTCATTTGTTTGGGTTTGAACATGGCCATTGTTGCGCCTACAATGCTTTGTTTCATTGGGTCCCAATAGTACTCCACTTTGTAACTATTGGAAGTACACGAAGCAAAGAACAAATTTTGGATTTCTGTAGTCTCCTCTATAGCATCACACTTCCAATAGAAGGTGATCCAAGTTGCCTCTCTTGCTTCCTTCCCCAATACTAACCTCCAATCCGACTCAGTCCATTGAGCTGGATTTCCTCTCTTCCCCTTGACTTCAAGACCTTCCTCACAATTATTGGCATCTATGCCATGACTCTCGGGGAACTAAAATTCTAATTCCATGCTAAAAATGTCATCCAATGTTTACTTGAGTGGCAAAAGGATTGCCTTCCAGGTCTGCAAGTTGAATAGAGCCATTGGCATGTATGTGCACAACACAATATGGCTCTATCCACCTTAAATGCAATTTGCCCAGAAAAAATATTTGGGGATTGTCATATAATAGCACCAAATCCCCTTCCTTAATAGCCACAAGCTTGATTCTCTTATTGTGCCTGACCTTCCTCTGTTCTTGCACTTCCTTTGTGGTTTGCATTTCATTGTCTCTTTTCTCTTCTAACCACATCAATTGATGGATCCAAAGATCTTGGCTTTCTTCCTCCAACAATCGTTCCTCACAAAGAATCCAATATGATGGTACTTCAAATTCAACTGGTAGTATGGGATGCAATCCATATGTCAAGAAATATGGAGTTTTGTTGGTAGTAATCTTTTCAATTTTTCTATATTCCCACAAAGCTGCAAGTAACTTTGTGTCCCAATCATAGGCGTAATTGATTGTCACCTTATTCAAAATTTTACACAACAATCCATTGACCTTCTCCATTAGTCCATTCACTTTTGGATTATAGGGAGTTGTCTTCCTATGTTTAAGCTGGAAGTACTTGGTTATTGCTTCCACTATGGAGTTCAAAAAATGAGTTTCCCAATCATTGACCAATTCCATAGTACACCCATAATGTGAAATGATGTATTGGAAGAAAAATTTTGCGACTGTTTCCGCATCATCTCTCCGTGTTGCTTCTGCTTCTACCATCTTGGTAGCATAATCCATGCATACCAAGATATATCTCTTCCTCATGACTTGGGTTACTGGTTGAATTGGACCCACAAAATCAATATCCCATTTCTCAAATGGAGCCAATGGCAAAATCGGTCTCAAAGGCCATTGGGAAGTAGCCGTCAGTTTTCATGTTCTTTGACAAGCATCACAACTTCAAATATGAGTGTGTGTGTGTCTTTATACATCATAGGCCACCAATACCCTATTGAAAGGATTTCCTTCACATTATTCTTCAACCCATAGTATCCTCTGGATGCTTTAGAGTGTAAAGACTCAATGACTTCTCTGACTTCGTATGCCTCCAAGAATCTCCAAAGTACTTTGTCTTCACCCAGCTTAAATAAAATGTTGTGTTTTAGTTGGTACTATCCCATCTTCTTGAGGAAGACTGCCCTCTGCTCCAGGTCAAGTCCCTAAGGACAATGACAAGTATACATATAGTGATACTCGGCCGCATACCTTGTACATTGCATAGCCATCAAATGATACAACTCTTCATCAGGAAACCAATCATAGACTTCCAAGTCTTGGTCTTGAGTTTCTAACCTAGATAGGAAGTTTGCATTCAAATGCAAAGCTCCCTTCCTTACTTATATAGTGTTTGTGAACTCTTGTAACAACAAGATCCATCTTGCAATTTGCTCGGAAAAGTCTGCCTTCTTGACCAAATGTTGCAACACGTAATGATCAACATAAAAGACAAATTTGTATCCCAATAGGTAGTGGCAAAAATTCTTGCAGGCACAAACCATTTCAAGTGCTTCTCTTTCAATTGTTGAATAGTTCTTTTCTGAAACTGATTATTCTTGGCTGGCATAATAAATTGGGTAGTCCTTCTTCTTCTTGTCCTTCTAACTTAAGACTACCCCGATTTCCATGGACAAAGTGTCCACATACACATGAAAAGAGGCATCCTAATTTGGAGCCCTCATAATTGGTGCTTCAACCAGTTTCTTCTTCAATACTTGGAAAGCTCCCTCTTGTTTTGCTTCCCACAAGTAGTCTTTGGACTTCTTCAAAAGCTTTGTAAGGGGTGCAGCAAGCACTGCATAGTTTGATGCAAAGCATCTGTAGTATTTGACATGTCCCAAGAAGGCCCTCAGCTCCTGGATGTTTTTAGGGGATTCCAAAGCTGAGATAAATTTTACCTTCTCAACATCAACTTCAATACCTTGGCTTGACACCCGATGCCCTAGAAGAATTCCCTCCTTCATTGCAAAGAAGAATTTCTCTAGGTGTAATGACAAACCAGCAAAACAACACCTTTCAAAAGTTTGGAGAAGGTAATCTAAATTTACTTCTCTTCGCCCAAACACATAGAAATCATCAATGAAGACTTCCACAAATTTGTGCAAAAAATCCTTGAAGATTGCATTCATCATCTGCTGGAAAGTAGGGGGGCATTACAAAACCCAAAGTGCATTTGATTGTAAGAAAAAGTGCCCCAATCTAGAGTGAATGTTTTTTTATCCTTGTCATCTTCTTAGATGGATACTTGATTGTACCCTAAAAATCCATCGATAAAACTGTAGCAAGGATGACCAACTACTTGGTCCAAAATGGTATCGGTAAAAGGCAAGGGATGATGATCCTTCCTTGTGATTGCATTCAGTTTGCAAAAATCTTGGCACACTCAAATCTTCTCGGTCGTCTTCTTTGGAACAATGACAATGGGTGAGACACACTCACTACTTAAGACATGAAAGATTATTTTGGCCCCTAAGTACTTGTTGATTTCATCTTTTACCAAGAGCAAGTACAGTTCAGGCGGTACTATCTTTGCCAAATCGGAACTGCACCCAATCAGATCAATCCGGTGTTCTCTAAATTCTTGTGGAATACTTGGCATTTGTTCAATAGACCAGGTGAATACATCCTGGAATTCTATAAACAGGGTAGTGTATCTTGCCAACTCCTCTAAAGTGACTATCTTCAAAAATTTTAAGATTTCTCCTTCAGTCAAGACAACATCTTGACAATCATCGGGGTTGATGACTCCTTCAACATGGCTTACTTGGCTTAATCCCAGTCGAACTGCAGTCAAACCTCCTTGCTCCAAGTTGTTTTCACCCAAGGTAATGTCGTATGGGTCTTTGTCCTTGACCTCTACCTCTACCTCATAGCATTCCAAGTAGTTGACTTGGACTTTGTCATTGGAGTCTCTTGAAGACAAATACGATGAATTTTTGGATTCATCTTTGTCTTTTGACGACGTTGTTTCCCCAAGGTGAGGAACCTTTGTCCAACTCACTGTCACCAGCTTCTGATCTTTGGACAAGATGTCCTTGAACCTCAGCTTTTGTTGGTGCACCAATCCACAATAACTTGAGCATTGTACAACTAGGGTCTTCCGATCAAGAGCGGGTAACCAATTTTGGCTATTGGTCACAACACAATGTTATTTAACTTGAAAGGCACCCCTCCAATGACCATAGTAATATTTGACAGCATGCCCAAAGGCCGTCTCTTGGTCTGATCCACAAATTCCCAAATTCGGGGTGTTGGTTCAAATGTCATATACCCCAATCGATGTGCAGTGTCTTCTGTCATGACATTCACACCCAACCCCAAAACAATGGGTATGGATGTGATCATGCAGCCTGCAATCTCTACGTCCACTTTGGGAGATCCCAAATCTTCTTATTCAATACAATAAATTTTGGGCAAGTCTTTCTTGGTCATCGCCCTTACTTTCTTGAAAGCCAAACTCAGCTGCTTCTTATACAGCTTGTTGTCCTCCCATAATTGCTTAAATGTGACATTAGCACTTGTAGATGCCAAATAGGCCACAATATCATACTAAGGGACTCCTCCTAACTTCATCTTCTTCACCTTTGTCTTCAGGTCCAAAGTCCCTCCTCGTTCAAATCAGACTTTGGGGTGCTTTAAGATGGTGATTGGAGTACTGGCGGTCTTAACCCCGATGTTCTTTGGGTTAGCCAACTTTGGCTTGGATCAAATCCTTCACTTTGGATCTGATATCCGCTGGAAAAACAAGATGACCCATCTTCTTATCCTCCAACTCATCTCCCAAGTTCTTTGTAGTGCTTCGTTAATTTCCTTCAGTAAGGCTTTAGCTTTAGCTTTTGCTAGAATCTTTTCCTCCTAAGTAAAAAGAATAGCTTTTGGATGCAACCTCTTTGCCTTTTGTGAGGATAGAGAAGTAATACATGCTTCTTTGGAATCATGCATTTTCTTACTCGAGTGTGGCTCAACCTTCAAAATTTTGAGGTCTGGCCATTCTCCTTCAAACGCCAAACTCCCTTCTTGAAGCCTCTCCTCTTCAAGTGTTATACAATATACATTGGTATCCCCCTTTTTCCTGGAGCGTAGCATGCTCAACTGGGATCTGTACATATTTTACAGGCAGCTTTGGGTTTGGTGGTTGTGGACAATGGATTCCAGTATGCCCCAATCCTTTACAATTTCCTCATAGTGGGATGTACTTAATTTGTCGTCTTGGCTCCATACAGTTTGGAGACCAATATCTCATTGAGCCACAATTATAACAAGCACCCAATGCAACATTTTGAGGCCTATTTTGGCCGCCCATTGGTGGTCTTTGTGGGGAGCATTGTGGGTATACTCCCAAGGTCCATACCTTGGACCTTGATACGATGTGCTTGCTTGAGGTTGTACCTCTTGGGTCTGGTACACAATCTCATCTTCCTCACTTTAGTCCCAACCTAGAACCCAATCAATTTGTTGCACTGGAAATGCAATGCGCGTCATACACTTTATATTAGTATGGTTGGATTTACCACACATAGTGCACCATACATTTAGTCTACCAAATGACGGAGGCTTTCTTTGGTCCTAAGCCCCAATCATTTGGATCTTGAAATCCACAAAATTTTTAAGAAGAGTCTCCAGCTTTTGATCCGCCTTATTTACAGTCTTGTGGAGTCATTACTAGTTTCTTGCTTCCATGTCTTTGTATCCTCCTTGGCTTTGAATCTTCTTTGGATTCCAAAGAAGAACTAGAAGACATAGAGGATTCCTCCAAAGAAGGGGATGTGTTGTGAGAAGCTCTCCTTCTGGGCTTCTTGCCTTTCTTCTCCCAATTTCTTTGGTTGTTGGATGAGTGAGAATGGGCCGCCTCATACCAGGCAACATGTTTGAGTACTTTGTCCAAGAAAGTTACATTCCTCTCCTTGGCAAAGGTATGAATCTCTGGTGAGAGTCCGCCAAGGAACCAGGTAATGGCTTGGGCATCGGAGTAACACACCACACCGGATTGCTTTGGGACTTGGTTCAAGAGAGCCATGAACCGCTTAGAGTAGTCTCTCAACTTCTCCTTCTTTCCTCAATCCAAATCATTGAGTGCCGCAAAGATACCCATATTGTAGTCAACTTCCTGGAATTGTTCCGTTGAAGCCATTTTGCAAGTCTACTCAATTGGCTAGTATGAACACCTTCTGGGTTACATGGGTATACCAACTCTGGGCCTTCAAAGTAGACATGGAAAAATTCACAGATGATCCATGGAGTCATGTTCCTTATTGGCAAAGATAATGACTTTGAATTCTTTGATAAATTCATCAGGATCTTTGTCTTGTTTTGTCCCCTTATACTTCCAATAGGTGTGTCAGGTGACAGGTAACAAAGTCATTGTTTGACTCGGTGGAATTGGCTATGGTAAGTTGAACTTGATGGACCCAAGGAATTGGCTCGTATTGATGTTGTGTTAACAGCCCAGGGTTCCAATTAGTCAAGTTCAAAGTGGGCTCTATAAGCCGCCATGTCTCTTACTCAAGATGAACCTTTGATGGCTATTATGGTAGCACACCATGGACTAAGGAGGCAAGGAATCCCAACTCCACTCATACTCCTTCAAGGCTAACACCAAGACTCAAGACATTGCTCACTAGAGAACTCAAAGAGATAGTTGCAAATGAAAGGATGATGAGTACCTCCTCACCCCTTGTTTATATACTTGCAAAATAGTTATGTACCAAAGTTACTAATTACCGCAGTAACTCAAATTACTAGACTAAAAGTCAAGTAAAATCAAAAAGTAGAAAAGAATATCCATTCACATGGGCATATTCCACTAGCATATGATCTTATCTTGACCCAACCACTAAGTCAAGGATTCCTTCACATGTGCTATCCTTGGACTATAGAAGAATCCAAAACAAAAAGGCTTGCGGGCCCAAGAGTTCTCAACTCTTTCCTCAAAGCCAAACACCTAGGAATAATACCAAGTCAACACATTAGAATCCAAAATAATGGTGCTCATCTTTTCCACTTCTTCTAAAGTAAGGTCCCCTCTATCTTAGCTATAACTAACTTTAGCTAATCATGACTAATGTGGAACCATCCTTTATCTCTATATAAATAATATCTCTCAAGTACTTGTAGTCCCAAGCTAAATATCACAATACCACACACATGCACAAATGAGTGTTACATTTACCCTCGGACTAAGTTTTCACTTTGTCCTCAAAGTGAAGGTCTCTCTACCTTCTATGATACATCTTCAACTTATCATGGTTAATTCTATCAAAGTGTCTTCCTCCCAACGCCTTGAGATCATAGGTGTAATTGCCCCATACCTTCTCCACTATGAAAGGTCCAAAGTACTTAGGCAAAAACTACTTTTGCACTCTCTTGAATTGCATAGAATCAAACGACATTACCCAATCACCTTCTTTGAAAGGCTCCACCTTCTTCTGGCCTTGCCTCTTGTCATAGATCTCCTTTTGTTTCCTTTGGGCTTGCTCCATTCAAACCATAGCAACTACTCTTGCCTCTTCCAACTCCATGAGTTGTTCCTTCCATGACTTCTTTGCATCACCTCCTTGTGCTTTCTTCAATCTCTTATGAATGCTTTGGAAGGTAGGAAGATCAAAGTGAATAGGTAGGGTAGACTTAATACCATATTCCAATTGAAATGGAGAATATCCTGTGGAAGTCTTCATGGTTGTCCTATACTCACACAAAACTGCATGAATCCTCTTGTCTCCATGATATTAAGCCCCCTCCATATTTGCATCTTTGGCCAACATCATGCACAAGGCCTGATTGGTTCTCTCTGCCAAGCCATTGGAATTTGGCTTATAGGATGTAGTTACTCTATGTGTGATAGAGAAATGTCCTAGCATGGCTGTAGTAATGCTTCGTGTAAATTTTCCTCCTCTATCAAAAACCAACTCCAAAGGGCATCCAAATCTAATGATAATGTGTTCATAAAGAAATCTACCAACTTCATCTTCATTCTTGTCCCTCAATGGTCTAGCCTCAACCCACTTGGTAAGGTTATCAATAACTACAACAATGTACCAATTGTTCCTTGTGGTTCTATTGAGAGGACCTACAAAATCAATTCCCCACTTCTCAAAAGGTCCTAGCAATGGAATAGATCTAAGTGGTGGAGTGGATGTAGAATTTCTAGCAAAATCTTGACAAACATGACAAGTTTTGCAATAATCAAGACAATCCTTGAACATCACTCTCCAATGGTAACTTGCATCTAGAATCTTGAAAGCAAACACCTTTCTTGCAAAGTGTCTTCTACACACTAAACCTTCATGAAACTCCTTTATGAGTAAGATAGACTCTTCCTAACCCACTCCTCTTCAAAGTAGACAATCTTCTCCTTGGTGAAAAAGAATATCCTCCACCATTGTGTAAGGTCTAGATCTTGTTGCAAGGGCCTTCCTCTCCCTAGCATGCATGCCTTTTGGATAGTTACCTCTTGTCATAAAATCCACAATCTCCTTGTACTCCATTGGAACCTCTTGAGTGACTGAGATTGTCATGAGCTCCTCATCCCAGAAGGAATTGTCCATTGGCTCATCTCCATCATGATCATAGGCCCTAGATAACAAATCAGTATTTGCATATTTCTTTCCTGCTCTATCCTCAATGGTGTAGTCATACTCAAATAAGAGTATCATCCGCCTTGCTAGTCTCCCTCTAACATTTGGCTTGTTGAAGATGTACTTCAAAGCCTTGTGATCTGTGACAATAGTGGCTTTCCCTCCAATCAAGTAGTGTCTAAAATTCTTGAGACCAAAGATCATTGCCAACCCTTCTCTCTCCATGACAGAGTAGTTCTTCTCAGTTGAAATCATCTGCCTACTAGCATAAGCTATTGGGTGATCATGCCCATCTTGGTCTCATTGACTAAGAGTGCATCCTATAGCTACTTTATAAGCATCAGTGTAGAGGATGAAAGGCTTACTCCAATCAGGTTTAGCAAGAATTGGAGCTACAACAAGGGATTGCTTGAGCTCCTCAAAAGCTTTGAGAGCCTCCTTGTCCTCCAAAATCACCATGTAATCTACACCCTTCTTCATGTAGATGGTCAATGCATAAGCCTTGTTGGAAAATGAGAAGATGAACCTCCTATAGTATCCAACCATCCCCAATAATTAACGTAACTTTGTCAAGCTTGAAATGAATGGAAGGTTTGAGATCTTCCTCACCTTCTCAAGGTCAACTGTTTTTCCATCCTTGGAGATGATGTACCCTAAAAGTAGACCTTCTTCACATCCAAAAATGCACTTCTCTAAGTTGAGTGATGCATTTGCCTCATCCAAGCATTGCAAGACCTTGATTAGGTGCTCAAAGTGCTCCTCCTTGCTCCCATAGGCACAAAAGTCATCAATGAAGTCTCTCACAAATTTCCCAATGAAAGGTTCAAATACCTTGTTCATGAACCGTTGGAATGTGGCTTGAGCATTGCAAAGCCCAAAAGGCATGATCTTGAAAGCGTAAGTTCCCCAAGGTGTGGTGAATGTGGTGAGTTGTTGATACTTTGGTGCAATCTTGATTTGGTTATATCCACTATAACCATCTCCAAAACTGTACCTCTCATGACCTGCAACCTCCTCCCAATCTCATCAATGAATGGCAATGGGTAGAAGTCCTTCTTGGTGACAACATTGAGCTTCTTGTAATCCACACATGCCCAAAGCTTGCCATTCGTTTTCTTCTCAATGACAATTGGAGACACCCATTCTGAATTCTCTACCTCAAAGATAAATCTAGCCTCCTTGAGCTTATCAATCTCCTCCTTCACAACCAAAGATATTGGTGGGCTAATGCAACGTTGCTTTTGGCGGATTGGTCTTGCATGTGACTCCACCTCTATCTTGTACTCCTCTAAGGTGACTTCCTTCAAATCCTTGTATTTAAAAGAAAACACATGGATGAACTTGCAGAAAATCTCCTCAAATCTCACCTTCTCCTCCTTGGTAACATTTGGACCATACTTGAGGGTAGATAACCTTCTCTCTACCTCCTCAAGTGTCAATGGTGATTTATCTGGGTCCTTCAAAACCTCGGGCTTAGGTCCAAAATCCATAGCACACAAAGGATACACATCTGAATCAGATTCAGATTCATCCTCTTCCGTGGAAGTCTCCTCTTCCATACTTGTGTCCAAACTTGAAGCTCCTTCTTCAAAATCTGATTCCCAATAATCAAAAGATGGTGTATCTGAATGTGAAGTGTTGGTGGTGTTAGTCACAGAAACGGTGACTCTTTGGTTTGATGGCCCAATCCTCAAGTACCCTTTGTGCCATCAATCAGTTGTGCGTGTTGCTCTCAACCATGGCCTCCCAAGAAGTAAGTCATAGCTTGAATCCTTCAAGACTTGGAAAGTCATGAGATTTTGAACTCCTATAACTGAAACTACCACCTTATCCATCACCCCTACTGGTCAAACTTGTTGCTTGTTTGCCATGCTCACCACAAATGTTGAAGGTCTTGAGGGTAGCATACCCAACTTCTTCATCAACCTTTCTAACATGGCATTTACTACTATCCTCCATCAACCAATGCATCCTTGATGTTGTGACCATTCACTCTCACATCAATCTTGGAAGCATATTCACAAGCCTCCCATGGTGCTGGCTTGGCATCCACCACCCCCATTGATACTGGATCTTTTGTCTTCTTCTTCCTCTTGCTCCTTGTAGAACTCAAACTACCTCTAAGCCTTTTTCTCAAGGTGGGGCTCAAAGCAATCAATTGGCCCACTGTGATGTTAGCCTTGTGGCTACAAACATCTTCCAACACATTGTAGTTCCACTATTGCTTTGAAATCAAGAAATCCTGCATCCCCAACTTCTTCCTTGGAGTCTTTGTTGTTGATGGTGTTGAGGTACGAGTACATAGGAGTATCCTTGCTTGGAGTAAATCCTTGAGAAGAGTGAACATCCTCTGCAAAACGAGCTCTCTTCTTCTCTTGTGCCAAAAGCTCCAAATTAAGACCCTTGGAGTTTGAGCACTCTCTCTTTTCATACTTGCTCTCAACCACATCTATGGATGCTATCCCCTTACCTAGTTTGGATAAGGATCCACTTGGGTTTCACTACCTCCCTCTTTCCCTCTATTGGCTCCCTCATAACCCCTTCCTCCATAGTAAGTAGAATTTAGGCAATTCCTTTGGATATGGCCCCTTCCTCCACAACCAAAACAATTTCTATCATTGAAATTGTTGGTTGGTTGACCTCCTCTATATGGATAGTTTCCATAACTCCTAGGCCCTCTCCCTAAATTCTGATCCACCTCTCTCTTCTCCCATAGTTGCACCACATTGATCTTGAGATCCGCAAGTTGTTCTGTGATGGTTTGAAGTGGATCCTTTGGTGGAGGTGCAAGAACTGGAGCAACTACTACTTGTGGTGCAACCCTTGCCACCAAAGTATCAGACATTCCACCATAATTGTAGCCTTGAGGAGGATGCAGAACCTCCTTCACCACCAAATCACTCTCATCCCCTTCCAAACTCTCCTCCATACAAATTGCAATCTTGATAGCTTCAACCTTGGAAGAAGGTTTCTCATATCTCACCTTGCTTCTAATTTGTGGTCTCAACCCTCCCACAAAATTCTTGGTGAGCATGTCCCTATGCCAATCATAGTAGTCTCCACATCATCCCCACCTTTCCTCAACACTATGCAAAATCTAGACTCTAACTTTTCCACTCTTTCCACACAGACTCTCACTTTCTCTCCATCTCCTTGTTTGAGAAAGGTAACCTCATTCATCAATCTTTCATAACTCTCATATGGGAGAAAGTTCTCAATGAGTGCTCAAGTCAAACTTTCCCAAGACTCTTCTTCCCATCTCTCCTCTCTTTCTTTTGGTATTCTGACTCATACCATGTAAGTGCTACATCCTCAAAGAAATCTGGTAATAATAAGGCCCACTCATTCTCCCTCCTCTCATTCTTTCCTATGAAAGCTCTCTTGAAGTCTCTCACAAAGGCCTCTACATCTTCTCCATCCTTGCCAAAGAAAACCAGAATAGCCCCATCTTAACCCCTCACTATCTTTCTTTTCTCTCAATTTTTTTCCACACTCTTGGATTGAAACACCTGCTCTAATACCATTGTAATGTTTCAAGGATATGATTTTTTATGAGAAACACAAGAGAAGAAATACAAGCTTCACACTTAATCCTCTGGTGCCCCAAAGGAGGACCTTGACTTTATTATATAGCAAAGAGAATTCCCTCAAAGGAAAATCCACCCTTGGATCAGATACATGGATAGATGAGTTGGCAAGGAGCTCTACCCTAAGATTAGTTGTGTGCACACATGACATGTTGGTTTTGGTCCTATCTGGTTGGTCAACCAAGCTTTGATTGGGGGGAATCTTCTTGTAGGAATCTCAAAATTGCATGGGTGAGGTATTGTTGGAAAGCTTTTAATGAGATAAATAGGAGGAAGAGAAGGCCATCCTCTTTTCTATTGGGGGGAGGAAGCTACACATTTTTAAGGCCTAATTCATCCATTTAGGTCTTCAAAATTTGCTTTGAAGTTGACTATTTTTGACTCCTACCTTATTAGTATAAATACTCTATTGGTGATACTTCTATCTAATCTACTTTGTCCACTATCTATAACATTCTTCCAGATGTTACCAAGCTAATTTTCACCTCTAGATAACATGTCTAGCTATTGGTATTACATTTTCAGGCTATTATCGGCCCTTCTCTATTAGTAGAAGTGCTCTTTCTATGACACCTCTATCTGATCTATCTAGCCCATCATACCTAACATCCTTCTAGATGTTACCAAATCAATTTTTACCTTTGGAAAAGATATCTAGCTATTGTTATTACATATATGGATGTACTATCATTATATCATATCTCAATCATCTCCTTGAAGAAAGGCAAAGGGACTTTCAAGAAGATTGAGTACAATAAGTATGTCATGGTATGTAGTTGGTGGAAGCTATTCAACAAAATAAAGGACTCAAAGATATTTTAGATCCCTCAAAAGCTAGTGAAGAAGGAGATTTACAAGTATAGGAAAAACCATAACCTCAACAAGTGGATAGATATGTCCAATATCTACAAAGTGAAATGGAGCATTTACAAAGAAGGTGTTACATACTTCAAGACCAATAGAACTTGAAGGTTAAAGAGGAGGAGTCAATGAATTTACAAAGAAGGTTGATAAAGCATATTAGAAGTTTGTACCAATCTCTTATTTGCAATCTACTCTAATGCCTCACCTTTTCTCAAGAATGCAATGTTGTTCCATTTTCTACTTTTGTTAGGGAGAAAGAAGCATATTATTATGTCTAGGTAAGAAACCACTCAGTGTGGTACTATTTAGCTTCATCCTTGGGTATGCCAAGGTACAAAGGGGATGGTGGCCTAAGGACCTTTGCCACCATCAACCTTTAACTTTGAAGAGTTATCTCTCAAGAGGAATTTTTTTGCATGTACTTTTGGGTTGATATCTCTATTGTTATGTGATTAAACAAAAAAAATCTTTATCTTGTTAGAAGTGGCTTTCCATTGACACCAAAACCATAGCATTTAGAAGGTTGTAGCAAAAGTAACCATATGAAGTTTAGGGTTTAGATATCATATAGACATAGACATAGACATCATAGACATAGACATCATCATATAGATATCATACTCATATCTTCTATCCATCCTTTGTATTCTTTGTACTTGTACTCTTCTTAAACCTCATACTCCAACCTTCTATCTAGCTTTGAGCTCCTCATACTTGTACTCATCTCAGAACTCATACTCAAACATTCTATCTGACCTTGTGTGCATCATACTCCTTGTACTTGTACTCAGACCTTCTATCCAACCTCTTACTCCTCATACTCATACCCAACCTTATACTCAAACCTTGTCTCTCACCTTGTATTTCATCTCTCATACCTCACCTTGAACCTCATACACATACCTTGTCTCCAACCTCATACTCAAACCTTGTCTCTAATCTCATACTTGTATCTTTTCATTCATTTCTTGTACCTCATATATATTCCTCATACACGGATCTCATCTCATCTCTCATACCTTGTACTTCATATCTTGTACCTTGTTGACGCGTTAGTCTAGTCTTGTAGTTAAGGTATGAGATGCTATAGGATGGAGGAGGTATGGGGAAATCCCATCATGCACTACATACAAAAGATCACATAGTAATCTGCAGGTAGAATTCCCTGTATGTGGGCAAAGATCCCATAGCAATCCTAGCTCAACTAAGGGGCAAAGTTTACCCTTGGATACTTAACCCAAGAATCAACTCATAGGTTTGTCCTCTTGTGAGCCTTTTGGCTTTCTTGGTTGTCACCCTTTGGTTAAGTAACAAGAGGCTATGGGCAATACTTCAAACAATCTACAATCTAAACAAGGATGCAATAGGAAAATCCCTACACATAATACATATTCATAAATTGGAAATGGGACTCAACACTCAAATATCAAAATAGATAGAATGAATTTTCTTTATAATATTTCCTTCTTAGTTCAACCAATGGATATTCACATTGATCACTCTTACAGCCACAATTGGTATAAGCTTTGCCCCGTGGACTTAGTGATTACACAAGCTCCTTGATAGACTTACTAACATTTGACTCAATCAAGTTGGGTTTCACTCAAAGAATAGAATAGGAAGCACACCCTCTCACTTTCTGATTATAGGGGTTCACAATGAATAGTGACTACAAAGTAGAGAGGAAAAACTCCTACTAAGTGGCATGAGCTCCCTTATGCACTAGTAAACCTAACCCTGAAAATAATTTTCTATCTCCTAATTGTCCTTTTATTGTGACTATCATCTTCTCCTTATGCTACCACCATCAATGCCAATTGCCTCCTTACCCTTCATCATCCCTACTAGATTACAACTTTGACATAGTTAGCATGCACCCTTAGCCTTAATTGCCTATCTAACTATTTTACTAATGTACTACCCCATAGAGGATTCATCTCGTATTAGATTTGTCCTACACTAATATAGATCCGATAGAAGATTTATCTCATACTTCAACTTACTAAGCTCATAGGTTGACTCTATCTGCACATCTTGTACAGTCAAATCCTACAATACATCCTTCTCCTACATCTCCCATTGTTTGTTGTTCCTATAGCAACTCTTTATCCCATGCCTTTGGTATAGTCCCATATATGACATTTCCCATCGAGAGACATGGCCTCCTTTTGACCATCAACATAGCACTCCTCTAAATCCTTGCACTTTGGCCAAGCCTTCCAATGTTACCTCCTCTTTTTGCCCTTAATTGCATAGGGGAAGAAATTGTTATGCATTGTATAGAATGCTCCCATCTGGTTTCTTGCCTAGTGGTCTGCAATATGGATTCTCAGATCTCTTTGAAACCATATATAAGGGCCAACCTTAGAGCTCTTACTAGATGACATCCCAAATACTAACTTGTTGTTGGAGGTAATTGAAGTGCATGCACTTGATTTCTTGGTGAAAGGGACATAAAGCATTCACCTTTGTGATGTAACCTCAAGCCATGCAATGATATATTGGGCAAGGACCTTACAATAAACAGCTGCTCGGAAAACTACATGATCTTAAGTCATACACAATCTTTGCCAACAATCCTCTAGAATTTCCATGGTCTCTCAAACCCCCTTTTAGTGTCTCTTTGTGTGCGGCCAGGTATGAGGTTTCTTTGCATACTCCAGATATTGGATTGGATCTGATCAAAGTATCCACAAATCCACTCTTCTTGAAGTCTCTTCTTCATGCCTCTATTAATAGAATCCAAAGGTACAAGAAAGCTTGTTCTCTCCATGTATGCTAGCATAGGTGCAAGACTTGCAACACCCATTTGTGCATGTATGTGCTATTACAAGATTTAGTTTTGTATTATAAGTACTTGAGAGAAATTATTTATATAAAGATAAAGGATGGTTCTACAATCATGATTAGCTAAAGTTAGTCATAGCTAAGATAGAGGGGACCTTACAGTAGAGGAAGTGGAAAAAATATGCATCACTATTGTGAATTCTAGTGTATTGACTTGGTAGTATTCCTAGGTATTTGGCTTTGAGGAAAGAATTGAGAACTCTTGGACCAAAAAGCCTTTTTGATGTGGGTTCTTCTATAGTTCAAGGATAGCCCATGGTGAAGGAATTTTTGACTTAGTGGTTAGGTCAAGATAAGACCATATGCTTAGGAGAATATTCCTATGAATATGGATATTCCTTTAGACTTTAGACTTTATTTGAATTTTAGCCTAATAACTTGAGTTATTCCAATAATTAATAACTTTGGTACATAACTATTTTAGAAGTATATAAACTAAGGGTTATGAGGTATTCATCATCCTTTCATTTGCAACTATCTCACTCTTATTGAGTTCTCTAGTGAGTAATGGTCTGAGTCTTGGAGCATTAGCCTTGGAGGAGTATAATGGAGTTGGGGATCCTTGCCTTCTTAGTCCATGGTGTGCTACCATGTAGCCATTTGAGGTTCATCTTGAGTCAGAGACAAATTGGCTTATATTTTTGGTTATGTTACCAAAATTGTCTAGAAGGCAAGATAATCTTCCATGTACAATTCTATATTAGATAGAAGTAAGCTATGAGAGCTCACTTGGAGAGAAAATTGGGCAAGGGAAGAGTTTAACTTATGTTATAGAACTAAGATCCACTTGTGTTCCTTGTAGTTAACTATGATATCTTTGAGATGATATTGTAGATCTTGTACATACAAGAGGATTTGGAGATATTGTGTGAGGTGTATTGTAGATTTTGGGGATTATAATGATTTTGGGCAAAAACCTCAAGTTTGAGATCTAGACTTGAAATTTTCACAAAGTATAATTTGGATTATTTAATGATATTGCGAGGAGGGGTCAATTTTGCAGAGTTGAGATCTCATGCATGATGAGTGTGAGAACAATCAAAAGCATGCTTGAGTGTTTAGATGCATCTTGGGAGCATAGAATGTCACCAAAAGTGGAATTTGAGGCTATGCAAAGTTCCCCAAGGGTTTGTTGTGATTGTAAGGGTTGATTTGGAGAAAAGGGAGTTTAGAATATAATTTGAAGAGAGTGTTGAGAAGATCTAAAAACATACATTACTTGGAAAAATGAGTGATTCTAAGTGTTTTTTATGTATAGAGAAGGGACATAAGCCAATTTCATATCCATTGACCTTTGAAAACAAGAGATTAAAGGAAAGGAGAAGCTTACTTGACTTGGGATTGCATGTTGGACCTTCTTGACCAAGATTGGGAGGGAGAAGACCTAAGATGAAGGAGTTGTGTGAGGTTTGTGGAGTGGAAGGACTTCTAAAAGGACATGAGTGTAGTGGAGTAAAATTACTTTTGGAGACTTTGGTGAAAGATATTGGAGAGAGTCTGAGTACAACTATAGAGAAATTACTACCTTCATCAACTAGTTCTCAAGATTAGTAATGGAGATAACCTTTCAACTTATGGATAAACTATCAATGAGAGTTTGATTAATATGCACTCTAGGATTTGATGTTAGTATAGAAATCTTGGAGAAACCTAAAATTTTTGTGTTCCTTGGGGTGGATTTCTCTCAAATGGTGTTAATCATGTATATAATTTGTTAGTTATAAAGTGAGAGAAAATAAAATAAAAGAATAGATTGAGAGGAAAGAGAAAGATAATGAGGGGTTAAGATGGGGAAATTTCTAGGTTTCTTTGGCAAGGATGGAGAAGATGTGGAGGTCTTTTTGAGAGACTTCAAGTGAGCTTGCATAGAAAACAATGAGAGGAGAATGAATGGAACTCACTATTACCAAATTTCTTTGTGGATGTAGCCCTTACATGGTATGCATCAAAATACCAAAAGAGAGAGAGGAGAGATAGGCAAGAAAGGTCTTGGGAAAGTTTGAGTTTAGCACTCATTGACAGCTATCTTCCATATGAGAGTTATGAGAGATTGATGAGTGAGATTACCTTCCTCAAACAAGGAGATAGAGAGAAAGTGAGTCTTTGTAAAAAGAGAGAGTCTATGTAGAAAGAGTAGAGAAGTTAGAGTCCAAGTTTTGCACAGTGTTGAGTAAGAATAGGGATGATGTAGAGACTACTATGATTGGCATAGAAGCCATACTCACCAAGAATTTTGTGGGAGAGTTGAGACCATATATTAAAAGCAAGGTGAGATATGAGAAACCTTCTTCCAAGAGATTAAAACTATCAAGATTGCAATACATATGGAGGAGAGTTTGGAAGGAGATGAGAGTGATTTGGTGGATAAGGAGGTTGTGCATCCTCCTCAAGACTACAAGTATGGTAGAACTTTTGATACTTTGGTGGCAAGGGATGCACCACAAGTAGTAGTTGCTCCGGTTCTTGCACCTCTACCAAAAGATCCACTTTAACCATCATAGAATAACTTGCAGATCTCAAGATCAATGTAGTGCAACTATGGGAGAAGAGAGAGGTGAATCAAAATTTTGGGAGAGGGCCTAAGAGTTATGGAATATATCCATATAAAAGAGGCCAACCAACAATTTCAATGATAGATATTGTTTTTTTATGGAAGAAGTGGTCACATCCAAAAGAATTGCCCAAATTCTACTTACCATGGAGGAACGGGTTATGAGGTAGCCAATAAAGGGAAAGAAAGAGGTAGTGAAACCCAAGTGGCTCCTAATCCAAAAAAAGATAAGGGATAACACCCATAGATGTGGTTGAGAGCAAGTATGAGAAAGGTGAGTGCTCAAACTCCAAAGGTCTTCATTTGGATCTTTTGGTACAAGAGTAGAAGAGAGCTTATTTTGCAGAGAATGTACACTCTTCTTAAGGATTTACTCCTAGCAAGAATACTCCTATAACTACTAGGAGCACTTGCACTAGCACCTCAAAACCATCAACAACAAAGACTCAAAGGAAGAAGTTAGAGGTGAAGGACTTCTTGATCTCAAAGTAACAATGGAACTATAATGTGTTGGAAGATGTTGGTAATCACAAGGTTAATATCATAGTGGGCCAACTAATTGATTTGAATCCTATCTTGAGAAAGAAGCTTAGAAGTGGTTTGAGTTCTACAAGGAGAAAGAGGAAAAAGGAAGCAAAAAAGAAAGCTATAGTATCAATGGGGCTTGTGGATGCCAAACCAACACCATGGGAGGCTTGTGAATATGCTTCTAATATTGATGTGAGAGTGAATTGTCACAATATCAAGGATGCACTTGTTGATGGAAGATTTACAATGATTGCCATGTTAGAGAGGTTGATGAAGAAGTTGGGTATGATACCCTCTAGACCTTCAAGATTTGTGGTGAGCATGACAAAAAAGCAACAAGTTTGACCAATAAGGTGATGAATAAAGTGATAGTTTTAGTTATGGGAGTTCAAAATCTCATGAATTTCTAAGTCTTGAAGGATTCAAGCTATGATTTGCTTCTTGGAAGGCCATGGTTGAGAGTAGCATGAACAATTGATTGATGGCACAAAGGGTAATTGAGGATTGGGTCATCAAACCATTGAGTTAAAATTCTTGTGACTAACACCACCAACACTTCACATTCAAATACACTATCTTTTAATTATTGGAAATCAGATTCATAAGAAAGAGCTTCAAGTGTGGACACAAGCATGGAAGAAGAGACTTCCATAGAGGAAGATGAATCTAAATCTGAGTCAAATGTGTATCCCTTGTATGCTATGGATTTTGCACCTAAGCCAGAGGTTTTGAAGGACCCAAATAAAGACCCATGACACTTGAGGAGATAAAGAGGAGGTTATTTACCCTCAAGTATGGTCAAATGTTACCAAGGAGAACAAGGTGAGATTTAAGGAGATTTCCCAAAGGTTCATCCATGTGTTTGCTTGCAATAACAAGGATCTATAGGAAGTCATCTTGGAGGAACACAAGATACAGGTGGAATCACATGCAAGACTAGTCCATCAAAAGCAATGTAGCATTAGTCCACCAATAGCTTTGGTTGTGAAGGAAGAGATTGATAAGGTCAAGGAGACCAAATTTATCTTTGAGATAGAGAATTCAGAATAGGTGTCTCCAATTGTGATTGTGAAGAAAAAGAATGGCAAGCTTTGGGTATATGTGGATTACAAGAAGTTCAATGGTATTATTAAGAAGGACCATTACTCTTTGTCATTCATTGATAAGATCTTGGATGAGGTTGCATGTCATGAGAAGTACAATTTTGGAGATGGTTATAGTGGGTATAACCAAATCAAGATTTCACCAAAGCATCAAAAACTCACCACATTCACCACACCTTGGAGACTTATGCTTTCAAGGTCATGCCTTTTGGACTTTGCAATGATCCAACCACATTCCAATGGTTCATAAACAAGGTATTTCAACCTTTCATTGGAAAATTTGTGAGAGATTTCATTGATGATTCTTGTGTTTATAAGAGTAAGGAAGAGGACTTTGAGCACTTGATCAAGTCTTGAAATGCTTAGATGAATCAAATGCATCACTCAACCCAAAGAAGTGAATTTTTGGTTGTGAAAAAGGTCTTCTTTTAGCACATATCACTTCCAAGGATGGAATAGCAATTGATCTTGAGCAAGTGAGGAAAATCTCATACCTTCTATTCCCTTCAAGCTTGACAAAGTTATGCCAATTCTTGGGGATGGTTGGATACTATAGGAGGTTTATCTTCTCATTTTCCAACAAGGCTTATACATTTTCCACCTACATGAAGAAAGGTGTAGAAAACATGGTGAATTTGGAGGACAAGGAAACTCTCAAAGCTTTTGAGGATCTCAAGTAATCCCTTGTTGTGGCTCTAATTCTTGCTAAACTTGATTGTAGTAAGCCTTTTTTCCTCTACATTGATGCTTCCAATGTAGCTATAAGATGCACTCATAGTCAATTAGACCAAGATGGGCATGATCATCCAATAGCTTATGCTAGTAGGTAGATGGTTTCAGCAAAAAAGGACTATTCAATCATGGAGAGAGAAGTGTTGGTAGTGATCTTTAGTCTCAAGAAGTTTAGCCACTACTTAATTAGAAGGAACACCACCATTTTCATAGATCACAAGGCTTTGAAGTACATCTTTAATAAACCTTGTGTGGAAGGGAGGCTAGCAATGTGAATGATACTCTTGTTTGAGTATGACTACACCATTAAGGATAGACCAAGGAAGAAACATGCAAATGTTGATTTGTTATCTGAGGCTTATGATCATGATGGAGTTGAACTAATGGATGATTCCTTCCTGCATGAGGAGCTCATGATAATCTCAATCATTCAGAGGTTCCAATGGAGTACAAGGAGATTGTGGACTTTGTTACAAGAGGTAACTATCCAAAAGGGATGCATGCTAGGAAGAGGAAGGCCCTTGCAACAAAATCTAGACCTTACACAAAAGTGGAGGTTATCTTTTTTCACCAAGGAGCAGATGGTCTACTTCAAAGAGCAATGGGCAAGCAGGAGTCTATCTTACTCATAAAGGAGTTTCATGAAGATTTAGTACGTGAGGGACAATTTGCAAGAAAAGTGATTGATTTTAAGATTCTAGATGAAGATCTATTGGAGGAGGATTTTCAAGGATTGTCTTGATTATTGAAAAACTTGTAATTTTTGTCAAGTTTTTGCTAGAAATTCTACTTCCACTCTTCCTCTTAGATCAATTCTATTTTTAGAACCTTTTGAGAAGTGGGGAATTGACTTTGTAGGTCCTCTCAAAAGAACCCCAAGGAACAATCAGTACATTGGTAATTATTGATTACCTTACCAAGTGGGTTGAGGCTAGACCATTGAGGGTTAAGAATGAATATGAATTTGGTAGATTTCTTTATGAATGCAATACCACTAGGTTTGGGTGCACTTTGGAGTTGGTTTTGATAGAGGAGGAGAGTTTATAAGGAGCATCACTATAGCTATGCTACAACATTTCTCTATCACATATAGAGTAACTACATCCGATAAGCCAAATTTCAATGGCTTAGCAAAGAGAACCAATCAAACCTTGTACATGATGTTGGACAAAGATGCAGAAATAGAGGAGGCTAAACATCATTAGGACAAGAGTATTCATGCAGGGAGTGCTTTTTTGTGGGAGTATAGGACAATCATGAAAACTTCAACCAAATATTCTCTATTTCATTTGGTATATGGTTTTGAGTCTACCTTACCTATTCACTTTGATCTTCCTAACTTCCAAAGCATTCATAGGAGATTGAAGAAAAAACAAGGAGGTGATGCAAAGAAGTCAAAGAAGGATTAAGTCATGGAATTGGAAGAGGCAAAAGCAATTACTATGGTTTGAGGGGAGCAAGCCCAAAGGAACTGAAAGGAGAGCTACAACAAGAGGCAAGGCAAGAAGAAGGTGGGGCTCTTTAAAGAAGGTGATTGGGTAATTTGTTTGATTCTATTTGATTCAAGAGCGTGTAGAAAAAGTTTTTGCCTAAGTACTTTGGACCTTTCATAGTGGAGAAGGTATGGAGCAATTACAACTATGATCTCAAGGAGTTAGGAGGAAAACACTTTGATAGAATTAACTATGATAAGTTGAAGATGTATCATAGAAGGCAAAGAGGCTTTCACTCCAAGGACAAAGTGAAATCTTAGTCCGGGAGTAAATGTAACACCCATTTGTCCATGTATGTGTTATTGCAATATTTAGTTTTATAAGTACTTGAGAGATATTACTTATATAGAGATAAAGGATGATTCTACATAAGTCATGATTAGCTTAAGTTAGTCATAGTTAAGATGTCACACCATTTGTAGCTTTGGAGCTAGATTGCTTGGACACTAGAGTAGTAGTGATAGTAGTGAGAGGTATTTTAGTGATTACTCATAGACTACTTTCCATCAGTCAGATTTTGTGTTTTGGATACTAACTACATGGTAGGGCCCACCGTCACTTGCATTGTTTGCATTGTTGGGTGTGTCATCAGTAGGACCGTTGGTGTGAGACCTAGGTCAAAATCAGGAGTATACCTTGGGAGTGCAGCTCTAGAGAGATTACTTCTATGTTGTTGAGCCTTCAAGTTCTTGGCTAGAGTGGACAAAAAGCTAGTGAGCATCACCTAGAGTCTCTTAGCTAGAGTGGGTGTGGCTTGACTGTAATCAATGCCTAATTGTTGAAAGATCATTGAGTGATAGATCAAGTACTGATCTAATTGAGTGTGATTCAAGTTATGTAACCAAACTGATTATTGTGACATTATAGATTCCATGTATGACTTATATATGAGTTGTGCTTCTATAGTGTGTGATGTTCATAACAATGTATGTTGTGTAGCAATGTGTATATGCATGACAAGAATTATGAAGCACATGAAGTTCACTTTACAATTTGGACTTCATTATGTAGACACAAAGAGCATGTAATTGTATTGATTTACAAATGCTAAACTAAGGGTGGTGGTGGTGGTGGTACCTCCAAGCTTGGTGGATTGTGGTACCTTGATCATAGTTCTGATTTCACTGGGAGTGATTGTGTCGGGAGTGCTGGCCAACTTTGGAGCAAGAGAGAGTCAATTTCAAATGGTAGTTGTGATTTTGAGCTCAAGAGGTGAACACAAGACCAATCTGGTGTGAGTTGAGCTCAAAAAGTGAAACTGAAGAGGGAGTTGGGAACCCACTCCCGTGAATTAGAGATTGGACAAAACCAAGTTTTCTAATTTGGCTCAAGGGAAGAGTTAGCGGAGGATTTAGCTTATGGATTTATGTCAAATTTACATCAAATTTTTTGAAGTGTTTACATCAGATTTTGGCGAGAAGAACTTTGATCTCATTCTTTGGTGATCCTCATAGCTCAAGAAGTAGATAGGTACTCTGATTATGTCAAATGCCAAATGGTGGCAAAGTTAGTCTAGTGTTGATTTATTAGATGGAGGGTTTTTGTTTAACCTTCTTATGATTGGATCCCCTCCATTCTCTACTTCCTATTTGTGCACCGTGTTTGTGTGAGGTACTCTGAATTTAGACCGTTGGTGCTCTGGTGTGTTCTTGGTAGTGAGGTTGGAATGATGACAAGTCAAACTACTTGTGTTTCTCTCCAATGAGGTGATGACCTATAGACCGTGAGAGTGTATGTTGTGATGGCAAGTTACAAGTTGCACTTTCTCCTGGTGTAGTTGTCATAGTTAGAGCTACATTAGTCAATGATATTTAGTTGGTGGTGTTGGCAATTGGAGGTGTTGGCACTTGGTGGGGTACTTATGGAAGTTACAATTGTGGGTTGCAATTCTTGGTCACTTTGTCCCGATAGAGTTCTTTGGGAATTCCGGAGGAGATAGCATTACGTACATAATGGGTTACTCAGAGTGGCACTTGGTATCAGTCTATATCTTAGGTCCCAATGAGGGAGGAGATTGACTATGAGTTGGAGTTTGACATAGAGATAACCTAGTTGAGAGTGCACTTGTTGTGTTTGCACCATTGTTGTGGGACATGGATGAGATCTATGGGGTCTCCAAAGGCTCCATGCATTACTCTGGTACAATAGGCACCATTGAGTTGGATGACTTTGTCCATGAGTTTGATAGTTGGTGTGATCAGCAATAGATGCATAACCCAACTTTGTTCACACCCTTCATGGCATGGAAAGGGTTGTTTCAGCATTTGGAAGGTCCGTCAATGGACAACTACCATGAGTTCAGGAGAGCTCACCTGGAGGAGATTGAGCTATGGAGACAATATTGGTCTCTAAACTATGTCTCTATTACTTCAAGCTTAGTTTCTAGGGGTAGATTGGTTGTACTCACGAGTTTGAGCTCTAGTAGCATTGGTGGATCTCTTGGAGATGGTGCTACTACAAGTGAAGGTACTACTACAAGAGGTGGTGTAGTACCAAAGTTTTACCCTATGGTGGAGTTCTTCTAGTGTTTGAGCCAGAACTACTAGAGAGTGCGGACTAATAAGCTAAGGAGCTTGCAAGAGTTCTAGTAGAAGGCTAGAGAGAGCCTACACAAGGCATATACTTGCATGAGATGGTTGATTAGTTTTACTCAAGGAGTTACTAAGGCCCAGGCAATCCAATTTTGGTATGGGATACTGAACAATGAGTTGCAACGTAGAGTCCGTGATGCTACATTGTTATAGGCTACTTTGCCTACTTTGGCAATGGTCTTTGGTTTGGCTGAGCATATTGAGCTCAACATGGTGGAGTAGAGAGTAGTGACATCTAAATTTAGTAGGGAGACCTCATCCACAATAGTTACTTCTTCTGGAACACTATAGAGTGCACCACACCATGTTGGTTTCTAAGGATATGGTGGATAGCCTAGACCCTATGGAGCAAGTGGAGGGCCTAGTGTTGCTAGACCCTTACCTTCATTTTAGGTCAACAGTAGCTAGTGAGTGGTGGTGTTGCTTGTTGGACTTGTGGTGGACCTCATCACAAGAGAGAGTGCTCTTAGAGAGTGGACCTAATACCTCTAGTGCATCACAACCAGCATAGAGATAGTGTGAGCATTGCCATAGATTTGGTCACAATAGTGACTTGTGCTTTGACCAAAACCTAGAGTTACCAAGTGATAGGGCTGTTATGGCATGTGGTAGAGGAGCTCCAGGTCATGGAAGACAAGGTGGTAGAGGATCCACACTTAATAGAGGTGCAATACCTACCCTTACTTCTGATATAGCCATGGCTACTCGCATTAAGTAGTTGGAGCAAAGATTTGCTAGCATGGCCATAGCTCAGAGGTGATCAGATTTAGGTGTTGAGGCTTCCACCTCATATGTTGGTGATAAAGATGCCTTAGATTTCATGTGCGGTGCAACATAGGTAGATGTCTCTACTGTAGTGACTAGGAGTGCAATACATGCTCCAAAGCCTAGAGGATCATCAATGGAGTTGGATCCACAAAGAGGAGAGGTTGGAAGACAGGTTTGTAACACCTATTTGTGCATGTGTGTGGTATTGTGATATTTAGCTTGGTATTACAAGTACTTAAGAGATATTATTTATATAGAGATAAAGGATGGTTTTATATTAGTCATGGTTAGCTAAAGTTAGTCATAGCTAAGATAGAGTGGACTTTACTTTAAAGGAAGTAGAAAAGATAAGCACCACTATTTTGGATTTTAGTGTGTTGAATTGGTATTATTCCTAGGTGTTTGGCTTTGAGGAAAGAGTTGAGAACTCTTGGGCCCGCAAGCCTTTTTGTTTTGGATTCTTCTTTAGTCCAAGGATAGCCCATGTGAAGGAATCCTTGACTTAGTGGTTGGGTCAAGATAAGACCACATGCTTAGGGGAATATGCCCATGTGAATGGATATTCCTTTCTACTTTTTGACTTTACTTAACTTTTAGTCTAGTAACTTGAGTTACTACGGTAATTAGTAACTTTGGTACGTAACTATTTCACAAGTGTATAAACAAGGGGTGAGGAGGTACTCATCATCCTTTCATTTGCAACTATCTCTCTCATTGAGTTCTCTAGTGAGCAATGTCTTGAGTCTTGGAGTGTTAGCCTTGGAGGAGTATGATGGAGTTGGGGTTCCTTGCCTTCTTAGTCCATGGTGCGCTACCATAATAGCAATCAGAGGTTCATCCTGAGTGAGAGACAGGCCGGCTCACATTTTTGGTTCCGTTGTCGGGACCTCTCTAGAAGGCAAGATAATGTTCTGCGTTCAATTCTACATTAGGCAGAAGGAGGCTATGAGAGTTCACTTGGAGAGAACATTAGGAGAGGAGAGGGCTGAACTTATGTTAGAGAACCAAGATCCATTTGTATACCCTGTAGTTCATTATGATGTCTTTGAGGTGATTTTGTACATCTTGTACACATGAGAGGAATTGGAGAGATTGTGTGAGGTGGATTGCAGATTTTGGGGATTAAGGTGATTTTGGGCAAAATCTCAAGTTTGAGATCTGGACTTGAAATTTCTACACATGATAGCTTGGGTTATATTCCAGTTAACACACTTGAAATTATTATGAGAGCTACTGTATGCACTGGGCTAGCATTTTTGAAAGTTGATAGGGTAAAGTGCTCCCGCAATTGCATGCTCTCTAGAACATTGTACAGAGTCTGCCATTTCTTCAATTTTTAGTGAATTGTCCTGAAAATTTCCAAAAACATTAAGTCATTGTATCATACCTGCTGCCATAAAAATTAGAGAGAGATCGTTCTTGCGCAGGGGGAAATGAGTTTTTGAAGTGGAGGGGGTGGTTTTCAGACCAAATCTGAAATATGGGTGTTGAATAGAAACGTCTCTAGGCCAAATGGCTCAATGAAAAGATCTGAAATTTTGCAGGGAGGGACGCCCTAAAGTTGTGATCAAGTGTGCAAAATTCCAAAGGACTGTGACATAGTGGTTGGGAGATTTGAGTGAAATTGTGAGGAAGGGTCAATTCTGCAGAGTGGAGATCTCATGCATGAGGAGTTTGAGATCAACAAAAAGCATGTTTGAGTGTTTAGATTCATCTTGGGAACATGGAGGGTCATCAAGAGTGGAAATTGAAATTATGCAAGGTTCCTCAAGGGTTTGAGGTGATTGTAGGGGTGGATTTGAGGAAAAGAGATTTTACAATAGAATTTGAAGAGAGTATTGAGAGGATCCAAAAACCTACACCACTTGGAGGAAAGAGTGAATCTAAGTGCTTTCTGTGTGGAGAGAAGGGACATAAGGCAAGTTCATGTCCATTGACCTTTGAGAGCAAGAGATTGAGGGAAAGGAGAGGCTTACTTGACTTGGGTTTTCATGTTGGACCTTCTTCACCAAGATTAGGAGGGAGAAGATCTAAGACCAAGGAGTTGTGTGAGGTTTGTGGAGTGGAAGGACTTCCAAAAGGACATGAGCGTAGTGGAGTAAAAGCACTTTTGGAAACTTTGGTGAAGGATCTTGGAGAGAGTCTTAGTACAGCTACAGAAATATTATCACCTTCATCAGCTAGTTCTCAAGATTAGTGATGGAGATAATCTTTCAACTTATGGATAAACTATCCATGAGAGTTAGATTAATATGCACTCTAGGATTTGATGTTGCTATAGAAATCTTGGAGCAACTTGAACCTTTTGTGTTCCCTAGAGTGGATTATTCTCAGATGGTGTTAGTCATGTATATACTCTATTAGTAATAGAGTGAGAGAAAAAAAAAGAAAAAAAAAATTTGAGAGAAAGAAAGATAGTGAGAGGTTAAGATGGGGAAACTTCCGGTTTTCTTTGGCAAGGATGGAAAAGATGTGGAGGCCTTTCTGAGAGACTTCAAGAGAGCTTGCATAGGAAACAATGAGAGGAGGAAGAATGAGTGGGCCTCATTATTACCAGATTTCTTTGAGGATGCAGCACTTACATGGTATGAGTCAGAATACCAAAAGAGAGAGAGGAGAGATGGGGAAGAGGAGTCTTGGGAGACTTTGACTTCAGCACTCATTGAGAACTTTCTTCTTGATGAGAGTTATGAGAGATTGATGAGTGAGGTTACATTTCTCAAGCAAGGAGAAGGAGAGAAAGTGAGAGTCTATGTGGAAAGAGTGGAAAAGTTAGAGTTCAAATTTTGCATAGTGTTGAGGAAGGGTGGGGATGATGTGAAGACTACAATGATTGGCATAGGAGCCATGCTCACCAAGAATTTTGTGGGAGTGTTGAGACCACAAATTAGAAGCAAGGTGAGATATGAGAAACCTTCTTCCAAGGTTGAAGCTATCAAGATCGCAATTCGTATGGAGGAGAGTTTGGAAGGGGATGAGAGTGATTTGGTGGTGAAGGAGGTTGTGCATCCTCCTCAAGGCTACAGTATGGTGGAACTTCTGATACTTTGGTGGCAAGGGTTGCACCACAGGTAGTGGTTGCTCCAGTTCTTGCACCTCCACCAAAAGATCCACTTCAAACCATCACAGAACAACTTGCAGATCTCAAGATCAATGTGGTGCAACTATGGGAGAAGAGAGAGGTGGATCAGAATGTAGGGAGAGGGACTAGGAGTTATGGAAACTATCCATATAGAGGAGGCCAACCAGCCAACAATTTCAATGATAGAAATTGTTTTGGTTGTGGAGGAAGAGGCCATATCCAAAGGAATTGCCCAAATTCCACTTACCATGGAGGAAGGGGTTATGAGGGAGCCAATAGAGGGAAAGAGGGAGGTAGTGAAACCCAAGTGGCTCCTAATCCCAACAAAGGTAAGGGGATATCATCCATAGATGTGGTTGAGAGCAAGTATGAGAAGGGAGAGTGCTCAAACTCCAAGGGTCTTAATTTGGAGCTTTTGGCACAAGAGAAGAAGAGAGCTCGTTTTGCAGAGGATGTTCACTCTTCTCAAGGATTTACTTCAAGCAAGGATACTCCTATGTCTACTAGGAGCACTTGCACCTCAACACCATCAACAACAAAGACTCCAAGGAAGAAGTTGGGGATGGAGGATTTCTTGATTCCAAAGCAACAATGGAACTACAATGTGTTGGAGGATGTTGGTAGTCACAAGGCTAACATCACAGTGGGCCAATTGATTGCTTTGAACCCTACCTTGAGAAAGGAGCTTAGAGGTGGTTTGAGTTCTACAAGGAGCAAGAAGAAGAAGAAGGCAAAAGTTCCAATATCAATGGGGGTGGTAGATGCCAAGCCAGCACCATGGGAGGCTTGTGAATATACCTCCAAGATTGATGTGAGAGTGAAGGGTCACAACATCAAGGATGCATTGGTTGATGGAGGATCAGTAGTGAATGCCATGTCAGAAAGGTTGATGAAGAAGTTGGGTATGATACCCTCAAGACCTTCAACATTTGTGGTGAGCGTGGCAAACAAGCAACAAGTTCGACCAGTAGGAGTGATGGATAAGGTGGTAGTTCTAGTTATGGGAGTTCAAAATCTCATGACTTTCCAAGTCTTGAAGGATTCAAGCTATGACTTACTTCTTGGGAGGCCATGGTTGAGAGCAACACGCACAACTGATCAATGGCACAAAGGGTACTTGAGGATTGGGCCATCAAACCATAGAGTCACTATTCTTGTGACTAACACCACCAACACTTCACATTCAGATACACTATCTTCTGATTATTGGGAATCAGATTCTGAAGAAGGAGCTTCAGGTGTAGATACAAGCATGGAGGAGGAGACTTCCACGGAGGAGGATGAATCTGAATCTGATTCAGATGTATATCCCTTGTGTGCTATGGATTTTGCACCTAAGCTAGAGGTTTTGAAGGACCTAAACAAATCACCATTGACACTTGAGGAGGTAGAGAGAAGGTTAGCTATCCTCAAGTATGGCCCAAATGTTACCAAGGAGGAAAAGGTGAGATTTGAGGAGATTTTCCGCAAGTTCATCCATGTGTTTGCTTTTAGTTACAAGGATTTGAAAGAAGTCACCTTGGAGGAGCACAAGATAGAGGTGGAGTCACATGCAAGACCAATCCGCCAAAAGCAACATCGCATTAGCCCACCAATATCTTTGGTTGTGAAGGAGGAGATTGATAAGCTCAAGGAGGCTGGATTTATCTTTGAGGTGGAGAATTCAGAATAGGTGTCTCCAATTGTCATTGTGAAGAAAAAGAATGGCAAGCTTCGGGTATGTGTGGATTACAAGAAGCCCAATGCTCTTACCAAGAAGGACTACTACCCATTGCCGTTCATTGATGAGATCTTGAAGGAGGTTGCAAGTCATGAGAGGTACAGTTTTGGAGATGGTTATAGTGGATACAACCAAATCAAGATTGCACCAGAGCATCAACAACTCACCACATTCACCACACCTTGGGGAACTTACGCTTTCAAGGTCATGCCTTTTGGGCTTTGCAATGCTCCAGCCACATTCCAACGGTTCATGAACAAGGTATTTGAACCTTTCATTGGGAAATTTTTGAGAGACTTCATTGATGACTTTTGTGTTTATGGGAGCAAGGAGGAGCACTTTGAGCACCTAATCAAAGTCTTGCAACGCTTGGATGAGGCAAATGCATCACTCAACCTAGAGAAGTGCATTTTTGGATGTGAAGAAGGTCTACTTTTGGGGCACATCATCTCCAAGGATGGAATAGCAGTTGATCCTAAGAAGGTGAGGAAAATCTCAGATCTTCCATTCCCTTCAAGCTTGACAAAGTTACGCCAATTCTTGGGGATGGTTGGGTACTATAGGAGGTTCATCTTCTCATTTTCCAACAAGGCTTATGCATTGACCATCTACATGAAGAAGGGTGTAGATTACATGGTGATTTTGGAAGACAAGGAGGCTCTCAAAGCTTTTGAGGAACTCAAGCAATCCCTTGTTGTAGCTCCAATTCTTGCTAAACCTGATTGGAGTAAGCCTTTCATCCTCTACACTGATGCTTCTAATGTAGCTATAGGATGCACTCTTAGTCAATTAGACCAAGATGGGCATGATCATCCAATAGCTTATGCTAGTAGGCAGATGGTTTCAGTAGAGAAGAACTACTCTGTCACGGAGAGAGAAGGGTTGGCAGTGATCTTTGGTCTCAAGAAGTTTAGACACTACTTGATTGGAGGGAAAGCCACCATTGTCACGGATCACAAGGCTTTGAAGTACATCTTCAACAAGCCTAATGTTGAAGGGAGACTAGCAAGGTGGATGATACTCTTGTCTGAGTATGACTACACCATTGAGGATAGGCCAGGAAAGAAACATGCAAATGCTGATTTGTTATCTAGAGCCTATGATCATGATGGAGATGAGCCAGTGGATGATTCCTTCCCGGATGAGGAGCTCATGACAATCTCAGTCACTCAAGAGATTCCAATGGAGTACAAGGAGATTGTGGATTTTGTGACAAGAGGTAACTATCCAGAAGGGATGCATGCTAGGGAGAGGAAGGCACTTGCAGCAGATCTAGACCTTACATAATGGTGGAGGATATTCTTTTTCACCAAGGAGCAGATGGTCTACTTCAAAGAGCAGTGGGTAAGGAAGAGTCTATCCTACTCATAAAGGAGTTTCATGAAGGTTTAGTATGTGGAGGACACTTTGCAGGAAAGATGACTGCTTTCAAGATTCTAGATGCAGCGTACCATTGGAGAGGGATTTTCAAGGATTGTCTTGATTATTGCAAAAATTGTCATGTTTGTCAAGCTTTTGCTAGAAAACCTACATCCACTCCACCACTTAGATCAATTCCATTGCTAGGACCTTTTGAGAAGTGGGGAATCGATTTTGTAGGTCCTCTCAATAGAACCCCAAGGAACAATCGGTACATTGTGGTAGTTACTGATTACCTTACCAAGTGGGTTGAGGCTAGACCATTGAGGGACAAGAATGAAGATGAAGTGGGTAGATTTCTTTATGAATGCATTATCACTAGGTTTGGATGCCCTTTGGAGTTGGTTTTTGATAGAGGAGGAGAGTTTACAGGAAGCATTACTACAGCCATGCTATGACATTTCTCTATCACACATAGAGTAACTACATCCTATAAGCCAAATTCCAATGGCTTGGCAGAGAGAACCAATCAGACCTTGTGCATGATGTTGGCCAAAGATGTAGAAATGGAGGGGGCTAAACATCATTGGGACAAGAGGATTCATGCAGTTTTATGGGAGTATAGGACAACCATGAAGACTTCCACCGGATATTCTCCATTTCAATTGGTATATGGTATTGAGTCTACCTTACCTATTCACTTTGATCTTCCTACCTTCCAAAGCATTCATAGGAGATTGAAGAAAGCACAAGGAGGTGATGCATAGAAGTCAAGGAAAGATCAACTCATGGAGTTGGAAGAGGCAAGAGCAATTGCTATAGTTCGAGTGGAGCAAGCCCAAAGGAAACAAAAGGAGAGCTATGACAAGAGGCAAGGCAAGAAGAAGGTGGAGACTTTCAAAGAAGGTGATTGGGTAATGTTGTTTGATTCCATTTGATTCAAGAGAGTGCAAAAGAAGTTTTTGCCTAAGTACTTTGGGCCTTTCATAGTGGAGAAGGTGTGGAGCAATTACACCTATGATCTCAAGGAGTTGGGAGGAAGACACTTTGATAGGATTAACCATGATAAGTTGAAGATGTACCATAGAAGGAAGAGAGACCTTCACTTTGAGGACAAAGTGAAAACTTAGTCCGGGGGTAAATGTAACACCCATTTGTGCATGTGTGTGGTATTGTGATATTTAGCTTGGTATTACAAGTACTTAAGAGATATTATTTATATAGAGATAAAGGATGGTTTTATATTAGTCATGGTTAGCTAAAGTTAGTCATAGCAAAGATAGAGTGGACCTTACTTTAAAGGAAGTAGAAAAGATAAGCACCACTATTTTGGATTTTAGTGTGTTGACTTGGTATTATTCCTAGGTGTTTGGCTTTGAGGAAAGAGTTGAGAACTCTTGGGCCCGCAAGCCTTTTTGTTTTGGATTCTTCTTTAGTCCAAGGATAGCCCATGTGAAGGAATCCTTGACTTAGTGGTTGGGTCAAGATAAGACCACATGCTTAGGGGAATATGCCCATGTGAATGGATATTCCTTTCTACTTTTTGACTTTACTTAACTTTTAGTCTAGTAACTTGATTTACTACGGTAATTAGTAACTTTGGTACATAACTATTTCACAAGTGTATAAACAAGGGGTGAAGAGGTACTCATCATCCTTTCATTTGCAACTATCTCTCTCATTGAGTTCTCTAGTGAGCAATGTCTTGAGTCTTGAGTGTTAGCCTTGGAGGAGTATGATGGAGTTGGGGTTCCTTGCCTTCTTAGTCCATGGTGCACTACCATAATAGCCATCAGAGGTTCATCCTGAGTGAGAGATAGGCTGGCTCACAGGTCAGACTTCCTCAATCTTTCATGCTCTTTGAGGCCTTGCAGACATCATCCATGGCTCCTAGACGTTTTAGTGCAAGTGTGGTAGCTGGTGATGGGGTGCATGATAGACTACCTACTAGTCAGCCACTTATAACTTTACAGACTAAGCCTAGCATGATGTTAAGGGCGACTCAGTTGATTATGCGCTATCCTTTATTTTTAGCCAGTGATATGTGTACATTGGAAGTTGACCTAGCCCTAGTGTTTAGATTGGTTTCCATGCTTTGTGAGAGTAGGGATGATGTGGTTCCTACTACTAGGACAAAGGTGGTTGATAGTGGAGTTGACTTGGTTGAGGAGCATGGGATCCACTCAATGACCAGTGGTTTATGGCAGGAAGTAACAACTAGATTAGAGGAATTACCAACTAGACTAGCCTTTGAGCAAACGTGATTTACACTTGGTGTTATCCTATTCAATAACCAGATGAAGATTTTTTGTTTGGTGGGACCTTTAGGAGGTCTATACACCACAAAGGGTCTTACTTGACTCTAGTGCGTAGCCCTTTATGTTGGGGAAGGCTGCAGTTGTCGGTTTGGAGTTACAGAAGACCAATGTGGAAAGGTGTCCATTTCAAATCTAGACATCTCTAGGTGGTGGTTTGACATAGTACATCACACATGGGAAGCTTGTTATCTAGGTTTAGCCTAGTCTGATAGCTTGGTGGTGAGAGCTTAGGCTATTGCGATACTAGATGAGTCATATGATGTGCTAGTTGGGAAAGTAGTGTTATACCTCATGGGTTTCAATATTTACTATTGGGAGGAGATAGTCTCCTATAGACCAAGTTGGCAGTCAGGTGAGGAACAAGTATGTCATCTACTAGTATGCGTTAGTAGTGGCAATCTTGGCTAACTATAGTCCAAGACCATGTTAGCATCAATTTCAACTTTTAGTGGTGTTGTTACTTGGCATGTTGACTTATTGGAGGAGAATGCCCATGTAGAGGATACTTTAGAACTAGAGGAGATCACTTGGATTTAGAGTACAAGTAGGTTTGTTCCATCTACCTTGGATGTTCCTTTTGGATTTTAGAGGAGGTATTGTAGCACCATGCAGATTGGTTGGTGCATTAGGCTTGGAGTGGAGCCTTTGTACCACCAAGAGATGAGTGTGAGAGTGAGCCTCAAGAGTCAATTACCTTGACATCTCTGGATACCACACTCATTGCTTGGCAATATCCAATAGAGGGAGTATCTCTATTGGAGTTGTTTGGTGGGATTAGCATCAGACTAGCTGTGGTACTATAGGCGAGTATACAAGTACAAAGGTACTTGTATGTGGAGAGAGATGAGATTGCTAGGTAAGTTTCTCTCCATCATGTGGCACACTTGGCTTATCAGTATCTTAAGTTATTACCAATGTCAGCAGTCAAGAGTTACCAAAAGGCAATACCAACAGAAACTTCCTTATTGGGGGGCGCATGATCTGGAGAGACATAGGCCAATTCATTTGGTGATTGTTGGATGGCCATGTTAGGGACATACATGTGCTAGCTGAGGTTTGGGTCTTCAAGATGCCCATTCTGGTGTGTTTTGGGAGATGTTACGCAAACTTTGACATCTCTAGGGTCTATTAGTCTGTTTCTCCAGCTTACCTTTTGGAGAACATTCCTTTGATAGGTCATTCTTGCACCAAAGTGATAGTGAGTACACATCAGGTCCATTCTTAGATAGGACTTGTTGTATTGTTAGATGTAGCCAGAGTGGGATCAAATGTTCACCATCCTTGTATTAGGTGGATGAACCTCTTACCTAGAGAGGTTCTACAATGTGCTTATGATGGGATTCAACGACTAGACCATCTCATTGTTGATGACATCTTGGATATTGGATGTCAGTTTCAAACGGTGGTAGTGGCTGATAAGTCACCTATGGCAATGGTGAACCTAGTTGGATAGCCTAGAGCCTCTTTTCCCTCACTTATGAGTTTCTTAAGCTCTCATGATTTTTGAGAGGGAGGTCAGCTTTTTGGGATTCACAATTACAATAGTTGGTGGAGCCTAACACCGATGAGAGAGAGCGGGCAATTGGGTTTTTTCACTAATATTATTGTTGTTCCAGCAATGTTAGAGGCATTCAGGCTTCAGGTGTTAGGTCAGTCTATGGACCTAAACTATTTGACCTAGATTGTAAGCCTTGGCATGGTAGAGTAGCATAGGATGTGCTTGATAGGCATCATCACTCAACACTTGTGAGCCATATGCTTATTGAGATGATTCAGGCATAACTTGGGGGTGATGGACCGAGTGGACAAGTTATTCTTGGGACACAACCAATGGCTACTAGAGAGAGTGGTCTACTTGGAGTCCATCTAAGTAAGCATGGTCTACTTGGATTACACCCTTGGTCTACTTGGGATGCAACTAGAGGACGTATGGAGCTTGCAACTAGAGTAGAGAGGGAGTGTTTCATACTAAGGTTGGGACCTTTGGTGATTGGGAGCATGACACTATTGTTCTTAAGGGCCCAATGAAGCAGCCAATCAGTACATCTTCCACTCCTATGACAGTTATAGAGGATACTTGGGAGCCAGATCTTGGACCCAAGCTTACGGTAGAGGAAAGACGGAAGGTTTGGAGGTTCTTGAGGAGCTACACCAGTTGTTTTGCCTTCAATATGAAGGACTTGGTATATGGATTGAGCTAACTAATGATACACCAGTTTTTTTACATCCCTATCAATATAGTGACATGGAGTGAGCATTGATTCAAAGCCTAAGTAGTGACCTTTTTGAGGCTAGTTTGGTGGAGATTTCACATGGAAAGTCTGCATCAACTACAATGATGCCAGCCAAGAAGGATATGCATGGCAACTACACACATAGGCAGATGTGTGGAGATTACCATCCTATCAACTAACATACTAGGGCTAATTGGTATGCCATGCCTACACCAGAGGAGATCTTTGATGCGATTGGGCATGCAAAGGTCTTCACTGCTTTGGATCTTTGAGTAGGATATCATCAATTGTCAATTAGGGAGGAGGATAAGTCCAAGATAACATTTTGGACTATTGATCCTCATGGCAAGGATGTGTTATATCAATAGAGGTTCTTACCATTTGGATTAAAGAATATTCTGCTAAGTTCTAGAGTGTCATGGATAGGATCTTAAATGGATTGGATTTTTCTTTTGCTATGTTGATGACATTTTGGTCTATAGCACTATTGTAGAGGAGCATGAGAGACAATTGTTGGAGGTGTTTGAGAGGTTGAGATCTCATGGACTCAAATTATATCATGGGAAGTGTAAGTTCTTCCATGAGCAAGTTGAGTATTTTGGTCACACTATCTACCCCGGAGGACTTGGTGTTCAGCAGACCAAGGTGGATGCTATTGTGCATATTCCTTGGCCTATGGATGTGAGCAAGGTACAAGCATTCCTAGGGTTAGCAAACTTCTATCGCCTTTATGTTAGAGGATTTAGTGCCATTGCCAAGGCCTTGATAAAACTGACCAAGCTTACACAAGAGTGGTGTTGGAGAGATGAGCAGGAGAGAGCTTTTGTAGAGCTCAAGGAGAGGTTGACATTTGTTCCTATTTTGAGGAGACCAATCAAAGGACGACCATTTTAGGTTCACACTGATTAGAGTATGTTGGGGCTTGGAGCAATACTCACCCAACATGATGATGAGTAGAAGGAGTTTGTGGTGGCCTATGCTAGTTGCTCCAATAATTCAGCGGAGGCAAAGTATAGGTCATATGAGGGAGAGTGCTTAGCAATGGTTTGGGTAGAAGCACATTTTTTATGTTACTTATTTGGTAATACATTTACTCTCATCATTGATCATCACCACTGAAGTGGTTGATAGTGTCCGACAAGCTTTTGTGGAAGCTTGTATGATGGGCTCTTATTTTACAGGAGTATGATTCATGATTATTCACAAACTTGGAGTGGTGAATGTCGTGAGTATATACATTGTTACATAACATACATTGTTATGAATATCATACACTATAGAAGCACAACTCATACATAAGTCATATATGAACTCTAAAGTGTCACAATAATCAGATCATTTACAACTCAAATCAAATCAATACTTGATCTAATCCTCAACAACATGGCATTGATTACAGTCAAGCCACACCCATTCTAGCTAAGAGACTCCAAGTGATGCTTGTCGGCTTTCTATCCACTCTAGCCAGGAACTCAAAGGCTCAACATCAGAGAAGTGAGCTCTTTGGAGCTGCACTTCCAAGGTATACTCCTGATTTTCACCTAAGTCTCATCCCAATTGTCCCATTGATGGCACACCCGACGGTGTGGACAATGCAAGTGACGGTGTGCCCCACCATGAAGTCAGTATCCCAAACACAAAATCTGACCGTCGGAAAGTAGTCTATGAGTAACTACCAAAATGCCTCTAACTACTATCACTAGAACTCTAGTGTTGGAGCAATCTAGATGCGACACTACAAATGGTGTGACAATTGTTGTGCATATATACATCGCTACACAACATACATCATCGTTAACATCATACACTATAGAAGCACAATTCACACATAAATCATATATGAACTCTAAAGTGCCACAATTGCTCCCCTAGTTGGCGATTAGGTCACTCTAACTCCAAATAGCCATCTACTCCAAGTATGTGGTATACCTTATGATGTGCAAAGATCAATAGGACGAGTGATATGGAGCCCCATTGTTAGTTGCTTGTTTGCAATCTATACCAATATAATGGATGAACTAACTACAGGTCAAGTACATATATGACATAACCATTGTCCCTGAGGAACCATCATGAGGGGAGGAGTCATACATGCCATATGCCATACTCTCAAACAACTATCACACACTAACATAATAGCAACTCTACTCAAAGAGCCGCATAACATATACCTCAAGCATGCACATACAAGTGCCAAGCTTGGGTCCATAGTACCATCAATGTTTGGGAGGTAGGATGGCGTACATTTACGCACATGATTTTTCCAAACAACACCATCACGTCCTTCCAACACAAGGACTTCAGATGGCAAAACCTCACACACTCTCAAGATAGTACGGCTTGTTGAAATATCAAATGTCATCGGTGCTGTCTGTTGTAGATATACATAGTCACTTGGATGAAATTAATAGGTCGAGGGTCTATAACCTACTCCTCAAATAATAGCATAACATAAGGTATCCCTATGTTGAGCAATCGCCAAGTTCTCAAAGGCCATCGGCATCACTCTCTAAAAGATCTCTACCTTTTGAGAACATGCGCTCATCCATACATCTTAATCATCCAAGTCCAAAACTATAGTAGCATCTCAATGAATAGTTGGAGGTAAATTTGGATCTCGTCCATAGTGTAACAAGTAAGGAGAGAAGGAGGCTAAGGAGGCTTAAGAGGCTTGCCGGATGAACCAATAGCCCATGGCCAACCAAGGTAATTGGAGATCTCAATCTCCCAAGTGGTCTCTCTGCAAACCATACTTTCGCAATCCTCTCTTCATCGTCTGAACCATTCTCTCTATTAAGCCATCTGCCTCAAGGTGATCTCAGGATGTAATACGGCGATCAATCAAAACCTTGTCACACAAGACCTGAATCTCCTTCAAGAACTTTATACCCTGATTAGTCAAAACCTCAGCTAATGTATCAAAATGATTGAAAACCCGATCCAAGAACGAGTAAGTTGTCCCTTCACTAGACTTGTTAGGAAGTGCAACCAACTCAATCCACTTGGAGAAGTGTTCCACCATCACCAAAACATACCAATGATGTCTCGCGGTCAATAGTAAAGGTCCGGCAAAGTCCAAATTCCAAGAGTAACCCAATCCCATGATATATAATGGATATAACTATGGCGTAAGAGTATTGAATGATGTTCTAACTCGATCACAAACCACACATCTGGCAACAAACTGTTGTACATCGGTCTACATACCACACCACCAATAATGACTTTGGAGTAAGCTATATGTACACTCTACTCCAAAATATCCTAGCTCCTCATGAGCATGACGGATCAATTGTAATCTCTGAGATGACAATGGTAGTACTCTCACTATACCATCCTCTCATACACACAAAAGGTGTCTGCCCTCCGAGTTGAATCGTCTGGTTCATTGAAGAACATGTTCTCTCTCTTTGGCCCCCACAATACCAATGTGAAGATAGTACATCACTAAAATATAATCGTGAATGTCTCGCTGAACTATACCAATATCTTCATTCTATGGATCTATGATCTCAATAACTCTTCATGTATACACTAAGTTGACTGTCATTGTGGAAGTAATAGAAGAAGCATGTGAATTGAAGAAGCATGTGGATCAAAATGCAACTGGATCCGCTTTAAATTTTCACAAAATCAAATCCATTATCTAAATTCTCTCCTTCCTAGATATTGGATATATGTGGACAGAAGCCATTCGAGGAACAAGAGATCCAGATCTCATTAAATGCAATTAAATGGCAATAAAATCTCTCCTTTCTGGGTATATGTAAAGAAGATTTGGTGTTTCTCTATGATCTACTTTCCATATTTATCATCAGGTAGACCATTTACTTGGGATTCTCAACTAGAACAAACTTATCACTTTTGTCAATTAAATAGATGGTATATTATTGCGGTCTGCCTGTTGGAGTTTCTGAATTTGGTGAACTCTTGGTATAAACAAGCGTTCGATTTTCTCTCCGCATCGAATCACCCCCCTTGCCGTGAACGAAATGATCTTCTCTCGCTCTGCGCCTGGGCTTTCGATGTATGTAGGATCCTACCAGTTTGGACCATCCCCGTTTGCCTTAAGATTCCTTTTTCTTCGTTCCGTAATGAACTGTCTTCCATTACAAAGAACAGCTTACGAAACCTAGCAAAACTGAACAGAAATACGAGCATCGTAAGTTTGTGTTTGCGAGAAGAGGCACGTCTGATAGGGCGTTGGTCTTATCGGTGTAAGTACTCCGCTCTGAATAGTTCAAGCAATTTGAGCTAGAAAGAACAGCACATTATCCAGCCAGTAGTGAAAACTGGTGGTAGGCATAGCCCTACTTATGCCGTTACACCGGAATCATTTGTGCCATTTTAACTCGTTAGGACTGTGCCAGCTCAAGTTCAAGTTTCAAACCGTGCCGAGAGAAAAGCCTGAGTTATTATAGCTCCAACTTGGTTGACCAAATCTCTTCCTAATCGGACCAACATGTGATGCCCCATTCCTACCCCTGTTGGTTGGTTGAGATAACTAAAAGTTAGCCACCATATACCAAGGGTCTAGATTGATAATCATTCGAATTCATTCCTAAAATAATCCCAAAGTATAGCGACACGACGGCCAAAATGATCAGCCCACCAACCCGACCTCCCTTAACACGTCTCTAAATTCAAAATCATCGGCACGGCGGTTGAAGTTTTGCACCATTCTATATCTCGAGTCTCTAAGGTAGAAAGAGTGCGCAAGCTCCAAAGCCGTCCTCGCCTGTCAAAGAAGCAGAGGAAAAGTCAGTTCATGATTAGCTATGAGCTACACACGACAAATGAGTCACTATCTATTTACAAATGGCAAGGAAATCGAGATCTAGCATACTTCCTACTACTCCGAGGAGACCCTGTTATTCCTTAAGAGGGCTTTATAACTAGCAGAAAAGTGAGAAAAAATATACAGATACGTCGACGAGAAGTGAAGCATGTGGGATGCTTTTGGAGCTAAACGGCATAGAAGAGGAGAGAAAACGAGCGGTCAAGTCTCAAGTGTTTCACCTCGGCATCAGTCAGCTTGCTTGTGAGAACAACATCTCCCCGGACTAGCACCAACCCTTTAGTTTGCACAAACTCCTGATAGTGGGTTACAGTAAGGTAGGGCGTTGCTTCAGCCCCACGCGCTTGGTAGTCTCCAAGACCGGTGAAGAGCAAGTGAGGCACCTGTGCTGAATTCGTACAAAATTGGTCAGATATATCAGAGTTTATCTCTTCTGACCTCAATTACCATCTCCCTATAAAGTTAGCGCTATAAACGGTAACTGATAGAGAATCTAAACAAACAACCTTCCATAATAAAGTTAGATTGCATAAACATGCCTTCAGCTTCATTTGAGATACATCAAACCACATATCTAAACTTACATGCGATCTGAAAATGTGATTACCTGGTAACTAGGAAGGGGGCTCACCTTGCAATAGAAGGGTGATATATCCCATACCACGCTTGACAGGTATCACGAAGAGTGGGCTGTTACATCCAGAGCCAAACCACTGATTACGAAAACAAACGAGAAAACAAGGGAGTATGAATATGCTTGAAATGCATAATTTCTTCTGACTTGCTACATATGATTCTTGCCAGTACTTAAATGTGGATTCAACTTCTGAAGAATACTAGATCGGCTAAAATGATATAGCCACTTATCAATTATTTCATAAGGATCTCAATGACAAGGCAAAAGGCTCTGCTCCTGCTTCTCAGCCTATATTAATTCACCTCGTGCAGACATGTTCACAAGTTTAGCCAGCAGAGAGAGATACTGAAACAAAAGTTTGTCTTGTAAACCTTTTCTGTGTGTCTTTGAGCATTCATTCTCTATTGAAGTGATAGAAGTCGAAGAAGAAAAACTCAAAAAAAAAATTCTTGATACTTACCAAGCTTTGGCACGGTGTTCGAATGCTTCATAGATTTGAGATCCCATGACGGCACTGATGTGGCCTCTTCCTATGTGATACTGCCACCCCCCACATCCACAAAGAAAAACCATCATCTTGTGGAGTCGCGTAACATTCCTCAGCAATTTCATGAGCTACTTCCCTGTTATCGTCTAAAGTTTCCAATTCCATGTGTGTAAGTTAATTCCTTTCCTTTCCTTTGTGAATCTTCTGAAACCGTAACATCTCACAAACATAGCAAATGTTAATACTGAATTGACTTACTCGACGCAACTGCGGACACCCAGATATGATTGAGGTTGAAGACAAAAGCCTGGAGGTGCAAGCTTGGATAAACAGAGGACACTCAACCTGATGTTTTAATCAATCAAGATCTCTGTGTCCAACTGGACGTCCTGAGACCTACCACCTCGAGACGACCAGAATTCTCTTGAGGTTTAAAATTGTCATTGTGTCTACAAATAGCCTGTGTGGATCCAATATCCCGGTAACCTGTACCACATGCGGATCTACTGGAAGTGCATACCTCATTCCAGATGGTAGTGATCTCCTCTGCACTAGCATACTTCACCCTCTCCACCTTCAGAATGGAATCCAGTGTTTTCCGCGTCAAGGCAGAGTAGCCGCTAGCGAATTGCGAATTCCTGCTGAAACATAAGCCCCAAGGAGTCCTGCTTCTACCATCTGCTCCACTTTGTGCGTGATGCAGTGGAGCAGAAGATAGGGTACGAACAGATCCGAAAGCAGCCGAGAAAGCCTCCACGGGAAACTCAAGTGACTGGGCACAAACAGGCAACAGCCTCCGGGTAACTCTTGATCTAATCATCAGAAAAGCTTGGAGCTACGAAATCGTCGAATATATCGAGGTCAAGTTTCGTAACAAGGTAGTTGGCGAAGAACATGGATAATCATGCGTTACACACCGCGATTCCCCAAAACCCAAACCCAAAATTCAAGACCGTTATCACCTGATTACATTCACTTTCAAGGCGATAAATGATTCATCCGGTCAGTTGCAACACCTGCTACCGCTGGTTTCTCCCTCTTGAGAAATTGGCCTTGGCCTATTGCTGCACCCCAACAGGAGGGACGAGAGGTTTTTGGTTTTGGTTGCAGCTTCCTGCCTCCTCAGAGGCAGCACCCGACTGCGTTGAATAAGCCTACTATGTGCATACAGTACAGTTGGAACAAGGTTGATTACTAAAGTACAACTACAGTAAATTTTGCAGCTGATCGGTGTTCAGTCTGTATTAGAACGTTACACGATGAAGTAAGGGGTTTCATTAAGACCCTATTTAATATAGTTAGATGTGAAGAAGGTGACCGCGTAGAAAAAACGAAGGATGGGAAGACCCATCAAGTTGAGACAAAACACAAAATAGGTAAAATGAGACTACGCCCCAATAGAGTCTATATGAGAAATCTGCCCGTCAGAACTAAGAGATTTGAGCTATGCAAGTCGTACAATCTTCACATAATTGGAGTATCCAAAGAAACATCATTTAATTTGATTGTTCTTCTATGGATTGGATCAATCATTGTACTTTGTAGAGCAATGGACACACGTTATCTAAAATATTACAAAGTATAAGTGTGAGAGTGGTACACTTCCGCCTAATATGATAAGCTCTCGTGCACTCCCTGACAAATGTGTCAAACGTCATGTCCATCGCTCCATATAACTCCAAGGCTAAAGGAACAAAGAGGTGACCTCGCTACAAGCCCCTATACTTGGAGATCTTGCGACCTACTGCTGCACTCGCTGCCCATCTTGGGGGATGGGTAATCACTCCCTCCAAAACTATATTTCGCGTAGGGTCCGTAACCATGACATCCGCTACTGTCACCTGATCATCTCGGACCAAGTATAAGTCTGCCCTAACAATATTGTCTGCAAAGCATACAAACGCTCCCTCCAAGCTAAGTATTCCCCCTCTCGTGCCATAGCAAACACTATGTCCCTAATAGCATCATGGGTAGCTATGCTCTATCCTCCAAAAGGACATCGTGTCATGTGGCCCGTTATTGCATCTAGTGTAGAACTACACTCATAAGTGAGTAATGAAGATGCAGATGGGTGGACCAAACCTAGGCGAAACCTCATCATTATAGAGAAAGTAGTTGGTGCAAGTTAGACTGCCCTAATGCACGGTTGAGCTAGGATCCAAGAAGCTGCACCCTTGCCAGAGCAAGAGCAAAGACGTGCTCTAGTAGCTTGAGGAATGGACAAGTAGACTAAGAGAGAATGTAGTGTATGCTCACATTGTTGCTCCATCAAGGAAGATTGTAAACTTCTAGTTCAATCTAACGAAAGTGAAGCAAAAGGTGGAAAATCCTCTTGTGACCGTGGGGATAGACTATCTTCCATCTACTGCAATAACATTTGGAGAGAAAAGGATCTTCCCTCCACCTTTGTCACATAAGTCTCCAAAACCGGCCTATCAACAACCACAAAACGAGAGGAAAGTAGGGGTGCCGAGAGAGCACAACTACCCAAAAACACTATAGGTGCCATCTCTTCCACAAATAGCAAGCTAACTCCTTCACATGAGATCGGCAGAGCCGTCTGTCTACATGCTAAATCCCTTGTCACACACTCAATTGTCCTTGGTCCAATAATATCACCAAAGACTCCCATAATCCTCTCAGACATAATAGGAAGGACGGTGAGGGAGGGAATTATACAGATGAGGTAGGATAGTCGACAGGCAATACTGGAGCAGAGTATACTACGGATCTCTTAACAATAGAAGGTCATCCACATGGAGAACATCCTCTGCAAGGGCAGTGTCTAGAAGCATGTGACAAAATCCTCTAATCCGACTGACACTACAAGAACACATAGTCCATATGTGGATGTGATACACCCCTGTGGAAGCTCAAGGTGGAGAGGGATACCTAAAGGAGACCATGCCTTGCACTTTGACACCTTGACTCTCAAGCCTACTAGATGTAGCTTGGTAGTCAAGTAGTCAAAGGTTTGCCTAAACTGATCTACAAGGCCCACGTTGTGTGTATCATCTGCAAAGGAGGGAAATACACAACCTTGCATGGCCAAAGTAGTAGATAGGAGAGCTCTAAAGTGAACCATGGCAAATAAGGGTCCCCAAAGGATCTCCCTTATGTGTACAAACAGTTGACTCCAAGATGGTGACTCCCTCCTGTGAACAACCGTGTTGGTAGTAAAGTGAAGTAGGAGAGCCATATAGTTAGATTTTGATGTAACTTTCTAGGAGGAGGTTTATTTGGCAACCAAAAATTGTCTGTTTCATTTTCAATATCTTTCTTCCAAACATGGATGAGAACAAGTAGAAATTGCATCCAGGTCTTGTGTAGAATAAAAATACTTCAATACCAAAAAATGAATATTTTTTATTATTTCCATCCCAATATTTTATTTTTATTTTTCAAAAAATTTAATTTAATTTATTGCTCTTTTTTATATTATTATAATTTTTAAACCTAAGTTGTAGATATAAAGATTTCAAATGAGAATTTGTAAAGGTTCTAGGAATTTTAAATAAACTAAATACTCTTCTTTAAAAATTAAATTTGCAATAACACCAAGTATAATATATAGGAGGTTAATCTCAAACTTCATGTACAAGTGAACTCTACAATGGATGGATATCTTTGATGGGGTCTTCCCATTCTTCTCATTATTTTTGAGGTCGTTTCTTTTTTTTTTATTTTTTTTAGAAATTATTTATAAAAATTTATTAGATATAATTTATATGTTCCTTAATAAATTATTTATCTTAAAATTTTGGTATATTATAATTAAAAATTTAAAAAAAATAATTCATTTTGACTTCAATAAAACATAAGAAAATTTATGTTTTTTTTTTAGAAGATCTCTGAGATAAATATAATAACAAGACAGTGGAATAATAGAGTGGCAATATGTCAAATAATTAGATCATAATATTATTCAACCCAATATTCTATAGTTAAATATTTGGGGGTAAATTAAATATTAGTAATTATGATTTAGAAAAGAAAGTTTTATTTTAAGCTACATCATTCTTAGATGTTTAATTTGGTTTAAATTACAAAGTGATTTATTTTGAAAAAATAATTTTTCTATTGAAACCTTCAGTTTTTTTGTAAGTAGGTTAACTTTAAGAGCAAGGATAAGCTACTTTACAGGGTTTAAGCTATACTTAAAGTTCGTGAAAAATCTCCAATATTAATATAAAGGAGATTCGTTAATAGAATATATAGGAAAAAAAAATTCTTCAAACTCTGAGATAAGTTAGAAGTAGTTTTTAATTTAGCTTTGATATCATACAATAAGGAGTACTCTAGAGAATAACAGGCATAGAAAGTACTTAAAAGTTGTATCGTATAAAACATGGAATTGTGTTAAATTTATAAATAAATTTTTTTCCACTTCGAAAGTATATATCCAAAATTATATTGTAGCTTATCTCTCAAAATTATCATTCCAATTTTAGCAATTTTAGTGCTTCAAACATGGTCTAATAGCCTCCAAATTTGAGATTATTTTTGGTTGAATATATATACCGAGTATCTTCATGTTGTGTTGTAACCTTATATATTAAATCATCAAAGTAAAAATTTATATTTATCTCTATATATATATATATATATATATATATATATATATATATATATATATATATAAACCAAGAATTTTACATTGGTAACCTCTCCATAAACCCTATAAGGTTTTTAATATATTTCGATTAAAAATTTCTCTACTGGATATAAAAAGTAGGTAAGAGTTTCATACAATAAGTATTACCCCAATTGTTAACAATGTGAAGCTCTTCTGATCTAAATAATAATCAAGAACTAGCATAATAGTTGTTAAGATAAAATTCAAACAAACACAAATATTAGTAGCTTAATTTACAAGCATCTTATATTTATGGTATACTACTTGTATAAGCTGCCTTATATAATAGTCATATGGGTGAAAGATAAAAGACTATTGATAATTATCATTATGTACTTAATTCATCTATGAATAATGCAGTACTTATCGTTCTTCACTTGACTTTTATACTTTGATGATCGATTTGCTCTTTTCTGAATGATTTTTATTTCGTGTGTTATGAGTCAAGCAAATAAAATTTTGATATCATATGATTAATAAAAAAAAGTGAATAAATAATAAAAAATTATTATTATTGATTGATTTAAAGATAATCTCTTTTAAAAAGAATTTTTTTTGCCTCTCAAGGTCACTTTGCATATTTTACACAACTTAAGAAGAGTGTACGTTTAATAAAATTTATTCTACTCAAAAGATTTCCTATAAAGTTTAGTTTACTCAGAAACATACTGAATCTCGTATAGTCTCGTCTCAATGATATAATGCGTTCCATATCTGATGGTTCTTTCAATTCATAATATAACCGGATGACTAACTAGGTAATATAATGATGTCCGCTACCAAATTGGAAGTGTGGACATTTGTATGCTATAAAATATTTGATTATAGCATACAAATGTCCATACTTCCAATTTGGTAGCGGACATCATTATATTACCTAGTCGGTCATCCGTTTATATTATGAATTGAAAGAACCATCAAATATGGAGCGCATTATATCATTGAGACATTTTGTATGCTATAAAATATTTTTTTATAGCATACAAATGTACACACTTCCAATGTGGTAGCGGACATCGTTATATTACCTAGTTATATACACGAATTATCGTGATGAGATTTGGTCTATTTCTTTGAACACCGAGAGGCTTCTCCTAGCATCAGGAAATCAACACACCTTGAACGTGGTCCTTGTACAGAGATGAGGCAATGCAATTCACGAGTCAATGGCCCAACGCTGGAGCTCTACCTAGACTTAGAGCCACTTCTCAGCTACTTCCTACATTGGGGTACATCCCCTCTACTTTTAGCCGGAGACCCGTGCGCACCTTTGCTCCAGAAGCGCCGGTGGGTTCAAGATCACCACCTCCCGAAGTGAAGAAGAAGAAGAAAGTGCTGATGTACAGTAGGCAGAAGACAGAGAGAGAGGAAAACACGGGTCGGCTGCATCGGAGGAAGAGAGTCAGAGAGGAGGGAGCTTGAACCAGGAGCCTCGCGTCCATCTCGTCCTGAGTAGGAATAGGCCAAGCAAGGGCCAAGAGAGCAGGGGGTGTTGCAGGGCCAGCTGCTACAACTGACTGGATGAATGAGTGAAAGATTCATCGGTGGGAGAAGAAAAGTTGTCTCCTTGACTGATCCGATCTGGGGTTTTGGGGTTGAGGAAGATGAGGGGAAACGAGAGTGAAGAAGATGGGTCTTGCGCATCGTTTTCCTCTTGAGAAAAAGAGGTCCTGGGGTGAGGAGGCTCAATTGTTGGGACCTATCTTGAAGACTACTGAGTAGTTCTTTGGTGCTGCTGGCTGATCCAGTGCAGTTGGAGGACGCCTAGGGTCAGTTTTGCTCCGATCAGTTGTGCAAAATGACTTCTACTACGACTACCAGCACCAAGACGGATAAAATGACAGGGAAGGGAGACAGCACCGGCAGTGCTCCGGGTGGAATTGTGCCCACATTAGAGGGAATGCTTGCTCAGCTAAAGGCATTTCGGCTCAAACCCAAGCAGCAGGAGATGCTTATCAAAGTAGCTGCCTTGGTGCTTATCTACGTTTTGGCCTTTGCTACCCGGCTGTTCAGTGTTCTGAGATACGAGAGTGTCATTCACGAGTTTGATCCCTACTTCAATTATCGGACCACTCTTTACCTGACAGAAAAGGGTTTCTACGAGTTTTGGAATTGGTTTGACTACGAGAGCTGGTATCCTTTGGGGAGGATTATCGGAGGAACATTGTACCCGGGACTTATGGTGACGGCTGCACTCTTGTATTGGGGTCTGAGGGCTTTGAGCTTTGCGGTTCACATCAAGGACGTGTGTGTTCTTACTGCACCTTTCTTTGCCTCCAACACAACGGTTGTGGCCTACTTCTTTGGGAAAGAACTCAGGGACAGCGGTACAGGGCTGGTAGCTGCTGCATTAATTGCGATCTGTCCTGGATATATTTCTCGTTCTGTTGCGGGATCATATGATAATGAAGGTGTGGCGATTTTTGCTCTGCTTCTCACCTTCTATCTGTTTGTCAAAGCGGTCAATACTGGGTCTTTGGCGTGGTCTGTTGCGGCGGCTTTTGGTTATTTTTACATGGTCTCCGCATGGGGAGGATATATTTTCATCATCAACTTGTTGCCGATTTACGTTATGGTGCTCCTGATCACGGGGAGGTATTCCAAGAGACTGTACATTGCCTACAACACCGTGTACATTTTGGGCATGCTTCTGGCTATGCAGATCCGCTTCGTCGGATTCCAACATGTTCAATCCGGGGAGCATATGGCTGCCATGGGTGTCTTCTTCTTGATGCAGGTGACATATTTTGTGCTGAAGTGCCGCTTCAAGTTTTGCGGGTCGCGAGTGAATTTTGTGTTTATTCACCTTGCTGCCTTGACCTGGAAGGAGGCGTAAAAGGTCGTTTCCTTTTGGGAATGACTTGGTGAAAGTCATCTGAGGAAATCGTCTTCATCAAATTGGTCTTCACATTAGCTGCCAGCTGTTAGCAGATGCTTCAGAATATGCTGTGGACATTTTGCGGGTGCCTGTGACTCCTTTAGGTCTCCAAGTTATGCTCGAGTCTCTGTCTTTGAATATTGTGCAGGCTAGGATTTTCAAATTCTGACCTAAATAATTCATCTTTAGAGAGATCATAAGTCAGAGCACTATACCACCACTCAAATGATCAGCTGTATTGTTCCGTTATTCACTGGTTAACAGCAAGACTATGGAGTGCCCAATACAGTCGACATGTTGGAAAACCATTGGAAATGAAGATTGTAAATGAAGAAGTAAGCCACGAAGTAGTTCTCTCATCATGAACTTTAATAGGTGAGGCAGTAGGAGGGATGTTGATAATCTCCTTGTCTCATGGTAATGCCAGGTGTTCTACTTCGCGGAGTGGGTCAAAGCCCAGCTGGGAGATCCTAAATTATTCCAAGCGTTTTTGAAGTTCACTGTCATTGGAGCAGGATCAGCTGGAGCTCTGGGACTTGGTCTTGGACTGACCACTGGCTACATCTCCCCGTGGACCGGCCGATTCTATTCTCTCCTAGACCCTACATATGCAAAGGATAACATTCCTATTATCGCTTCTGTTTCAGAGCATCAGCCAACTTCCTGGTCTTCTTTTATGTTCGACTTCCATATCCTCCTTATCCTGTTTCCTGCTGGACTCTACTTTTGCTTCAAGCGGTTGAATGACGCAGTGATCTTCATTATCTGCTACGGGTTAACGAGCTTGTACTTTGCCGGGGTTATGGTTCGTCTCATTCTGGTCGCAACCCCTGCAGTGTGCCTCATCGGTGCTGTGGCTGTGTCTGCCACTTTGAAGAACCTAGCTAAGCTTCTACGCGAGAAGAAGCCCGCTGCAGTGACGTCGACCAAGACATCCGGAAGTAACAAAGCAGCTGCTAAGGTATGGGGTCAAGCATTTGCTGTTTCAATTCCTCTATTACTGGACTATTCATGGCAATTTTTACGTATTTTATCCCTTTTTAAAGATGCCTAGGTGGGTTTGGAGATGCCAAGGAGTTGTCGATTCTCGTAGTCGAGAATAGTTCAGATCACTTATCACTAGCTAAAAGTAATAGCGGGCATATGCACATGTATATGAGCAGTGCCTGTAACTGTGGCAACGCTCTTGAGTCAAAAGATACACCTCACCTCACTTGCCAACTGCTGAAGGAAATGAGAAGAGTGAATAAGTACGAAAGCTTGAATCCTATTGGGAGGTTTTTGGAACTTAGTCAATCATCTTAGCGTGGATATCAATTAAGCGTTCTGAATTTAGTGCAGTCATCGCGGATAAGAAACATTTAGCTGGCACAGCCAGAAATAAATGCAGGAAAAGCTTGGGATGCGTCTTGAAAGGTTCAGTAAAGTTTAGACTGCCAGATCACAGCTTATAGTGAAGATTGTAGTAAATGAACGTGATCTAAGTTAGAGTGTCCGCGAAGTCCGCAATTTTGTTCTTGAATCGTGTCTCCAGGTATTCAATAGCTTCCATGCACAATCTAAGTTGATGAGTGTGGTGGTCTGTTTACTTTGTGCAGGGTGGCTACGATCAACTTTTGCCATTCCAAAAGGAGGGTGCTGGGCTGTTGATGCTAGGTTGTCTATACTTGCTGGTGCAATATGCAGTCCACTGTACTTGGGTGACATCAGAGGCATACTCCTCCCCCTCCATCGTGCTTGCGGCAAGGCAGAGCAATGGCGAACGTGTCATATTTGATGATTTCCGAGAGGCCTACTACTGGCTTCGACACAACACACCTTCTGATTCCAAAGTCGCATCCTGGTGGGATTATGGTTATCAAATCACAGCCATGGCTAATCGGACAGTTATTGTCGATAACAACACTTGGAACAACACCCACATTGCTACAGTCGGTCGTGCAATGTCGTCATACGAAGATGAATCCTACCAGATTTTGAAGTCTCTCGATGTTGATTATGTACTGGTGGTGTTCGGTGGTGTCACAGGCTACTCGTCAGATGATATTAACAAGTAAGTTTCAAGCTGATACGAACCTATTCTTAAGCCACGGAGAAGAAAATTTCATGTTTTGTATCGAGTCTTTGCACTGCGAAATGTCAGCACTTCAGTCGTCTTATGGCTACTGGAATATTCCTATATACCGACCCTGTCTGGATAACCCGTTCCCAGAACGGCTTCTGTTCTCGTATACCGATATACCGACCCTGTCTTCTACTAGGTTACCTCAGAGACAGTCCGGTCGGACGTGGGTATGGGACTCGTTTGTTCACAACGGGATCTTTATTCCATTATACAATATATACCTTGTCTTGTTCTTTGCACTCTTTTTACGTTATTTAATTCTTTCCTTCTTGCAGATTCTTGTGGATGGTTCGCATTGGAGGGGGGGTTTTCCCCATCATCAAGGAACCAGACTACCTAAATAATGGAGAGTACAGAATAGACAAGGAAGCAGCTCCGAAAATGCTTCAGTGCCTGATGTGAGTTCCCCACAATGTTTCTCTGTACAGTTTAAGTCTAATGGGAATTTTGGGAGATGCTAGACACTAGTTTAAAGTTGACCCTCCTTTCTAGATTGCATCTCTACAAAAGCACATGTAACGGCTAGAACTTCCCCCACCGGATTGGCCGGTTGGAATCTTGATGCATGAAAGTCATGCATCATTCAAATGCATTGGAAATAAATTTGATAGGATGTTGTATATTTTGTCCAGGTACAAGTTGTGCTACTACAGGTTCGGAGAGCTCAGTACAGAGTACGGAAAACCCCCAGGGTACGTATTTCAAACTGACTTTTCAATCATTTTAATCTCTCGTTTTGTGCGTAGTGTGTCTTAATACTGTAACCATGTCAAGCAAAATCTGTGGTTCTTACGACTGTCGACGTAGTGTACACAACTGAGACGGGATGGTTTCAGATTTTCAATGACCTCCACTTGGGCTGCCTCCCTGCTGTGTAACAGTTGGTTTAAAGGTTTTGGCTACCTAGAGATTCTTAACAAGTTCTAATCAATCACTCGTCATTGAGTATTCAGATCCATAAGCTTTGGTGAAGTCTGTAGAATGTCAAGCACTGCATCATGATAAAATGACGAAGTGGTGCAATTGCACCACTTTTTGTTGTAAAGCGTTCGTTGCTAGTTGCAGGCACTTCTAATATAATCACTCCGAATCTTAGTAAGCTAAGTTCTATTGATACATCTGCAGATGGGATCGTGCTAGAGGAACTGAGATTGGTAACAAGCACTTCGAGCTGGAATACTACGAAGAAGCGTTCACTACGTCCAACTGGATAGTGAGAATCTACAAAGTGAAACCACTTGACAATAGGTGGTGATGCAGTCTCCTCCCTCCCTTGGATGCCTCCTTCAGTGTCAAGCCTTCATGATATACAGACATTTCACTATGGCCGCCTTGAGAAGGGAACCAGTCTGGTTATTCAAAGACACAGTTTTTTTCCCTTACTTCTCTCATGACTAGTCTTACAAGACTGTAAGACTAGTCTTACAAGACTGCAATGCTGCATCGGTTCCGCAGATTACAGCTGTGCAGACACAGAATGCCCTGTACAGCCTAGACTTCTGACATTGACAGCGTCATCATGTTTTGTCCCAGTATCTTGTATGAGTCTACTTGTGCCTAACGGCGTCAGGGGTTTTGGTCCAGTGAGAGCAGAAGGTGCTCTTTAGAAGAGTTCGGTGAAGTTGGCATTGCAGGAAATTTGCGTTTCTATAGGCCCTCACTTGGTTGGGGCGTGAGTCGTTCACATCTTTGACGAAGTCTTTTTGGCAACCAGGAAAGTTGAGAATCAAATTTTACTGTCTTATTGACATCTCGAGACACCAAGTTCTTTCAAGCGTGTTCTTTTTTTGTGATCTTTGCCTGTTGTGAACATCGTTTCTTGTCCAGTTGAGTAGATTATGCAAGTTCTAAAGCTTTGATGCGTAGTATTCTGGCCAACTAGGTATTCGGTATGGACCAAGCTTTACACATGCTAAAGCGTATTCAAAACTTCTGTACAATAAGAATTTCAGCCGCAGAAATACGCCTTGAGTTGCAACTGCACTGGCAGCATGAGATCAAAGCGTTGATGAGTAGTGAACTATCTCTGACACCTTCGTTCGGTTGAGACAACGGTAACAGCGAAGTTTGTTTCTTTGCTCTTGCACTATTTTGGGAAAATGTTACTGTTAAAAATTGGGAAATAATGTTGCCTCTAGTACACCATCAAGCTAGAGTTGTGGAAGCCTTGGAATTCACTCCTCCCTGCTTTCAACCTTTGGGTTTTGCGGGCATTCACTTGATTGTTGTCATTCACGTGAAATCTGATTTCGATCGCTCAAAGGTACACAGGAGACGCGAGGTATAATCTTGCTGTCAGGTCGAAGCGAGTAATATTGCCACACATAATCACCGAAGGTTTAACCTTTCTAAAGCCTAAGAGCCATGTCTTTGTGGGGCTTATTCCCCAGACATCTTGTCAGTTACCCAACCTTTGCATTCCGTTTTAACTTTTATGTACCCTAAGTAGCAAAGGTCAAGTTACTACAACCCCTGAAAAGTCGTAGTCTCGCAGTCGTCAGTCGGCCCCATTTTCATGTGGTCAACCACCTTGTCTGGAGCGGGGGGTTTCCAGTTGTACAAGACCTCGACACCACATTAATGGCCTCATTCTCCTAGATGTCGGAAGTACATTATGTACATACCGCCGGAAGCATTTCTCATTTAAGCTGGAGGTTGGATAGAAATAAGAGAAGCATTTCTCATTTAAGCTGGAGGTTGGATAGAAATAAGATGGAAACTGCAAAAAGTCATCAAGAGCATCTAGAGAGCCCCAATATCAACAAACTGTGCAAATAGTCCAGTATTGCCAGCCAGGAATCCAACAATTGAGAATCCATCTTGTCTTATCGGAATCACCGTAGTTGTATAGCCCGCAGGCTATTTGAAAGCTCACAAAGGACCGCTAAGTCAACGCCTCCAAATGAACACAAGTGCCAATTCCAGGTGTAAAAAAGAAAAAATTAAAAGGGAAAAGAGAACAAGGTATGGACAAGTGCGAAAGGAAGAAAAAAGAGTGTGAGGCACAGCAGTCCCCACACGCCCAAGAAAGACAAATAGGAATAGGACCTAAAGGTCAAATAGGGGAGAAGTGAGCTAATAAGTATTTAAGAACTAAGAGAGTGCTAGGCTCACCTGTCCCAAGAAAGACAAATAGAAATAGAGCCCAAAGGTAAAATATGGGAAAAAACAAGCTAACAACAAATATTTAGAAAAGCTAGTCTACTCTTGAACTGTCTAATGGAGGTTCTCCAATGGAATGTCCAAAAAATGGGGAAGGAGAACCCTGGCCATGTTAGGTGTGCCTATTGTAGTTGCTTGTTGGTTAAGACCCAAAGTTTGAGTGCAGTATAACGTGATTGATACATGTTATCAGTAATAGGTTGCAAGCATGGAGGGGGAGACAATAAGTGCCTTTCTCTTCTACAAAGAACTTCATGTTGCATTTGCATCCCTTTGGAGACCATTGAAATTGTGATGTAGGTACCCAAATATCTCAATCACCATAGGGACAAGGTATCCAAGGATATTCGAGGTGCATAGTGGTACTCCTTGCCCTTAGAGGCAATGGTGATTGTACATCTGCTCTTAGGTTTGTCACCACCATATCATGCAAGGTACAACGACTATGTGTGAAAGTAACAATATCTACTTGCACATGATGGATAGGTGGTCTTGGTATCCAACCACCACTCCGTCTGAACTTGGGCATGTGTAGCTCGTAAGATCTGAACCATTGTCTCACAAATTGCATCATGGTGGGCTCTCCACCTATTGTATATCATAAAAAGTGTATGCCTTGTATGTCATATGAGGAACCACGTGTGCATTGGTATGGAAGCACTATGAGATTTGGATGTGGGAGACCCTATGAGAAAATGCATATGAGTAGAGGATTAATTGATTGAATTCTTGATAATCCCAAAATTGGGATTATATGGGTACATGGGCAAGCTAGAGAGGATCAAGAGCTATGCTTGGGTAATTGTCTTAATGTAACTCATACATGTTAGCTAGGTACAAGAGCTAACATGTGAATTGTAACCTATGAACAATGATCAAATTTTGTCATGTTGTAGTTTATGTAACTAGTGAAAAAGGAGTTTAGTATGGTTTATCTCCATATTATTGGAGTAGAGTGTAAGACGGATCACACGGTTGAGCTTTTGCCATATGAGCAATCTATGTACACGTATATGATTGGCCATGTGGATTATGGTCTTGTTGTCTTTGAGGGCTCTTATGTATATAGGTGGTGGAGAGTTGATAGAAGAGAGGTGTGTTTTAGTTTTAGGAGTCTCAAATGAGAGGATGACATGAGGAGTGAGAGTTGTAGCAAAGCATGGGCGCTAGAGCGTGGGAGGAAGCACTTGAGTAGGAGATGCCTTGTGCTCCCAATCTGCTACTCCTGAATTCTTTTCTCATCAGGCTTCAGATCCTACTCCGTGATGAACTTCAAGGTTGGATGGTAGTGTAATTTGCATTTGCATTTATGGAGTCACTGATGGGAAGCCCATATCCAATTTTTCTCCCTATGCTTACTTATGAGCAAGTCTAGGACTTGACAATCTATGTGCTCTTATAGATAGAGAAGAACTTAATCTTGTTCAATGGCTTCAAGTTGGAGTTGTGGGGTCCATTTGGCAAAAAGAGAATCAACTAAATGACAAAAATGCAAATGATTGGGTTCCAAGAAGAGAAGTTTGGAGTTTTTAGACCATCAAAGGAGTTAGGGGAGGGAATTTGGGAAGAGGAGACCACGGTTGGAGAGAGAGCTAACAAGCTACAATTGAAGATATAAAACAAGTGATTTGAGCAGATTCTCAAGGGGATATGATTGACTGAATCAAGGAGTGTAGAATTCATACTCAATTGTAAAAATTGGACAATTTGGAGAGCTTTGTGATAAATTTTCATGATCTTTCAATAAGATTGGAGAGTAGACAAAGTGCTTATAGTTCTAAGTGTAAGAAATTATAGTTTTGGATCAATCTAAGATCATATCTGGTTGACTAAAGTTAGAGCTTTGGAAAGTAAGGTGTTGGAAATGAGATGATGATTAGGTTTGGAGTTTGGTCACTTCTCAAGTTATGGTTTGAATCAGCTTATGAAATTTTTTATCATTATTGGCAATTAAATCTTGCACCTGTGTGCAAAAGTTTGATGTGAATTCCTCAAATAGAGAATTCAAGGTCTCAGATCAAGCATTCCTAGGTCTGTAGAGCTCACAAGTGAGCCCAACTTAGGAATCTATCCATATCTAAGGATTGGTGTTAGATTAGGCTATCAAAAATTTCAAGAGTTGAGACAAAGGCACAACCAACTACTATGAAAATTTTGGTTGACTTTGGATCCATGGAGAGTGGAGCTAATGCAACGAGTTCTACTAAAAATATTGTAATAAGCTCGATAAAACATTTTTATTTTCAGTCATGATTGAATGTCAATTCTCCCATTTTTGTGACAATGATTGAAGATTTTAGGTTTCTAGAGAGTTTTTTAGGATTATATATACCTCTGATCTAGAAATATTGGGAAAGTTTCAAGAACTAGGAGCAAATCCTCAATTAGAGATTTTGAAATTAGGGTTGCACCTACAACTGGCCAAGTTTGAGAGCTTGTCAATGGAGCTATAATGGTCAAATGTGGCTTGCTTTGTATCATTGGAAATTTTATCTCATAGGATTTTCATTGAGTTCTACATAATTTGAACCAAAGCTAAATTTTTTTTATTCTCATCTGATTTGCATAGAGTTTTCCCATTCAAAAAGGCATGGAATTTCCACACTTTGAGTACAAATTGGTTTGGAAGTTGGAGTATAGCTTGGAAGAAACTTGGAGTATAGATTGAATCAACTTGAAGATAGAGTAGGAGGCTTTGAAGCTAATTTCTACCAAAAGCATAAAGAGTTGTTGTTGAATTCTTGTGTTGGATCCTCTTTGTGCTTGCATGCTTGTTTGTATGCCAATTGGCTTGGATTGGTGTGTGGGAGTTGCCCTTAAATTCTTTCCTTATAGGAGTGTTGTGTATTTCTCCTTGGTAATGCTTGAAGTGATGACCAATAGACCAAGAGTGCATGTTATGATGACAAGTTAGGTTGGTCATTACTACCCTACTTGATAGAAGGAATACTAGAAACAATAGTGGAGGGTTCTGATGGTTGGGTAACACGCATGCTCAAACTAATAGTGACAGATTTACATACAACTTTTGATCCATAAGCTCCATAGCTAGGCACCTTGTGTGTTTCCAAAGAGAGAAAGGAAAGGTACGACAATGTATGGGTGTAAAATGCTCCATTATAATGATGCTAATCTAACAAACCCAACCTCAATCCTAGCATTGTGATAAACTCCTCATAAATAAATTGAAAGTTGTCAATCAAGGGAGAATTCTAGAGCTATCTCCAAAACCTTTCCACACACAAGAGAGGATCCTAGCTATGTTAGGTAGAGATACATCAATGAGGATGATGGTAAGTGTGTGAGTGTGCATACAAATGAGATCATGCTCAAATCTTCCTAGAGTCTAGGGATACAAAGTTGATAAACTTGGGGAGTGGAATATGTGCAAGGCTTGGCAATAAGAAACCAACTTAACAAAGATATGAATGTAAGGTGTATGTACATGAATCTATTGTCTTGATAGCTCCTATCAGAAAAGGATGCCTCTTGTGTAAGAACTTGTCCACTAATTGAGGAACCACTAGAGTCCATGCTTTGATATGGCCTCTTCCTCGAGATATGACCTCTTGCTCAATGATGCTACATTTACCCATGACCATAGGAAGAGCTATCTATTGCTTACGCCTATCATTTGAGAGTTGTGGGAGCATGCATAGTCCTAAGAGAGTGAAGAAAATATAGTGCATGGTACTATCAAACATCTGTAAATGAGGCAAAAATGCATCTATAGGTAGGAATATCTATGTCAAATATGAGGCCCTAGGTAGGTAACTCCGTGTAAGAATGGAATAGGCCACCTAGTTATTGCCCAACCGGAGGAGGAGGTGAACATTAATTGTGGCCTAGACTAAGGTGCCTAAGATGAATACACGACAAAAATCCTCCTATCCCAAAGGTAACCTAAAACTCTAAGACCACTCTTTTAACTTTGAGACTATCAATAAAGAACAAGAGTCTTGGTAGTGTCATGCGTATATACATAGCTACACAACATACATCATTGTTAACATCATACACTATAGAAGCACAAATCACACATAAGTCATACATAGACTCTAAAGTGCCACAATCTCCCCCCCACCCTAGCTGGCGGTTAGGTCCCTCTAACTCCATATATCCATCTACTCCAAGTATATGGTATACCCTATGATAGGCAAAGATCAGAAGGCTGGGTGCTATGGAGCCCCATCGTTAGTTGCATGTTTGCAATCTATACCATATAAAGAGTGAACTAGCTATAGTTCAAGTACATCTAGGACATAACCAAAGTCCATGAGGAACCACCATGAGGGAAGGAGTCATACATGCCATATTTCATCCTCTCAAACAACTATCACACATTAACATAGTAGCAACTCCACCATAAGAGCCACATAACATACACCTCAAGCTTGCACATACAAGTGCCAAGCTTGGGTCCATCGTACCATCAATATTTGGGAGGTGGCATGGCGCACAATTGCACACATGATCCTTCCAAACAACACTATCACGTCCTTCCAACACAAGGACTCTAGATGGCAAAACCTCATGCACTCTCAAGTTAATGCGGCTTGTTGAACCATCAAGTGTCATTGGTGTTGTCTATTGTAGATATACATAGTCCATGGATGAAATCAATGGATGGAAGGTCTATAACCTCCTCCTTGAATGGTGGCATAGCGTAAGGTATCTCTATGCTCAGCAATTGCTAAGTTCTCAAAGGCCATCTACATCACTCTCTGTTCTCT